>OZ012737.1:37861882-38544382 GCA_963859935.3 Lathyrus sativus | reverse complement strand
GTATTAAATCAACTGTGGTTATAGGTGGTTAAAATAAAAAAATCCATGTGCCTAAATATCACATATTACAACGGTTAGTTGAATATTTGTAGTAACACTGACGTTATTATATGTGTTTTCTGTAGTAGAATAACTAAATAAACCTCCACACTTTAATGGATAAGGGTATAATTTGTGGAAAGATAAAATGAATTTTTTTATAGAAGAGATGAATCGTGGTATTTGGAAGGTTGTGAGGGAAGGTCTGTTTGTTCCTACACACGATGTTAATGGTGTTGTAGTAAACAAACCTGAAAAAGATTGGACCAAAGACGATAAAGAAAATGTGTTGTGCAGTTTGAAGGTAAAAACTGTCATCACTACCGCTCACAGTCTTGATGAATTTTTGTGAGTTTCTAACTATGAGACTGCAAAAGAAATGTGTTACATCATCTAAATTATCCATGAAGGAACTAGTGAGGTAAAGAAACCAAGATTGGACACATTGAAACATGAGTATCAACTTTTTATAATGAAACTTGAAGAGAGCATAAATCAAATGCAAACATTTATCCATATCGTGAGTCATATGAGAACTATCGGAAAAGAAATTTCAAATGAGAATTTGGTCATTAAAATTCTTAGATACCTAAATCGTATTCGAAAATCTAAAGTTAATGCAATTAGTGAGTCTAATAATTTAGCAACCATGGATACAAACATTTTTTTTGGTAAATTGCAGGAAAATGAGATATAGTGGAAGAGACTTGCTGATGATGAAAAACATTACAAGAAGAAGAGAAAAATTAATGCACTAAAGGATACAAACATCAAAGATGTGGAATCAAAAGATGAAGGTTGTCAAAGTGAGATTAACAAATACATGAAACTTATGTTTTAAAAAGTAAAGGAGTTCCTAAGGCACCACATTTTTTTAGTTTCCAAGAGAAAAATAAAGAAAGATACTCATTCATTCCAACGTGCCACCAATACAGAAAGGAAAGCCACATAAGACCAATCTTCCCTCAAATTTATAAAATATCTAAGAACACACAAAGAGAAGTTAAGAGAGAGAGCCTATATATATTTGGATGAAAATGACATGGAATCCTCTGACAAGGAAGAAGCACACATATGTCTCATGGAAAATCTTGAAAAAGATGAGGTAACCTCTTAGTTTTCTTATCCAGACTTGTTTCACATGTGTAAAAAGCTAACTAAAGAAACAAGTAAATTATAACAAATTCTCTCTACCTCTGGAGGAAATATTTCTCCTATCGATTTGAAAAACAAAAAATTATTGGAAGAAATAGAAAGATTAAAAAGAGACCAGATAATCTAATTCAAAACTTCTCCTATTCTCACGTAGTCTTAGATGAATCTATCAAATGTGATCAATGTGACACTTTGAAAAATAAAACTGATAATCTTCAAAACATACTTGATAATTTCACTACATAAATAGATAACTTGAATCTTTTGTTAGGAAACCTAAGGGTGTCTTACAATAAGTCTAGTCTTGGTTATGAACCTAAAAACAATCCTAAAAGCTTTAGCAATATTTGCAACGCCCAATCAAAATCTAAATGCAAAATCCTAAAATGCAATTATCGTAAGAAAGATATTTTGATTTATAAAAAAGAGTCACTAAGGCAAACAAGTATATCATTCCTTATATTTTTATAATGATAATTGTAAACTTAAAAAGAGAAATAAGTTTTCTCATAATATGTATTCCAGTAACAACAAAGAATCCAAAAAGATTTGGATATCAAAGATCGTAAAGTCAAATTATGATGCAGATGTGCTTGAAAACATGAATTCAAAACGTGATATTTATAGTTGCTCTTCAAGTCATACAAATGAAGAATTTGGTATGGGCCATAATATTACCTTTAAGTTGTTCTTTTAACTACAGTCTTATAGCACAAATTACTTTTAAGTAAGTTGTGTGACAAAAGTAATAATGTATCTTTTACATACACGGTCTTTAAAAACCTTGAAATAAAATCCTTTTTAAAACTTTATTTCAAAAATAACATGACTATAAAATAACTTATACATATTACCTTTGGTTAACTAACCCCTAGTAGGTAGAAGTAGAAGTTGTTAATTGTGCAAATATCCTTGAAATAACATCCTTAGATGATGATGATCAAGAGAAAGAAAAATATCAAAGACAAGAGGAAATCCAAAGTCAAAATAAAGATACTCAAGTCAAAGAAGTCAACTTATAGAATCAATGTCTATCAGAAATGGAGGACGACAAAGTACCATCCCATTCAAAATGTTATTGGATACATCTCTAAGGGAGTCATTACAAAACGTTCCCTTAAGAAAGTATGTAATTTTGTGGCTTTTTGTTTCACAAACTGGGCTAAAAGGAATGGACAATGCTATTGTTGATGAACATTGGTATCTTGTCATGCAAGATGAGTTAAATCCATATAAACGAAACAACGCTTGGGAACTTATTCCCAAAGTTTCATTTAATCAAGTGATTGGTACCCGCAGGGTCTTTCACAACAAGTTGGATGAAGATAGAAATGTTTTAAGAAATAAAGGAAGACTTATTATGAAAGGTTAAAATCAATAGGAACAAATAGATTTCGATGAGACCTATTCCCTTGGGGCTATATTAGAAGCCATCATGAATTTCAAAATCTTTTAAATGGATGTAAAAAGTGTTTTTATAAATAGTTACATCCATAAGGTGGTATACATTGATCAACCTTCAGGTTTTATCAACTCCAGCTTTCTCGGTCATGATTTTATGCTTAATAAAGGTTTATATGGACTGAAACAAGCTTTTAGAGCTTGGTACGATCTTCTAAGAAATTTCTTGCTTGAAAATAAGTTCCAAAGAGGAAAAGTCGATAAAATTCTCGTTATCAAAAAAATCAACAGTGTCACTTTACTATTCCAGATTTATGTCTCTGATATCATCTTCAGTGCTACTAACGTATTCTTGTGCAAGGAATTTTCTAAAATAATGCAAAACGAATTTTAAATGTCATTGACAGGGGGGAAGGGGGGACTTTAATACTTCCTAGGGTTTCAAATTCATTAAATTATAGGAGGAATTGTCATCAATAAAATGAAATATTGTAAACAGATACTGAAATGATTTGATATGGAGAGGTCCAAAGTAATAGAAACTTCAATGTCAACTCTCGGCAAGTATACTGATAATGTTGTAATAATAAAAAGATATCGATTCCACAAGGACTTCTATTTAACAAAAAAATGGTTGTGCAAGTATAGAAAGTAACAATCAGGGGTTTTTTGAGTTTGAATGCGAAAGCTGTCAGGTTTTGTATAAAACCCCTTATTTATCCCCTATGATATTTAATGCATTACATGAATGAGAAAGTCAATATATTTCCACGGTGAATTAACAAAACCACTATATCCAATCCCTTGGTGTATAGCTCACTAATCCCTACTCGAGGTCTCATATCCCTATTTAACAAACATAATTGAAATTAGGCAATGCACTAGGACGCTAATTCAAAAGCCACTACTATAGGTCTCCTATCCCTATTTAACCTGCGTAAGTACAACAATTGCCCTAGTTCTAATGCATAGCCTAATGGTCTATATTCCTTATGTGCCTAAGATGAAATTAAAATAGTATCTCACATAAAAAAGTATTAAGCAAAAGATGCATTTACAATAGAAATATAACTCCAATTATTCATGCAATGAAAAATTAAACATATGTCCCAACAAGTTCAAAATAAGTTTATCAAACAAAACCTAACTTAGATATGTTTAGTTACTCATAATGATACAATCAAATACCAAACAATAAGACATAGATTGCATCTAAAAATTCATGAAGAACTAGTCTCTAATGGCTTCCAATGCTCTCAAAACCGCCCCTTAGGTGCTCTTTACTGTTACTTTCGGCCAAAATTCGTAGAACCTATGAAAAGATGCCAAAACTCCTTTTATAGTTGTCAAATCAGTCCAGAGTGCATCAGAATAGGCCCAGAACAGGACCTATCATGCCCATGATAACTTTGATCGCGCGCAATGCTGACAATACCTTCATATCATGCGCGCAATGATGCGCATGATTATTCCAACAGTTGCATGCTTTTGCTTCTTTTTCCATCAGATTTCCACAAAGTCCTTATTTCTTTATACTTGGTCATTTTTCATATTTCTTTGGCCTTTATTCTTCAATTTTTCTCATCTTTGACTTGTTTTTCTCTGTTTCTTTGACAAAAAACATACAATGACAGAGTGTCATCATCAACCTCATGTGATTTCAATACCGACGATAATGGAAAACCAATTGAAGAAAGAAAAAATAAGGTATGATAGGATTTGTTCTCTATCTCACTACATATCGTCCTGGTATTATGTTTTTTGTGTGTTTATGTGATCGTTTTCAAGCATCATTGAAAGAACCACATGTAAGTGCAATTACACACATCATGAGATATCTCAATGGAACACAACAAATAGGTCTATGGTTCCCTAAGGGAGCGGACTGTGACTTAGTTGGGTATATTGATTATGATTTTGTTGGTTGCATATTAGAGAGAAAAAGTACCAGCGATATATGTCACTTACTTGAGAATTCACTTATCTCTTTGAATAATAAGAAACAATAAAGTGTCGTGTTATCCACATATTAGCTAAAATATGTTGTTACAGGTAGTTGTTGCTCTCAAATTATCTTGATGAAATAGTAACTTAGTGATTACACTGTTAATCTTCTAGTCGTCCTGATAAGATGTGATAATGTTAGCGCCATAAACCTCATTAAAAACCTGATACTTCACTCTCAAGTAAAACAGACTGAGGTTAGGCAACACTTTATTAGAGATTACTTGAGCTTGTGACCACATCTAATCAAATTGCAGATACTTTTCCAAAACCTCTTCCTAAAGAGAGTTTCTTTTCATAACTAAACTAAGAATCCTTAATAAATTCTGCACGGGCTAGTATGCTTATGTGCGTCATCTTCTTCTTCCCCTTTCTCTATATGATGTTTTATTAAATATGTGTTATGTTTGTTTTTGACCTTTTTGCTTATCACAAAGGGTGATAAGTATACTCTCAGGTAGAGTATAATATGCTTTCTACTTATCTAAGGGGGAGTTTAACCACTCCAAATCTTACTTGCCTATTTTTTACCAGCTCCCTAATATTTGCATTATCATCATCCAAAAAGGGGGGAGAATGAGGATCTATGTGCTTGCAGGGATGAAGCTGATGATCCTGATGGTAACCTTTCTAAGTGTTTTAATGACGACATCAGTAATGATTGTTGAAGTCGGTGGTAATATATTTCCAACCTTCTGATGACAGTGATTAGCGTTAAATATCAAGCATCATGGTTGTGATATAGAGGAGGTGTGAAAGCTCGCCTAGTCGTGTTTGTCGAAGTGACTAGAGTATTGTGAAAGTAAGAGAGTAACTCCTACGATACTAAGGCAATTCACACACATAATCTTTTTTTAAGAAACTCGTTTTAACTAAGAAAACGTCTAAAAATGTATTTAATCCTTAGTTAGTTGATTATGGATCTGCCAACTTCATTAAAAGAAAATTGTTTAACTACCTAATCAAATAGATTCTAAAGATAATCGATTAGGTGAAGCAAAATCGATTACATAATTGATTATGAGTATGCCTTAATGATTGGTAATAACTCTCTATCCAAACTTTCCAAATTGGGCTCAAATAATTGGCTATTTGTGGTACCTAATTGATTACACTTAAGACTTAATCATTAACGTGAGTCAATTGGCCCATGGATCATTTAGTTTTTAGCCAATTCTTTTCTTAAAATAGGCTCCTCTTCTTCTCATTTCACACTAGAATTCAAGATTTGTTGAATTCTTCTTAATTTATATCCCCTCTCTCTCTCTCTCTCTCTCTCTCTCTCTCTCTCTCTCTCTCTCTATATATATATATATATATATATATATATATATATATATATATATATATATATATATATATATATATATATATATATATATATATATATATATATATATATATATATATATATATATATATATATATATATATATATATATATATATATATATATATATATATATATATATATATATATATATATATATATATATATATATATATATATATATATATATATATATATATATATATATATATATATATATATATATATATATATATATATATATATATATATATATATATATATATATATATATATATATATATATATATATATATATATATATATATATTCTTAAGATTTGACTATAATAACCAGGTTTGATAGGTTATTCTCACAAACCTTTGATAGAAGTGAATCAAGATACTTTACATTGGCTTATCCCCAACCAAAAGTGATATTTTTCAATGGTTGAACTCACGAACCAAGTAGAGATTTTACAAGATGATCTCAATAACCAAACAAAATTTTTCCATGATAAGTTCTATAACCAAGCAAAAAATTTCAAATGGTTTATCTCAAGAACCAAACTCAATTCTTCAAGAGTATGTCACTCTTGAAAATAACAACAATGACACACCTGGTTATTATAGTCAAATCTTAAGAATATCTCTTGGAGATAAGAGTAGGTCAACATTTGATCGACTTGGATAATGTGTTGGTGTCATCTCTCTAAACCTTATCATTTAATTTTTTCTATTTACTTTATTGCTTTTATTTTCTCCTGCTTTTCATTTTGGTCTTAAAAATACTAACACAATTTTATTTTTATGTAATAAAAACTCTAAATTAATCATAAATTTTGAATACCACTATTAACCAAACTCGTGCTTTAAGTCACTTGTCCAACATGCGGGCATGACAACCTGTATGAGTTTATGGTTGCCTTCCTGTAATTCTATTGTGACCACTTTTAATTTGTATCTTTTGGCTTCCCTATACTCGATGGATAACTCCCTGGCATGGGCGACACCTCGAGTCTCGTCGATCAGGTCATTTATGCATCTCAACTCAACCTCATTTTTTTCTTTATATAGTTGAGAAGTCACCATTGGGCGTGTTGATAGCAAGGCCTCAACACTACATACCATTGTGAATGAAATATATTTGGTGGTTGAATGGGGGGATGGTATGATCACTACTATAAAAAAACACATTTAGCCCCAGACACAAAGTTGATTTAACATTGATTACAGAGACGAGGTAACAGAGGACATCATGAAAACTCTCCATTATACCCCTTGGTTTTAGCATAACCGAGGGGATAATTGAAATAGTCATTGGTTCGATCCTTGATAATAATTTTTTTTATATTTTTAAACCTAGCGCCACATACCTCTTACTTTATGGCCAAAACCGAGGGGAAAAATACATAATTTTTTTAAAATACTTATCACACTGTTTATACATAATATTAATAAATAATTTATATACAAACTACATTGTTTACATAGAATATTACATTGTTTACAAATAATTTTGAAGTAAAAATATATAACAAATTTTGAATCCAATTCATCGTCATTGCTATCAGTGAAGAACAAATGTTGGATGTCTTGGAGAAGCACAAATAGTGTGGATCCTCGTTTCATTGATCTTAGGGAAGATCAAATATTGGATGCAATATATTCTCTATGAATTTTGTATTCATTTATTTCTGATATAAAACATAAAAAAAGGTTAGATAAATAAAATAATTATTCTATTATATGATTATTTAAGAACACAAACCTTGATCCCAAATAATTTTCTACTCTTGCAATCCATCTTAGAGAACTTTTCCCAAATAAAATAAAAACTTCTTTAAGTTTAAAGTTTCAATGACAAATGTTGCATTATCAATTTTTAATATTCAAACTTCTTTTATAATGTCTTTTAGGTTTCACATGGATCACTAATAGCAGTGTCTTGAGCGTTGATACTCATTAAATGGATGACAAAAATTTATTTAAGGATTACGAAGAAACTCAATAAACACGCTTATATTTTTCCTCGGTTATTATTCAAAATCGAGGTAAAATGTGTTTTTTTATAAATAAAATATGTTCCTTCCCAAGCGCCACATACCTCTCCGTTTCTGTAAAAAAAAACGAGGGGAGTAAGCTTTTATATATTAAATGATTACACTGTTTATACAGAATATTAAAGCAAATTGTTAAAACAAATCTAAATTTTGACAATGGGTTCTTGGAGAACAAAAAATATTTTCATGTTATTCTTGGATAACATAAAATCTTTCATATTATCCAAATTTTGTTGTTTACTCTTTGTGTGCATTCTTTTCAAGTTCAATAGAATGCATGTATCCAATCTTTGATAAGTTATCTGTTCCTACCATGGGAGTTTTTTTTGCACTTGCAATCCATGAGATTTTGGTGCATGATGAAGATTGGCGTGCTTCAGGAATTTTCCCTATTTCCTGGCGAATGCTGCACTATTCTTTATTAGAGTGGGAAAATAATAATCCGCCCTTAGTAATTTGTGGGCCAAAGCTCACCCATTAATGTGACTGTCACATGCCCTTTGGTGTACCTCTATGAGGACTAGGGTGATTTCATGTTCTCATAGACATCTCAACATGAGGGAAGCCCTTCCCATTTTCTAAAGTTTCCCTGACATCATGGTGTGTAAGGTGCTTTTGTATTTTTAGTGATGTCAAAACTAAGATAGTGTAGCATTACGTATATTGGACGGTATCTTCCTATTCTAGATGTGCATTTTGTTATTAGGAAACATTCAAATGTGTTTGAAAGGGAGTTAAGATCATATTTGCATTGAAAAACATGTTTTTGGGCATACAAGTCAGTACATGTCGACCTATGCAAGAACATGCCGACCTATACGAGCCTCAGCTTCAGTATAGATCGGCACATGAACTTTTCAAGTCGGCTCTTATGGAGTAATATTAAATCCTGTAGGTTCTGCCCATAGGCTACCAGATAGGCTGGCCTATGACCTTCACAAGCCAACCTATATTACCTTCACAGACCGACCTAAAGGACACGCATAGGCCGGCCTATATATTTTTCCCATCCAAAAATTTCAGTTTTCCTCTAACTTTTTGCATTCCTTTTGCCCATTTAATCACATATCGATATATACTCTTACACTCATCTTCTTATAAGTAAGCTTTCCTAGTGAATAAAATCTAAAAGAAACCAGATTACAAAGTTACCCATCATCTTCATCCCTTCTTCTATGCATACACACAATTGAACTACACATAATCATTTTTCGATTGAGTGACCATCTAGATTAGGGTTGATAACATCCAATTAGGTTTGGTGTAACCAAGAATATTAGGTTGGTGGCTTTGTATGTTTCAAATAAGAAAACCATGGTGGGGGTTTTCCTTCAAGATCGAGTTGATTTGAAGGTTTCCGATGATATCACGTCAACATAGATTCAACCGAGTAAACGTTTTGGTACAAGGTGGTTTTCTTGCAAGGGAGTAGCACGAGATGGTAAACTGTGTTCGAGAATCTCGTGTTTCAACAAGTTGCGTGCTCGGGATAATCAGATGATTGTAGCTGCATTTTCAGTCATTTGATCAAGCTTTGATCAAGGGTTTGGAGGTGGAAGAATTAATACAAAACAATAGGGTTTTTTTGGGTTTTCATTCTTCATCTCTTGTAAAAACATTTTTGTAAAGAAAAGGTTAATAACACTATTTCAATTTGATTTTGAATTGAAGGAAGACGTACCCATAGCGAGGTCGATTGAGGAACTGCCAAAACAAATTTTAGTCTCTCTTTCTTCATATCTTTATTTCTTTTATTGTTGATTACCCAATTTATCGATTTTGTCATTAATTGATCAATTCGATTGGAAATTGTTTTTCTACTATCTTTTATAGGTATTGTTGTTGATATAATCACAATCACTTTGATTGTGATAGATTTTAATGTCAACAAAACAAACTATGTTTCCAGTTGTTATCGATCGCACTTCAAGTGTTCGATAAATTGTTTGTGCGTATTTTGTTTGTGTTTTGGTTCATTAGACATCTGAGTTATGATTAGCACGCATTTAATTGATTTGTAGATTGGTTGTTGTTGAATATTTACATTCATTATCACTCCGTTTAGTTTTTGGTACATATATTTCTTTTCGATAGTAGGTTCAGTTTGAAGATTCAATTCTGGTTGCTTTTCTACTGCACCACTTTTTTTAAAATAGATTTTTCCCAAAAGTTTTTGGTTGTAAAATTTGTGATCTATTCACCCTTTTTAGATTTAAGCTTGTCGTCTAAGATGGTGTACTTTTCCGCACATTTTATAATCTTCTTTGCTTCTACCTCATCCAGGGGTAGTTCGTTTGACTGTAGATAACGTACTTTGGGTGTCATCCAACCGGTGGTCTCGATGACTTTAAGAGTTTTGGTCTCTTCTGTAACACTCTTTTCTACCCCACAAATATAATGACAAATCAATCATATTTATCAGAGTAAAATATTAAACGCAATATAATCATCTCAAAAGGGTGCACATTTCTCAAAAATTCAAATATAGTCAATGCTCCGTAAACAACAGGTTTTTACCAAAATTACTCAAAATATTACTCAAAAGGCAGTGGAACTCAAAAAGAAATAATCCAAAGTTTTCCTTGTGCCGCAAGGCAATCAACATAATAAAAACTCAATAAAATAAGGTTTGACTCAAAGATCCCAACCCAATGTTACACTATCAGAAAAGACCCTCTAAGTCAACCACAATGGCCAACGACCCAAAACTTCAAAAGTTCTCGACGACATCCACGACTAAACTTGGTCATCTGCATGTTATCTACGTGGATACAACATTCCAACAGGCAGGGTGAGTAAAATAATTCATAATAATCAATATAGGAATCAATATATAAAATGGCATCATTTTCATATTCAACATCATTAAAATCATCATGGAACATCAAAGACCACAACATTATAAATTACACCAAAATGTCACATAAATGCAAATGCAACAAGACTCATGCATGTGGTACCAATCAACAAAATTTGATGGACACTGGGCCATCAACCATCCATAGATCCACAATAGTAGGATTGATTCTACTCAAGAACTGGAGCACAACAAAATACCTTACATCCACACAATGGGATTGAAGCTACAAAAATCAAGGTCCGGAACCGAAGTCCGGATGCATATGAATGCATGATACACACATAAATATCATCCTCATAATAAACTCATTAGGTGCATCATCATTCATCAAAATCATCATAATAATGATGTCATCATATAATCATCAAAAATCATGGAAATCAACATTGTAAATCATCATAATTAGTCATGGGAATCATCATACAATCATGTAATTATCACATAAAAATCACAATTATACTCATGGTAATTCATCGGAGAAATCACAACATCAAAACATCAAAATATCACTGCATAAAATCAGAATTCGCTAAAATCTGCTATGTTTGCTAGCAAGTTTGTTGTGCGAATCTGGGGCGAGTGTTCTTCGTGCAAAGCATTCCTTCGCTGTGTGAACTCACGATTACAGCAAATCGCTTTTATGCGCCAGCACCAAAACCAGACCAAAAACCTCTGTGATTTCCTTCTTCAATGCCATAAAAATATCCTTAAATCATTCCTAAAGCATTATGGTGATAAAGGCATAATATCTACAACTTATTAGGCCAATCTCATATCATATTTACGCCTCCATTTCCCATAAATCCTTACAACTACACCTCAATCATTAGAGTTCTCACTATCCAATCACCCTACATGGTTGAAACCTCAACAACAAGTTTTGGCCATGAAGGCCTAATTTCCCTTATCTCAAATCAGTCTCAAACCCATAAAACCATCAGTTCAAATCCATATACCTCAACAATGAATTTTGGCCACAAATGCCTAATTTCCTTAAATCCGCTTTAAATACATTGAATCACATATTGAAAACAATAAAGGAAATACTTCACATACCTTAATTGCCGACTCTAAGCCTTTCTCTCTTATTCTCAGCAACCTTGTGAAACTTTTGCCTTAATCCTCTTCCTCAGAGCTCTGGCCTCTATTTCTTCCCTTTTCACGGTCTAACGAGAATGAATCCTAATTCCCTATAAATTCCTTTTTGTTAAACCTAACTTTGAGCCTTTAAAATGGGCTTTCCAATTTCACCCTCACTAACTCCTCCTCAAATGTCCATTTTACCCTTAATTCACTTATATTTATTTAAATTAATAATAATTCCAATATATTCATATTATATACTATTATTTAAATAAATAACCCAAAATCCATAATTCTCAATACTTCATGCCAACCACCGCAAATCACCAAAAATACGAATATTCCTATTTAAATAAATTAAATAAGTATTCCATAAATTTGGGGTGTTACAACTCTCCCCCACTTAAAAGAATTTTCGCCCTCGAAAATTACCTCAAGGAAACAGAGTCGAATACGACTCCCTCATTTGATCTTAATGCTCCCAAGCCCAACTTTCTCCAGCTAGTCCTCCCAAAACTACCTTTACCAAGGAAATCTCTTTACCTCGCAGTTGCTTCACTTCTCGTTCATCAATTCATAGTGGCAACACCTCAACAGTGAAATTATCTCTCACTTGTACATCATCCATCTGAATCACATGTGACGGATCTGGAATGTACTTCCTCAAATAATACACATGAAACACACCATGCAAATTCGCAAGCGACGACGGTAAAGCAATCTGACATACTACTTCTCCCACACTTCCGCTGCGCCACTCTGATATGGACCAACAAAATACGGCATGAGCTTTCGAGACTTCAAAGCTCGGCCAACACCAGTTACCGGTGTAAATCTCAAAAACACGTGATCTTCTTCATGGAACTCAAGTGTTTTCCTTATCTTATCATGGTAACTCTTCTAACGACTCTGCAAAACTTTCATTTTTCTTAGATCCTGTTGATGTTTTAAGTCGTCTCTTGCATAATCTCAGGTCCGAGCATAACACTCTCGCCTAACTCATACCAAGACAAAGGAGTCCTACATCTCCTATGCCTCATACAATGCCATTCCAATACTAGAATGATAACTATTGTTGTAGGTAAACTCAATCAACGACAATTGACTATCACACAATCCACCTTGATCCAACATACAAGCTCTCATCTCTATCTGTCCATCCATTCGCAGATGATAGGCAGAACTCAATCTCAACATGGTACCCAAAGCGTCTTACAAACTCTTCCAGAATCGCGATGTAAATCTCAGATCTTCATCTGACACAATACTCGACAATATCCTATGCAACTTCACAATTACCTTAATATACATCTCAGTTAGCTTCAACATAGAACGATTAATCCTCATTGGTAAGAAATGAGTTGATCCAGTCAATCTATCCACAATCACCCAAATCGAATCATATCCCTTCAAAGTCTTTGATAGACTTGTCACAAAACCCATAAAAATACTATCCCATTTCCACTATGGAATATTCAATGGTTGCATAAGACCCAACGGTCTTTGATTTTCAATCTTCGACTTCTGACAAGTCTAACCAGCATACATAAACTCAGTCATTTCTTTCTTCATCTCTGGCCACCAAAACAATTTCCTCAAATCCTGGTACCTCTTTGTAGCACCAGGATGGATACTCAATCTACTTCGATGTCCTACCTCAAGAATACTCTTTTTCAACTCAACAATATCTGGAACACAAACTCTATCACGAAATCTCATGATACCATTTTCATTAACCCGAAAATCAGCTCTTCGACTTTAATTCATCAAATTCAACCGATCTACCAACTCAAATCAGATTTCTAACCTTCTCGAATCTCATCAAGAATACCACTAGTAAGCTTCAACATACCAAGCTTAACTCCATAAGAATTATCTTCACAAACTAAACTCATATCACGAAATTTCTCAATCAGTTCTAACTCTTTTACCATCATCATCAACATATGTAAATATTTCCAAATCAATGCATCAGCTACCATGTTTGCTTTACCCGGATGGTAATTCAAACCAAAATCATAGTCTTTTAAAAGTTCCAATCATCTCCTTTGCCTCACATTCAATTTTTTCTGATCAAAGAAATACTTTAAACTCTTCTGATCACTAAACATCTCAAATCTCGAACCAAACAAATAATGCCTCCAAAGCTTTGACACAAACACAACAACAACCAACTTTAAATCTTGCGTTAGATAATTCCTATCATGTACTTTAAGTTTCCTTAAGTCATAAGATAAAACTTGCTGATGTTGCATTAACACACCTCTCCATCCCATCAATGAATCATCACAATATATAATAACGGTTCTGCCGGATTTGACAAAATCAAAACATGAGCTGCTGTCAGCCTTCTCAAAAGCTCTTGAAACTTTCTTCACACTTTGCATCAAAAAAAGAAGCTTGAACCTTCCTAGTCCACTGCGTCAATGGAAAAGATAACTTGGAAAAATCCTTCAATCAATTTTCGATAATAATCTGCCAACCCAAGAAAACTTTTAATCTCAAAAATAGATTTTGGAGCTTCCCATTGCGATACAGCTTCAATCTTCAACATATCAACCGCAATAACTCTACTCGAGATCACATAACCAAGGAAACTCACTTTGTTCAACCAAAACTCACGCTTTGAAAATTTTGCATACAACTGCTTCTCTTTCAATGCTGATAACACAATTTTCAGATGCTCATCATGATCCTCTTTACTCTTCCAATATATCACAATATCATCAATGAACATAACCACAAACTTGTCCAAATAAGGATGGAAAATCTTGTTTGTGTACTCCATAAATACACATGGTACATTAGTCACACCCAATGGCATCACAAAATACTCATAATGTTCATACCTTGTTTTAAAAAGCAGTCTTCTGAATATCTGCAGCCTTCACACAAATCTGATGATACCCAGATCTCATTGTGATACATAAACTTGTCCAAATAAGGATGGAAAATCTGTTTTGTGTACTCCATAAATACACATGGTGCATTAGTCACAACCAATGGCATCACATAATACTCATAATATTTATACCTTGTTTTAAAAAGCAGTCTTCTGAATATCTTCAGCCTTCACACGAATTTGATGATACCCAGATCTCAAATCTATCTTATTGAACACACTTGCAACAACTAAATGATCCACTAAATAATCAATCATTGAAAGTGAATACTTATTCTTGATAGTCACCTTGTTCAATTTTCTATAATCCACACAAAGCCTCATAAAACCTTCTTTCTTCTTAACCAACAAAATTGGTGCACCCCACGGTGACACACTCGGACAAAAGAACCTCTCCTCAAGCAGATCTTCAAGTTGATTCTTCAACTTCTTTGATTCCGGTGTGGACATACAATATGGAGCCATCGCTACCAAACTATTTCTAGGAACTAGGTCGATCGTAACTTCAATTCACGTTCCGGCGGTAAATCACTTATTTCATCAGGAAAAACTTCCGGATAATCACAAATAATTGGCACACCGCCAACTTACCCACTTTATTACCACTCAAAGTTTCCATCAAAATAAACATCTCAACATCATCCTGCACCGACTCACCAAAACAATCTGTAAGCACTTAGCTTAACTCAAAACAATTTACTGCACACGCCATCTAAGCTTGCAAGACACGTCTATCCCATCCAACATGACTCCGTCTACTATCAACAAGAGATTAAGAGTGATCAATTCCTCAATTTGTCAATAGACATCCGAAAATCATGATGGGGCATAAACCATCTTTACCAAACTATAAGAGCGTTAATCGACACACTGAGCCACCACTCCACACTTGAAGCATCCTAGAGAAGCACAAGCTTCTCCCCCACATAGTTCATTCCCACTTATGTAGACAAAGGTTAGAAAACAAACGTGTACCAAAAGTGTTTTCACACACATGTCGCATACAAGGAAACAATTAACATTAGACAACTTGGTCGGACGAACCGACCTGCTTTGATACCACTAGTGTAACACCCTTTTCTATCCCACAAATAGAATGGCAAATCAATTATATTTATTAGAGTAAAATATTAAATGCAATATAATCATCTCAAAAGGGCGCACATTTCTCAAAAAATCAAATATAGTCAATGCTCCGTAAACAACGGGTTTTACCAAAATTACTTAAAATATTACTCAAAAAGCAATAATCCAAAGTTTTCCTTGCGCCGCAAGGCAATCAACATAATAAAAACTCAATAAAATAAGGTTTGACTCAAAAATACCAACCCGATGCTACACTATCAGAGCAAGACCCTCTAAGTCAACCACAACGGCCAACGACCCAAAACTTCAAAAGTCCTCGACGGCATCCACAACTAAACTTGGTCATCTGTACGTTACCCACGTGGAGGCAACATTCAAACAGGCAGGGTGAGTAAAACGATTCATAATAATCAATATAGGAATCAATATATAAAATGGCGTCATTTTCATATTCAACATCATTAAAATCATCATGGAACATCAAAGGCCGCAACATTATAAATTACACCAAAATGTCACATAAATGCAAATGCAACAAGACTCATGCATATGCTACCAATCAACAAAATTCAATGGACATTGGGCCATCAATCCTCCGTAGATCCAAAAAAGTAGGTCCGATTCTATTCGAGAATCGGAGCACAACAAAATACCTCACATCCGTAAAATGGGATTAAAGCCACAAAAATCAAGGTCCTGAATCGAAGTCCGGATGCATATGAATGCACGATGCACACGTCAATGTCATCCTCATAATAAACTCATTAGGTGCATCATCATTCATCAAAATCATCATAATAATCATGTCATCATATACTCCTCAAAACTCATGGAAATCAACATCGTAAATCATCACAATTAGTCATGGGAATCATCATACAATCATATAATTATCACATAAAAATCACAATTATACTCATGGTAATTCATCGGAGAAATCAAAGTATCAAAACATCAAGACATCACTGCACAAGATCAGAATTTACGAAAATCTGTTACGTTAGTTAGCAAGTTTGTTGTGTGAATCTGGGGCAAGTGTTCGCCGTGTGAAGCATTCCTTCATTGTGCGAACTCGCGATTACAGCAAATCGCTGTTACGCGCCAGCACCAGAACCAGACCAAAAACCTCTACTATTTCCTTCCCCAATGCTCTAAAAACATCCTTAAAACATTCCAAAATTATTACGGCGATAAAGGCACAAGATCTCTGAATTATTAGGCCAATTCTGTATCATATTTACGCCTATAATTCCAATAAATCCTTACAACTACACCATATTCATTAGAGTTCTCACTATCCAATCACGCTACATGGTTGAAACCTCAACAACAGATTTTGGCTACGAAGGCCTAATTTCCCTTATCTCAAATCAGTCTCAAACCCATCAGACCATCAGTTCAAATCCCTATACGGTTAAAACCTCAACAATGGATTTTGGACATGAAGGCCTAATTTCCTTAAATACAATGAATCACATATTGAAAACAATGAAGGCAATACTCCCCATACCTTAATTGCCGACTCTAAACCTTTCTTTATGATTCTCGGAAACCTTGCGAAGCTTTTGCCTCAATCCTCTTCCTCAGAGCTCTGGCCTCTATTTCTTCCCTTTTCACGGTCTAACAAGAATGAATCCTAATTCCCTATAAATTCCTTTTTGTTAAACCTAACTTTGAGCCTTTAAAATAGGCTTTCCAATTTCACCCTCACTAACTCCTCCTCAAATGTCCATTTCCCCCTTAATTCACTTATATTTATTTAAATTAATAATAATACCAATATATTCATATTATATACTATTATTTAAATAAATAACCCAAAATCCATAATTCTCAATACTTCATACCAACCACCGCAAATCACCAAAAATACGAATATTCCTATTTAAATAAATTAAATAAGTATTCCGATAATTTGGGGTGTTACATCATCTGCCTTGATACTAGGAATGACGAGAATCTCTTAAATTGATTTGCGGTAATGACATGCTCTTTTTGTACTGGAGATCTTGGAGAGAAGGTCAACCCTAAAGTTTTGTTCCCAAGGCATATACGTTAATTCAAAAACATTGAAACGCTCAGATAAATCACTTACCTTTTATACATATTTGATAAGTTAGGGTTTCTTCACGTGATATTCCTCAGTGACCTTATTTTCCACCAATTAGGGGTCGCTCTTGGCCTTTAGATTTGAACCGCCCATCTCAAAGGCGAGGACCATTCCGGGGATGAGGGCTTCATACTCGTCTTGATTAATTCTATCCATAAATTCAAACTTCAAAGATTGTTCAATCAACAGGTCATCTGGTCCTTCCAATACTATATTGATGCCACTTCCCTTTAAGTTTGAGGCATCGTCTACAAATATTATCCATGTGTAAGGGGTCTTATTGCCTATTGAGGAGCTGAACTCTACCAAAACTTCAGCCAGTAAACATGACTTGATACTTCTTGTAGGTATATACTGGACATCATACTCAGATGATTTAACTTCTTAAGATACCATCTTTCTTGCTATATTTGGAGTTTTCATGAAATATCAAATAAGGTAGTTAGTCCTTACCATCACTTGGTGTCCTTAAAAGTAGTGCATGAGTTTTCTTTTAGTTATCACAAATACTAGAGCAAGCCTCTCAATATTTTGATATCTGGCCTCAACTCTCTTGAATAACTTTTTCTGCCTCTTAGATAAGTACACAACTTATTGTCTGGTTAATAACAGATAGATAAAAGCAGAGGGGCAAGCTTGATATTGGGTGTGTCTAAATGGAAAGCGATTTTAAGAAGAACTTTAAGTTTGATAATGCCTCATCACACTCACTAATTCATGCAAACTTCTCCTTTTTCTTCAATGTGACAAAGAAATTAAAGGCATTGTCGCCTCTACAAGGAAGGAAAAAAGTTAGGGGAGCCAAATGTCCTGTTAGTTGTTAAAATTCTTTAACATTGGAAGGACTTCTCGTGTTGATGATGACCTGGACAATTATATGGGTTTTCCTATATACCTTTTTATGGTTAACATAAAGCCTAGAAACTTACCTGTTTGATGCCGAATGAGCACTTAATGGGATTTAGAAGGATGATGTAGCTCACGACTAATTCCAAGATGTCTTTTAGGTTTGCATTGTGGCTTTTCCCTTCTGATATCTTTAATAGCATACCATTGATATATACTTCTAAGTTGTTCGCTATCTTCATTAATAATACAACGCCCATGAGTATTTGATAGGTAGCGCACGTGTTCTTTAGCCCAAAGGAAATGACATTGTAATAGTAGTTGTCGTGAATTGGGTGCATCTACACAATCCATCTTAATATGACTGTAACTAGAATAGGTGTCCACGAAACTCCATTTTGTAGCCAGAGGATCCTTTAATCAGAACATCTATATTGGGCAATGTATATGGATCATTAGAGCATGCGACATTAAGGTTAGTGAAGTTGAGGCACATGCACCATTTGTTTGATGACTTTCACACATAGACTATGTTGAGTGGCTAAGATGAGTACTTAAACTCAATTATAAACCTAACTCTTCTCAACTTCTAAACTTCTTCATTAGTGAACAATCTATTTTCCTCGCCCATCTTATCTTTCCTATAAGAAAATGCCTTTACTATAGGATCAATGGAAAGGTGGTTGTTGATCACTCTTGTATCTATCTTTGGCATGTCAAAGGGCGCCCAAGCATATCACTCATTTCCAATCTATTTTGATAACACTTATAGTTTCCCAAAAAGATCACTCATTTCCAAGATATTTTGATAACTCTTCTAGGTGACCTCCTGGTCCCTTTGGACCACTACAACTATCTCTTTAGGTAACGAATACTTCAGGATCAAATGAAGGGTAGACATGAATGCCCCTAATAAAATAAGGGTGGGCTTCCCGAGGATGGCGTTGTACGGGGATAAGGCTTCTACTATAAGATATTTGAATTTAATTTTTCTCGTGCTTACATTGAACCAAAGAAAAATCAAATGTTATGTGTCCTTTTACCTGCACCTATTCAGATGTCACCTGGGTCAGGATGGAGCCCCTAAAAGGAGCTCTCGAATAAAACATTTGTTGATCTTCTAAGATCGATCAATACTCACTTCGTATCCCAAACATCAAATAACATCGTGATAACCATGAGACCATGTTATGAGAGAAAATGTCAACAAAGTCTCTACTAGAGAAGTTTATTTTGCACTCAGACTTTTTCTTCCCAGTTCCTTGGTATTGGAACGTATGATGCATGCTGTGAAAACCTGCTTAGCATATTTTATACAAGAAGAACTAGATTTAATCCCACCGTTGAACCCTATGACAATGGTATTGATAGTGATCTTAAAACCTTATTTTTGCATCCTCTAGGGGAAGGTGATTAAAATGAATAGTGGTATAAGACGATTGTTACCCAAGTTACTTTTACCGTGGCCAAGGGTGGCCGCCACTCGTACTTGCTAAAATTATAATACGTGACAACTCTAAGTTGTTAAGGGCTATTAGAAGATTTTAGGGTTTGTTATAGGGTTAGAGCTAGATCACTAAAGAATGGTGAGAAGCTTTGTATATAAAACTTTTTGGATAAATTAAATATCCCCTTCAAACTCATGGTAGAGGTATTTATAGGAATCTCTTAAGAATGTATCTTAGGCTTCAAGTAACAACAACTCTATCTCCCAAGAGCGTGGATAATGAGTGGTTATTCCCTCATTCTTTGAGGGAATGTGTCTCTCATCTTTGACTATCATTCTTGCTATTGTTTAGAGTGGACATGTTACTTCCCATTTTTTCACAAATGGGCAAGCAATCTAGTTAAAGGGCGAGCATTTTAGATGACAGACACTAGTTTTGATACATGGGAAAATTTGGGAAACATAGGGTCCATAGGGGCACTGTTTTGGGTTATAGGTGTCACCCCCTTGCTCTGGATGAGTGTTGAATTTCCTTCTATGTATTCTTTGCAAATATATCAATATAATGGGCATCTAAGGTAAGACAATGGTATTATTCCTTTACTAAACTCCAACCAATTTTGCATGAGGCCATCTCTAGTATATGGTTCTAAAAGCATTATTGATATATAGACACACACACACACACACACACACATATATATATATATATATATATATATATATATATATATATATATATATATATATATATATATATATATATATATATATATATATATATATATATATATATATATATATATATATATATATATATATATATATATATATATATATATATATATATATATTATAACATCACCACACTGGTTTTTATTATTTCTACCATAGCTGATCATTTTGGATCAAACTAGGTAAAAAAAATATGTGTGTGCTCTTTTTATATCATGTGCTTGCTATTGAGGTTTTGTTTTTACTAATTGGTAGATTTTTTAAGACTTATTTGTGTGGTTTCTATTTTTATTTTTTCAACACATGAAGTTTATGGTGTGTTTGATATTCATCTTTTTACAATAAGTGACACCCATTGTAGGGAAAAAAGTTTAAGTTTACAAGTGAGTAGCATAAGTTGTAAAGGGAATATCTAAAAGTTTTTTTGGAGACAACAATTTTAGATTTTGAAGAGTATTAATGTAAACAATTTTCATTCAATAGAATTTTTTAAAAGCATTGAATGGTGATTTATTGATGTCATTAAACCTAACATAAGTGGAGTAGATTGTGAATAATGTCAAGAGTGAAATTATCTTGGGCCTCAGATATTAAGTTTTAAGGGAATTTGTAAGGAAGAAGATCGCAACTGAGATGTAGGTCAAACTTGAATTATTGTATATGACCAAATACTTGGATTATAAGTCATGTATAAAGCAATAAATCTATTTATTTCTGATGGCGGAGAACAAATCTATTTGGAAATAATTGACTTAATTTCACACAATTATTAATGACTTGCAAATTAAGGTGGATCTTGATTATGAGTACACAAATATACTCTTGTTGAACTCGTTACCTATATCGTTTCAAAATTATATGGATGCACTTATTTATAGTAAGGAAGGCACTATCACCTTCGTGGAGGTCCAAAGGGAGATAAGAACAAAAAAGTTAATCAAGATGAAAGAGTTGCAGGTTGACAATAGTTTTGAATGCTTAGACGTTTCAAGAGAGTAAAGTGGGAGTATGGGAAATCAAAATGGGAAAACATTTAAGTCTATGTGCAAGTCTAAGGTTTTTGACAAGCCAAAGTACAAATGTTTTATTTATCATAAAAGCGATCACATCAATAAAGATGGGGAGGTTATGGGGGTGTTGGTGCCCTAGTGGTATAAAGTTTAGAGACGGAAAAGAGTTGGTTTATGGGATTTATATGCTCTTATCGCATATGTCCAAGAAAGGAATACTTTGAGAATTTGTAGCTAAAATAAGGTAGAGTTATTATACTCTATAATAAAAAAGTTCCAAGGTTCATGTTATTAGGACACTTCGACTCAAAATGTTTGATAATTGTGAGTTCCTTTTAAGTATTTTGAGGTATGTCGCGAACTTAAGAAAAAATGTTTTTTAAAGCATGTTTGATTATTTATTCTATTTCATTAAAATTAAACATGGAATATTGAGAATTCACATGGTTTCTAGAATAATATAGATTCACATTTTGAAACATAAAAATGACACTTTTGAAAAGATTGAGAAATGACATACTCTTATAGGAAAAAGATTGGAAATTAAACTAAAAGTTTTAAGAACTGGAAATATTGTGGAGATTTTTTTGGATGATTTTAATGGGTTTTTATAGAAAACAAGGTATAAATAAGCATATAGTCATTGTTGGAACAACATAACAAAATCACCTAGACAACACATGAATATGACATTTTGAAGCGGGTAAGGTGTATGTAGCTGGTACATTAGTTACCAAAGAGTTTATGGGGGTGAAGTTGTTACTATTGCAGCTTACTTGATTAACATATGGACATCCACATAAATAAGCTTCAAGACACCTTTAGAGGTTTAGAGTGGGAGAATATAGACTTATTTAATTTGAAGATTTGTAGAGTTTTGGTATCTACAAATATCAAGCAAGACAATCTTGATGATAAGGCCTTAAAGTATGCCTCCATTGGTATCCTCAAGGTGTAAATGGGTACAACTTATGTAATATGGAACTTGGATGATCAAAAAATTATATAAGCAGTGATGCTACTTTTGATTAGACCCATATGAGGATGAAGAGGGAAAAATCTAAAAATGAAATAATTAGAAACTAAGATGAAGAAGACTCAATTTGAGGTGCATGTTCCTATTAGTGAGACAATAGATGACGAGAATGATGAAGCTCCCACTTCTAGTTCTAAAGAAGAGAAAAATTTTCATTTAGGAACTACAAATGGTCACGACAGTGCGGGGTGGACCTGCATCGTTAGCATTCCAACGCCCAAGTTAGTTTGAGATTCAAGACACATATGGTAAAAAGTTGATATCATAGAGTGTGTCTTGTTCCATGTGACTACCAACTTTATACATTGGGCCATGTGGGGTGAATTTAAGGTGAAATGACTCTAAATTATTACTTTGTATACGATATAATGACGAGGGAGATTGTACCACCTAAAACATATTTTTATTTTGATCTTATTTTCAATACTTTGAATATGAATGAAGGGTTGAAAGACTCATAATCAGATACTTCATGAGGCATTTGAAAGTAAAGAGCATAAACAATGGTTAAAAGTGATGAATGATAAGATTCAATTATTTATCAAGATCCATACTTGGGAGTTTTCTAAGACTACCTGGGACACAAATGGATTTTCAAGAAGAAGAAGAAGAAATGTATTCTAAGGATTTAATAGAATTTTTTTTTAAGGGAATGCTTTTAGAAAATGGGTTTACTATAGTGGATGGAATATATTACAATAAAATCTTTTAACTTGTGGTAAAAGATTGTTCAATAAGGGTACTTATCGAAATCGTAAATCAATAGGATCTATAATTAGAACAAATAGATGTCAAAATTACTTTATTACCTAGACACATTGAAGAGATAATCTAGATGGAGTAACCTATAAGTTTTGTAAAGGAAAAATCTAAGTTTTGTTTATTGAAGAACGATTTATATGGGTTAAAGTAAGAACCAAAGTAATGATATCGTCAATTTGATGAATTAATTCTTAAGCATGATTTTGTAAGAAATGGTTATGATAATTATGTAAACATATTGATGATGAATGTATAAGTCACTTTCTACATTCTTATATATCTGATGATATATTGACAGCAAGATCTAACAATTTAGAAAGTCGGAAGCTCAAGGAGATTCTAAATGTAGAATTTGAGATGAAAATCCATTGGCAAGATAAGGGGAAACTAGGGATAGATATCATGAGAAACCATAAAAGGAATGATATATTCTGGCCTAAATCTAATTACTTGAAGAAATTATTTTAGCAGTTTAGAGTGATAAATGATAAAATCGTTAACACTCGTTTGGGTTATCACACTAAGTTTTTGGTTATGCATTCTCCTCACACTAAGAGTGATAAATGATAAAATCGTTAACACTCATTTGTAGTATACTAGACCTAGAATATGCAATTAGAATACTAAATAATTTATTGCAAAATCTGGGCAGGTTCCTTGAAGGGCGGTTTGAAGTACAAAAAGAAAACTTAAGAGAAATACATTTTTGAGGGTTTTGTGGATGCAAACTATACGTATAACGAGGATACTAGAAAATTCTTGCCAAATTTTTTGTTTGTGTTCTTTGGAATGACTGTAATTTAGAAAGCGACTCAATAATCTATAGTTGTTTTATCTACAACTAAATTGAAATATATTTCCCTACTTGAAGGAGTCAAGAAACCCATATGGTTAAAAGGGATGACTAGGGAGTTAAGGATCACTCATGAATGTTTGAAGGTAAAATATTATAGTCAAGGTGTCATGCACATGACTAATCATCAAGTGTATCACAAGAGGACAAAATCACACCAACATTCATATACACTTTATAAGCGACATGATCGAGCTAAAGTACATTGTGATTGAAAAGGTGGCTTTAGAAGATAATACTTCAGATGTGCTCACTAAATAGATAAAGTGTATAATATTTTTATCTTTCTCTTTTTATATGCCAAATTCAATCCAAAGGGATACTAGGAGTGTCCTAACCCATAAATACATCCAACCATAATTAATACAATACAACCAGCTAAATAAAATCTATAGAATGTTTAGACCGTTCATAATAATTGCAAAGAATACAGAAATTAGATTGGGATGCTAACCACCACCAAGAGAAGAACAAAACTCTATAAACAATAATGTCGGAATTCTCCACTTTATTATTGAATAAGATTTAATTTCTTGAGAGCCAAATGCTCCAACAAATCATAATCCACATTTCGTACGCTGCTTTTGAAGAGCACCTCCCTCTCAAGCTTTCCATCCATTTAGACAAGTGGTTGTAGGGTTGGTTTTCATTGATCACACATATTTCAACTGACTCACACAGTTTCTTCCATGTTAGCATAATGATTAGGCAGTTAAAGAAGACATGATTGTGATCTTCCACCGGACTGAAACAGAAAATACAACCTGTGTCGTAAGGATTCCACATAATACCTCAAGTCAAGAGATTTTGTCAGGTGGTAGGTCTGTCAATAAGCAGTCTCCAAGCAAACAACCATGCTTTTGACGGTAAACGAGTTTTCAATAAGCACTTTAAATCTTGTGAAATCAAGACTCTTAGAGATCAAATTTTGTTTTGATGAAGACAAATCACTTGACAAAGAAGGAAAAGATGTTCAACCATTTCAAGACATCGGAATCAGGACAAAGACTTGACATGAAGAAATGTTTTCCTCAGAAGGTATAATGAGAATTCTCATCAAGTGTTTAAGTCCAGTTTGCTCAAAATATTGAAAATCTTTTGCATTTCTTTTCACACTAACACAAGATTTTTAAAACATAATTTTTCTAAGTTTTTGTAAGTGCAATCGATTGTACTCTTAGAGCAATTGATTGCATGATCAGAATTTAAATTCTTTTTGCTTATGTTTCAGTAAGCAATCGATTGGTGCTTTGGTGCAATTGATTGCATGCTTAAAAAATCTTTGCATTTTCGCTTCTGTTTCAGTGTGCAATCGATTGGTCTATTTGGTGCAATCGATTGCTCTGCTGAAAATTTGAAATTTCAACTGTTTTCTGTGAAGGTGCAATCGACCGGTCTATATGTGCAATCGATTGCTCACTGAACGTTTTTGAAAAATCATTCTGAAAAATTGCATCTCTTCAACCAATCTTTCATGAAATGTTTCCATTGAAACATGGTAATTGTTCATCAATTTTTCTAGAGATTTACATTATATTTCAAGAGGCGTTTGTGTAATATAAATACATAATCTTTCAAATTTCAAAAACAATCTTTTTCAATCAAAAATCTTTAACATATTTTCATCTTTACACATCTAAACTAAAAACACTTTTCACAAAGAATTTTCTGCATAATTTTCATATTCTTTGAAGGAAAATTCTTGAGCAACAAGTCTTATATATTAGTAGAAACTCTCATTGAAAGAGAAGATCAATCACAATATTGATAAACATTGTATACACTGTTACAAACTCATTACAAATCAGATTGTATTTATTTCCCCTTGCTATCCAGGATTGTTGAAAGCAAGTGTGTGCATTGAAGAGCATTGTTCTCATTGCACTTAGTGTTTAGATCTTAAATGTGTTTAAGAGCCCTTGGTCTACCTATAGGTTAGAAAGAAAGTTGTACACTGATCCTAACTATAGTGAAATCTCTTTCGTGTGAAAGGGGAATGGAGTACCTTCGAAGTGTGAAGGGAACCAATATATCTCTCTGTGTTCTTTACTTTCTGCACTTTACTACTTTCATACCATCATCATATTTCAAGAAAATAATAAATCGGTCTCTAAAACCAGAAAATTTCAAAGAACCTGATTCATCCCCCCTCTTAGGTGCAACTCAGACTATCAATAGGGATCAGAGCAGGTTTAGGTAACTTGTTCCTAATCAATCCAGTATGACTTCTGCAAACAACAAAGGTGTGTTCAAAGACGGTGGTAGTAGCAACAAGCCTCCACTGTTTTATGGTGAATACTTTGATTTTTGGAAAATTTGCACGAAGGCTCACTTAGAAGCACAAGGAGATGAAATATGGGATGTTGTCCAAAATGGCCCCTTCGTTCCTTTAACAGTCGTTAACGGTGTTGGATCAACAAAGCCTAAAGCTTCATGGGATGACGATTATAAGAAAAAGGTTCTCTATGATAAAAAGACAATCAATATTCTAAAAAGTGCACTAAGCATGGACAAATTCTTTCACGTCTCAACATGTACATAAGCAAAGGAAATCTGGGATACTTTAGTGGAAACTCATGAGGGAACTACTGAAGTTAAAAGATCAAGGTTGAACATGTTGAGTCAAGAATACAAGTTATTCAGAATGCAGCCAGGAGAATCAATTATTGATTTGCAAAAAAGATTTGTGCACTTGACAAATCATCTCAGAGCACTTGGTAAGACATTAACTAACGATTAATTAAATCTTAAAGTGCTTAGATCTTTGTCCTGAGAATGGCAGCCCAAGGTGACAACAATTTCTGAAAAGAAAAGCCTATCCATGATGACATCCGCTACATTGTTTGGAAAACTTCAAGAATATGAGATGGGACTTGGGCGATTGAAAAAACATGAGAATCAAGAGAAGATATATAAAAGCATCAAATTAAAGGTTGATTCTAAAAAAGTAGAAAAAGCAGACGATCTGGTTGAAGATGAAAACTTCATGCTTCTTGTAAAAAGGTTAGGAAAATATTTTGGTTCTAAAAATAATATTGGAAATTCTGACTATATGAAAAGGAAGAAATTTTCAAAGAACAAAGAGAAGGAGGCAATAACATCCACACAAGATGTCAAATGCTATGAATATGGAAAACAAGGACACATCAAACCAAACTGTCCTAAACTCTCCAAGAACGATGCCTATAAAAGCAAAAATGAGTTTAATAAAAATAAAGCATATGTAGCATGGGAGGATAACGAGATAAGTTCTTCATCAGAATCGGATAGTGATCAAAGCGCAAATCTAGCACTAATGGCTTCACATCATTCTGATGATGAAGGCGACAAGGTTAGTAATTTTTTAATTTATGATAATGATACTCAAGGGACAATTGATGAACTTATAAGTGAATGCAAAATTCTATACAAAACTATTTCATCATAAAAGAATCAAATTTCAACTTTAGAAGAAAATGTTGAAATAATGGAAAATAAGTTCAAAGATGAAAAACAAAAATTAATTAGTGACCAAAAATAGAATTTTGTATGCACAAAGTGTGAGTCACTTTCTTTTCAAATTGTCCAATTAAAAAGAGTTCTTGAAAGATATGAAAAATGACAAATTGGATTAGAGGTTGTTCTTAGTCAACAAAGATTCTCAAATGATAAAAGTGGACTTGGTTACTCAAAATTTTCAAAACCAAGTTCCAACAAAACCATCTTTGTTAAGGCTAGTGAACAAACCTCTAAAGAGAAAGTGGTCAAGCATAAAGTGGTTCATCAATACCCTAAGAAGAAGGTTGTTAATAAGAAAAAATATTATTCTCCTAGATACAAAAGTAATTTTGAGCCCATCTGTTTTTATAGTGGTATCAAAGGCCATACACCTAATGCCTGTTATGTTAGAAACTTTAGTGTTGCAAAGGGGAATTATGTGTGGGTCAAGAAAGGCACTAACTACGAACGACCCAAGGCAGTTTGGGTACATAATAAAACTTAATCTTGTTTTATAGGTATACTTGAAGACGTCCTCACATCTAATGCTTAAGGCCAAAGGATTTGTAACCTATGGTGATAACAACAAAGGAAAGATCCTTGGTGTAGGAAGCATTGGTGCACCACCTTTTACAACCATAGAAGATGTCCTCTATGTAGAAGGCCTAAAGTATAACCTACTTAGCATTAGTCAGCTTTGTGACAAAGGTTTCAAAATCAACTTCACTAAAGATGAATGTTTGATAGAAAACGAAGTCACTCTAAGGTAATGTTAAAAGGTAATAGAATTAACAATATTTTTATGATTTCCCTTGATAACATGTCTTTTAAGGTTAAGTGTCTTATGGAGAACAACAACGACTCTTGGTTATAGCACAAAAGATTTGCTCACATTCATATGGAGAATTTGAACAAATTGATCAAACATGACTTAATTGTTGGTCTTACAAAGATCAAATTTATTAAAGATAGATTGTGTGGCGCATGTCAAAAAGGGAAACAGACCAAATCAACTTTCATATCCAAGAATATGGTGTCCACAACAAGGCAACTACAACTGTTACACATGGATCTCTTTGGACTATCAAGAACAAAAAGTTTTAGAGGTAATGTTTATGCATTAGTAATTGTTGATGACTTCTCTAGATATACATGGACTTTCTTCTTAGTGCAGAAAAGTGAAGCTTTCAAGGCATTCAAGAAGTATGCAAAACAAATTTAGAATGAGAAGTCACTTTCAATTGTCTTCATTAGAAGTGACCATGGTGGAGAATTCCAGAATGCTTTATTTGAAGAATTTTATGAAGAAAATGGAATCTCACACAATAAAATGGTGTCATAGAAAGAAATAATCGGTCATTGGTAGAACTTGCAAGAACTATGCTTAGCGATTCATACCTTCCTAAATATTTTTGGGCATATGCGATAAGCACGACGTGCTTTGTAAGTAATCGTGTCAACATCAGACCAATTCTCAAGAAAACCCCCTATGAACTCTTCAAAGGGAGAAAACTGAACATATCATTCTTTCACATCTTTGGGTGTAAATGCTTTGTCTTGAACAGTGACAAAGGTAATCTCGGTAAGTTTGACGAGAAATCCGATGAAGGTATTTTTCTCGGCTACTCTCTCTCTCTAGTAAGACATTTAGAATTTTTAACAAAATAACTTTAACTATTAAAGAATCTATGCATGTTTCTTTTGATGAATCTAACCCCTCCAAGGAGGATGATATTATTGTTGATGATGATGTAGTAGAAACCTCTCAAGATGATACTCTCAATGGTGTTGCAAGTTATCAATCCAAACAACAACAAGAGGATTCACAACAAAATGAAGAACACAATGATCTACCTAAAGAATGGAGAACTCATAGAGATCACCCGATCGATAAAGTCATTGGTGATATCAGTCAAGGTGTTTGAACAAGACTAAATCTCAAGGATGCTTGTTTGAACATGGCATTTGTTTCGCAAATTGAACCAACCAAAATCGATGAAGACTTAGGCGATGATCAATGGATAATATCTATGCAAGAAGAACTAAAACAGTTTGAAAGAAATCAAGTTTGGAATCTTGTCCCTAGGCCAAACAACAAGCATATCATTGGAACAAGATGGGTCTTCAAAAACAAACTTGATGAAAATGGAATTATAGTTCGAAATAAAGCAAGATTGGTTGCACAAGGATACAACCAAGAAGAAGGAATCGATTTCGACGAAACATTCGCTCCGGTTGGAAGCTTATAAGCAATTAGACTTTTATTGGCTTATGCATGTTCTATGAATTTTCAGCTTTTCCAAATGGACGTCAAAAGTGCATTCTTGAATGGATTCATAAACGAGGAAGTTTATGTCAAGAAGCCCCCTAGTTTTGAAGATTACAAATATCATTCTCATATCTTCAAACTAAAGAAAGCTCTCTCTATAGATTGAAACAAGCACCAAGAGCATGGTACGATCGTCTCAACAACTTCTTATGTGACAAAGGCTTTGAAAAAGGAAAGGTAGACAAGACTTTGTTCATCAAGAAAATTAAAGAAGATACTCTCTTGGTACAAGTATATGTTGATGACATAATCTTCGGTTCAACCAACACAAAGTTATGTGAAGAATTCTCATCCATGATGCAAGGAGAATTTGAAATGTCTATGATGGGAAAAATGAACTACTTTCTTGGACTTCAGATCAAGCAACTCAAAAATGGGATCTTTATTAATCAATCAAAGTATTGCAAAGAATTATTGAAAAAGTTTGATATGGACAATTGCAAGACTTTGTCTACACCTATGGGATCTGGTACCTATGTAGATCAAGATGAATTCGGTGTGTCGGTTGATATCACAAAATATAGATGTATGATTGGTTCCTTACTTGACAGTAAGTCGCCCTGACATTATGTTCAGTGTTTGTCTCCATGCTCGCTTTCAAGCAAATCCAAAGGAATTTCACTTAATGGCAGTCAAGCGGATCATGAAGTATCTCAAAGGAACAACAAATGTAGGCTTATGGTATCCTAAAGGTAGTATTTGCAATTTAATTGGATACTCTGACGCGGATTATACAGGATGTAAAATAGATAGAATAAGCACAAGTGAAACATGTCACATCTTAGGAAATAAACTAGTCTCGTGGGCATGCAAGAAGCAAGCATGTGTAGCACTTAGTACGGCTGAAGCGGAATACATAGCAGCGGGTAGTTGTTGTGCACAAATACTTTGGCTCAAGCAACAACTTCGTGACTACGGACTCGACCTTGGTAGCATTCCTATTTGTTGTGATAACACAAGTGCAATCAACATAACAAAGAATCCAATCATGCATTCAAGAACCCAACACATCGACATACGACATCATTTTTTGCGAAATCATGTACTTCAAGGAGATGTCGAGATAAATTTTGTGGATACTCATAATCAACTTGTCGATATATTTACTCAGCCATTAGCAAAGGAACCTTTCTTCAAAATTCGACGAGAACTTGGAATTCTGAATGAAACTGACGTTGAATCATGAAAGAACTTCATATATGGTGTTTTTCTCAAATTTCACTGCTTGCAATCGATTGCACCCCTGTGTCAATTGATTGCTCACTGTAATTTTTCTAAAAATATTGAATTTTTGAAGCATGCAATCGATTGCACCATGTAGCTTTTGATTTTATTCGCTTTTGTTTGGTAGTGCAATCGATTGCACCTACTGTAAATATGTTTTTTTCTCTTTCCAATTAATAGATCCATGGTTTTTTTATCTTCCCAACTACCCTATCATTATACTTTTGACCTACCTATGACTACCTTTTACTACTTAGCCCTATTCTCAATACTTTGACCATAAACTCCCACATTTCCAAAGTTCTAAACATCAATAATCCACAACTACTCAAATCCCACAATAACTATTCTCTCCTCTCTTAATCATTATAAAACCCAACTTCTCATAACCAAACTTAACTATCTCTCCCAAAACATAAACTCTCAATAAAACTCTTCCTTCCCTCACAAATCCTAAAACTCAACCCTTTCATCATTTTCTCATGGCTTCACGTTCAAAGAGAAAGATTTCAGCACAAAGCAAAGGAAAAGGTTCAGCCTCTTCATCTTCAGAGACTCCACTTGTTCTTCAATACTTGAACGATGAACAACAAGAAAGATTCACTAAGTTCTTTCAGAAGAAGGTTGTGCAAACCCCAAAGTATGGTATCCTCTTATCCTTTCCTAAGGAATGTTTTTCTTTTCAAAACTCCTTGATTGCATGCCGCTTGAAATCCTTAATTTCTTCATCTGGGCCATACTATCCAGATTTAGTAAGATTGTTCTACAACAACTTGCACATGGAAGAAGGCAGAATTGTCACACATGTTAGAGGAAAAAGAATCCTCCTCACCTCAAAGAAAATTGGTAGAATTTTGGATATACCAATCGCCAGTGGGAAACTATATGAAGAAAATGAAGCAGTTTGGGAAGCATACAATAAAAGATAATTTTATTGGAGCCTTGGCCGAATGTCTGAAGCAGAATTTCATGCTAAAACGTGTCCGATCCTTAGGCAGCATGGAACCCTCTCGAAACTCTTGGTCGACAGGTATTTTTCACATTGATGATCGGTTGTTTCATTATTTTATGGTATACATAATGTTTCCAAGGGCTGGGAACCACTGTATTGTGACTGATCTAGAAATGCAGATTTTATATACTATTTAGAATGACATTAAAGTAAGTTGGGCATATCTAATTTTGGTGCATATGATGTCAATCAATGCAAAATCAAATTTTCTGCCATATGCATGGTTTATCACAAAGATTTTGAAACACTTTGAAGGATTTGGTAAGTATCTCATGGACTCAAATGCCAACAAAATCTCCATCAAGAATGTGGACTCTCGGATGGGTGTCAAGTACAACCCAGAAACAAAAACCATTGTGTACCTTGGTGATGATATGGCTGGAAATGATGAGCAAGAGAATAAAGAAGATGATGATGTTCCTCCTCCTCCTCCAAATGAACATGGCCCTAGTAACCAACAATTGATGGATTACATGACTCAGCAGTTTGGAAATCTCAACACTTCCATAAACGACCAATACAATGCAATTCAAGAGTCAACAAACACTAGGATCAACAATTTCCAAGAGGCCGTCAATCAACAATTCTCATATCTTTACTCTCACTTATACATTCCACCCTATGATCCTTCCAACCCGGTTGTCCCTCCAACTCGACCATCACCTCTCCAACAAACATTTCCAAACTAACAAACCTTTGATCCCAACATGGATCTGTCATAAATTGTTAACATGTTTTCTTTATGTCTCTTTAAGTTATTTATGTTGTTTGAATTTTGTACCTTCTATTTTCCTTGTACTCTTTCAATTTGCACTTTCAATTTATGACTAGTTGGTATGTTATTTTCATTTTATTATCTATGTCTCTTGTCTATATATATATATATATATATATATATATATATATATATATATATATATATATATATATATATATATATATATATATATATATATATATATATATATATATATATATATATATATATATATATATATATATATATATATATATATATATATATATATATATATATATATATATATATATATATATATATATATATATATATATATATATATATATATATATATATATATATATATATATATATATATATATATATATATATATATATATATATATATATATATATATATATATATATATATATATATATATATATATATATATATATATATATATTCTTTTATCAATCTTTCCCTTCTTTTTGATAATGTCAAAAGAGGGAGAAGGATGTTACTCTTTTCTTGCTTGTTGTCTTTCCTAGATCCTTAAGGTATAACTACAAGGCTACTTCAAACCTCAATAAAAATCAGAACTTCTCGACACTTCATATATTGAGGGGGAGAAACTTGTCGGAAAGAACGTCGCAACAAAAAGAGAATGCTTTGTCATCATTAAAAAGGGGGAGAATGTGAAATCAAGATTCTCAGAGATCAACTTTTGTTTTGATGAAGACAAATCACTTGACAAAGAAGGCAAATATATTCAACCATTTTAAGACATCAGAATCAGGACAAAGACTTGACATGAAGAAATGTTTTCATCATAAGGTATAATGAGAATTCTCATCAAGTGTTTAAGTCCTGGTTGCTCAAAACATTGAAAATCTTTTGCATTATATTTCACACTAGCACAAGATTTTTAAAACATAATTTTTCTAAGTTTTTGTAAGTGCAATCAATTTCAATCTTAGAGCAATCGATTGCAGGATCATAATTTAAACGTTTTTTGCTTAAGTTTCAGTAAGCAATCGATTGGTGCTTTGGTGCAATCGATTGCTCTGCTGAAAATTTGAAATTTCAAGTGTTTTCTGTGAAGGTGCAATCGATTGGTCTATATGTGCAATCGATTGCTCACTGAACGTTTTTGAAAAATCATTCTAAAAAATTGCATCTCTTCAACCAATCTTTCATGAAAGGTTTCTATCGAAACATGGCAATTGTTCATCAATTTTTTTGGAGATTTGCATGATATTTCAAGAGATGTTTGTGTAATATAAACACCTAATCTTTCAAATTTCAAAAACTATCTTTTTTAATAAAAAATCTTTAACATATTTTCATCTTTCCACATCTAAATTAAAAATACTTTTCACAAAGAATTTTCTGCATAATTTTCGTATTCTTTGAAGGAAAATTCTTGAGCAACAAGTCTTAGATATTTGTGAAAACTCTCATTGAAAGAGAAGATCAATCACAGCATTGATAAACATTGTATATATTGTTACAAACTCATTACAAATCAGATTGTATTTATTTTCCCTTGCTATTCAGGATTGTTGAAAGCAAGTGTGTGCACTAAAGAAGATTGTTCTTATTGCACTTAGTGTTTAGATCTTAAAGGTGTTTAAGAGACTTTGATCTACCTATAGGTTAGAAAGAAAGTTGTACACTGATCCTACCTAACTATAGTGAAATCTCTTTCGTGTGAAACGAGACTGGAGTACCTTCAGAGTGTGAAGGGAACCAGGATATCTCTCTCTGTTCTTTACTTTCTGCACTTTACCGCTTTCATACCATCATCATATTTCAAGAAAGTAATAAATCAGTCTCTAAAACCAGAAAATTTCAAAGAACCTAATTCACCCCTCTCCCCCTCTTAGGTGCAACTCAGACTATTAAGCTGACTTCAAAGGGGCATGCATAATTCCTCCCTCCTCAGCCAACAACAATCTAACATGAAAGGATTTTACGGAAAAGCGATTAAACTCACCAAAAGGTCACAAAACTTCGTTTGAAAAATTCTATTTTGGTGTGATATCCTGCAATAATAACATTAATTCATAAAATTCGTCTGAAACTTAAGGAAGTTGTTGGAGATTAGAGAAGCAAGGGTGCCATTTCCAGTTCGAACCGCACCACGAACCCATGTCTTGAACCACCTTGTCTCTACTGTCAACAATATCACATAGCCCCAAGAAAAGGTGCTACAGTGTCTTGTTTCCGACCCAATTCGCAAACCAAAACATGGTGAGGGCACTGCCACCTAATCTAATAGTTATGAGGTCAACAAATTCAATTATCATTGGGTCCTCTCCATGCTTCATCAAGTCTTTCCACCATAAGGAATGTTTTCTTCTTGGTCTATACTTCTCCCTAAATAGAATATGCCTAATATAATCACCATATCTTGCTTAATTCCACCTACATCCTTAGGTTCACATAGTGTTTCCAACTTGACCCAATACATACCTTTCTTGTCATTTGAGCCAAACCAAAGAAACTTATTTTGAATGGATATTATGGAATGTAAGACCTTCCTTGGTGCCTAGAAGAATTATAAATGATGAACGAGTAAGTTAGTAAGCACCGAGTTGATTAATGTTACTCTATCCCCGATTGAAAGAAACCTCCCCTTCTAAGAGGACAACCTAGCCTTTAAACAATTAATAATCGGATTCTAAAACGAACACCTACAGTAATTGCCTCCAACAGTGAGGCCCAGAAACTTGAAAGGAAAAAAGATAATTTGCCATGCGAGGAAGTGTTTGGCAGCCTGTAATTAGTAATCTTCAACTTCAATGTCAAATAGCCAACTCTTACTTGAGTTGATTTTCAGCCCTGTGGTTAATTCGAAACCCCTTAATATTGATTTAATAACCAACAAATTAACCCACGAGCCATCACATAAAAGAATAGTGTCGTCTGTGAATTTTAGCAAAGAATATGACAATTCATCATGAATTCTATAAGGTTTCAAAATACCCGCACTTACAACTCTCCTAACAACCAAAGTTAACCTTTCAACAACAATAAAGAAGAGAAACGGAGATAATGGATCGCCTTGTCTCAATCCCATGTACGCCTTAAAATCTTGTGTGAGGCTTCCGTTTACTAAAACAGACATGAAACTATTGAAAACCCCAACCTCAATCCATCTCAACCAACACAATCTGAATCCCATAGCCTTCAACATATTCCTTAGAAAATTCTAGTCTACACAGTCAAACGCCTGGGAAAAGTCCACCTTATACAGCACACACTACAATAAATATTGCAATTTCCCACATGGTATTCATGTCACTAAGCTAAAAACCACGTCACCAAACAAAATTTACGACGTGGACAAAGCACGTCGAAAAAGCAACGGTGGGAACATTTTCTCACGTGAAAATCACGTCACTAATTTGTGACATGAAATTCACGCCACAAACCACCAAATTAATTGAAATGAATTTCACGTGGAAAATCACTTTTCCAAAGTACTTACAGCGTGTTCAGTTTTGCAGCATGCAAGTTTTCCCACGTGATTTCAATGCCACAAACAAAAATCTGTTTTAAGTTTAATGACTTTGTTTTCACTTCACTGTTTAATTTAATAATAAAAAATATATATTAATGAATACAACGAATTAATAAATAATAAAACAATAAAATATAAATGATTTTCAATTAAAATATAATATATATTCTATTTTTCATATATAATCAATAAATTATGTTTTTATACAACAACAACCAAACATTCCATATACAATATTATTTCTATAAATCTGAAAAATAAATAATTTAAATTACATACATACCTAAATAAAGCAAAAATAAAGCTTCAATCTTTAATCTTGATGAGCTCCTCTTGAATCTTCCAAATCTTGATCTTCTGAAGAAGAAAAAAATATAAAAATTAATAATGAGAAAATATTAAAATAAAATGTAAAACAAAAAGAAAAAGAAAAAGAAAATAAAATAATAAATAAAACATTAACCATACCTATGAAAATGTAAAACTTTGTGAAATGCAGTAAAGGAGGAAAGGAAGCAGAGAAAGCAAGCAAGAAAGAAGGAAGAAGGAAGAAGGAAGAAGGAAAGAAGGAAAGAGAAGAAAGAAATGCGTGAAAAGTTTTGAGTTATGGAGTTATATAGTATGTTTTGTGACGTGGTAAACACGTGGAAAAGTACCCACGTGAATACCGCGTATGAAAAATGACACATATATCTCATTTGTGACGTGAAAACCACTTGGAAAAGTAGTCACGTGATAACCATGTCGAAACTTTCCTAGTATTTATTTTCAACATTAAAACATCCAACGGTACAAAAATTAAATGACACAATAATTTAAAAAATATGCTGACAAACATTATGTCAAATCAGATTTCATTATGTCCCAACTAAAAAGTAAAATGCAGACCAACATTAATTACTCCCTATTTGCGGCGTGGGTATCATGTAGGAAGCTTCTTATCACGTCGGTAAAACCAAGATATTTTTGAATTTCACTTTTCCTACCATGCCACAACTAAAATTCTAAATAATTCAAATTTTCCTCCCACAGAAAAACAGCACTCACCGTTACAAATTTGCAACTTGGAATGGTTATTAATTAAATAATATAGTGACGTGGTTTACACGTCACAACTTGTGTTTTTTCCCACATTGTTACCACATCACTAAATCAGTTATCAAAATGCAGATTTTCTTATAATAACAATTATGATTTTTCCTTCTAGCCACATCAATGATTTCGTTTAGCACAACGACACCGTCAAAAAGTTGTCTTTTTGGGATAAAGGCTCTCTCGGAAGTGGAGATTAATTTTTTGGTCATGTTTTCCTTCTGGATGTTGAATTGAAGGTGAACGAATTTGGATTTTAATATATGTTTCTCCGTCAAGTTATGACATGACCCCATTTGTTGTTTCGTCGCTCCTTGATCTTTGTATTACTACTAACTAATTGATTAATTTTGCTTGATACTATTTAGTGTGATTTTCATTAATTTTTATCCAACTGTGTTTGATCTTCATATTTTCTTAAAATTTTTTTTATTATTATGAATTATATGATACATACTAGTATTAATATAAAACTAAATCAAAAGATATAATATTAAAAGAAGACAAAAATGGTATATTTTAATTTAATTTTAAATAGTTAAAAAAAGTTACATTAGTTGTTATCTTACAACCATTTTTGAGGTAATTTAAACTCTTCCAATAAAATTACAAAGTCAAACTTTTGTCAATATTAGTCTAAAGATATAACACCTACCTTGCAAGCCTTACATAGCTAAAAACTACCTACTGACCTTATGTACGTAAACTAATATATAACCATTTCTTTTGTCACCTTTTCTACTGTTTGAAAATTAAATCATGTATCCACCACTGCATGCATATTCTCCTCGTCTGAAAATTAAACACACAGAGAGAGTGTACTATATAGAGACAATAGACAAACATTACCTATGCAAACAGAACACGCTCCTCCGACAATAACAGACAAACCAAGTACCCTAAGGTTCACAACATTCTTCCTCACGTTTACATTTTCTCACACCCCTTTCATCCCCTTATAAAACCACACTTTCCCTTTCTTTATTTTCATCATCACCAACCAACACACAGAACTGAGAAAAAAACTGTATTTGCTTACTTTGTTCAATTCCACTATTACAATTTACAACGCACACCATGTTCAATCAAGAGAAACTCATGCATTACCAAGTGGAACAACAACCATCATGGAACTACTACATGAGGAGAGTAAGAAGAACAATGGATGAAGATCAAATGGAGAGAATCATGAGATTAGCTACACAAAGTGCTGTGGTGATATTCAGCATGAGTAACTGTTGTATGTGTCATGCAATGAAGAGTTTGTTTAGTGGAATGGGAGTCAATGCAATGGTTCACGAACTTGAGGAAGATCCAAAACCATTCATGAGGTTACTTGGAAATTCAACATCACTACCTGTTGTTTTCATTGGTGGCAAGTTAGTTGGTTCTATGGATAGAGTTTTGGCTTTTCACATCAATGGTTCTCTTGTTCCTCTTCTCAAAGATGCTGGTGCTTTATGGCTTTAATTAGATCCTGACATGAGTTTAATATCTTAAGCCTTGAGTTGGAATAATTAGTCATATTTATATGCTAAGTTAGATAGTGATTAGCATGATTAAGCACTGATTTACAATGTGTTGTATGGAACTCTCAATGATATTTGAAAAATATATATTTGAACTCTGTCGATTTTCTCTCTTTTCTCTAGGTTTTCTAACCAGTTTGTAGTTTGTATAAATAATGTTCCACTTGAATATATATATATATATATATATATATATATATATATATATATATATATATATATATATATATATATATATATATATATATATATATATATATATATATATATATATATATATATATATATATATATATATATATATATATATATATATCCAGTCCAAAGGCAGGTAAGAGAAATTGAAAACTACATAAAAGTGCAATGTATGTACACTTTCCATGTCACTTCTGTCATTGATCATAAAATATCCTAATGTTAAAATCCTTTATATTCTGATATGTCATCAATGTTAAAATGTGATCATCTCAAGAAAATTAAAGAATCAATTTCGGTCAAATATCTATTATAGATAGCAGTCAAAACAATTTTAAAATAGTGAATTAAATGTCCATGGATATGACACTTCAGATCTGTGTTATGAAGACATAAAGGAATAATAATAATGAACGGGGTGCTTGGAGAGAGCCTAAATAAGACAAATCAAGAATGGAGTTCAAAGTTTGTGAAGAAAATATATTAAAGGAAGAAAAAGAATCAAAACACATAGAATAAGGTATTGAGAGGAGGTGACACATCAGTGTTTATAAACTAGGGTTTGCATTGTTCAAGTGTCATAGAGAGAAAATAGAGAACATGTGACTCAAATTAATATAATAAATGAATTTTTTCTTTTTGGATTAAAATTACTATTTTTTAAATAAAATAAAATAAGTAATAATAGTTTTAGACATAGTCAAATCCAACCATCTGAGTCGTCCCGCATTAACCCATATACAATCTATTGGGCCACTTGTTTGACCCGCCCAACCAACCCAGCCCAACTGCTCGTCTTTGTTTTTTGCAAAAATTGTGGGTTTGTAGCGGGTGACACTTGTTTGTCCACCCCTAGTCTAACTTATCAAATTTTTCCTTGATGTTGTTCTTTCAGTATGTGTGTATACATTTCTGAGCTGACTCCACTGTTTTGTTCTCTTTATGGACATTAATTGTCTTGTATTTTTATCTACATGTGATCTTTAGTGTCATTAAGGACTTTGTCTTTTTCATCTCAACATAGTTGTTATGTCTATTAACTACCTTGTTTTCTTATCTGTGAACAGAAAGTTTGATTTATACGATTTGAGATTGAACTCAGATGTTTCGTTCGGTGCGATTATGAGAATATTGACACACTTATATATCATGTATATCACTACTACATAAAACACTTTTTACATCTATCAGAATTTCTCATTAGTTGACCTTCCGAAGCAATATAGGTTGTTATGATAAGCCTATCACATTTTACATTGGGCGATTGATCGAGGTAAAAAACAGCTTATCACCTCCATTAATAAGTGATTCGAAGGGATATTTGACACTTTTCACCTCAGTCATCAAGTGTAACCGAAGGGATAAGTGACATTTTTCACATTGGGCACATCCCAGAAATTATTTGGCCGACCGAGGTATGAAACCAGAATTCTAACTTGGTCGAGGTATTTACTTTCCAATGTTGGTCGAGATGGTCATGTAGAAGCCTCAAACCAGCACACATAGGTTGACCTCAAATGTCAGACGACCGAGTCATTAAACAGTTAAAAAGGGGTTGACCAAAAAGTCATGAAACTGTTACAGGTGTAACACTCCATTTAATTATTTAGTCGTTTTATGTTTTATTGTGTGTTGTTTGTGATTTTATTGATTTAATTAGGGGTATGTGTGTAGGACGGCCGTGAGAGTTTAGTAAGAGGACTTAATCAGAATTAAAGGTTAATTAGGACAACATGGTGATAATAATATAATAAGGAGACATTTTATTGATGTTAAGGTTACTTGTATTAATATTAATATTATTACTATTATAATTATTAATATTAGTATTATTATAATTATTGACATTATTATTATTATTGGGATTATTATTATTATTATTATTAAGATAATTATTAAAACATAATTAGAGGGATTAGTAGAGAGGTTAACAACAAAATCAGTTTTCTTCTACGTGAAAAGAGAAAGACAAAAAGAGGGAGAGCTAGGGCAAGAAGAATAAGGAATTTCCACCATTTTTGAAGGATCAAAGCTTGAATTTCAGGTAAGGGGGAGGGTGGGATTGTTTAAGGATGATATGAACATGAGAGAGTAGTGAGGGGTCCTTTCCCTCTTAGGATTCCATATATTTTTCGTCTTCTTGATCTGTTATGTGATTGTATGATTGCTGTTGTAAATCCGTGTTTTGAGTAATGTCTGATGTGAATGCATGTATGTGTAAATTTTGTATTGTATATTGAAATCGAACAGTAAAATTTGTACATATTAATTTTGTGTTGCTGAGTTCTGATATAGAACAGATATGGAATTTGGGGTTTAAGGGATTAACGAAAATTAGGTTGTTAACACATAAAATATTGATAAGAAATTAAGAATGATGGAACCATGAAGTAGAGTTAGAACTTTGGAATTATACTGAAGAATAGATGATTTTGGACCTGATTTAGGTGTTGGAATGAGTTTCAATGTGTGAGAACTCGTGTAAATGGAAAACTGTAATTTTTGGCATGTTGACTAGCCATACGCGTAAGGCACGAGGCATTACGCGTATGAGAGGACATTCCCAGAGCGTTACGTATTTGATACGCACCCATCCCCAGAGTCAGCACGACCCTCTGCCAATGCGCGTAAGGTACATGTAAGAGGAAATGGGTATTACGCGTATGGCAAGGCATACACGCATGGGGAATTTTGAATGGATTTTGAGAGGTAAACCCTCTCTACTCATACGCGTAAGGCCCAAGGCATTACGCGTATGAATGACCTGGGCAACTGACCCTACACGTGTGTTACGCAGGCCTGGGGCGTAGGGATGAGGTCATACGCGTAAGGCCCAAGGCATTACGCGTATGGGCTAGGCTGTAGTGAACTATTCTCCTTTTTGTAATTTCTGTCCCAATTTTGTGTGTAATGCAAGTTCTCTTGACTCGAAAGAGTAATATGTTATAAATGGACATAGAGGAAACTAGTAATGACACTAAATAGGATAAAACATGGGATATTATGAGAATGTCTAGTCGAGACGTGTTGGATGCATAGGCCAAGATTGTCGTGGATGGACGGTCTTGTATTGTGGTAGTAATTCTGGAGAGAATTATGGCGAGCATGTGGCTCGTGTGTGATCATTGAGGATCGTGAAATTATGCTTGAATAATTATTATGTTGTGCATAATTTGTATCATGCATTTATGTCATGTTAAGTGAAGACGGGCTAGGTGAGAATCCATGATGGGTGCCTAGTCTTGTCCGAACTCTATGTGGGAGTCGTGTGGAGATAAGTTGTAGTTCAAAGGAACATATACGACTTATCTGGATTCCGACGGGAATCGAGTTCTAAGGTGAACCATATGTGATTGTGATGGTACCGTATGCATTGTGTTGTGTCAGTGGGTCGTATTGCATATTTATATATGATTGATCGTGGACTGTTCATGTCGAACTATGATGTGGCACTTGTACGTGCGTGGTGATCGTATGCTTGGTGTGTTTTGTGTGAACTACTCTTAGCATGTATTTTTCACCGTTTATTTATTTAATGTAGTTCTCAGCCCTTTTATATTTGTTGCGTCTGTGCTCCTTTGGGGAGTACAGATGATCAGGTACTTGAGTAGTTCTTGGAGCATTGTGTTTCTATTTGATCGAGTCTTAGGAGTCGCTCTGATACGTAACACAGGCAGGATGGGGATTTCGTGATTTCTTTATGTTATTTAACTTGGTATTTGTTACGTATCTGGTTTTGATTTAATTGTTGTTAGGCCATGTATTACGTGGAGAGTTGATATGTTGGAAGTTTACATGTTAAACTGTTTGACTTAATTCCGTTGTTTAACCAAACTACTTATTTTTATGAAATGAATAAAATGTGAAGCGAATAGATACTTCACCTTGATGTTATTTTTATAATGTGACATCCTACGTGTATTAAATCTGATTTGGTTCCGCATTATTTTCGTATTTTTCAATTATTATATGAATGGGTAGAGTAGGGTGTTACAATAGGTATTTATAAAAGATGTTACTAACGGTTAATGACAAGTCCGTTACAGATGGTTAATAAGGAGTCGGTTATAAGTTACTTATTAAACCATGTCCCTTCAATATCCAAGGGAGAGACAGTTCTGGATGTAAATAGGCCCTAAGACCAGACAGTACAGGGGGGGGGGGGGATAATACAAAAAAGAAGGAAGTTTACCAGAAACCTTGGACCACCAACAATGGTGGCCGTAAACTTCTTAACCAGTACAAACATTACAACCAAACATTTACAACCTTCCTTGGCGAGCATTAAGGAGGTTAACCATTTATGTTTTATAACAAGAACAGACAGTTTGCTAACCGAGAGGATATGAAACACTTTTGACTTGGGAAAATCGATAACCAAGATAATATAGGGTATGAGATAAATTTTCACACCAGTTTTGAAACGTAATTGATGTAAAATCTCTTGTATTTTAAATTTTTTTCATTTCTTATTTTTATCTTTTTTTTATAACTTGTATTCCCCCCATTCTCTTTTATAAACAAATTTTGACTTCTTAAATTCATTAGATAAATGGTGTATTTGAACCATATATAAGTTAGACACATTAATTACTTAATAAATATAAAATGTTAAATTTTACTTATAAATAAGGATGGAGGGAGTAGATTATTAAAACAAAACTTAAATAAAACCACCAAACGTTAGTTGGTCCAATGGCGATTGGCGCCAGACTTGATAGGGAGGACCACAGTTTGATCCCCTGCAACTACGATCGGGAGGGGGCTGAAACCACTTGATGGCAGAAATGACCCTCGAATCAGATTAGGCGGCCCAGTGGGTCGGATACTGGTGGTGAAAACAAAAAAAAACTTAAATAAAACCTAATGAATGGACATTTCGTACCATATATTTGAATGACTACACGACCAAAATAAAAACTATCTGTATATTTACATCGGGTACACAAATTCATACCATATATTTAAATGGCTACACGATCAAACCAAAAACTTTACATATTTACACGAGATACACAAGACAGAGTACATAATCATACATATTCATTTTTATAACAAAGCTCAAACATGTCAAATAGTTCATATCTAAGAGACCATAATCAGAGTGACACATAAAACTAAAGAAAGCAAGTTAACAAACGTAGACGGACATCATATAAGTCTTCTTCTTGAAAGTGTGTCTAATCGTTAAGTACCTATAAGTTCAATGATGAGTAAAAACACGTAAAATAATAACAAACTAACATTTAGTAAAAATCATTAATATCGAATTATAAATATATTACCTACTTCCGTGAATTAACAATATCGACAAAAACAATGTTAAACCTATGTTTTATCACATAATATACATACTCACGTTTTGATGACTGTTGCCTCGGCTACAATTTTTTTTTATATAATGAGTAATAATACATAAAAAAAATACAAATTATTATAGATGTTAATAAATGTCACAATTAATATCACTTACTTTTTGGGATAATTCAATTATGTTTTTTTATATTATTTTTAGCACCATCCAAATGCCTCTATAGCTCTTTGTGTTAAACAAATTTAAGCATTAATACAATATATTCCAAAATAAAGTGCACATTTTACTATTAAAAGTATATATTATGAACTCACATAATATATAAACTTTCACATTAATTAAATCTTTTATCTTTAAATCAATCACTTTGTCTATCGAACATAACATTGTTATGTTAGACATAATTCAGATTCATTTAAGTTGCATTTAAGATTAATTTGCATTTCATTTTGTGAGACTCTGGTTGTATAAATACTGAAGGTTAGTTCAGTTTGTGTTAAGAATTCATATGTAACAAGTTCCGATTCTGTTAGAGAAAGTTAGTTACATATTCAGTTTCTCTCTCTTCTCTCTTCCATCATCTTCTTCATCTTCAACTATGTGCACCAACAAATGGTATCAAAGTCTGGTTCACATTTAGGAACGGGAAACACGAGTGTATGTGAGGCATGTGTGATTGGTTATACTAATTCAATTCACAGTGAATTGAAGATCTGAATAGAAACAAAATCACATTTCTTGATTATGAGGGATGGAGAAACACAAGTGTTATTGAGCTTTGAGTAAATTGGCATAAGATCGAAAATGATCGATGGAAACGGTAGATTAAACACAAATCTTCCAGTTTTTGATGGAAAGAATTGGAATCGATGGATAATTCAAATACGTGTGTTGTTTCATGCTCAATATATTCTTGATCTCGTCAATGACGGTTATGCAGTCGTTGTAGCAAATGCAATTGAAGCACAAATAAACACGCATAGAGAAACAAGGAAGAAGGATCATAAGGCATTGTTTTATATCCATCAGTTTGTGGATACGAATGTGTTTGAGAAGATCGTTGATTCAACAGCGACGAAGGTCGCATGGGACACTAGTACGGTGCTACTGTGGTTATGCATTAGTGAATAAGGTGAAACTTTAGTTTATATGTCTACAGTATGAGAATCTCAACATGAAGAACAATGAGAAGGGACCTGATTACATCACAAGAGTAATTATGATCACAAATAAGATGAAATCTTGTGGTGAAACTCTCTATGAACAAGTAATTATTGAAAAGGTACTGAGATCACTTACTCCTCTATTTAACTACTTTGTTGCAGTAATTAAACACTCTAAAGACCTTAGCACAATGAGAATTGAAGAGTTGTGGAGTAGTCTAGAGGCACAAGAGTTGTGTCTGATTGAGAGAACCTCTGAAAGAGAGGTAAAGCATGCTCTAAAGGCGTCTTGTGGTAAGAAGAATTAGATGCAATCTTGGTCAGAGGCCAAGAAGAGACATGACGGTGGTTATCAAAGGTCAGAAGCCTCCAACTCTGATGAGAAGAAACATTAGAATGGAAAAAAGAAGTTTAAGAAGAAGAGGGTTCAATGCTATTATTGTAAGAAGCTTAGTCACTTTGCTACATACTGTTGGTCAAACAAGGAAAGGAAATCAGAAGAAGCAAACATAGCCAAAGGATATTTTGATGATCAACCTGTGTTATTGATGGCTTCTGAATCTGATAGTAGATATTTGACAAACTGGTGGAATATGGACATTGGCTGCTTAAATCACCTAGCTGGAAACAAATAATGGCTGATTAATTTTTACTCTAGAACGAGGACAAAAACTATATGTGTTGATGATAAATACCTTAATGCTGAAGGAATGGGAATTATCATGGTCAGAGGGAAGAATGGAAAATATGTTATGATCAAGGATGTTTGGCATGTTTTTGGTATGAAGATCAATTTGATGAGTGCAGGTCAGCGAATTGAGAAAGGTTTCTCAGTTACTATGAAGTACAATCTCTTGAAGCTGTATGATTCTTATTTGAAGCCGATTATGCAGTCTGAACAAGGAAGCAATAGAACATTCAAGGTGAATGTGGAAACAATTGAAACTAAATGCCTTAGTGCATAAGGTGTTGAAGGTGATAGTGAGTTGTGGCACAAGAGATTGAAGTATATGAACTTCAGAAGCTTAGGTCATCTAAGTTATAAGAAGTTAGTACATGGAATTCCTAAGATTGTAAAGCCTACGAATACATGTGACATATGCATGAAATGAAAGCAACTTGTATTTCCATTTGCATCAGAAGTGGCTCCAATAGAAAAACATGCTTTGGGAGTAGTGCATTCAAATGTATGTGGACCATTTGAAGTCCATTTACATGGAGGAAACATGTATTTTGTGTCATTTGTGGATGAGTTCACTAGAATGACATGGGTAGCTTTCATCAAGTTTAAGCATGAGGTGTTTGCTGAGTTTCAGAAGTTTAAGGTGAAGGATAAAAACTAAACTAGTCAGAAGCTCAAAATTTTCAGAATTTATGGTGGAGGCGACTACAACTCATCAGAGTTCAAAAAATTTATAAAGATAATAGAGTTGAACATGAGGTGACTGCTCTATATACTCCACAACACAATGGTCTTGCTGAAAGAAGAAACAAAACTTTGCTTGAAATGACAATGAACATGCTGAAGGAGAAGAAGCTTCCTCACACCTTGTGGCGAGAAGTTAATGCCACTGTAACATATATGCTCAGCAGGTGTCCAAATAAGAAACTGAAGGAAGATATTCCTTTTGAGAACTGGACTAGAGATAAGCAAAATGTGATTCATTTTAGAATATTTGGTTCTTTTTGTTACAAACATGTTCCAGGTGCTACTAGAAATAAGATGGAAGATAGAAGCAGAGTCATATTCCTTGTAGGGTACCATAGTACATGTTCTTATAAGATCTATTGTCCAGTCACTAACGAGGCGGAATTCAACAAAGATGTTATTATGAAGATATTTTAGAGTCTAGATTCTCCTTCTAAAATTAGTCCACCATCTGAAGGTGACTTTGATGTTGAAAATGACTCTCAAGGCGAGTCTGACTCTAAAGGTGAATCTGATTTTGATCCAGATTTTGGTGATGATTCAGGATTTGGTGGTAATCATGCCTCTGAAGGTGGTACAACCTCTGAAGGTAGTCTAACATCTAAATAAGATTCTGAATAAGTTTAGAGACCACAAAGAATCAGACAAATACCAAGAATATTTGCAGAGTTTGATATGTTGTAAGATACTGAGAGAGACTCTAAAAGGGAATCCATTCTGTGTGCAATGTTAGTAGACTATGAACCAGTTAGTACTAAAGAAGCTATTAAGAAGAAAGTGTGGTTGAAGGACATGAAAGAAGAAATTAAGCCTATAAAAAGAAACAAGACTTGGGAGTTGACTGAGCTTCAAAAGAACAAGAAAGCCATCAGTGTATGATGAGTTCACAAACTGAAATTAAAGATAAATAGATCAATTGGAAAACCTAAAGCAAGGTTAATAGCTAGAGGATTTCTACATAAATCTTTGTTAGACTACTCTGAAGTGTTTGCACCTATAGCTAGACATGAAACAATCAGATTGGTGATTGTTATAACTACAAATAGAAATTGACCTCTGATGCATTTAGATCTGAAATCTGCATTTCTGAATTATACTTTATGAGAGGAAGTTTATGTGTTGCAACCTCCTGGATTTGTGAAAAAGATTTATGAAGGAATGGTGTACAAGTTGCATAAAGCCTTATATGGATTGAAACAAGTTTGTAGAGTCTGGAATATGAAAATTGATTCATTTTTCAAGCTTCAAGGAGTCAGAAAACGTGAGATAAAGTATGGTGTTTATGTTCATCATACATCTGATAATAGTATAATTCTGGTGCGTCTCTATGTTGATGATATATTGCTAACAGGGAGTTATTCATATGATATAGCTACGTTCAAGAAGGTGTTGATGAATGAGTTTGAGATGACTGGTCTAGGAAATATGACATATTTTCTAGGGATGGAGTTTTTGCACTCTGACAAAGGTATGATTATGCATTAGCTGATGTATGAACTTGAGCTTCTAAAGAGATTTGAGATGATAAATTGCAAGTCTGCAATCACACCCGCTGAAATAAATCACCAGTTGGATTTTGATGTTGAGGGTGATGATGTTGATGCTACAACTTTTAAATAGTTGGTTGGCTTATTGAGATATCTCTATAATACCTGACCTGACATTTGCTGTGCAGTTGGAATGGTGAGTAGGTTTATGAACAAGCCCAAGTGGTCACATTACCGTTAGAAAGTATTTGCGGTAGTGTTTTATCGTATCCACAGAGATTGAAGTGAATATATGTGTGTCGTTCAACGATTTAGTAACTTAAGAGTAGGGGGTTTTTACAATGGTATCAATATTTGTGACAAAAGTTTGCAATAATAAAATCGGAATAAAAGTCGGTTTTTAAGTTTGATAAAAACATGTCAAGATTAGGGTTCGTTAGTCCGTCCTAAATGTATCTGCCAAATCATATATGTGAACAAAGTTCCAACCAATATAACCGCGTATCCTCACAAAAGCGTTTATCTCTAAATGAATTTCGTGAAAAATATTATTTCGGCCGTTAAATGATCTCTCTACCTAACACTCGAAACAATAGACGTTAAGATTGATACAAAGCGGATATCAACTTCCAAATCTATCTCTAGCATTTGTCATAGTTGATAGATGAAGATATTAGGTCAAGACTTGGAAAGTTTGTCTCTAATACAAACCAACTCATAAATGTAAAAATGGTAGCAAATAACTTCATCTATATTGAAAAACAACTTGTTCACATACAATGGATTAAGAAGAATACTTAAATTCTGAACCAAATATTTCTAACCTTGACAAGAGAAGGATTTAGTTACTCATTTCCATGATAGCTTGAACAACAAGTTTCGGGAGAAGGTTGATCAACATCTGAGTCGAAGAATCGAGATTGGATGGGAATCCACCTTCTTTTTGGAAAATATTATCAAGAGATGATGAATAATTAGAGAATGGGTTTCTAGGGCACAAAAATCACCTCCAGAGCAAAAAATCAGTAAAAAAGGTGATAAGTACAAAAATTAGCCCATACTACTTATAGAAATGGTTGCTGAGTTGTCATGCTCGCTAGGCGAGCAGAATGGTTCGCCTAGCGAGCCCCAAAATAAGTCACCAGAAGAGCTTGCGTCCAGAGGATTCAACCCAGACAAGTTTGCATCTGTTCGCTAGGCGAAGCTTTCGCTACTTCCTTCGCCACAACGAATGTTGGTCATTTTGCTACTCAAAGTGTTCGTTACTGGCTCGCTGGTGCTTCGCCTAGCGAGCACTTCACTACCTCCATCGCCACAACGAATGTTGGTCTTTTTGCTACTGGAAGTGTTTGCTACTTGCTCGCTGGTGCTTCGCCTAGCGAGCACTTCGCTACCTTCCTCGCCATAACGAATGTTGATCTTTTTGATTCTGTCCAAGTCTGGGAGTGTTCGCTGGCAGCTCGCTGGTGCTTCGCCTAGTGAACACTTTGCTACCTCACTCGCCAGTGCTTCACCTAGCAAGCTTGCTTTTGTTTACTTTCTTTCTTGATTCATTTGCCATCTTTCTTGTGTCTTCAATTTCTACTCTTTCATGCCTAATTACTGCACAATAACACATAAATTAGAGGTACTAAGATCATTTCACATAATATTGCAAATCAACAAAAGCAAGGGCGGTTTTGAACTTTTTCTCGACAAAAATGAGTGAAAGGTGCCCATATTTGATAGCTCAAATAAGCAAAATTGGGCATCTAACAACTCTCCCCAACTAGATTCTTGCTTTCCCTCAAGAAAAGTATGCCTCCTGAAGAACAAAAGGATTTGCTTAAAGAAAAAGATTTCTCCGAAATCAGATCAAATGGCTCAAACACAAGAGAATCAACCAGAAACAAGTTCCCAATGGTTAGAATAACACAATACACAAGAACTAAAGCCTTATAGCAATGCAAAACATGTATCAATCCACAACAATGTTATCCTGAATGAATCACCCTATCTCTTCTCTTCGAATAAGGATTGAAGAAATTACGCGTTTGCAACCGCGGGGATAATTTCACTCTCCAACAAACAATGCATAAATCAATTCAATTCATACAATGTCTAACAATTATAAATGAAAATGCAGAAGCACGAAGGTCACTAAGGTCTTCCGGTTGTAGCTTGGTCGGGTTTACAAACAAGGGTCATATCTAAGACCATTGAAAACGAAATTGTTGACGCAAAAGAGACATTCACTGTACAAACTATTCACACATCTCAACTTCGCTCTACTTGTTTCTCATTTGAACCCTTCACAACTCTTATTTCACAACTCAATTTGTTTTCCAATATTTTTCTACCAAGCAAGCATTCATTTTCATTCTCTTCTTTTTATATATATTTTTTCTTTTTCACATCATATTCTCAAAACAATTGTTTCTCTTTTTCTAATTTTTTTTCAATGCTTGCTCGGTTATTCAAGAGTTGTGGCAACCTACCAATTTTCATTTTCGTTCTCCCCAACTTATCTTTTACTCATCCCATAAGTGAATGCTCTTGACTTATTACGGCAAAAGAACAATTAACAAAAAAATTTAAGGGTTTCAAGAAAAAAGATTTTGAAGTCTCGCCTTATTTCAAGCTGAGATTCAACTGTTTAAGCTCAAAGGGGTTCACTAATACTCTCTGCTCACGGGTAAGTTGTATTTGGAACTGGTTGTGCTAAAAAAAAAACAAGCGCCTTGATCATTTCTAATTGCTTCCACAAATTCATAATAATAAAAGACAAAGCATGAATCAAATGAATCAACACAGTTTATTAGAATCCAACATTTTTTTTTACAATGGAGGTTTCCTCACAATTTGTGGTTTTAAGTTCTAAGTGAATCATTCATTCAATTATGTTGCAAAAAGAACAATATTCAATTACAAAAAGAGTAAAGTTCCTAATGCATTCTAAAATTATAACCGAAGGTAACCATGTACCTTAGCATAATTCGCTTATTTAGTTTTATCATTGCCATCCAAGCTCAGATGCACCTTCATTGGATACTTCTTTCAGAGAGCAACCAATCTAGAAGGTTTGATCCTCAACAACCACACAAAAATTATTAAACAAAAGAAACTTAAACGAAACACAATAATTTAAAACAAAAACATTAAACATTACTTCAAATTGTTAAAATGTGCTTGGGGGACAAAACACCCCAAAAAGTACATAACCCAAAATAAATGAAATCAAAAACAAGAGATCTGAAAATACAAAGCAATAAAAACGATAAAGGTAAGAAACTTATGAAGGTGAGAAAATACTTAGAAGGGGGGGGTTGAATAAGTATGACAGAAAATAATCAAAGATAAAAACACAAGTATTTTTATCCTGGTTCGTTGAACTCAACTACTCCAGTCCACCCTTTTCAAGAGTGATTTGCCTTTCTCAACAAGGACTTAATCCACTATTCAAATCAACTGATTACAAATAGCACACCTAAGAACAACTGTTCTTAGTCTTCTTAAGAGCTACTGATCTAACCTAGATCCTCTTAAGGAAAACTTTCTTTACAAATTAATGTAATACAATGAAAGAGTAAGAATTGCTTCTATGAAAGCTATAAACACAACTGTGTTATTTCTCTAAGTTTAGAACAATGTATGAACAGTGAAGAATATGAAAGCTTTGAGCGTGAGAGAGTTCTTGTCAATATTGTTGTAATTCTTGGCACTTGAAGAATGAGCTATGATGTCCTTTATATAGCCACTTGAATATTGGAGAGAATATTTTACCGTTAGAGAAAATATTTCCAATATCAAAATAGTACTGTCCTTTGTACTATTACAGCAGAGAGACGGCGCACAAAATGTGGGTGTAGCAATTGTCTGCTGAGCTGTGATTTAACTATATCAGGAATGTACCAGAGGAATAATCTTCTGTGCAGAGAATTTTGTCTATCCCAATTAAGGAAAGATTTGCTGGCATATTCCAACGGATATATTAAAATATTCTTCTTCAAATAATTCAGATCAACAATCAATATCAGAGTCTTCAGTCTTCAGAACCTTCTGGAAACTTCAGAGCCTAATATGTTCTTCAGATGTTGATGAATCAGAGTCTGGTGCAGCTGTGTGCTTGAAGCGTAACATGCTCTTAGATCAGAGTCTTCACTCAGATCAGAGTCTTCTCTCATTCAGAGTCTCTTCACTCAGAGTCTTCTCTTATTCAGATTCTTGATAATACATGCAGCGTGTTGTATCTTCAGAATCTTGATAACTAAGCTCTTATACTTCAGATTCTTCTAATCTTCAGATGCTCTTGAGCCATTCAGAATTCATTGTTCACATCAAATTTGCTCTTTAAGATTAAAATCTTTTGTGCCTGTAGAAAACAGTTTAGAACAAATTTAGAGAGTATAATTCTTGTATACAAATTATCATTAATGTTATCATCAAAACATAGAGATATTACTGAGACACAATCTGTGCTCTTACAATCTCCCCCTTTTTGATGATGACAAAACATGAGCAATTTGTTCAATAAAAAATGAATTAAAATTACTCCCCCTGAGATTAACAATCTCCCCCTGAAATGAATACTCTAATGGAATTAGATACTTCCCTTTCTGGTTGAGTATATTTCAGATTCAGAGCCTGATTTCATTTCAGATTCAGAGCCTGATTGCATTTTGGGTTCAGAGCCTGATTAACATCCTGATTGAAGCCTGGTTGACAAATCCTGGTTGATATATGTTTGACTTCTAGAGTCAAAGCTTGATGCCAAAGCTTGATGCCATATTAAAGCTTGATGCCAGATGAACAACTTCAGAACACTTGGTTGTTTATCTTGCCATTTCCTGTCTTGAGTTATCTTTCAGATCATAGTACTCAAGGTTAGATATCAGAGTCTGGTCTTTAGATATCAGAGTCTGGTTTACTCAGATTTAGCTATTTTTGATCAGGTTCTGAAAAGATAGATCTCAGGAAAAACTTCAATGAAATTTGTCAGAGTCTGGTTAGATAAATTTGTCAGATTCTGATTAGATTCAAAGAATGTTAGTAACATGTCTGACTTAGTTCAGATAATTGCTTATAGATTTGAACAATCGGATTCTATTTTGTTTCTCCCCCTTTTTGTCATAATCAAAAAGATTTTTTAAAAGACAGTAAAGATGCAGAAGAAACACATATCCAGATAAGCAAAAGATCATTTTCATTAAGATAACATCCAGATTCAGATAGAAGCAAACAAAACATATCAGAAGACAATCAAAAACAAAACAAAGCATGAAAAACTTGTGCAAAAGCATTAAGAAGGTTTGGCAGATGAGGCTTGTTGAGAAGCGATGAGTTGCAGCAGTGCTGTAATCCTCTCTGAATTCTCATCTTGCTTAGCCATCCAAGTTTTCATTTCTTCATTTGTCTTCTTTTGATCAACCATGAAGTCCTTTAGTTCCTTGACATCCTTCTGAAGATCTGTAGATACTGAAATAGAAGATTCTGGAACAGTGGATTCTGAAACAATCTGAGTGACATTGGGTGCAGGAATTTCTGGAGGTGGAGGAGCTTCTAGAAGAAGAATAGGAGGAGGGTTTTTCTTAATCCTTTTCTGATAAGCAGCAAACCTTACTTTTGATAATCTAAGACATTGAGTCCTGATTTTCAAAGCCTCCCTATTCAGTCTGTAAAGATATTTCTTCCAGACAGCATTAGCAGCCTCTTTATCCATAGTGGTCATGCACACATCCATAATGTCAGCAAAGTCTGAGACATTATCCTTGTCAAAATTTCTTAACATAGTATAAACACTTGATCCCAATTCTGCTTCATCAGGAATTCTGGGTTGGGTTGGTTGTGTTTGTGGTGTTTGTTTAGAAGGTTGAGGTTGTGGTTGTGGAGATGGATGTTCAGATGTTTGAGGTTCAGATGTTTGTTGGTTAATTTGTGGTTCAGAAGTTTGTTGGTTGGTTGGTTCAGATGATGGTTGTGGTTCAGATGTTGGTTGTGGTTCAGATGTTGGTTGTGGAGTGGATTGGATTTCAAGATGTTGTGGATTGAGAGTTTGAGTGGGGGAATTTTGTGGAGAAGGTGGATGATCAGAGGTGGGAGATTTAAAAAGTTGTTTCCAAACACTCTCAGTACGAGGTTGTTTGAGATCATTCAAACATTCATTAATGAAACCAGATGATTCATCATCAGATGATGTATCAGATTGGTTAGATTTTTCAGAAGTTGAAGATAAAATGATAGAACGGTTTAAGGGTGTAATATCTAAAATCTCATTAGGATCAATGGGATTTTCAGGTTGGTCAGAGTGTTCAGGGTGAACATCCTCTGGAATTGTAGATTCTGGGATGGGGTTTTGAGGTTGTGGTGTTGTTTGTTGAGTTTGTTTGGATTGTGGTGTTTGAATGATTGTTGGTTGTGGTGTATGAGTCTCAGATGGTCTAGATCTTTTAAATATGAGGGGTGAGTCAGATGGTGTGGTAGCAGAATGATGAACAGGATTAGAATCAGTGTTAAATACCTGTTTCAGAGTATCTCTTATCTCTTCAAAAGTTGCTGCAGGAGGATTTTGTTGAACCTTCTTCAGCTTCTTTCTTTTCTTCTTCTTCTCAGCATCTGAATGCTTTCTTTTCTTCTGATGACCTTCTTTATCAGCTTTTCTCTTGCGTCTTCTTTCCCTTGTCTGATCAGGAAGAACTTGGCCTTCCTTCTGCACAAGATTTGCAGGGATCTCAACACCATCTCTGATGCAGCAAGCAACATACTCAGCTATTAGCTCTCTGGGTTCATCTGAGGTAAATAGAGGAAAGTCCTCAACAGGAATCCTTCTCCCCCTAACCTCTTCAGAGTTAGTTTTCCTTGGTTTCTCAGATAAATCTTCAACCAATTTCATCCTTCTCAGAGTTAAGCCATTTATCTCAGAGCCAATGATAAAGTTCAGATCTTCTGTCAGCCCAGCCTCTTGCAGATGCGCCACAAGTTGGTTTTCTACCAGAATATCTGAAATCAGTCTTCCCATAGGAATCCATGATCTGACTTTTCCAGTTTTATCTCTTGCTGTTTCCCTTGTTTCCTTGACATGAGATACCAGATGATTGAACAACAGATAAGGAAGATCAATCTGAATGTTTTGATGCAAACAGTACATGAAGTAAAGTTGTTCAGCATTAACATAGTCAGATGAGTTTGAGGAGGGTCTGTGAAAAATGGTGTTCAAGAAAATCTTAGCCCAAATCTTGTAAGTGGGTTTCAAAAACTTAACCTTCTTACAAGGTTCACCAGTAGTGCAGATTTCTTGACAAACATCCTTCAGGTCTTCACGCGCAGAAGATAGAGAGGTTACTCCATCAGTTGCCTTGAAACCTATAAGTTTCCTGATCAGATTTTCAGTGATAACAATCTTCTTACCCAGCACAGAAGAATGAACGAACTTTGGAGTAGCGAATGCATGGATCCAAAACTCCTTCACTAACTTTGGATACACAGGACCCATCAGCCTATCAAAGTAACCATCCCAGCCTTGTGCCTTGATTGAAGGAACCAGATCAAACCCATTATCAGCAAGGTCTTCCAAATCCACGAAACTTTCACATAACACTTCTAGAGAATCAACAGGAGTCAGAAGAGTGCGTACTGGTTCAATGATAGTGGTAGAATCTTTGGTAGTAACTGCTTTTGATGTGGATGCCATTGTTGATGAAGAAGAAGGAGATGACGGTTTCTGGGTTCGTTTAGGGTTTGAGAAGAGAGAGAACAACAGACAAAAGCGCATATGTGTTGAGAATGTGAAAAGTGTGAATGTGTTGTGAGAGTGGTTTATATAGAAAAATAAAACACGCATGGGAAACACAACAGACATACATAGGACACATACGCACGTTTGCATTTAATGAAAAGTAATCATTTTTAATTATGATATGACATTTGGGGGGAAAATCAAGACAGATTGAGATTTTCAAAGCAATACCTTAAACGTCATAGTCAGTAGGTGTACTCCATCTTTTCAGATTCTGAGTGACACGTGTTTGCTTTGCATGTGATTCTGTAACTCTTAAGAAATGAAACGTTTTCAACTTTCAGATCCTCTGAGATGGTCAGTACAGAGTTTCACACAAAAATAAATCACAGATAAATTAAATAAGCAAAACAGATGAAATACTTCAGAGTGTTAAACACTTAGCATCTGAGAAGTAGACTCTGAGAAATATTACTCTGGACAAAAATCCATACAAATATTTTTCAGAATAAACTTAAACCTATCTTCAGCAAGGGGTTTTGTGAAAATATCTGCCCATTGATGATCTGTATCAACAAAGGCTAAATTTATTACACCCTTCTGAACATAGTCTCTGATGAAGTGATGTTTAATCTCTATATGTTTAGCCTTAGAGTGTAAAATTGGATTTTTGGATAAACATATAGCTGAAGTATTGTCACAGAAGATAGAAAGATTACTCTCATAGATTTGATAATCTTCTAGTTGACTCTTCATCCAGAGCATCTGAGTGGAACACCCAGCAGCAGCAATGTATTCTGCCTCTGTGGTTGATAGTGCAATTGTTGGTTGCTTCTTGCTGTACCATGAGATCAGATGACTTCCAAGAAACTGACAGCTTCCAGAAGTACTTTTGCGCTCAACTCTATCTCCAGCATAGTCAGCATCACAGAATCCAACTAGTGAATATTTGTCAGATCTTCTGTAACACAAACCAACATTAGCAGTACCTTTCAGATACCTTAGAATCCTCTTAACAGCAGTTAAGTGTGATTCTCTAGGATCTGATTGGAATCTAGCACATAAACAAACACTAAACAGAATGTCTGGTCTAGAAGCAGTCAAATAAAGAAGAGATCCTATCATACCTCTGTAGAGTTTCTGATCTACCTTCTTACTTACCTCTTCCTTACCTAGAGTGCTTGTAGGATGCATTGGAGTCTTTGCCATTTTGCTATCCAGCATGTTAAACTTCTTCAGAAGCTCTTTAACATACTTCGTCTGATGTATGTAGGTGCACTCTGGAGTCTGATTTACTTGGATTCCCAGAAAGAATTTCAGTTCTCCCATCATGCTCATCTCAAATTCTTCCTGCATACATTTAGCAAACTCCTTTCCAAGCATAATATTTGTTGATCCAAAAATAATATCATCTACATAAATTTGACAAATCAACAAATCTTTCTTAATGGTTTTACAAAATAGTGTGGTATCCACTTTTCCTCTGATGAAATCCTTCTTAAGAAGAAAATTACTCAACCTCTCATACCAAGCTCTGGGAGCTTGTTTTAGTCCATAAAGAGATTTTTTTAGTTTGTAAACATGATCTGGAAAATTTTCATTTTCAAAACCAGGAGGTTGGTGGACATACACTTCCTCTTCTATAATTCCATTAAGAAAAGCACTTTTAACATCCATCTGATAAAGAGTGATGTTATGTTGTGCAGCAAATGAAATAAGCAAGCGTATAGACTCTAACCTTGCAACAGGAGCATATGTTTCTGTGTAGTCTATGCCTTCTTGTTGACTGTAGCCTTGAGCAACCAGTCTTGCTTTGTTCCTTTCAACTTCTCCTTTTTCATTCAGTTTATTTCTGAAAACCCATTTTGTTCCAATAACATTGAAACCTTTAGGTCTTGGAACCAGATCCCAGACTTCATTCCTTGTGAATTGATTCAGCTCCTCTTGCATAGCTAAAATCCATTCATTATCTTCCAGAGCCTCATCAACAGATGAAGGTTCTATAATTGACACTAAGCCACAGAAGGAAGATTCAGAAGTTCTGAGAAATGCTCTTGTCCTTATTGGATCATCTTTCTTTCCAATTATCACATCCTCTGGATGAGAAGCTTTCATTCTGGAAGAAGATCCTCTGACTGTTGGTCTTTCAGAAATATGCAGATTGTCAAGTTGGGAAGTTAAAGGTGTAGCATCTGGATTTTCTTCAGAGTCTTTGTCTTTAGTCTTGTTTGCCTCTGAGCCTTCAGAGTCTGTGAGAATAACTTCTCTATCTGCAAAACTTTCAACTTGCTTTGGCTTTTCAGAGCCAAGCTTATCATCAAATCTAACATGAATAGATTCTTCCACAATCTGTGTTTCAGTATTGAATACTCTGTAGCCTTTAGAGCGTTCAGAATAACCAAGCATGAAACACTTCTGTGCTTTGGAATCAAACTTGTTTAGATGATCTTTAGTGTTAAGCATATAACAAATACATCCAAATGGATGAAAATAAGCAATGTTGGGCTTTCTGTTTCTCCACAATTCATAGGGAGTCTTTTCCAGAAGAGGTCTTACAGACACTCTGTTCTGAATATAACATGCTGTATTTATTGCTTCTGCCCAAAAATGTTTTGCCAGATTTGTCTCGTTGATCATGGTTCTGGCCATTTCTTGCAATGTTCTATTTTTCCTCTCTACAACTCCATTTTGTTGTGGAGTTCTAGGACAGGAGAAATCATGTGCAATTCCCTTTTCAGAAAAATATTTTTCAAAATATTTGTTTTCAAATTCGCCACCATGATCACTTCTGACTTTAATAATTTTGCATTCTTTTTCAGTCTGGACTTGATTGCAGAAGTCAATGAACACAGAATGAGACTCATCCTTGTGTTTTAGAAACTTTACCCATGTCCATCTGCTGTAGTCATCTACAATGACTAACCCATACTTCTTGCCTCTGATGGATGCAGTTTTCACTGGTCCAAACAGATCAATGTGAAGTAATTCCAATGGTCTAGAGGTGGAAACAACATTTTTTGGTTTAAAATGGGATTTTGAAAATTTACCCTTTTGACATGCGCCACACAGAGCATCTGAATTGAACTTCAGATTAGGGAGTCCTCTGACCAGATTGAGTTTATTAATCTGAGATATACGTCTCATATTAATATGTCCCAATCTTCTATGCCAGACCCATTGCTCATCATTCACAGATAAAAGGCATTTTACATTTTGAACTTTAAGTTCTGAAAGATTAATTTTGTAAATGTTGTTTTTCCTCTTTCCACTGAATAAGGTTGAGCCATTCTTTTGACAAACAGCTTTGCAACATTTTTGATTAAAGATGATATCATAACCATTGTCACTTAATTGGCTTATGGACAATAGATTATGTTTCAATCCTTCAACTAACAGAACATTAGAAATAGAGGGTAGGTTACCATTACCTATCGTACCAGAGCCAATGATCTTGCCCCTCTGGTTCCCTCCAAATTTCACGTCCCCTCCAGATCTAAGTTCCAGGCTTTGGAACATAGACCTTTCGCCCGTCATATGTCGCGAGCATCCAGAGTCCAGGTACCATGATTGGTGTCTGGATTTTGCTGCTAAGGATATCTGCAACAGGTATTATTTTGCTTTTAGGTACCCAGATCTTTTTGGGTCCTTTGGGGTTAGATGTTCTGCGGTTTTGCCTAAACTTCTGTTTTTCAACATAGTGTTTATTCTGGCTAACCCTTGGCTTAAACACATAAGTACTCTTTTCAGAGCTTGTATGTTTAATATCATTCAGATGACCAAACTTGAAATGAGAATACAGAGGAGTCTTCTTGATGAAGAGTTTATCAACAGACTTTGGATTGCTTCCAGAGGAGGATTCACATCCAATGCCTCTTCTGTTGTTCCCACTAACACCATAGATCATAGAAGCCATTTTGCTTCTGTCTATGCTTTTAGTGAGAAATCTTCTAAAACTGGAGTCATATTTTTCTAAAATATTTTCACTGGACTCTGTTTCAGTATCAGATTCTTGTTGAGTTGTTTCTAAATCATTTTTGAGTTTTAAATTTATTTCTTTCTGCTCAACAAGTTCTGTTCTCAGAAGATTAATCTCAGATTCAAGATTGCTTTTCAGCTTCTTGTATTTGAGTTTAATCTTGCTGTAGCTTTCCATCATGTCAGATAAACTTTCAACAAGTTCAGCTCTGGAGAGTTCAGAAAATACCTCTTCAGAGTCAGAGTCTGATTCTGACTCAGATTCAGATGATGACGTTCCTTCATCTTGATCATCTGTGTTGGCCATCAGCGCAACATTTGCACATTCTTCCTCAGATTCAGAAGATGATTCAGATTCATCTGAGTCATCCCATGTAGCCATCAGAACCTTTTTCTTTTTGTCAAACTTCCTTTTGGGTTTTTCCTTTTGAAGTTTGGGACATTCACTCTTGTAGTGTCCAGGTTCTTTACATTCAAAACAAGTGATCTCTTTCTTGCCAGATCTTCTGTGTCCAGAAGATTCTTTCTTTTGATCAGATCTTCTGAAGTTGTTGAACTTCTTCCCTTTGTGCTTCCAGAGTTTGTTGATCCTTCTGGACAGCATTGATAGTTCATCTTCTTCTTCAGAAGAAGATTCCTCAGAGCTTTCTTCATTAACCTGCAAGGCTTTAACAGATTTGTTAGATTTAAAAGCTAAGGATTTACCTTTATCTTTCTTCTGGGGTTCATCTTCCTCCAGCTCAATCTCATGACTTCTCAAAGAACTGATGAGTTCTTCTAGTGAGATTTTGTTCAGATCCTTGGCCAGCTTCAATGCAGTCACCATAGGTCTCCATCTGGTAGGAAGACTTCTGATGATCTTCTTGACATGATCAGATGTTGAGTAGCCCTTGTCCAGAACTTTCAACCCAGCTGTTAGAATCTGAAATCTGGAAAACATAGTCTCAATGTTCTCAGATTCTTCCATTTTGAACGCTTCATACTTCTGTATAAGCGCCAGAGCCTTTGTTTCTTTCACCTGAGAATTTCCCTCATGAGTCATTTTGAGAGACTCAAACATATCATGAGCAGTTTCTCTGTTGGTAATCTTTTCATACTCTGTATGAGAGATTGCATTCAGAAGTATGGTTCTGGCTTTGTGATGATTCTTGAATTCTTTCTTCTGCTCCTCAGTCATTGATTTTCTATCAATCTTTTTGCCATCCTTAGTAGGATGTTCATACCCATCAATGACTAAGTCCCAGAGATCAGCATCATACCCCAAGAAAAAACTTTCAAGTCTATCCTTCCAATAATCAAATTTTTCTCCATCAAACATTGGAGGTTTGGTGCTGATTCTGTCTCCTTCATATTTGTTGCTTGATGTAGGAATATCACCCATATTAGCAACCAAATAAATAACAGAGTATTTTTCTCACTGGATCTTTATCTGTCACGGTTAAGCGAATGCACACTCAGAACCGGAGCTCTGATGCCAACTGAAGGTGAGAAAATACTTAGAAGGGGGGGGTTGAATAAGTATGACAGAAAATAATCAAAGATAAAAACACAAGTATTTTTATCCTGGTTCGTTGAACTCAACTACTCCAGTCCACCCTTTTCAAGAGTGATTTGCCTTTCTCAACAAGGACTTAATCCACTATTCAAATCAACTGATTACAAATAGCACACCTAAGAACAACTGTTCTTAGTCTTCTTAAGAGCTACTGATCTAACCTAGATCCTCTTAAGGAAAACTTTCTTTACAAATTAATGTAATACAATGAAAGAGTAAGAATTGCTTCTATGAAAGCTATAAACACAACTGTGTTATTTCTCTAAGTTTAGAACAATGTATGAACAGTGAAGAATATGAAAGCTTTGAGCGTGAGAGAGTTCTTGTCAATATTGTTGTAATTCTTGGCACTTGAAGAATGAGCTATGATGTCCTTTATATAGCCACTTGAATATTGGAGAGAATATTTTACCGTTAGAGAAAATATTTCCAATATCAAAATAGTACTGTCCTTTGTACTATTACAGCAGAGAGACGGCGCACAAAATGTGGGTGTAGCAATTGTCTGCTGAGCTGTGATTTAACTATATCAGGAATGTACCAGAGGAATAATCTTCTGTGCAGAGAATTTTGTCTATCCCAATTAAGGAAAGATTTGCTGGCATATTCCAACGGATATATTAAAATATTCTTCTTCAAATAATTCAGATCAACAATCAATATCAGAGTCTTCAGTCTTCAGAACCTTCTGGAAACTTCAGAGCCTAATATGTTCTTCAGATGTTGATGAATCAGAGTCTGGTGCAGCTGTGTGCTTGAAGCGTAACATGCTCTTAGATCAGAGTCTTCACTCAGATCAGAGTCTTCTCTCATTCAGAGTCTCTTCACTCAGAGTCTTCTCTTATTCAGATTCTTGATAATACATGCAGCGTGTTGTATCTTCAGAATCTTGATAACTAAGCTCTTATACTTCAGATTCTTCTAATCTTCAGATGCTCTTGAGCCATTCAGAATTCATTGTTCACATCAAATTTGCTCTTTAAGATTAAAATCTTTTGTGCCTGTAGAAAACAGTTTAGAACAAATTTAGAGAGTATAATTCTTGTATACAAATTATCATTAATGTTATCATCAAAACATAGAGATATTACTGAGACACAATCTGTGCTCTTACAACTTAGTCCTCATCGGACTCAGAACCCTCTGCACTATCGGACTCAGAACCGGAACCATCATCATCATCATCACCATCATCATCATCACCATCATCATAATCACCCTCAACATTAGCATCAGCATCACCACCAACAGGACCACTAGAAACACCCGCCCCTCTCCGAAAACAGGCCTATCCACAGGCCAACTCGCGTTTTGCAGGAACTGCTCACGCGTAATCATGTTGCGCTCTACCGAAGGGTCGCGGGACTGTAGTTGAAGTACCTTCATAGAGTCATGTATATCAATCATGGCACACTAAGTTGCCACCATCCAATCCCAATTATAATTACAGACTGCTTGCTGAAAAGGATCAAACCCCTGAGAAAAAGCACCAGGACCATCAGTAGTCCCGGTATCACCAGCAGTTGTACTACCTCTGAAGTTCTTTAGCCTACAGTACTTATCCACATATTGATCATCGATTGCGGCCGGAGTATTTACCTGACTGCGGGAGGGTAGCTTCACCCTCAACTGCACGTACAAAGCCATGATGAGGCAAGGAAAAACAAGGGGGCAATTAACTCGCGCCCCCGCCTTCTGTCCACTCTCAACCACGGACTTCATCTCATTCGCAATGATCCGCGCCACATCGATCTGTACATTAGTAAGAATACAGTGGACTAAGTGTGTGACTGGGATCGACACGGTCGAGGTGTGTGACTTGGGCTTAATGTTGGTTAGAACTAGAATCAATATCAACTGAGCTAAGGGAATCATATCCTCCCGATGGTACCTCATAGGAACCCCAGAAGGGTTCAGCTCAACCGACTTTCCCTCAAACAACAGGGCAGCAGAAATATCATCAGTGTTCTTGTGGAGCCTCAGATCTCTGTGGTATTCATCCCTCTCATTAACTCCCAAATGGAGCGGTTCACCGAGCACCCGGTTAATACCATCCCGATCGAAAGAAACCTGGAATCCTGACACTCTTGTAGTCCAAGTGAAAGGCTCGTCATCATTTGGCAGCGCGTTTGCATAGAACTCGTGCACTATCTCAATATTATAGTTGTCGGGTGGAGAGATCAACTTGTCCCACTTCTTGCTATGTGTCAACCCCGCAAACGTCCGATAATCGCCTTGTGCATTGATCGAGAACCTTTTTTCAGGTAAGATTTTTCTTTTCTCCAACGCCACATAGCGTGTGGCTTGCTTCGGCCCAATGAATCTAGTGGTGTCGTATTGAATCGGTGGAGGACGGGATGTGCTTCCGACCTTTCGCTTTTTTCTAATACCTGATCCGGATGCCATCTACACAAAGCACAGAAGAGAAACAATAAACAGCCGTAACAGATTAGTAATTAACGTAAATAAAAACAAGTATTGTCATGTTCGCTACCTGTTCGCCTAGCAAAGTCAGAGCGAACACTCGCCCCAGATTCGCCTAGCGAACATGCTAGCGAAGGCTTCAGGTTTTCAATTTCCCCACTTTTTTCCACCTCAGATCAGACAATCCAAGGTCTTACCGATCACCATTCCAGAAATAAATTTATTTATCATGATAGGAACTGTTCTAAACACGCATGCAACCCTAAAATTTTCAAATCCCTAATGTTCAAATTCAACCCAAAATCTCTATTCTTCAGAACATGGCACAGTAAAATCAAAGAGAGATAGAAATAGGGGAAAACCTGATTGAAGAGGTTGATTGAATGTGAAATACAAAAGTTGGGGTTTGCACAAGGAGGATTCTCAAAAAATTTGTGATGTGTAAGTGAAAAGTGTGAAAGTGATAGTGAAACCGTGAACCCTAAGTGCAGAATAACACAAAACAACTAAAACAATTTTTGGGTCCAAATGAGTAGCCCACTGAATAAAATAACAAAAGTCTGTTTCGCAACGTTCGCCTAGCGAAGAGCTAGCGAACTGCTCGCTACTGTCTTCGCATAGCGAGCAGCTAGCGAACATGACAGTTTTTTTCTTTTTTCAAAACAGCACTGCATAATTCAGCAAGGTTCCACCAATTTGAACACCAACACCACACAACAAAAAAAACCGCAAATACTTACAATGTTGGGGTGCCTCCCAACAAGTGCTTTGTTTAACGTCGTTGGAGCTCGACGGTCCGCTGCGATCACTAATCGCCGAAATGCACGGAGGTGGTGTCCCGCTCGAAATCACCACCTAGATAAACCTTCAACCTTTGGCCATTTACTGTCCAAGTTTCTATAGTCTTGACATTTTCAATAACAATGGCCCCGAAACTCAAAATCTCTCGAATCCGAAACGAACCCGACCACTTGGATTTTAATTTTCCCGGAAATAGTCTTAACCTTGAATTAAACAGTAACACCATCTTCCCCACTTCGAATGTCTTGGTCACAAGCTTCTTGTCGTGATACATCTTCACACGATCTTTGTAAACTTTGTTTGAATCATAGGCTTGAAGGCGGAGTTCGTCCAACTCATGGAGTTGACTTTTTCTTTTTTCTCCACTCAAGTTATGATTAAAATTTAACAACTTCAAAGCCCAAAAGGCCTTGTGTTCTAACTCTACCGGAAGATGACAATTTTTCCATAAACCATTTTGAATGGTGTGAGACCAATCGAAGCTTTGAAAGTGGTCTGATATGCCCACAAAGCATCGTCCAGATTTATTGACCAATCTTTTCGCGAGACAGACACGGTTTTTTCCAAAATTTTCTTAATTTCTCGATTCGACACCTCTGCTTGTCTGTTAGCCTGCGGATGGTATGGTGTGGTGACTCTATGTCTCACACCATATTGCTCTAGAGCCTTGGCTGAGTGTTACAGAAGTGTGAACCACCATCACTTAGTAACACTCTTGGAGTACCGAACCGAGAAAAAATGTTTTTCTTTAAAAATTTGAGTACGGTTTTCCCGTATGCTTTAGGGCTAGCAATTGCTTCTACCCACTTGGAGACATAGTCTACCGCAACCAAAATGTATTCATTACCAAATGATGGTGGAAATGTACCCACAAAATCAATGCCCCAACAATCAAAAACTTCAACCTCAATCATGTTTTGAAGTGGCATTTCATTTTTTTGTGTGATTCCACCGACTCTTTGACACTTGTCACAACTTTTAATGTGCGCGCACGCATCTTTGAACAAGGACGGCCAATAAAATCCCGATTGAAGGACTTTAGTGGTTGTTCTTGTATTATTAAAATGACCTCCATAAGGAGAGTTATGACAATGCCAAAGAATGTCCTTGGCTTCCTCTTCCGAAACACATCTCCTCAAAATGTTATCGATGCCATGTTTAAAAAGATGTGGTTTATCCCAAACAAAGTACTTGGCATCGGATAATTTTTTTTTCTTTTGGTGACCCGTTAGACCTTCCAGTATCAATCCAGTGGCTTTGTGGGTAGCCATATCGGCGAACTAAGGTCTAACTATCACCATGTACAATTTTTCATCGGGAAATTCCTCCCTCACCTCTTTTTCATGCTTTGTAACCTCATCATTCACAAGCCGGGACAAGTGATCTGCTACCAAATTTTCGGACCCCTTTTTATCACGGATTTCAAGATCAAATTCTTGGAGTAAAAGAATCCAACGAATTAATCGTTGTTTGGAATCCAGTTTGGTAAGCAGATACTTGATCGCCGCATGATCAGTATAAACCACAAGTTTCAATCCAATCAAATAAGATCTAAACTTTTCCAAAGCGTACACTATAGCAAGCAATTCTTTTTCCGTTGTCGCATAATTGATTTGAGCTTCATTAAGATCTTTGCTTGCATAATGTATCGCATGAAATGTTTTTGTCTTTCTTTGGCCTAAAACTGCACCAACCGCATAATCGCTCGCATCACACATAAGTTCAAAATCATTTTTCCAATCCGGTGCGACGATTATGGGTGTAGTTATTAAGCTTTGTTTCAAAGAATCAAAAGCTGTCATGCAAGAATCATCAAAAATAAAATACTTATCTTTGTTGAGCAAGTTGCTCAATGGCTTTGCTATCTTTGCGAAGTCCTTGATGAATCTTCGATAAAATCCCGCATGACCAAGAAAGCTTCGAAGTCCTTTCACATTAAGAGGTGGCGGTAGCTTCTCAATCACTTCCACCTTGGCTTTATCAACTTCAAGTCCCCTTGAAGAAACCTTGTGCCCAAGCACAATTCCTTCGGTGACCATAAAGTTGCACTTCTCCCAATTAAGCACTAGATTGGTATCTACACACCTCTCCAAAACAACATCCAAAATTTTTAAACAACGATCAAATGACGGCCCAAAAACCGAGAAATCATCCATGAAAACCTTTATCGTCTTCTCAATCAAATCCGAGAAGATTGCTTGCATACACCGTTGAAAAGTCGTCAGCGCGTTACACAAACCAAAAGGCATCCTCCGGTAAGCAAAAATTCCAAAAGGGCAAGTAAAAGCTGTTTTTTCGTGATCTCCTGGATTGATAATGATTTGGTTATATCCAGAATAACCATCCAAAAAACAATAATACTCTTGACCAGAGAGCCTCTCAAGCATTTGATCCATAAACGGAAGAGGAAAATAATCTTTTCTCGTAGCTTGATTTATCCTACGGTAGTCAATGCACATTCTCTATCCCGTTACAGTCTTCATTGGAATCAACTCATTTTTTCCATTTCGGACGACCGTCATTCCACCCTTCTTCGGTACCACTTGAACGGGAGTCACCCATGGACTATCGGATATCGGATGAATCATGCCGACATCCAACATCTTCACAACCTCTTTCCTAACTACTTCTTTCATAGTAGGATTTAATCGTCTTTGCGGTTGGGCTACTGGCTTGAAGTCTTCTTCCATGAAAATACGATGCATACAATAGGAAGAAATTATTCCTTTCAAATCGGAAAGAGTCCACCCTATTGCGTCTTGATTTTTCTTCAACACCACAAGTATTTTCTTTTCTTCGTCCATGGTTAACTCCGCGCTTATGATTACCGGCTTATTTTTTTCTTCGTCAAGAAACACATACTTCAAATGAGATGGCAACAACTTCAACTCAAGCTTGCCTTCCTTGTTGTTCTCTTTTTTCAACTCTTCCACCTTTTCTTTCGAAAGTGGAATTTCCTTTAATTCTTCTAGTTCCTTCAAACATTTTTCAATTTTTCGTTCTTCTTCTTCATTGACCTTGGAAAGAGCGTTGGTTAGAACTTGTTGTTGAAGGTGAGAAAAACACTTAGAAGGGGGGGGGGGGGGGGGTTGAATAAGAGTTTTAAGAAATATGGCAATAAAAACAACTCAAGATTTTTATGCTGGTTCGTTGAACTCAACTACTCCAGTCCACCTTATCAAAGATGATTTTCCTTTCTCCACAAGGACTTAATCCACTATTGATCAACTGATTACAATAGAAAGCACTAAGAACAACTGTCTTAGTCTTCTCAAGAACTACTGACCACACCTTGGTCTTCTTAAGGAACTTCTTACAAATTAATGTAAACTAACAAGTGTTTGAATGCTTCTAATGAGCTGTATCACAACTGTGATGTTTACACTTAAGATTAAGTACAACAACAAAAACTATACAGTTTTATGAGAGATCAAATGAATAAGTTCTTTGTGAGATTTTCACTTTTATGAATCAAACGTGTATTTCTTTCTGAGTGAACTAGCAATGAGCAAATGGTGAGTAGTGAATTAACAACTTCAAAATGTTGTAGAAGTTCTCCTTTTATAGCTTTTCCAAATTGCTTTGAGTGATGTGCAACTGTATATAATATTAGATTATAAGACTTTTCATTATCCAAAAAGTATGGGCAGAGATATGCTTTCTGCAAAAAGGTATGGTTGTAGAAGCCTTGGGATTTGCACCACGTCACTTCTTTGGACAAATTAGCCGTTGGTTACTTTGGAAGTAGCACCACGTCTAATCAAGTTGTACAGCTTCTTCAATAAGCTTCCTTCAGGATGAAGTCTTCATAATCTGCACTTCAGAACATGTAGCACGCTTAAAGGAATGAAATATTTTAAGATGATCAGAGCTAAAATGAATGAGATGATCAGAGCCTTGATAATGATTAGATCTTAATATATCAGAGTCTCAATCTTGATCAGAGTCTTCATCAGAGTGTGCAGCAGTATGTGCTTGAGCGTGAATTTTATTTGATTAGATTATGATGATCAGAGCCTCTGTTCTTGCAGTGAAATGAACTTCAGAGTCTGATTTGATCAAAGCTTTCAACTATTCTTTCAACAACACTTCAGATCATTCTGCAGCTTCTGCTTCAGATTCTTCTGGCAGCGCTTCAGAATCTTCTGATAATCTTGCATCTGATGCTTCAGAGCTTTGCATAGTTTCTTGTACTTATGTATTTTGCTTCTTTAAGAGTATTTAATTTTATACCTGAAACAATAATACTTTGAACAAATTTTAGAGTGTATATTTTTTTACTAAAAAATTCCATAAAAGTTATCATCAAAACATAGAGATATAAGAAACACCAATCTGTGTTCTAACAATCTCCCCCATTTTGATGATGACAAAACATAGGGAATTTTGTTCAATAAAAAGAAATAAAATATATAACTCCCCATGAGATTAAGAATCTCCCCCTGAAATGAATACTCTAATAGAAGAGAACACTTCCCTTTTTGCTTGAGTATATTTCAGAACCTGGTAGAAATCCTTGTTGAGAGAAAGAATTAGAGCTTGGATGCTTTCCAGAATTAGAGTCTGATGATTTATTTCAAAATGAAGAGTCTGGTGTATCTTCCAGAATCAGAGTCAAATTTGCTTCAAGGATTAGAGCCTGGCTGGGTAATTCTCAGGGTAACTTTAGATCATTTTTGTCAAATGAATTAATAAGATCTAAAAGTCTTAAGATTCAATGTTAGATTAAAACAATGTCTGAATTTCATTTTAGTATTGCTTATGGATTGAACAATCAAATTCTCTTTCTCCCCCTTTTTGTCATAATCAAAAAAGAATTTTAAAGACAGAAAAGATAACAGAAGAAGAGAAAAACACAACACATAAATGAAAAACATAACTGCCAGATTCATATAGATCAAAATAGAACAAACAAATAAGATGTTCATACAGCAGATGACAGAAAATAGAACAAACAGAAAACAAGTGCAAAACAAGAATGCAAAGACATGGAAAAGAACACTAGGGCTGGCGAGATGCAATCAAGGTCAGAAGATCCGTAATCTTAGCAGTGGACTCTTCTTGCTTGGCCATCCAAGTCTTGATCTCTTCAGTAGTCTGTTCCTGTTTTATCATCCATGTTCTGATTTCCTTGACTTCTTGGACAACATCTGGAATCTCAGTCTTCATCTCAGATGCAGAAGGTCCAGAAGCAGATGCAGTTGCCATTGGATGATCAATCTCCATGTCAGATGCAGGAGTATCTTCTGTCATTGCAGAATCTTCAGCAGGAGCATCTTTCAGAAGAAGCACTGGGGTTGTGATAATGCTCAGCAGAGTCTGTCTGACCATCTCAGCAAACTTTGCCTTTGCATCATCAGCACAGAGTGTTCTGAGGTCAGATGCAGCAGAGTTGAACTTAGAGATGAATATGTTCCAAGAAGCTTCAGATTCAGCAGGATCCATACTAGCCATGCACTCTTTCTCCACAGAAGCAATCCCCATACGTAGTTCCTTCTTGAAATTCTTGAACAGAGTAAAAACATCTTATATGGGTTTGGGGTTCAGAAAGTCTTCTATGGTGACTGGTTGTGATGGTTCAGGAGGTGTTTGGTTTTGTTCAGGAGGTGGGTGATCAGATGATGGTTGTTCAGATGGTGGTTGTTCAGATTGTTGGGGTATGGATGGTTGTGGTTCTAATGGTTGTGGTATGGATGTTTGTGGTATGGTGAGTTGAGGAGTAGAGGTGTCACCATCAGATGGTGTTGATGTAACAACATCAGATGAGGGTGATATAAAATCTGTGAAGTTGAATTTAAAGCGAAGAGGGTTGTCAGATGCAGGTAGATCAGATGGTAGTGGTTTATGAGGATCAGGAATTTGTAAGCTAGTTGGTGAGGGGACTTCAGATTCATCAGAATCAGATGATTCAGTTGAATGACATGAAGTTGAAGAGAGGACATACATGGTTGCAATAGGTTGCACATCCAGAATCTCTTCAGATGGTTGTTGGACAGATGGTTCAGGATTTTGGATGATTGGTTCTTCTGGTGGTTGAGTAGAAGAGAGTGGTTCAGATTGTTTTTGTTGTTCAGAGGATTGTTGTTTTTGTGGTTCAGATTGTGTTTGTTGAGGGGGTTGTTGTTCAGAAGATTTCTGTTGAGGGGGTTCAGATGGTAGTTAAACAGAAGATGGTTGAGAATGTTTGTGAGGAGATGAAATGGGTTCAGATGAATGAGGTTCAGATGGTTGAGGATCAGATGTTAATACCTGTTGAATTGTTTCTCTAATTTCTTCCACGGTAGCTTCTGGAGTATTTTCCTTCTACTTCTTGTCCTTCTCAGGTTTGTCAGCAGCATCAGAGGATTTCCTCTTGGATTGTGCAACAGATCCTTCCTCAGCTTTCCTCTTCTTGCGCCTTTCTCTCAGAAGATTTGGCAGTACTTCTCCTTCCTTCTGAACTATGTTAGCAGGCAGAGGGATACCATTCTTCAAGCAATCAGCAATGAATGTCAGAATGATGTTCCTAGGTTCATCAGCACTGAACATAGGAAAATCTGCTAAAGGAATTCTCCTTTTGCTAACTTCTTCAGAGTTAAATTTCTTGGGTTTTCCAGCAAGCTCTGAAATGACCTTCATTCTTTTCAGAGTGTTCCCATTGATGACAAATCCTATAACATAGGACAGATCATCTATCACTCTAGCATCAAACAGATGTTTCACAAGACCATTCTCTGTTAGAATGTCTGATATCAGTCTTCCCATAGGGATCCAATTTCTGATTTTTCCAGCTTTAACCCTTACTTCTTCTCTTGTTCTTTGATACGGCTCAGAAGATGACTGAACAGAAGATAAGGCAGATCCACCTTCTTGCCTTTATTCATACAGAACATGAAGCACATTTGTTCTGAGTTGACATAATCTAGTGAGTTAGAAGATTTCCTGTGAAAGATAGAACTCATGAATCTTAGCCTAGATTCTGTAAACAGGCTTCAGATCTCTGACCTTGTTGGATGGTTCCCCAGAAACACAAACTTCTTGAAAAATGTCAGCCAAATCTACACGATCAGTAGCCATACTTGTGATTCCATCAGTTTCCTTATACTCAAGTAGTTGTCTGATTAATTTTTCAGTGATGACAATTTCCTTCCCAAGAACAGAAGAATGAATGAACTTAGGGCAAACTTGAGCGTGTATCCAGAATTCCTTCACCAATGTTGGATAAACAGGACCCATCATCCTGTCAAAATACTTTTCCCAGTTCTGAGTTTTGATGGTTGAATAGAGATCAAAACCATTTTCTTTGATGGATTCAAAGTCCACAAAGTTCTCACACAGAACTTCAAGGTCTTTGATTGGAGTGAGAAGAGTTATCACAGGTGCCTTGTACACAACAGCAGTTTGGGATGAACCAGCAACATTTGGAGAAGATGCAGCAGCAGTTGAGGTTTGCATCTGAGCAGATGTTGAAGATGGTGAAGCCATTGATGTTCTTGAGATGCGTCTGGGTTTACGAGAGGTTTTGGGTTTTGAAATAAGATGGAAACAATAGAGAAGACAGAAATGCATATGAGATGTGAAGAGAGTGTAAAATGTGATTTGTAAAGTGTTGTGAGAATTTATAGAACAATTTAGGGCATGCAAAAGGACACACAATCTCACGCGTACACATAAGCATTGAATGAAGTGAAACATAATCGTATCAAGCAATTAATGCAAGGAATAAAATCATATCAAGCATTTAAGATTCTGACAGAAGGGGGGAAAATCAAGAGATTTTGGATTTTCAAAGCAATACCTTAAACGTCACTTCAGTATGGTGCACTCTACCTTTCCAGATTCTGAGCTACACGTGTTTGCTTGCATGTGCCTCTGAAACTCTTTGAGAAATGAAACGTTAGGCAACGTTCAGATCCTCTGAGCCTTGTTGGTTCAGATTTACACACAAATAAATAAACATAGAATTGAACAGAAGAAATACTTCAGAGTTTAGACATTTATCATCTGAGAAAAAATTTCATCTGATGAATATTTTATTCTGGACAGAAGTCCATACTTATATTTTTCAGAATAAATTTAAATCTATCTTCAGCAAGGGGTTTTGTAAAGATATCAGCCCACTGATGATCTGTATCCACAAAATTTAAATTGATAATTCCCTTCTGAACATAGTCTCTGAAGAAATGATGTTTAATCTCTATATGCTTAGCTTTAGAGTGTAAAATGGGGTTTTTAGATAAGCATATAGCAGAAGTATTATCACAGAAGATAGAAATGTTACTCTCAAAAATCTGGTAATCTTCCAGTTGACTTTTCATCCAGAGCATCTGGGTGCTACAACTAGCAGCAGCAATATATTCTGCCTCTGTTGTTGAAAGTGCAATTGTGGGTTGCTTCTTGGTGAACCAAGAGATCAGATGACTTCCAAGAAATTGACAGCTTCCAGAAGTACTTTTACGTTCTACTCTGTCTCCAGCATAGTCAGCATCACAGAATCCAACTAATTTATACTCATCAGATCTTCTGTAACACAGACCCACATTAGTAGTACCTTTCAGATACCTTAGAATCCTCTTAACAGCTGTTAAGTGAGATTCTCTAGGATCTGATTGGAATCTAGCACACAGACACACACTGAATAAAATATCAGGTCTTGAAGCAGTCAAATATAAGAGAGATCCAATCATACCTCTGTAAAGTTTTTGATCAACTTTCTTACTTACCTCTTCCTTACCAAGTGTGCTTGTAGGATGCATTGAAGTCTTTGCCAATTTGCTTTCATTCAGATTGAATTTCTTCAGAAGCTCTTTGACATATTTAGTCTGGTGAATATATGTGCATTCTGGAGTCTGATTTACTTGGATTCCCAGAAAGAATCTAAGTTCTCCCATCATGTTCATTTCAAATTCAACCTGCATAGACAAAGAAAACTCCTTTCCGAGCATAATATTGGTAGATCCAAAAATAATATCATCCACATAAATTTGACACACTAGTAAATCTTTCTTAAATGTTTTACAGAAAAGAGTTGTGTCCACTTTGCCTCTGATAAAGTTCTTTTCCATAAGAAAATTACTTAATCTTTCCTACCAAGCTCTGGGAGCTTGTTTCAAACCATAAAGAGATTTTTTGAGTTTGAAAACATGATCTGGAAATTTTTCACTTTCAAAACCAGGAGGTTGATGAACATAAACTTCTTCTTCTATAATGCCATTTAAGAAGGCACTCTTAGCATCCATTTGATATAGAGTGATGTTATGTTGTGCAGCAAATGAAATAAGAAGGTGTATAGATTCTAACCTTGCTACTGGAGCATAAGTTTCAGTGTAATTAATTCCTTCTTGTTGACTGTAACCTTGAGCTACAAACCTTGCTTTGTTCCTAACAACTTCTCCTTGCTCATTTAGTTTATTTCTGAATACCCACTTTGTTCCAATAATGTTGAAACTTTTTGGTCTAGGAACCAGATCCCACACATCATTTCTTATAAATTGATTCAGCTCATCTTGCATTGCAAGTATCCAATCATTGTCACTCAGAGCCTCATCCACAGATGTTGGTTCAATAATAGACACTAACCCAAGAAGTGATGTTCCAGATGATCTGATAAACGACCTTGTTCTTATAGGGTCATCTTTCTTCCCAATAATCATTTCTTCTGGATGAGAAGCTTTGATTATGGATGATCCTTTAACTGTTGGTTCTTCAGAAATATTCATGTTATTCATCTGAGCAGCTAATGGAGTTGCATCTGGCGTAGCTTCTTCTTGAGCTTTCTCTACCTCTGACTTCTCAAATTCTATGAGAATAACTTCTCCATCTGCAGAGTTTTCAATCTGCTTTGGCTTTTGATTGCCAAGCTTATCATCAAATCTAACATATATAGGTTCCTCCACAATCTGTGTCTCAGTATTGTGTACTCTGTAGCCTTTAGAGCGTTCAGAATATCCAAGCATGAAACACTTTTGTGCTTTAGAATCATACTTGTTAAGATTCTCTTTAATGTTCAGCATAAAACAAATACATCAAAAAGGATGGAAATAAGAAATGTTTGGCTTTCTATTCCTCCATAATTCATAAGGAGTCTTTTCCAGAATAGGTCTAATAGACACTCTGTTTTAAATGTAACAGGCTGTGTTAATTGCTTCTGCCCAAAAATATTTTGCCATGTTAGTCTCATTGATCATGGTTCTGGCCATCTCTTGCAAAGTTCTATTTTTCCTCTCTACAACTCCATTCTGTTGTGGAGTTCTAGGACAGGAGAAATCATGAGCAATGTCATTTTCATTAAAATATTTTTCAAAATGTTTGTTTTCAAATTCACCACCATGATCACTTTTGACTTTAACAATTTTGAAATCTTTTTCAGTTTGGACTTGTTTGCAGAAGTCAAAGAACACAGAATGTGACTCATCCTTGTGTTTTAGGAATTTTATCCATATCCATCTGCTGTAGTCATCAACAATGACTAATCCATACTTCTTGCATCTGATGGATGCAGTTTTCACTGGTCCAAACAGATCAATGTGAAGTAACTCTAATGGTTTTGAAGTTGAAACAACATTTTTGGATTTGAAAGATGATTTTGAAAATTTTCCTTTATGACATGCTTCACAAAGAGCATCTGAGTTGAACTTCAGATTAGGAAGTCCTCTGACCAGATTAAACTTATTAATCTGAGATATACGTCTCATATTAATATGACCCAATATTCTGTGCCAGATCCATTGCTCCTCATTAACAGACATAAGGCATTTAACATTCTGAACCTTAAGTTCTGAAAGACTAATTTTATAAATGTTGTTTTTCCTTTTACCATTAAAGAGGATTGAGCCATCCTTTTGACTAACAGCTTTGCAATACTTTTGATTAAAGATTATGTCATAACCATTGTCACTTAATTGACTTATGGACAATAGATTATGAGCTAATCCTTCAACAAGCAAGACATTAGTTATGGAAGGAAGTTTACCATTGCCTATGATTCCAGAGCCAATTATCTTGCCCTTCTGATTCCCTCCAAACTTGACATCTCCTCTAGATCTAAGCTCCAGACTTTGGAACATAGACCTTTTTCCCGTTATATGTCATGAGCATCCAGAGTCTAGGTACCATGACTGGAGTCTTGACTTTGCTGTTAAGGATGTCTGCAACATAGATTATCTTTTCCTTAGGTATCCAGATTTTCTTGGGTCCTTTTTGGTTAGTTGCCTTAAAGCTTTTTCTGAACTTCTATCTTTCAATATAAGACTTGTTTTGATTAGCTTTAGATTTATTAAACACAAGTTTGTTCTGATTAGAACTTGTGTTTAATATCATTTAAGTGACCAAATGTAAGCTGAGAATATAAAGGAGGATACTTGATATCCAGTTTATCTACAGATTTTGGATTTGAATCTTCATAAGAGAAAGATTTATATCCAACACCTTTTTTATAGTTTCTGCTAATACCATAGATCATTGAAGCCATTTTGCTTTTATCTAGGATTTTAGTTAGAAACTTCCTGAAACTGTAGTCATACTCTTGTAAAATATTTTTAGATCATGGTCCAGATTCTGAATCAGAGTTTAGTTGAGCAGATTCTAAATTATTTTTCAATTGAAGATTTTCAACTTTTAGTTCAGCTATTTCTGATTCAAACTTGTTACTCTCAAATTCAATATGCTTTAGAAGCGTTTTGTATTTGAGTTTAACTTTGCTATAGTTTTCAAGAATATCAGATAAACTTTCAACAAGTTCCTGTCTAGAAAGTTCAGCAAATACCTCCTCAGAATCAGATTCTGATTCTGATCCAGATGATTCAGCACTGTCTTCAATGTCAGCCATGAATGCTACATTTGCACATTCCTCTTCTAACTCTGATGACAAATCATATGCATCTGAGTCATCCCAGGTAGCCATTAGAAATTTCTTTTTATGATCTGACTTTCTTTTTGGGTTCTCCTTCAGAAGCTTTGGACATTCACTCTTGTAGTGCCCAGGTTCTTTGCATTCATAACAAACAACCTCTCTTTTTCCAGATCGTCTGTGTCCAGAGGCTTCTCCAGATCTTCTGTATCCAGAGTGTTCTCTAGATCTTCTGTGCCTAGAAGAATCTTTGTGTTGATATGGTTTTCTAAAGTTCTTGAACTTCCTTTGCTTATTCTTCCAGAGTTTGTTGATTCTTCTGGACAACAAGGATAGTTCTTCTTCATCTTCAGAAGTAGACTGTTCAGAGCTTTCTTCTATTACCTGCAATGCTTTAACAGATTTATTAGATTTTAAAGCAATTGACTTACCTTTCTTTAGAGGCTCATCTTCCTCTAGTTCAATCTCATGACTCCTTAGAGAACTGATTAGTTCCTCCAGTGTAATCTTGTTCAGATCCTTTGCCAGCTTCAGAGCAGTGACCATGGGTCTCCATCTGGTTGGTAAGCTTCTGATTATTTTCTTGACATGATCTACTGTAGAGTAACCCTTGTCCAGAACCTTTAGGCCATCAGTGAGAATCTGGAATCTGGAAAATATTGCTTCAATAGATTCAGATTCTTCCATCTTGAAAGCTTCATACTTCTGGATCAGCGCCAGAGCCTTGGTTTCTTTAACTTGAGAGTTCCCTTCATGAGTCATCTTTAGGGATTCAAATATATCAAAGGCAGTTTCTCTATTGGTTATTTTCTCATACTCAGTATGAGATATAGCATTTAGCAAGATAGTTCTAGCCTTGTGGTGATTTCTGAATTCCTTCTTTTGCTCCTCAGTCATTGATTTTCTGTCAACTTTCTTGCCATTCCCATCAGTGGGATGAACATATCTATTAATAACTAAGTCCCAAAGATCAGCATCAAATCCTAGAAAGAAACTTTCCAGTCTATCTTTCCAATAATCAAATTTCTCTCCATCAAACATGGGAGGTTTTATGCTGAGTCTTTCTTCATATTTGTTGTTGTTGGGTGTTGAAGTTTCAACAACCATAATGAATATCAACCAAGAGTATCAAAAGTTTTTCCCACTGGATCTTTTCTGGTCACGGTTAAGTGATAGCACAAACATAATCGGAGCTTTGATGCCAACTGAAGGTGAGAAAAACACTTAGAAGGGGGGGGGGGGGGGGGTTGAATAAGAGTTTTAAGAAATATGGCAATAAAAACAACTCAAGATTTTTATCCTGGTTTGTTGAACTCAACTACTCCAGTCCACCTTATCAAAGATGATTTGCCTTTCTCCACAAGGACTTAATCCACTATTGATCAACTGATTACAATAGAAAGCACTAAGAACAACTGTCTTAGTCTTCACAAGAACTACTGACCACACCTTGGTCTTCTTAAGGAACTTCTTACAAATTAATGTAAACTAACAAGTGTTTGAATGCTTCTAATAAGCTGTATCACAACTGTGATGTTTACACTTAAGATTAAGTACAACAACAAAAACTATACAGTTTTATGAGAGATCAAATGAATAAGATCTTTGTGAGATTTTCACTTTTATGAATCAAGCGTGTATTTCTTTCTGAGTGAACTAGCAATGAGCAAATGGTGAGTAGTGAATTAGCAACTTCAAAATGTTGTAGAAGTTCTCCTTTTATAGCTTTTCCAAATTGCTTTGAGTGATCTGCAGATGTATATAATATTAGATTATAAGACTTTTCATTACCCAAAAAGTATGGGCAGAGATATGCTTTCTGCAGAAAGGTATGGTTGTAGAAGCCTTGGGATTTGCACCACGTCACTTCTTTGGACAAATTAGTCGTTGGTTACTTTGGAAGTAGCACCACGTCTAATCAAGTTTTACAGCTTCTTCAACAAGCTTCCTTCAGGATGAAGTCTTCATAATCTGCACTTCAGAACATGTAGCACGCTTAAAGGAATGAAATATTTTAAGATGATCAGAGCTAAAATGAATGAGATGATCAGAGCCTTGATAGATGATCAGATCTTAATATATCAGAGTCTCAATCTTGACCAGAGTCTTCATCAGAGTGTGCAGCAGTATGTGCTTGAGCGTGAATTTTATTTGATTAGATTCTGATGATCAGAGCCTCTATTCTTGCAGTGAAATGAACTTCAGAGTCTGATTTGATCAAAGCTTTCAACTATTCTTTCAGCAACACTTCAGATCATTCTGCAGCTTCTGCTTCAGATTCTTCTGGCAGCGCTTCAGAATCTTCTGATAGTCTTGCATCTGATGCTTCAGAGATTTGCATAGTTTCTTGTACTTATGTATTTTGCTTCTTTAAGAGTATTTAATTTTATACCCGAAACAATAATAATTTGAACAAATTTTAGAGTGTATATTTTCTTACTACAAAATTCCATAAAAGTTATCATCAAAACATAGAGATATAAGAAACACCAATCTGTGTTCTAACAGTTGTAACGGTGTGGACACTTGTAATAATTATTTGACTTCTTCAATTTCCACTTGAGTTGCATCAATCCTAAAACAATCAGTTTTTTCTTTAGAGAGCTTCATGGCTTCAAAAAGGTTGGAGTTAATCTCCTCATCAAGAACTCTCACTTTCATGAGACCATCGTCCATATCAATTGCCATGCAAGCGGTCTTCATGAAAGGTCGACCAAGAATCAATGGAGAGTCTTCATCTTCCTCCATATCAATGACTACAAAGTTGATCGGGAACAAAAATTTATCCACCTTCACCAACACATCTTCAGCTACACCATGAGAGCGAGTTGTAGATTTGTCGGCTAGTTGCAACGTCATTTGAGTGGATTTCATTTCCATGCAACCCAATCGCTTCACAATCGATAAGGGTATCAAATTTATGCTAGAGCCCAAATTAATCAACCCCTTGCCAACATAAGTATTTCCAATGGTAACGGGCAAGGTTACTCGTCTCGGATCACTCTCTTTCCGTGGGAGAGTATGTTGAACAATAGTGCTACAACTAGCATCTACCATGATTGTCTCTTGATCCGTATACCGCTTTTTCTTCGTCAGAATATCTTTTATGAACTTCGCATACTTCCGTATTTGCTCCAATGCTTCGGAAAATGGGATGTTAATTTGCAATTGTTTGAAAATATCCATAACCCGAGCATAATGTCTAGCATTGTCTTTCCTTGTTGGAGCATGCGGGTAAGGCAAATTTTGAATCGGTATCGGATTAACTTGCTCTTTTCCTTTTTTTGACCTTCTCACTCTTTCTTCTCTCTTACTTTTTTCTCCTTCCTCATGTTTTTTCACTTTCTCATTTTTAACTAAACTTCCCTCAACATTATTTTCTACTTCTTCCTCGATATTTTCACTCTCTTTTTCAACTACAACTTCCTCCCCCACCTCTTCCTCACCTACGCCCATGTCAATTTCTCTTCCGCTCCTTGTAAGAATAGCCTTGCAATGCACCTTCGGATTTGGAGTAGCGGTAGCCGTGAAAGGCCCTTTTTGTTGGCCGGCCAATTGTTTTGATAATTGACCAACTTGTGTTTCCAAATTTTTGATGGCCGCATCGATATTCTTTTGGTTGGACATTGACATTTGCATGAATTGGGTAAGAGTTTCCTCCATTTTGGATGGTGCATTTTGAGTTTGAGGAGGAGGTTGTGTGTAGTTTTAATATGGTTGTCGATTTGAAGGTCCAGCTTTTTGCGGTCTCCAAGGTTGTTGGTAACCTTGATTAGGTCTTTGGTAACCTTGGTTTTGTTGTTGATAAGGAGGCCTTTGTTGATATCCTTGATTTTGGTTGCCGGCATAATTGGCCTCTTCCAAGACGGGAGGACAATATCCGGTAGGATGGTCACCTTTGCATAACTCACAACTCGCCACTTGAAGTTGAGTAGGAACTTCTTGCATTCCTTTAATTTGTTGTGGAAGCTTTGACATTTGTTGAGTCAAGAGCTCCACTTGTTGCGTAAGAAGCTTGTTTTGGGCAAGAATAGCGTCATTTGTACCTAACTCGAGCACTCCCGGTTTTCTTTGAGCTACCCCACGGTTATGATTCCCTTGATGATCATTAAGTTCCATCTTCTCAATAATTGCAATTGCATCATCGGTGCTTTTTGACATCAAAGAACCTCCCGATGTAGCATCCGATAAGGTCTTGTGAACCGAAATGAGACCATTGTGGAAAATATGAACTTGAGTGAGCTCATCGAAACCGTGTCCTTTGCACTTTCTTAACATAGATTTGAATCGCTCCCACGCTTCGTTGAGTGATTCACTAGCTCCTTGAAAAAACACAGCTATCGCAGTTTTAGCTTCCATGAACCGGTTATGTGGAAAAAACCGTTCAAGAAACTTCTCTTCTAAAATATTCCAATCTGTCATGATTGTTGTCGATTGATCAAGATACCACTCCTTCTCTTTCCCAATCAAGGAATGAGGAAAAGGTCTTCTGAACAATGACTCTTCGTCAGCTTCGGTTGCTCCCGTTGCGCCTGCAATCTCATAGAATTTTGTAAGATGAGTGAACGGATCCTCATGGTCTAATCCTGTCAAAGGATTTTGATAGAAAAGTGCTAGGATTCCTGTCTTCATCTCGCTTGTCTTCCATTTTGAAGATTATGTGCGAATTGAGCGGTATGTCTCAGACTGTTCAAACATGGAGTGGAAACTGGAGGTGGAGGTGGAGGTGCTGCCATAATTGGTGAGTTAGGTGGAGTGGATGAAGAAGATTCTCCAAGCTCTTGTCTTTCGCGAGCTTGTTGTCGTCTTCACCTTGTGCGACTATTGGTACGCTGTGCGTTTCTCTCAATCTCCAGATCGAAAAGAAGGTTTTCCAGCCGAACCTGTCCATGCATAAACGAATTCTGCACACAAACTAAACAAATTAAAAAGCCCAAAGAATTACAAAGATAAGAGATTCACAATACAAAAAATATTAATATCACTAAACTATTACAATGCTTGCAATATTCAACTAACAATCCCCAGCAACGACGCCGTTTTGTTAGAAAGTATTTGCGGTAGTGTTTTATCGTATCCATAGCCCATACTACTTATAGAAATGGTTGTTGAGCTGTCATGCTCGCTAGGCGAGTAGAATGGTTCGCCTAGCGAGCCCCAAAATAATTCACCAGAAGAGCCTGCGTCCAGAGGATTCAACCCAGACAATGGTTCGCTACTTTCCTCGCCACAGTGAATGTTGATCTTTTTGATTCTGTCCAAGTTTGGGAGTGTTCGGTGGCAGCTCCCTGGTGCTTCGCCTAGCGAACACTTCACTACCTCACTCGTCAGTGCTTCGCCTAACGAGCTTGCTTTTGTTTGCTTTCTTTCTTGATTCCTTTGCCATCTTTCTTATGTCTTCAATTTCTACTCTTTCATGCCTAATTACTGCACAATAACACACAAATTAAAGGTACCAAGATCATTTCACATAATATTGCAAATCAACAAAAGCAAGGGCGGTTTTGAACACTTTCTCGACAAAAAGGAGTGAAATATGCCCACATTTGATAGCTCAAATAAGCAAAATTGAGCATCTAACAACTACCAAGTTCCTGTCATGATAATGAGGTATATTAAGGGGACTGTGAAGTATGGAGTATTGTTCCTCTATGATGATAAATCTGATTCAGGTTTGATATGTTATTCAAGCTTTGATTGGTGTGGAGACAAAGTTGACATAAGAATTACTTCTGGATAATTTTTCCTAGGAGGTCCTATTTCTTGGTGCTTTAAGAAGCAATCAGTGGTTGCATTGTCATCTTGTGAAGCTGAGTATATTATAGGTGCTTTGTCTGTTTATCAAGTTGTTTGGGTTTTGAACTTGTTACAGGATCTAAAGATCAAGTTGAACCAGTTTGCGAAGTTGATGATTGACAATAAATCAGCTATAAGTCATGCCAAAAATTCAGTGCTGCATGGAAGAAGCAAGCATATTAACACAAAGTTTCACTTTTTGAGAAATCAATTACAAAGTGGAGTGCTTAAAGTTGTTCACTATAGCACTTAAAGACAACTTACTGATGTTTTGACTAAAGAAATTAGGACATAACACTTTATCCATTTGAGGGATGGAATTGGTGTTGTTGATTTTGATTAGTTGAATATGAATTAGAGGATGATGTTAGATATGATTCAGATTCATTTAAGTTACATTTAGAATTAATTTAGATTTCATTTTGTGAGACTCTGATTTTATAAATACTGAAGGTTAGTTCAGTTTGTGTTAAGAATTCATATGTAACAAATTCTAATTCTGTTAGAAAAAGTTAGTTACATATTCAATTTCTCTCTCTTTTCTCTTCTATTATCTTCTTCATCTTTAACCTTATGCACCAACACGTTACATTATTTTTCATGGAACAAATAATTATTAATTACCAATGATTCATGTATGAACATGAGAATAATTAGTAATGAATTTAAAATAGAATGATAAATAAGAGAAACCATGAATGCGTATATATTGAAGCATCTAGAAACAATGCTAAACAAAAAAAATTATTTAAATTATTTTACTTATTTTGTATGTAGATTTAAATATTACTTATTTTGTATGTAGATTTAAATATTACTTATTTGATCCTTTGAATAGTGAATATTGCATGGGGTTCAAGAATCCATACAATTCATACTTATTTATTTCTCTATAATGATGATGTAAGTCCCAAAATGTTAAAACAAAAGTCAAATATTAAACTGAGACATGACATTAAAAGCACTTGAGGATAATAAATATGAATTAACATCACTTTAAAAAAAACTACTTATGTGCACCAAAATTGTAGTACATATAGGTCCAGCCATTCATTACCTCATACCAGATCTCTAATACACTTTGGTGAAAGATAAAAAAGATTTACACGCTTTGGATGATACTATAATTTTAAATTGATGGGATCTTTAAGATCCATGACCAAGCATATCAATATATTAATTTCATATAGTTTAGGGGACTTCTCATTCTTGTCATGGGTGGAAGAACGACTACCTTTTATGCTTATGCTCATATCAATTTTTGCATTATAAAACTAGCAAATGTGCAAAAATTAAAATCACAAACATCATCAACACATAACACATAATCTTAAATAGAAAAATAAAAATATATGTTTTAAAAAAATATATATACATACCGCAATCACAAAGATTTCAACACTCTTCCAATTGATGTCGAATCTTCTGAGTAAGTTGCTATTCCATCTCCGTGAAGTTCAAATCTACATTACTTGAATATGGTCTGGAGTATTCTATCATGCCTATACCTCATCCAATATCATAGACACTCCGACCATACTCATTTATTTCAATGACTTTACTAATATATCTTGGCATCCATGTGGAACAAAGACACCTTCACTAGTCTTTTTAACCAACAAATCCTACAACAAAAATAAAACTTTAGTAACAAAGTGAAGTAACCTACAATTAGTATTACTGAAAAATTATTCCACTTAGAATCTTCTCTATAACACTCACCAACATAAAAAAAATCCATATTTTCTTAAAAATATCACACTTTGGAAGATAAAAATCATCTACATTTACATAAAAAAGTTGGTATTATTATTATTTTTTAAACGCTTATAATACCTCAACATTTTCCCATAAATTTATTTTCACATCATTTGATACATTGTCCCAATCTTCTATCAAAATACTAACTTTTCTTTAACTAAGGAATGCCATATAACTCCTAAATATCGAAGCATTTTCATCATAACACTTCCTAGTTTGTATATCAAACTCAACAAACAACTTAATACATGTGTTGTGTGCTTTTATCAATGCTTCCGTCATTGTGGTACCTCTAGTAGTTTTTGTTTTCTTATGCTGATTAAAGGATCCCTCAATGGTATGAGGGTTGCTGGGTGAATCACTCATCTGTCTATTTAAACAAAAAAGAATAAAATCAATGACATTAAGTGTTAGCATTTTTAATTATAAATATTAAAAATAAAATATAACAATAAATTATGGATAAACAATAAAATATTAAAAATCAATGGCATTGAGGGATCCATAGTTAATATCTATATAACCTTCACCAGGTCCAGAACTGTCGCAAAGTACGAAAAGACTGGGTTCGAGTCTGTTAACTTATAAAGGGTTAGTATTTAGAACCCTTGAGTTTTCTTATATTGTAAATAATGGAGAATCTCCACCATCATCCATCATATTCCTAGACATATTTTCTATGTTGGCCTTAGTAAAGATAAGAAACCAAAGTAATGAAATGTAAGAAATGAGGGATAGAAATAGTACCTGAATAAATATGAGAAGTGAATGAATGATGAAAAACAAGTTATACTTGAAAAAAAAATCACTACTACAAAATATATATACAACAACGTCATGGTTATTACGGTACCACAAAGGACCGTGATGACATCTTTTACTTAATGCATGAATATTTTCATTTATTTACTTATTAAAATTTTGATATAATATAATCAGGGTTGAAAGATACGACAGTGGTTATATAATCACCATTTCATGAGTTTGAATCTCAGCACCCTCAAATGTTTTATTTCTTTAAAATTTATTCGCGCCTTTATATTTTTATTTATTTTTAACTTCAAAATAAATTTGATATTGCCACGGTTAAGTAACTCAACCGTTATGACTTGTTTTAAATATTTTTAATTGTAACGTATTGACGCTTCAAATGTTTTATTTATTTAACATTTAGTTGCGCCTTTTTATGTTTATTTAATTTTTAATTTTTAAATAAATGTGATACCATCACGGTTGAGTAGCTAAACCGTTGTGACATATTTTCCATTTTATTTTAAATATTTTAAATTATAAATATTGGCGCTTCTTTATGAAATTTAATTAAGCAAGTAATATATCACCACGATTCCAGTTGTTAACCGTGGTGGTATCGTTCATTCATTTTTATCATAGCTAACTATCTTGTCTCTTCAGTAGTCATTCTTTGCTGAGAAACGATACCATAATAAACACCATTTCAATCCAAATGTTAAGTACTGAGAAATGAAACACCATATTAACCCTAAAATTTATCGTTCATCATTATTATTTATCATTATTATTCATCATTTTTTCATCCGTTGTTCAACGGTTTATTTCATCGGTTCATCGTTTTCCATTTGTTGTTCATTTTCAACCCTAACACCAACGCCAACACTAACATCATTTTCATCGTCAAGGAGGAATACAAAAACAACATTATCTATTTTAACCCAAATATTAACCTTTACTTAGTCATCACATTTACGGTACGTAAATTTTTTTCCCATGCATCTACAATAAACTTCAGTTTCTATTGTTGTTCTTGTTGTTTTTTAGTTGTTAAATGTGTGTGATAAAACTTGATTAATCTTTGGTTGAGGTTGTTGAGGTTGTTGTTGTTTTTGAAAATAGACGTCGTCTTCATCATATTATTCATCTAGTCGCGAGGAAACTATGACAAATGATACTCAAAACAAAAAGAAAAGATAAAAAAGAGGTGCCACAATGCTTACCAAAGTAACAAAAGTCCACAAATCTGGTACTAAATTTCTTATCGCATTTGATTCATATTATAGAGTAGTTGATGGTGAATACTCTTTGATTTTTAAGAGTTATGTTGCATTCCTTGTACGTAGCAAAATTAGTATATTGATAGATGATTGAATACAAGTGCCAGAGGCTGTCAAAGATAGCATATAGACAGACATTAAGGTATTAATATTAACTTTCATCATTTCCATATGACTTTCTATAATTTTTAATACATTCTTATTGATTTAAATGTAGTTGAATTTTGAGTTTACGGATGGTGATAAACACTTTAAAAAAGTGGGTAAGTCACGTTGGTACGTGTTGGAGGAGCTTTAAGTCACGACTCACACGTGACTATATTAGGAAATCTAAGATTGGTCTTGAGCGTCCATGGGTGAGATATAGTTTTCTCTCGAAGAAGGTTTGGAAAAAGTTTATGAAGGGTCGTCGTTTTGAGACATTCCTGGTTAGTACTAGTCTTATTTATCTTGATAATCTTATGTTAATGATTTATAGATACTAATCAAATTTTCATTATCTTTATAACAGACTAAAAGTCAATCAGGAATACAAAATATAGAAAAAAAACATTTACCCCCATAGATTGTCTTGTGGGGGTTATAGGAATCTGGAGAAAAAATAATGGATGAAAAAACAACGAATGGGAGATGAGGACTCCATTAGTCGTGATCGCACCCCATCTCCATTGATGTGTGCTATCCGCAAGTATACAGAGTACGTAAGGATAATATAAAAGATTATTGATCCCACAAAGACAAGTGTCAATCAATTGATTACTATTGTTACGGTTTTATCTAAAGCTAATGAAAACAGAGAGTATTTCGCGTAGAGAAAAAATTAAGAAATGAATTTAAATTCAGAATAAAGGTATACTGGAATGTAATTCTCATCGCTCAAACACTACTCCTATTGTCTAAGTAGTAATACTTATGGGGCAATCATTTCTTCCTTGAAAAAAAGTTAATTAAAAAGGAATCGTCGCGTTAGCGTAATCGGAACCAGACCTGACCTTTAATCTATACCAGCCGCTCACGCTGCACCGGTCGCATCTTGCGTTAAAGTGACGAAGTCCTTTTTTTATGAAACTACCTCTAAGACTCAGTTAAAAAGTGTCTTTGATTGGAAACTTTCAATATCAAAGGGTTTCCGACATATGCTCGGCCAACCGGATCCTAAATCTATAAACGCGTCCAAAAATAGTTTTAAAATCAATTTCTTATAATATCAAACTTTTCTAATTAATAAAGCGCTTTCGCTGTTTTTACCAAATAAAAGCTAACCAACTCTTATCTAAAGTGTCGGACGGCTTTCGATCTTACCCGACGTAGTCACAGTTATTACGCCAACAGAAACACGACCTCTTTCACATAATGGCTGATCAATTTAAGTTCAGAAAAGTTGTATTAAAATCCAAAACAGCTTCTAAAGTCTTTATACAAATACAACATGTGGAGTACCATCGAAACGACGGTCCTCACATCCCATCATAACAGATTTAGCTAGACATGACTATGATAAACATAATAAATAATTTGTTTGTAGGATAAATTATTTAGGGAAATAAAACGTGCGTGATTGGTTCTCGAATGAACAAAAGTGTCACCCTTAGGTTCAGTTCAGAAAACGAATCTTGAAAATAAAAGACAATAATTAAATCGTGCGGTAAAATAAATGCGTGATTAGTTTTCAGACAAATAAAAGTGTCACGCTTGAGTTCACTCTTAGAAAACTAATCTTGAAAATAAAAGACAATAATTAAATCATGCAGAAAGATAAAGGTGTGATCGATTCTCAAAAGTATGAACAAAAGTGTCACGCTTAAGTTCACTCTTAGAGAATAAATCTTCTAAAATAAAAAGATAATAAGTAGATTGTGCAGAAATTAAATGCGTGATCGGTTTCCAAAGGTAAGAATCGAAATGTCACTCTTAGGTTCTCTTTTAGAAACAGATCTCTAAAATAAAAGGTGATAAATAAATAAGTGCGAGTAAAATAAACGCGTGATTAGTTTCGAAAGGTAAGAACCGAAGTGTCACTCGTAGGTTCTCTTTTAGAAACAGATCTCTAAAATAAAGGAGATAAATAAATAAGTGTGAGTAAAATAAATCCTGCTCCAAATCAGAGACTTGAATCTGGTACAATGATGGAAAGTAAATCTGACTTGAAAGTAAAATGACGACAAGATTAAAATTCTTACGCTATGATGCTCCGACCTTAGTTACAACAATGGTGCGATAAACCTTCGATGTGACGATTTATCGCTTTAACTCTGAATATATGCTTATGGTGAGAACTAAGACTGGATGCCTAAAACTAAACATCTAGGTCCTATTTATAGTGTAACACTGTCTTGGAAGTCACGTAACTTCTTCTGAAATCGCGAGGAGGAAAAATCTCCGGTCATGGCGTCATGCTCTAACCGTCCTTGACCGAACCACCAAATACACAGATTGTGTCTACCATCTAGACATGGCATCCGCCATGTGTACAAATGGTGGTGGACATGGTCAAGTGATGGTTAGAACGTGGGAGAAACTCTACACGTCATATCTACCCCCATGGCGAATGCCATGTGGAACGTCGTGTGTGTAATTTTCACTCGAAATTCCGTTTTTTGCTCTTTTTCCCTCCATTTCTTCGTGGAAGGATATTATTAGGAAATGTACCTGAAAACAAGAAAAAACACAAACATAATGCAAGAAAAGAACAAATAAATGACAATAAACACGTGCAATTCGAGCCAAATACGCAGTCTATTTTAGTGTTATCAAATTCTCCCACACTTAAACCTTTGTTTGTCCTCAAGCAAACTCTTATGAGCACAAAAGAAAAACAATAACACACAAGTATTCAATTCAGGAAAAAGACTTTTAGTTTGATCAAGGTTGCGTCGATAGGTACTAATTAGTGAACTAAGGATATCGTAGTGACACTTTCTGCAGGTTGCGGTCATAAGTTTCTTTCCTATACAAACCAATCTGCATCATGTTATTATACCTAGGCCTAACCCACTCATCCCTCTTGTATCCTTTTTCATTCAAGTGCAATCACATTAAGTCCGTTATCTTGTACTCACATAGTGAACGAACCTGTTGGTGATTCTGATCCAATATTGTGTCTAATTCAATGGTTTTTTCTTTAACACAGACACATAAGAATTTTTTTTTTGAAGTTTCACTATTGTTGGGCTAAGTAACCGAGTGAGGGTTACCCAACTTAGAAGGCGGATTCTTTTTCCAAAAATGCTTTCTTTTTGTATTTTTTTATTTCTCTTACTAGATCATTCACCTATTTGCACAGATTGCTAAAATAAACTACTTAAGGATTGGTTCAAGGGTGAGATTTTAAGGCCACCGCATAATAAGTATCCAGATTAATTCCTATAATTAAGAAACTTATGGTGTCAATACGATATCGATTTTTCAAAAGTTTTCCCAAGTCACTGCAAACTATCCTAAACTTGTCTAACAACCCAAATTTTCAAAATAAAAGTTGTTTTATTATTAAAAACTTTTGGTATGGCTCAAGAAATGGGTGAAAATAGACAAACTACACATGCGACTCGTGAAACACATGTATTTATTAAAAAAAAACTAAAAAACAAGCAAAAAACTAGAAGGAAATGAAATAAAAATGAAAAACATAAAGGGAACTAAAAATAGTAAAAACAGTAAATATCTCCTTCTACACTTAAATCAAACATTGTCTCCAATGGTTCGATAAAAGGTGAAGAAGAGATAAGTGGAACCTGGATGTGACTACTGCTGACCACTGGTACCCTCTTTTCCCTGCTTCTAGTTCTGTGTCGTGAACTCTACGAAAGTTCAAGCAGCTCAATCCTCATTGCTAGTGCTTCATTAGCCTGTCGAAGGTCACGAAGGTTTCCTAGTATGGAACCTTGAGTGACTTCTACTAGCCTGTAATGGTTGTTAAAGCTAGCTTACTAGAGTTGCTGGAGGGATTAGTGGCAAGCTGGGATTCATCAGAGTACATATGGATCTCTCATGTTGCCGTTGGGACTCACGCATGAAGTTCATCATGTCATGTTGCTGCTCATACATGGCATAGAATAGGCCATCATGTTCCTCTTCGCGAGCTTTCTGCTGCCTACGCATCTCCTCTGTGATATAGAATCCAGAAGGTGCATCTGCAGAAGGGTTAGTAAAAGGTGGAGTGTGTGCAGGCTATGCCTGAGGGGGGATATCATGAACGGGGGATTGGTTCATTCGCTTATATTCGTCGTCAGTCTCGTTACCCTCGTCCTCAGGGACGTTTGGTGGCAACGGACTGAGAATAGGGTCAGCCTGTAAATCATACATCTAGTTTCTTTGGTGTCGTACATCGTTACGACGGGAACAAGGTAAAGCGACGCTCGGTATAGCCACATTTTGAACCATGAGGGTGTATCCTCCCTCCTTCCTCACCTTGCACAATCGCATATCTCTTAAAAAATTTAAATTTATAGTGCGAGGTGGGAGTGGTTCTAAAGTATCTATCTCGGTGTCGAGTTGGAAGGCACGTGCAATGGAGGTAATCAATCCTCCAAATGACACGGTTCCTATTTTTTTCACATCAGCGCACATATGCGCCAACATAAAAGGCATATGATTCAATCTCTTACGATAGAGGGCAGCTCGTAGAAAAATGAATTCCTTGGAATATAACTTATTAGAGCTTTCCCTAGCAAAGATTGTATTAGCCAACAAATGACGGAAGACACGTATGGTCGGGTTATGAATGTCGGATGCTAAGTTTCCCTCGAATGAACTAATGGCATGACCTGTCAGGTCTCTCCACAGTTGGAAAGCCTCAATTTTCCCCTCAGTGTCTAAAGGTGCCTCACAAATGGCACCCTCCCCAAATGGGAATCCTAACAGCCCTGCTAACATATCCGTGGTAAATTCAAATTCAACATTAAACATTCTAACTTTAATCGTACCGACGATGCTGGCAATGCTAGCTCTAACAGTATAACTCAATGAACTCAAAAATTCACAAGTCAACCTCTCATAGGTGGGTTCTCTACGGATAAAATTTCATTCAAATGTACATTATTCAACAGATAAGCTATGCTAAAATGAATGCCCAGACTGTACAGACAGTTTTCATCAATGTACCTTATCGCGAAAATTTCGCGTGTCTGCAAGTCTTCAAACTTTTGCCTTTTCCTATCTCTATCTTTTCTTTCACGAAAAGCTATTTGTCCCGACTCCATGAATATTTTTGTTGGTGGTTGTTTTGAAGAAAATGAGGGTTTTAGTGGATTTTGAGATTTGGGGATTTTTGTGGAAAATGGATGAAAAGTTGGATTTTTATAGATGGGAAGTGAGTGGGATGGTTGGAAATGGTGGTTGAATGAGAGCTTAATGAGTTTGAGTGGGTTTTTAATGGGGTCAATAATGGAGGAAATGGGAGTTTTTGGAGGTTGAAGATGAAGTGGGTAGAGAAAATGGGGGTTTTCTCAATTCCGTCCTGTAAAAGGCCTCAGACTCATGGTGTCCGCCTAGGGGGGATGGCGCCCGCCATCTGTGTCTTATGGGCCCAATACAGGATTTGGGCCTTTGGTTGGGTTTCTTCTTCGTTTGGGGGTGTGCGTAGCGTCTTCTGCGATATTTGTACATGCAAGAAACATGGGTAATATTTTTACATGGTATAAATGAAGAAATGCGTATTAGACATAAATAATAATAATAATAATAATAATAATAATAATAATAATAATAATAATAATAATAATAATAAAGATCATGTTAAAAAATGAAAATAAAAATTTGTTTTTCGATAAAGTAAAATTTGAAAATTAACCGATAAATTTGTATATGCAAAAATCAAAGAAATATGTCTGGGGTGAATTAAAAAAATCCATAAAATGTTAGCAGTGCGGTAAAAATATGATAGTACGCAGTAAAAATCTCCTCCACAGTCAGTGTGAACAATGTCCTCAGTGCTCTAGTACTCTTTTAAAGTGATTGGCGAAGGACACCCTGATTCATATGTGGACAGGATGTCTGCGCCTTCGCAAGTTGGCGTCTGAGACTATAGATATCCTGATACAGGGAATCATATTCAGTGGCATGAGTCGTGTCAGAGACCTCCATCTATAAGGTTAACTCAGTAAGCTCTTCGCGAAGAGAAAAGATCTATTTGTGCATAATGTCGAACTCATCATATAGGTCTCGATGTTGCAGATGAACATTCAAGGAATACAATGTGGTTCTTTCTGAGAGAGGTGTATGATGGTATTCAGGAACAGGTGGGGTCCTAGGTCTAGCAGGTGTCTCATCTTGGCCTTCTAGGGAATACGACCAATTTTCTTTATTGTGGATATTGGTCTGGGTCGGGTTTGGTAATCCAAAGTAGTGAATGGTCTCATCGTCTATCAGGAGTTTGAAATCGACAAGACCAAAGAAAACTCTTCTTGCTAAACCATGATCCAAACAATGGTTTACATCAATATGGGTGTAGCCGCAATATAGGGTCAGATGAGATAATTTTGGGGCGAGACGTAAGGCATAAGCTATGTGTGTCATTATACCTCCTACATGGATGGGTCCTTTTGAAGATCTGGCTGTTAGGTTAAGGTTGTCCATTAGGAAATTTCCACTGGCTATAGGACATGACTAGGAGGTGAAAGAGAGCATAAGGATATCTTTGGAACTTACATGGATTTCGGGTTTGGTTTTCCCAAAGAAGGTCTGAGCTAGAATCATTTGGAAGTACCTAAAGGTTGGGTTGTGGATTTTATTTCACAGTTGGGTGGAAGGATCAGGGCCTCCTCCACCGGTGATTTGACTATAGAACTTATTCAGCTCATCCTACATAATATTTACTTCTAATATATCATGTATATCATATAGGCCATGCTGAAATCCTAACAGGTTAGCAAAATCCTTGTGATTGAGAATGTATTCCTTCCCAAATAATCTGAAGTTAATATGTCCTCTTTTGAATCCTCTACCAGCGTGGGGTTCATAAATAAGAGAGTTGAGGAACTCTAAGGTTAGGTTCCTGAATGTGACATTGATGGCATCAGAGTATTCTTCCCACTGGAGTTGATGGTTGAGGTATCTTACACTGTCCTCAAGACCTAAGATTTCAAGGCAGTTGGAGTCAGGGTATCTTGTTGGGAGCATGGGTCGCTCAGAAAGGATCACAAATCTTTTCCTCTACTTATCATCCCTGAACACAACATGCATATCATCCTGGTTATGCATCTTAAAAAACAATGTTAGTGAAGAGTGATGGGATCTGAGACCTGAAACATAAACATCACACAAGTTAGTCCTGTTAAGCAAATAATAAGTGTAAATAATTCACCTTTGATAATAAAAATAAAAAGAAAATAAAAATGGTTGTGGGTTTCCTCCCACGCAGCGCTTGTTTAATGTCGGTAACTCGACAATTATGGAATTTAATTAGTAGATGTGGTAATGGGTGGTTCAATCAGAGTGTGACCAGAGTAATAGGTTGGGATGTCTCCTCCATAATAGTGTTTCAACCTTTGTCTATTTACTATAAAGAGACTACATGAATGATCTCAGATTTCTACTACCTCAGACCTCAGGACTTTGGTGACCTCATAAGGGCCAGTCCATCTTGAGCATAATTTACCAGGGAACAAACGTAATCTAGAATTAAAGAGAAGTACAGGATCGCCTACGTTGAATTCTTTCTTAAAAATCTTTTTGTCATCGCTTATAACGAGGTGAGGTACTCCAAATCTAGGAAATATGTAGTTCTTGAATTATTTTATGACTACACGAGTATCGTTGGTAAGTGAAGCCACAATTTCTATCCATTTAGATATGTAGTCAACAACTACTAAGATATACTTGTTTCCCATCGACGATGGAAATGGTCCCATAAAATCTATTCCCAAAACATCGAAGCGTTATACTTCTTGGGTATTTTGTAAGGGCATTTCATCACGTCTCGAGACATTCCTAGTGCATTTACACCGGTCACATATGAAAATATAGGCATGGACGTCGCGCTATAACTTCGACCAGAAAAGGCCTGCTTGAAGAATTTTGGCTCAAGTCTTAGATGTTCCTGCATGTCCACGACGATCCTCACATCCCAGCACAACAGATTTAGCTAGACATGACTGTGATAAACATAATAAATAATTTGTTTGTAGAATAAATTATTTAGGGAAAAAATGTGCGTGATTGGTTCTCGAATGAATGAAAGTGTCACCCTTAGGTTCAGTTCAAAAAACGAATCTTGAAAATAAAAGACAATTATTAAATTGTGCGGTAAAATAAATACATGGTTAGTTTTCAAAAGAACAAAAGTGTCATGCTTTAGTTCACTCTTAGAAAACGAATCTTGAAAATAAAAGACAATAATTAAATCGTGCAGAAAGATAAAGGCGTGATCGATTCCCAAAAGTATGAACAAAAGTGTCACGCTTAAGTTCACTCTTAGAGAATAAATCTTTTAAAATAAAAAGACAATAAGTAGATTGTGCAGAAATTAAATGCGTGATCGATTTTCAAAGGTATGATTTGAAGTTTCACTCTTAAGTTCTCTTTTAGAAACAAATCTCTAAAATAAAGGCGATAAATAAAAAAGTGTGAGTAAAATAAAACTTGTTCCAAATCAGAGACTTGAATCTGGTACAATGCTGGAAAGTAAATCTGACTTGAAAGTAAAATGATGGCAAGATTAAAATTCCTACGCTATGATGCTCCAACCTTAGTTACAACAATGGTGCGATAAACCTTCAATGTGACGAGTTATCACTTTAACTATGAATATATGCCTATGTTTAGAACTAAGACTGGATGCCTAAAACTAAATATCTAGGTCCTATTTATAGTGTAACACTGCCTTGGAGGTCACATAACTTCTTCTGAAATCGTGGGGAGGAAAAATCTCAGGTTTTGGAGTCATGCTCTAACCGTCCTTGACCGGACCACCAAATACACAGATGGTGTCCTCCATGTGTACAAATGGTGGTGGATATGGTCAAGTGATAGTTAGAACATGGAAGAAACCGTACACGTCATGGCTACTCCCATGGCCAACACCATATGCAACGTTGTGTGTGTAATTTTCACCCAAAACTCTATTTTCTACTCTTTTCGCTCCATTTTTTTATGGAAGGCTCTTATTAGGCAATGTACCTGAAAACAAGACAAAACACAAGCATAATACAAGAAAATAACAAATAAACGATAATAAACACGTGCAATCTAAGCCAAATATGCAGTGTGTTTTAGTTTTATCATCCACCGTCAAGGCATGAGAAGTGGAAGAGGGATCGACTAAGACCAAATGAAGAGTATACCTCAGATGCGTCAAGAGCAGATGTTGAGAAAATTGTAAGTATGATTTTGTGTGTGTATGTTATGTGTTATTTAAATATTATGGTAATTAAAATATTAATATTATCATGCATATATGTTGTGTAGGATCTGTTGGTTGAGGAGGTCTGTGAAGGCTCATTTGATGCAGAGCGACAACATGATATACTAGTAGAAGCTATCGGAATAGATGAACATGGTGGATGCGTTCGTAGTTTTAGAAAAGGCATCTGCCTGAGATTATACTTTGGCCTAACCAAAAGAGGCGCTGAAAACACTGAAGTATAAGCACAAAGATAAAAGCTTGCGGCTGTTGAGAAGGAGTTAGAAGAATAGTGGAAGATGTTAGAAGTTGAGCGGGAAAGTCGGAAGAAAGACATAGATTAGTTAGAAGAGTTATATGTAGTATGTGTTTTATCTGAAATGTATGATATATTGTGTTTTATCTGAAATGTATGGTATATTGTATTTTATCTGAAAAGTTAGAAAAGATAGAAATATATTTATTATGTATTATGTTCAAAATGAATATTATGTTGTTGAGAATAAGTGGATCCTTCCAACAACGTACAAATGAAAATTATGATAATTATGATGATCAAGTTCCCCAAACAAATGTTGTACATGATACTAGCACCAAAGGAAGTAATTGTCCAACTGAAATCACCATGTTATACATGTTGGTTGCGGAAAGCGATGACTCGATTCCTCTTCAGCTAGAGTATTGTCCAACTGCAGAAATCTTCTATTCTCCTTCTAGTGACATACAAGATTTCCTATCAAGATATAAATGGTTGGACGAAAGGATATTGCAATTTTGGTGCATATAAGTATAATTGAATATGCGTGTCATTATATATACTACATTATTGTTTTTGTATTTTCTCACTTATTTTTTTTAATTTTGTTTAACCATTTAGGTACATTCACCGTGTTTGTATAGAGTTAAATAAATTGAATATTTATGGCATCTTGGATCCATTTAGTATTCTATGGACAAATAATGATCCAAAAGGGATTGACTCTTACATTTTAGAAGGGTTGAGTTAAGGGGAAAAAGAATGTTACTTAGCACTATTTCTCAAATAGTATATAATTTTGAAATTATGGTTTATCTATTATAGTTAGTTTTGTTTTGGAAAATACTAATTGTATATATGCTCGTATTTATTCAATGGTCATTAAAAATTGATCATCATATCGCTTAGGACGAACACAATAACGACATTGTGTTCCTTACATAATCCACTCAAACCTAAAATGAAGCAAGTTATTAATGGGTAAGTTTATGTTTATATGAAACTTTTTAGTATTATTTTATTTGACTTTGTAATTGGTTTAAAGCGTAATATGTTTAAATAATTTTCAATATACAGTGTTGTGCATTGACACAATATGTTAAACAATAGTTGAAAAAAGTCAGCATTTCTCTTGCCTCTTGTAAGTGGCCATATCACTTGTGACATTCATTTATATAATATTGTTACATGCATGTGTAGAGGTTATAACATTCATGAACATAATGTTTATTTTTGTAGACGAGGAAACAACCAAAGGGATATGAGCGTGGGTATTATGTAATGAAACAGATGTTAAACATTGTCTTCATCGACATTATTGATAAATGAGATCAGGTACATATTATATGTAATGAATTATTTACAATAATATATTATTGTTTAAGTTGGATATGATTATCATATATGTTGGATGTACACATTTTTTAAAAACTCTTTTATGTAGACATTTAACGACGATACACCATTCTCAAGCGAAGATTTTGTAGACATTCTAAATATGTGTGTGTGTGTGTGTGTGTGTGTGTGTGTCTATATATATATATATATATATATATATATATATATATATATATATATATATATATATATATATATATATATATATATATATATATATATATATATATATATATATATATATATATGTGTGTGTGTGTGTGTGTGTGTGTGTGTGTGTGTGTGTGTGTGTGTGTGTGTGTGTGTGTGTGTGTGTGTGTGTGTGTGTGTGTGTGTGTGTGAGAGAGAGAGAGAGAGAGAGAGAGAGAGAGAGAGAGAGAGAGAGAGATTTTGGGTCGAACTCTAGTTCTATCGAGGAATAGCTTTCATATGTTTCGACAAGAGGCAAACATAAAGTTGAAGTTGGGTCACATGCTGATGTCGAAGGGTTACATATTGTAGTTGAAGCTAGTTTTAGTATGTAATGTCGAAATATATTATTGACTTATTATGTCGAATTGGGCCTTGTGTTAAGGATCCAATTGTTTAGTTAGCTTATATTGTAAGTTAGCTAGTTAGTCTATAAATAGGCTAGATCACTCAGGTTGTTGAGTGAGGCCAATTGTGATATTATTTGTAATCATTTGTAAATCCTAAATGAGAAAGTGAATAGTAAACAATTTTCCCTAATCCTTCTTCTTCTTTCTTCTTTATCCTTTCTTCTTTCTCTCTTTGTTCTAACTGTTTTCATTGTTCATCTAAGAACTCCGTTTCTTAATCTTTATTTGTTGATATGTATCGTTTGTGATCACAAAAAATTGGTGCGGTGAGCGTGGATAAGATGTCATCAACAAAGTTTGAAATTGTGAAGCTTACAAAGTTAATGACTTCGGTTTATGGTGTTTGAAGATGCGAGCTCTTCTTCTTCAACAGAATTCGCTAGAAGTGTTAAAGAGACAAGATGCCATAGATGTTGCATTGACAAAGAAGGAAAAGACAATGATTATCGAGAAAACCCACAGTGCAGTTGTTCAAAGTCTTGGTGATAAGATTCTCATGCAAGTTTCGAAGGAGACTACGACAACTGGTGTTTGGCTGAAACTCGAAGGATTGTATATGAAAAAATCCTTGGTGAATCATTTGTACTTTAAGACAACTTTGTATTCATTCAAGATGAATGAAGATGAAGCGTTGACTGGATAGCTGGACACGTCCAGCAAGCTGATTATTGATCTTGAAAATATTGATGTTACCATCAATGATGAAGATTAAACATTGTTATTTTTGTGTTCTTTACCTAAGTCAGATTCTCATTTCAAAGAAACCCTCTTGTATGGAAAAGAGTCCCTAAATTTTGAAGAAGTTCAATTAGTCTTGTATTTGAAGGATTTGAACGAAAGAAAGGAGCAGAAACCTCATCATCAGTTGGCGAAGGTTTGTCCGTGAAGGGGAAATCCTCGAAGAGAGATGGTAGGTTTGAGATGAAGAAAGGTATAACTTAACATAAGTATTATGGTGGTGATATTTTTGGGATTAAGTGTTATCAGTGTAATATGAAGGGCCATACAAGAAAGATGTGCCATGACCGCCTGAATAATCATGGAGGTAAGGACAATGGAAATGCAAGTATTGTGCAAGATGATTATGAATCATTTAATGTCTTTGTGGTGTCGAGCAGTAACTCTTGCAAAGAATGGATTATGGATTCTAGATGTACTTGGAATATGACTCCAAACAAGAATTTGTCTGAAGAATCATGTGATCAATATGGTGGATCAGTACTGCTGGGAAACAATAAAGCTTGCAAGATTACAGGTATTGGATCTGTAAGATTCAAGCTCCATGATGAGTCAATAACGCTATTGACTGGGGTTTGGTATGTACCTGACCTTAGGAGGAATTTAATTTATCTTGGTGAATTCGATAAGAAAGGGCACGTCTTCAAAAGAGAGCAAGGTATCCTGAAACTCATGAAGTGGTCGAAGGAAGTCTTGAGAGGCGTGAAGAAACAAGGCTTGTATACCCTTGAGGATGAGGTTGTAAGTGCCTCAGCAGATTTTGCATCCACGAAACCAGTGTCAAAGACAAAATTATAACGCATAAGATTGGGCCCATGTCAGGGAAAGAGGCTTGGTCGAACTGGGGAAACAGAACCTGCTAGGTGGTGACATAATCGAGAAGTTGGAGTTTTGTGAACCTTGTGTATTTGGAAAATCCTATAGGGTAATGTTTAACAAAGGTAAACAAAGAACACACGGATCCCTTGATTACATCCATGCTGATCTTTGGGGGCCTGCAAGGAATCCTTCACATGCAGGTGCAAGGTATTTTCTATTCATAGTTTATGACTATTCTCGGAAAATTATAGGTATTCATTCAGAAGATTAAAGATGAAAATTTTGAGAATTTCAAAAGTTGAAAGGTTCTGTTCGAAACTCAAACTGGAAGAAAGGTTAAGAGGTTGAGAATCGAAAATGGCCTTGAGTTCTGCAATGAAGCTTTCGACAGTTACTGTGTTGAGTCTGGAATTGCATGTCATAAGACTGTAGTAAGTACTCCTCAACAAAATAGATAAGCTGAGAGATTCAGTTGAACAATCCTTGAAGGATTTAGATGCATGTTGATTTGTGTTGAATTGAAGGTGTTTTAGGCGGAGGCTATTTAGACAACAACTTATTTAATAAATAGATGTCCCCCAACTGCTTTGGTAATGAAGACACCTGAAGAAGTTTGGTTGGGTCAACCACCTGATCTCAACAAACTGGGAGTATTTGGCTACTTAGCCTATGCTCACATTAGGCAAGACAAGGTCAAACATAGACCTTTGAGATGCATGTTCCTTGGATATTATAAGGGAGTCAAAGGTTATAGGTTGTGGTGCCTAAAACCAGGTCACATAAGATGTATCACAAGTCATGATGTAGTTTTCAATGAAATCAGATGGTGTTCAAGAAAACTGGTGATGCTGGTCGAAGTTCAAAAATCCTCGAAGTGGAGCTGGAATAGGTAGAGATTCCTGCTGAGGTGGATCATAGTGATGCTGAAGTGCATAACTCAGATGAAGTCGAAGAAGAAGAGAAAAATGCTGAAGATACTGAGGAAACTGTAGATGACTCCCTACTAGCAAGAGATAGGTCGAGAAGAGTCATCAAGCCACCTCAGAGACTTAGTTATATAGATCTTATAGATTTTTCCGTAATCTCTGCAAGTGAGGTACTTGAGGAAGAACCTAGAGATTACAAGGAAGCAATGAGGAGTCGAAATCAGACTGAATGGCGAAAAGCCATGAATAATGAGATGAAATCTCTTCATGACAATAACACTTGGGAGATGATTGAGAAACCTGAAGGAGCAAGGTTAGTCAGTTGTAAGTGGATTTTCAATGTTAAGGAAGGAATCGAAGAAGTGATGTCGAAGCGCTTTAAGGCAAGGTTGGTTGCTAGGGGGTTCACTTAGAAAGAAGGTGTCGAATTCAATGATATGTTCTCACCTATTCTAAAGCATAGATCCATTAGAATATTGTTGGCCATGTTGGCGAATGTTGACTTGGAACTTGACCAAATGGATGTGAAGACAACATTTCTGTATGGTGACCTAGATGAAACAATCCTGATGTGTCAACCTGAAGGTTATGCAAAAAAGGATAAGAAAAATTATGTGCGTAAGCTGAATAGGTCTCTATATTGCCTGAAGCAATCTCCTTGATAGTAGAACAGGAGATTCGATAAGTTCATGGCGCACATTGGTTTCACTAGGATCCAGTTCGACCACTGTGTTTACTTCAAATTTTGACTTGGAAATTCACTTGTAATGTTTTTTCTTTATGTGGATGATATCATCATAGGTAGGAACAATGTCGATTATGTAATGAAGGTGAAGGCTGAACTCAACAAGGAGTTCGAAATGAAGGATCTGGGAGCTGCCACGAGGATTCTCGGGATTGACATCTCAAGAGATAAAAAGCAGTCAAAGTTGTGCTTATCTCAAAAGACATACCTACGGAAGCTTCTTGACATGTTTGGTATGTCAAATTCAAAGCCTGTTGTGACTCAAATAAATCCTCAGTTTAAGCTTAGTACTACTCAAAGTCCGAGTATTAAAGCTGAAAGAATCTATACGAATAGCATCCCATATGCTAGTGTAGTAAGTTCTTTAATGTATGATATGGTCTGTATGAAGCCAGACATAGCGTATGGTATGAGCCTTATAAGCAGGTGTATGGCCAATCCTGGAAAGGCGCACATGCAAGCTGTAAAATGGATTCTCAGGTACATAAATGGGTCTCTGAAAAGAGTCATGATTTATGGTGAAGCCTGTGGTGATGATAGCAAAGTCGAAATTGAAGGGTTTATCGACTCTGATTATGTAGGTCGTATGGATTCTAGAAATTCTATTTCTGGATATGTGTTCCCTATGTTCGATGCAACAATTAGTTGGAAATTAACGTTTCAGAAGGTTGTTGCCTTATCAACCACTAAAGCATAATATACTACCCTCACTGAAGCTGTGAAAGAAGCATTGTGTATTAAAGTATTTGTAAAGGAGATGAAACTTCAAGGTCGAAGTACCACTGTTAAATGTGATAGTCAAAGTGCAATACACCTATCGATGAACTCATCCTATCATGAGCGAAAAAAGCACATCAATGTGAGACTGCACTTCTTCAGAGAGATAATCGAGCATGGTGAAGTCCAGGTGCTGAAGGTTTCGATTGATGACAATGTTGCTGATATGATCACCAAGATGTTGCCAAGTTGCAAGTTTTTCCATTGTATGCAGTTGATAAAGCTGCATGATGAAAGCTAGTTTATTCCCTATTGTCGTAGAGTTAGATCTAATGTGGAGATTTGTGATATTTTGGGTCGAACTCTAGTTCTATTGAGGAATGGCTTTCATGTGTTTCGACAGGAGACAAGTATACAGTCAAAGCTAGGTCACATGCTGATGTCGAAGGGTTACATATTGTAGTTGAAGCTAGTTCTAATATGTAATGTAGAAATATATTATTGACTTATCATGTCGAATTGGGCCTTGTGTTAAGGATCCAATTGTTTAGTTAGATTGCATTGTAAGTTAGCTAGTTAGTCTATAAATAGGCTAGATCACTCAGGTTGTTGAGTGATGCCAATTGTGATATTCATTTGTAATCATTTGTAAACCCTAAATGAGAAAGTGAATAGTAAACAATTTTCCCTGATCCTTCTTCTTCTTTCTTCTTTATCCTTTCTTCTTTTTCTGTTCGTTTTAACCGTTTTCATTATTCACCCAAGAACTCTGTTTCTCAATCTTTATTTGTTAACAGGTATCGTTTGTGATCACAACAAACTGGTGCAGTGAGCATGGATAAGATGCCATCAATAAAGTTTGAAATCGAGAAGTTCACCAGAGTTAATGACTTCGGTTTATGGTGTTTGAAGATGCGACCCCTTATTGTTCAACAGGGTTTGCTAGAAGCATTAAAGGGAGAAGATGCCATGGATGTTGCATTGGCAGAGAAGGAAAAGACAACAATTATCGAGAAAGCCTACAGTACCATTGTTCTGAGTCTTGGTGATAAAGTTCTCATGCAGGTTTCAAAGGAGACGGCGACATCTCATGTTTGGCTGAAATTCGAAGGATTGTATATGACAAAATCCTTTGCGAGTCGTTTGTACTTGAAACAAGCTTTGTATTCATTCAAGATGAATGAAGATAAAGTATTAACGGAGCAGTTGTATACGTTCAACAAGCTGATTCTTGATCTTGAAAATATTGATGTTACCATCAATAATGAAGATCAAGCATTGTTATGGTTGTGTTCTTTACCAAAGTCACATGCTCACTTCAAATAAACTCTCTTGTATAGAAGAGAGTCCCTGACTTTTGAAGAAGTTCAAACAGTCTTGTATTCGAGGGATTTGAACGAAGGAAAGGAGTAGAAACCATCACCATCAATTGGCGAATGGTTGTCCGTGAAGGGGAAATCCTTGAAGGGAGATAATAGGTTTGAGAAGAAGAAAGGTAAAACTCAGCAGAAGTCTTATGGTGGTGATATTTCTGGAGTTAAGTGTTATCACTATAATAAGGAGGGTCACACAAGACAGATGTGCCCTGACCTCCTGAATAATCATAGAGTTAAGGACAATGGCAATGCAGTTATTGTGCAAGATGATTATGAATCACCTCATGTCCTTGTGGTATCGAGAAGCAACTCTTGCAAATAGTGGATTATAGATTCTGGATGTACTTGGAATATGACTCTAAATAATAATGTGTTTGAAAAATTATGTGATCAATATGGTGGATCAGTGCTGCTGGGAAACAATAAAGCTTGCAAGATTGCAGGTATTGGATCTGTAAGATTCCAGCTCCATGATGAGTCAATAAGGCTATTGGCTGGGGTTAGGTATGTACCTGACCTTAAGAGGAATTTAATTTATCTTGGTGAATTCGAAAAGAAAGGGTATATTTTCAAAGGAGAGCAAGGTATCCTGAAAGTCATGAAGTGGTCGAAGGAAGTCTTGAGAGGTGTGAAGAAACAAGGCTTGTATACCCTTAAGGCCGAGGTTGTAAGTGGTTCAGCAGATTTCGCATCCACGAAACCGGTGTCGAAGACAGAATTATGGCATATGAGATTGGGCCATATCAGCGAAAGAGGCCTGGTTGAACTGGGGAAACAGAACCTGCTAGGTGGTGACATAATCGAGAAGTTGGAGTTTTGTGAATCTTTTGTATTTGGAAAATCCTATAGGGCGAAGTTTAACAAAGGTAAATAAAGAACTCACGGATCCCTTGATTACATCCATGTTGATCTTTTGGGGCCTGCAAGGAATCCTTTACATGCATGTGCAAGGTATTTTCTATCCAAAGTTGTTGATTATTCAAAAAAATTATGGGTATTCATTCGAAAGACTACCGATGAAAATTTTGAGAATTTCAAAAGTTGGAAGATTCTAGTCGAAATTCAAACTGGCAGAAAGGTTAAAAGGTTAAGAACAGATAATGACCTTGGGTTCTGCAACGAAACTTTCGATAGTTACTGCGTTGAGTCTGGAATTGCAAGGCATAAGACGGTAGCAGGTACTCCTCAACAAAAATTCTTAGATGAGAGGTTCAATAGAATAATCCTTGAAAGGGTTAGATGCATGTTGGTTAGTGCTAGATTAAAGAAGGTGTTTAGGACGGAGGCTATTTCTACAAAAGCTATCTAATAAATAGATGTCCCTCAACTGATTTAGGAATGAAGACACCTGAAGAAGTTTGGTCGGCTCAACCACCTGATCTCGATAAACTGAGAGTATTTGGCTATTTATCCTATGCTTACATTAGGCAAGACAAGGTCGAACCTAGAGCTCTCAGATACATGTTCCTTGGATATAATAAGGGCGTCAAGGCTTATAGGTTGTGGTGCCTAGAACTAGGTCGCAAAATATGTATCACAAGATTCGACAAGTTCATGGCATACATTGGTTTCACTGGGAGCCAGTTGGACCACTATGTTTTCTTCAGATTTTGACCTGGAAATTCACTTTTTATATAGTTGCTTTGTGTGGACGATATCCTCATAGGTAGAAACAGTGTCGGGGATGTAATGGAGCTGAAGGCTGAAGTCAATAAGGAGTTTGAAATGAAGTATTTGGGACATACCTACGGAAGCTTCTCGACAAGTTTGGAATGTCGAGTTCAAAGCCTGTTGTGACTCCAACAAATCCTCAGTTTAAGCTTAGTACTACTCAAAGTCCGAGTACTGAAGCTGAAAGAATCTATATGAGTAGCATCCCATATGCTAGTGTATTAAGTCCTTTGATGTATGCTATGGTCTGTAAGAGGCCAGATATAGCATATGGTGTGAGCCTTGTAAGTAGGTATATGGCCAATCATGGAAAGACGCACATGCAAGTTGTAAATTGGATTCTCAAGTACCTAAATGGGTCTCTGAAAAGAGTCTTGATTTATGGTGGAGCCTGTGGTGATGATAACAAAGTCGAAATCGAAGGGTTTGTCGATTCTGATTATGCAGGTTGTATGAATTCTATAAATTCTATTTCTAGATATGTGTTCACTATGTTTGACGCAGCAATTAGTTGGAAAGTAACACTTCATAAGGTTGTTGACTTATCAACCACTAAAGCATAATATAGTACCCTCATTGAAGCTGTGAAGAAACATTATGGCTTAAAGGTTTTACAAAGGAGCTGAAACTTCAAGGTCGAAGTATCACAGTTAAATGTGATAGTCAAAATGCAATACACCTGTCAAAGAACTCATTCTATCATGATCAAACAAAGCACGTTGATGTGAGGTTTCACTTCGTAAGAGAGATAATCGAGGGCGGTGAAGTCCAGGTGCTGAAGGTTTTGACTAATGACAATGTTGCTGATATGATCACCAAGATGTTGCCAAGTTTCAAGTTTTTCCACTATATGCAGTTGATAATACTGCATGATGAAAGCTAGTTTATCCCCTGTTGTTGTAGAGTTAGATCCAAGGTGGAGATTTGTGAGATTTTAGGTCAAACTCTAGTCCTGTCGAGCAATAACTTTCATGTGTTTCAACATGAGACAAGCATGAAGTTGAAGCTGGGTCGCATTCTGATGTCAAAGGGTTATATTCTGTAGTCGAAGCTAGTTCTAGTATGTAATACCAAAATATATTGTTGACTTGTCAAATTGGGTCTTGTGTTAAGGATACAATCGTTTAATTAGTTTGTATTGTAAGTTAGCTAGTTAGTCTATAAATAGGCTCGATCACTCAGGTTGTTGAGTGAAGTCAATTGTGATATTCATTTGTAATCATTTGTAAACCCTAAATGAGAAAGTGAATAGTAAACAATTTTCCTTAATCCTTCTTCTTCTTTCTTCTTTATCCTTTCTTCTTTCTCTCTTTGTTCTAACCATTTTCATTGTTCACCCAAGAACTTCGTTTCTCAATCTTTTTATTTGTTTTAAAGGTATTGTTTGCGATCACAAATACATACACACACACACACACACACACACACACACACATATGTGTGTGTGTGTGTGTGTGTGTGTGTGTGTGTGTGTGTGTGTGTGTGTGTGTGTGTGTGTGTGTGTTTGATGTACATTTGAGTTTGAGTGTGGTAAATAACAATTTTTGATTTTATGAAATAATTAAGTATTTGAGTTTGAGTTTAATTGTTGTTTCTGTTCTAATACAGTCTAAAAGATACAGGTTATAAAAAATTTATGTTATATCACAAAAAATACATGTTAAAAAATGGAAAATTTTCAAAATGCATAAATATTTTTTTTTAAAAGCATATAACTTAACGATGGTTGTGATATATGACTGTGGTTGTATAGTGAACGTTGTCCAGAATAATATATATACCAAAAAAATGCTGCTGATAATCGAACCTAGTACCCTTAATATATTACAACAGTTAGATAAAGTAACCTTGGTAATATGTCGCGTGGTTTCATGTTTTCTACAACGGTCATAGGACTATGATTGTAAGTAACACATATATAACCACATGCTACGTAACAACGGCAAGTCCTGCGTGATAATATATATTTTCCAACCATTGTTGTATTTGTTTTCCGTAGTAGTGAATGAATAAAAAATGCATGACCTAGATAAAAGAAGAAAATGGTGAAGCTAGAAATCACCAAAACTCTGAGAAGATGAAAGGGGTTGCAAGAAAGATATATGTTCCAGTAGTAAGAAGAAGTGAAAATCATTTGAAAATCTAAAATAATATTTATATAAGAGAACAAGTGTGATAAATCAATGGTAAAAAATAAAAGAAAATGGGAAGATGAAAATCAACGATCAAATTTTACCTAAAAAATATAATGACACTTGAGTGCATTCGGGCATCCGCTATGCCCAAAGATACGAACCTAAGGTCATGTGTAAGGAAATTCTAAGAAACATTTCAATGATGAAATTGTCATTTAATGCACTTGTTGCCTAAATCTCTTCCCTACTCAGCACAAGGATCCAGTCATAAAGAGCCTGGCCCTTGCAAACCATGGGGACAATTGTTTTGAGTCGAGCATAGGCCCAACTACCGCCCATTTTTTATAAGTCACTATGTGTGTAATAAACATATATGATTCTAATCATAATTCACTCTACCTCTTTTCATTCACTCACGAGCTTGAACATTGGAGTACTAATTTTGCATGCCCACTGTCGCTTGCGCGAAAATAAGGTGCCGGCAAAACAGAAGAGTCGCCACCTTTCGTTATTTATCCCTCAGAGCGGGAAAGGAAACGATCGGAAAAACCTGACGGAAAAGGGTAAGACAAGGTCATCGCAACCATTGTCTGGATTCGGGAGTCGGTTACGCAAGGGGAAGGTATGAGCACCCCTCACGTCCGTCGTACTCGACGGGATCCTCGCTTGTTTGTTTACTTGGACGGGTTGGTTTTAATCTATCTACCTATCAAGGCTGGCTGAAAAAGAAAAGAAAAATGACTCGGCAAAGCGTCGCGCTTTATGCCTACATATTCCCGTCTGGAACGAGAAATCAGAGTCAACGTAGTTCGGCTAACTACGGGTGAAGGTAGGGAATGTTGCTCGCTAGCACATCGCGTCCTATGCCTACGTACTTTCATCTGGTATGAAAGATCAGAGCGAACGTAGTTCGGGAAACTACGGGTTATCTCCTAAAAGAAGTGTTTTTTATTGTGTTTGCGATTTCGACCGCACTAGAGACTATGACCTGAGAGTGAATGCGTCGCATGTCACCCAAAGGGTACCATACTAAACATCCAGACTGTGGAAAAGAAACTCTCCCACAATCCTTTCTCAGATAGCTTAAGGCTCGTAACGTACGAAAGAAATCATCCATGATTACTGTATCTTAAACTGTTTTGAGATGAGAAGAGAACAGGCCCAACTAGGAGGGAGACTATCAAGTCCTACTGTTATCATGCCATGGATTCATCCTATGGTTGAAGTTTGCACAGGGAACTCCTAGATGTTGTCATGCATAGGTTTCAACCTAACAGTCTATCATCAAATCCTCATCAGAGGAAATGAGAGTCCTAAGGGATCATGTCAATGATACACCAAAACAGACAAAAGCATCAGCTTTAACAGTAAAATGCATGCAATGCAAGTGAGGGAGGAAATGTGTGTGGGGCTTCAGCCTCCACAAGCTCGTCTCGACCTCAAGCCAGTCATGAAATAACAGTAATCATACTGAAATAAACAACATGCTATCAAGCAAAACAGTAAACTGTAATCATACAGACAGAAAATGAAATCATGCTATCAAGCAAAATAAACACATGGGCAAGGGAGCTGGGCTCTACCGAATACCCGCAAGCAAAGCCAAGCAATAACAATACAATCAGATGCACTCATGCTCTTAGACTGAACTTATTCTAAATGGGCTTAGTCTAATGCAACAGACAAATCAGACAAAACACACAATACATCAAAGAAAACAGAAGAAAGCCTCAGCTCCTCCAGCAGCAACCCAGTCTTCAGACTTCAGAGATCACTTGCTTTCCAGGTATCAACCCTACAACATGAGTATCAACTCATCTTCTCCCTTGAGCTTCAGCTCCTTGGACCAGCTCCACCTTCAGGCTTTACTATCTCCAGGGATCTTCAAGCATCAACTTGATCTTCACAGAGTCTCCAGACTTCAATAATCTTCAAGGAATCATCCTCTTAAAGGCCTCAGCTTCTATCTTCAATGGCTCCGATACTCCAGCAAACAAGATTCAGTCAACAAGATGAGGTGGGGATGTTACAGTGCTCCCTGACTTCCAAAGGATGCCATTGAGAACTTAACATCAAAGGAAAGGCTCTCTCAAAGTTCTACCTTATAGGGCAAGGTCACTAATCCCTCCAAAGGAGAGAGGTGAATACCCTTAAGGGACTCTATGTCACAGAGAAGAAAGGAGATGAACAAGACACTCCTTGTTTATTGAACAAAGTACTCTATCTAATGCTCTGCCTATGCACCTATCGACCTATAAACAAAACAACAAAAGCTATGCTAAACTCCTCTGCAAGGTCTTCAAAGCTTCCATGATGATCCACAAGGTCTCCAACTCAATCTTCAAAGCTCACACACTCAACAGAGAAGGAAAGAAAACACAACAATACAACTTATGCCTTTAAGCAACACACATACTATCCATACATTCAAAAATCAATGAAAAATACTAAAACACCTTGCAATATTCTAGTATAAATTCTAGGGGATCCTATTTAACTACCCTTAAGTCCCACATATTCCCCATAGGCTAATTTGTCCTAAAAACCCCAAAAATAAAATGCTGAAGTTCAAGTATACTACTTAAAACCCTAATTAGAACATCTAAATGTCTAACTATCAAACTACATCAAATTTAATTTCTAAAATCAAGGGATAAATTCTACATGAAACTAGGGTTCAATATCTAATCACACAAAAAAGAATGAATTAAAAAACCTAAGGGAAGGTCCTAAAACAATTCTTGCAAGATAAGGTATAAACTAAAGGAAGGAAAATACCCTATTTAAAAGAAAATATCACTAAAAATTCCACATTAAAAATAAAATTTCATTTTTATTTTTATATTTTTCAACACAAAATTATCTAAACCTAGAAAAAAGAATGAGTAAAAAATCATCATTTATCATTTTTTATGAATTTTATAAGATGGCTAAAATATTAAAAGAAATAAAAATAATATAAAAGGGAGGGGGGTGGCAATAGAAGGGACAGACAGTTGATTTTATTGGGCTGAATCAAAAGGGGGGGGTGCGCGTAGCACATTGGACCCATCTGGCCCAGACGCGCTCACTAATTGAAACGGCGTCGTCTGGCTGTTTGAACTTTCCCTCCGTTTCTGCGTTTAAACCATGACCGTTCGATTAACATTTCAGTCAAATTCCTTGACTTGATCCAACGACAGATAGTTGTCTTCTTCCTCACGCCTGGTTAGGGTTTCACATGGCCATGCACGACTCTCCCATGCAGCCATCTTCCATCAGCCCGTTCTCTCTCGTTTCTCAGCCAAACTCCCTCATGTAAAAAGCAATCTTGTTCAGCTTTCCTCCCTAAACACAACCGTACCCTTAGCTTACACTGAAACAGCCCCAAACTGCAAACCCGAAGCTCAACCTCCATTAAAGCTCAAGGTTTTCACCCTCACGAAACCTCAAATTCTTGGTACTAAACTAATCTTCATGCATCACTGATCAACCTAAACTAAAGCATTAATGTTAAGACTCAATAACCAGCCAGTTCTTGATCTTCAAAGTATGATGTCCAATTCTTAAATTCCATAGAATGAGCCCTAACTTCTCAGGATCCATCCCTAATGGTTGCTAGTCATAATTACCCTAACCACATGATCTAAGACTATGCAAACAGAGAGAATTGAATGAATTTACCAACCTGCAACTTGGTGATGGCAGCAATGGTTATACTCCTCTTCAATGCTTGAAACTGTCTAAAATCAATCTTTTCTTGATGATGATCTTTCTGTATGCAAGAGATTTTGTGTAGCACGCTTGAATCTTGAGATCCACTTGAAATTGCAATTTTTGTCTTGATGAAGAAAGTGCACTAAACTGAACCAATTGCAATCCAAACTTGGCTGAATTCTAATCCATGATGATGGCTGAATATGATGAAATCAGTATTGGTGATGATTCAATGAAGGCTTTGTGGAATTTGGAATCAAAATGCAATGAGAAAGAATGAGAGAAATTGTGAGGTATTTGCCCAAAAAATGAAAATACAACCCTTGCTCAATGTTCATTTCATGGTTATATAGCACTCAATGGAAGTTTCCAGCACCATCTTACACTTTCCCTTGCATTCCAAGCTTGATCCAACTTGGTTATGTTTCTTTAATCATAAGCAACCTTAAGTAACTTTTATTTTTTCCACTAAACTCAAAAATGTGCTTAAACCATTGCCTTTAGAATGGTTTTTCCAATCAAAATGATATATTGGATGACCCCATTTGGATTCCTAAATCTTCCAAACCAATTTCCAATTCCAACTTCTTAAACTTATATGCCATTTTTAGTTCAAATTTGACCAATCATGCAACTTCATGCTATGAGCTTTTCCAACAATTTGTGACCTTCTTTCTAGACTTAAAATCACATTTTGAACAACTTTCATGTTTTGAGTTTTTCCATTTGAGGCTTGGAAATAGGAGTTTTAGGCATTGGCTAAAATGACCTATAACTGACAAATGACCAAAATACCCCTGTCTTGTTCAAACCATAAGTTGAGTTCCACAAATCCTATCAAGGACTTATACCACTCAAATTAAAGCTAAGAAGATGCCCTCCAACATTCATGTTGACCAAGAGATCATAGGAATCATCCTACTAGGGAAAAAGTTGTCTGCAAGTTGGGTGACTTTCAAGGACCCAGATTCACACACCTCTGCTGACCTGTAATTTGTCAAAACCATAACTTGAGCTCTGTAACTCCTATCAAGGACTTCCACCACTCAAATTAAAGCTAAGAACAATCTCTACAACATTCATGTTGTGGGGAAGATGAGATATCAATCACATCTAGAGCTAAAACGGCCTGGAAGATAGGGATCAAATTAGGGTTTTTTCACTGACAAACCTCAGAAACCCTAACTCAAAACTTCTCAAACTCCTCAATCATGATGAGTTGGTCTAGGAATCATCTTTATAACATCTCCATACATCATTCCATGATCTCATGGCCCTTGGATTAGGTCTCAACCTTCTCCAAATTTTCAGCTGATCTAGGGTTGACCCAGTCAAAACCCTAATTCTACCATTCATGGTTGAATCCTCTGAATTCTTGCACAATGACTTCTCTGGGCTTCATGATGGCTATCAAGACATCTCATATGCTTTCTCAAAACTTCAAGTTCATTCTCCAAGTCTCAGGATCATCTGAGGAGCACCCACAACTCTCAAGCTATGAAGCACACAACCCTGGTTCCAACCAATTCCTCTGAAGATCTTTTGAACTTTCTGATGAAGGTATCTATTTTCAAACACTCAATGAATAAATAATTGTTGGTCAAATTTTGGGGTGCAACAGCTGCCCCTATTCAAACGGCTTGAACCTGACTGGGTGAGAAGCGAACGGCTCTCACCCAATCAAGGTGCGAGACGATTGAATACCGGTAAACCCGAAAATTTGCCAACTGCACGAGCACACGGTACTCTGCGGGGAACAAATCTTCGAATATTGCAATGCTAGCTGCACGGCCGCTAGCTGGAGAGATATCGATCTGACATCGCCGTCAGTTATCCACATTAACTTCTTCTGACATCATCTTCAGACAACCACAATACCCAACATCGCCGCTGGAAAACTAAATCACCTGACATTGCCGCCAAGAACAACCATAACTCGGGGAAATAAGCGTCCAACATCGCCGCCGGAGACCTAAACCTGAATCACCAAAATACCCAACATCGCCGCTGGAGAAAACTACAAAAATGAACAAAATACCCCGCATCGCCGCTGGAGAAACTAGAAGGATCTGCATCACCTAACATTGCCGTCAGAAGACTGGATCACCTTGACATGCCCAACATCGCCGCTGGAAAACTGAATCTGACATCGCCGTCGGAAACAAACATCCTCTTAGAGACGCTCGACATCGCCGTCGTACAAACATCATCTTTACTGGGGACTTAAAGAGTCTGACCTCGCCGTCAAACAAACATAATTTGACCTCGCCGTCGAATCCAAACGTTCAACCTCGCCGTCGAACAAACATCCAACCTCGCCGCCGGACAAATGATGATCTGACCTCGCCGTCAAATCCAAACGTTCAACCTTGCCGTCGAACAAACATCCAACCTCGCCGCCGGACAAATGATGATCTGACCTCGCCGTCAAATCCAAACGTTCAACCTCGCCGTCGAACAAACATCCAACCTCGCCACCGGACAAATGATGATCTGACCTCGCCGCCAAATCTAAACGTTCAACCTCGCCGTCGAACAAACATCCAACCTCGCCGCCGGACAAATGATGATCTGACCTCGCCGCCAAATCTAAACGTTCAACCTCGCCGTCGAACAAACATCCAACCTCGCCGCCGGACAAATGATGACCTGACCTCGCCGTCAAATCTAAACGTTCAACCTCGCCGTCGAACAAACATCCAACCTCGCCGCCGGACAAATGATGATCTGACCTCGCCGTCAAATCCAAACGTTCAACCTCGCCGTCGAACAAAAATCCAACCTCGCCGCCGGACAAATGATGATCTGACCTCGCCGCCAAATCTAAACGTTCAACCTCGCCGTCGAACAAACATCCAACCTCGCCGCCGAACAAATGATGACCTGACCTCGCCGTCAAATCTAAACGTTCAACCTCGCCGTCGAACAAACATCCAACCTCGCCGCCGGACAAATGATGATCTGACCTCGCCGTCAAATCCAAACGTTCAACCTCGCCGTCGAACAAACATCCAACCTCGCCGCCGGACAAATGATGATCTGACCTCGCCGTCAAATCTAAACGTTCAACCTCGCCGTCGAACAAACATCCAACCTCGCCGCTGGACAAATGATGATCTGACCTCGCCGCCAAATCTGAACGTTCAACCTCGCCGTCGAACAAACATCCAACCTCGCCGCTGGACAAATGACAACGCTGAACAATTCTGACCTGGGGTTCACCCCTGGTAAATGGAACGAAAGGTACACTTGCGTATTTGAAGCTACTCCGCTGGGAATGAGAGACTTAACCGAGCTCACTCTGATTTGGGGTTCACCCTCAGAACCATAACGAACATCGGAACACTACTGCACACTGCCCGCCGTAGAACTTCAACATTAAAGATATTTGAAACCCTGGCCCCTGGCCACTCCAGATCCGCTGGAGAATCTTCAAGTATTTCCGAAGATAGATGAAACCCTGGCCCCTGGCCACTCCAGATCCGCTGGAGAACCTTCAAGTATTTCTGAAGATAGATGAAACCCTGTCCCCTGGCCACTCCAGATCCGCTGGAGAACCTTCAAGTATTTCTGAAGATAGATGAAACCCTGCCCGTCGGCCACTCCAGATCCGCTGGAGAACCTTCAAGTATTTCTGAAGATAGATGAAACCCTGGCCCCTCGGCTATTCCAGCTTCAGCTAGAAAGAACATCCTTGGCCTTCAAGGATGTAAACTTTGCCCGTCGGCAACTCTGCAGGAGGCACCTTCGACTTCAGTCTAAAGCAATGGTCCTTGACCTTCAAGGATACATGGATATGCCTTCAGGCAACTCCGCCTCTGCTATAGAGCATCCGAGACTTCAGTCAGGGATATATTTCTGCCTTCAGTCCGAAAGATGAATCCTAGGTCATTCATGACCTTGGGGATAACCTTGCCCTTAGGCACCTTCGCTTCAGCTTAGGAAAATTGTGACTTCAGTCAAAGAAGTGGTATCCAGAGCCATTCATGACTCTACGGGGATTCGAACACTTTGCCTTCAGGCAAAACTCCGCTTCAGCTGGAGAAACATCTTCGACTTCAGTCAGAAGAAAAACTATTCACTTGATCGCAATCAATCACCACCTCAGGACAACTGACTTGGTCTTCAGGCCAACACGGCCCATCTGAATACAAAAATTTGGAACCTTGTCTTCAGCCACACGTTGATTCATCAACACGGAAATCTGAGCTCACAGGAACCTTCTGATATCGCCCTCAGGCGGTTTACGAAATCAATCTTCAGATTAGACATCACTGTTGGAGCAGACATATTACACTGCTAAGGACTTCAAGAATCATCCTGAACAAACAAACTCCGTCGGGCACCTTCAAGAATCATCATGAACCGATAACCTTTCTGGTGACTTCACTCTACTAGGGATCCCTGGAATCTTCCTGGGCAATTCTTGCTGGGGACGCCACTGGGGAGCTCACGAATCATCCTGAGCAAACCATTCGGGAACCTGTACTGAGGTCTTAAGAATCATCTTAAGCAAACGGCCCTGGTGAGGAATTCAAGAATCATCTCTAACTGAAGACTTCGCTGGGGATCTCAAAAATCATCTTGAGCGAGCGACTGTGGAGATTACACCGGGGTCTTAAGAATCATCTAAGAAAACAACCTTGTTGGGGAGAATATCAGGAATCATCCTGGGCAACTGGTCTTTTGGTGAAACGCCTGTAAGACATGAATGATGATGACCTAGGTCATGCTTATGATGCATATGCTTCTGCGCTATGCCCCGCACGGTGAGAATGATATGCGTTTATGCTAAATGCCATGCAATCATGCACAATGATGCGATCCCGTCCGCAAAATAAATGCTCGGAGGAGGAAACCCTTTTGTCAAGGAGACAAGAACTACTCAGGTAGAGGAGTCATCCTGCTGAGGAGAACGTGGGCACGCCGATATCAATTGGACTCCGCCTGGGGAAATGATCTTCCGGTTGACTGCTGCAGGGCAAACAATATCAATCGCGAGAATGAACTGCGCGGCCGTCTCGGCTACTCTTCTGGGGATAACCGCTCTGTGGGGAAACAACTTCAGCTGCTCCACACTCCACTGGGGAAAAATCAATCATGATCTGATCAACTTCCAAGGACTCGGCTCTCTTGGACATCTGCAAACTCGGCTGAGGAAGGAGAAGTCATTCTGCTTCGCTGGAGAGAGTGCGACTCCGGGGAAATACAGCATCAGCTGTTCAATATCTGCTAGGGAACATCCATTCAAGGTCCCAACTGCTTCCAAGGATTCGGCTCTCTTGGAGGTTTGCGGACTCAGCCGGGGAGAGAGAAATCATTCTACTTCACTGGAGAGTATAACTCTGGTGCGGAATTTCAATTTCGCCGGGGAAGAAAGAATCATCTGCCTTCGGGGGAGAGTACAACTCTGCAAGGGAATACAACATCAGCCGTTCCAATACTCTACTGGGGAAGAGGGAATCGTCCAACTTCAGGAGAGAGCATGACTCTGGTGGGGAATCTCAATCCCGCTGGAGACTTTACTGGGGAAACACGAGCTTCGGCACCCGAACACTTCTATGAAATCTGCACTTGCGACCCGGTGCTGGGGAAGAATCCTGCTTCGGGGGTGCGCTCTGCACATCTTCCGGAAGGTGTTACACCTGCAACAACACAAACAAGCAAGACAAGACTCCCTCCTCAAAGGGTCCTATCCAGGTTATTATCTCGTGACAATATTCAGTTAATCAATTGTTTCAACAATCAATGGGCCTAGGCCCGTAAGTTTATGTATGCGCATTTTATCAAAAACATCGGCGTTTTCATTCGCAAACAAAACAGATAAATGCTAAACAGACAAGTAGAATTGCTGAATAATGTGCATTTTATTGATGATGAACCCCTGAATGGGAAAAAATGTTTTACAACAGAGGCAAACTCCTGGGATGAGGAAGCCGCACGAAAAAAGAAAACATAAATATACATCAGTATATACAAATGTTGGCAATCGAGGCGTAGACGAACACCATGAGTTGATCCCTCTAAGACCCACTCGACTTTGATACCTCTCCAACGCTTCAGCTTTGGAAGAGATTGATTCAGATAAACGGCCCTCAGGTCTTCCGAACCACTAAACTATGAAAGTCCACACGCGGAACGCAGTCATTTGCTTATTCCAATCCCTAACTTTTGCGTGAACCGCCCTTTCGGGTTTTCAGTTCACCGGGATACCCTTTTTTGCCGAAGCCGCCCAGTGTAGGTTTTCGACTTCGCGGGTGTACATCTTTCAATATATCCCTAATTTTTGCCCGAACCTTTTATTCTGTTTTTGGTTCGCCGGGATGCCCCTTTTTTGCCTGGACTCTTTCTTTTTTTGTCCAGCGGGTCTCTTTCAAGCAAAGTATTTTTTAACTGCGTCCGCGTTCACCGGGGATGCAAAATCACCATCCATCGTGGATAACAACAAAGCTCCTCCCGAGAAGACCTTGCTGACGACATACGACCCTTCGTAATTCGGAGTCCACTTGCCCCGGTGATCGGAGTGTGGCGGAAGAATTTTCTTCAGGACGAGATCACCCGTCTGAAAGCTTCTGGGACGCACCTTCTTATCGTAAGCTTTCTTCATTCGGCTTTGGTACAGACGACCAAATGCGATCGATGCTAACCTCTTCTCGTCCATCAGGCTGAGCTGGTTCAAGCGATTCGTAATCCATTCTGCCTCATCGAGTTTTACATCAACCAAAACTCGCAAAGAGGGAATCTCCACTTCTAACGGTAGGACAGCTTCCATACCATACACCAAGGAGAAAGGAGTTGCCCCGGTCGACGTACGCACCGTCGTACGATAGCCGTGCAAGGCAAACGGCAGCATCTCGTGCCAATCTTTGTACGTCACAACCATCTTCTGAACAATCTTCTTGATGTTCTTGTTGGCCGCTTCAACAGCGCCATTCATCTTCGGCCTGTAAGGAGATGAGTTGTGGTGTTCAATCTTGAAGCTCTGGCACAGCTCTTTCATCATCTTGTTATTCAAATTCGAACCATTATCAGTAATGATCCGTTCGGGAATTCCATAGCGACAGATGATGTCCCTCTTTATGAACTTAGCTACCACCTGCTTGGTCACATTGGCGTACGAGGCTGCCTCCACCCATTTGGTGAAGTAGTCGATAGCTACCAGAATGAAACGATGACCATTGGATGCAGTGGGCTCGATCCTGCCTATCATGTCGATGCCCCACATGGAGAATGGCCAAGGGGAGGACATGACATTCAATGGGCACGGCGGCACATGAACTTTATCAGCATAAATCTGGCATTTGTGACATCTCCTCGCGAATCTGAAGCAATCCGACTCCATAGTCAACCAGTAATACCCCGCTCTCAGGATCTTTCTCGTCATGGCATGCCCGCCGGCGTGCGTACCAAATGTGCCCTCATGGACTTCCTCCATGAGCATACTCGCCTCTTTTTCATCCACACATCTGAGTAGCACGAGATCGTGGTTTCTCTTATACAACACTCCGTCAGGATTGAGATAAAAGTTTCCAGATAGCCTCCTCAGAGTCTTCTTATCCTGGGTGGACGCACCCGCAGGATACTCCTTAGTCATAAGGAAGGTCTGGATGTCGTGGAACCATGGCTTGCCGTCAGTGGCATCCTCGATTGCAAAGATAAATGCCGGTCTATCAAGACGTGAAAGTACAATTCTTGGAGCCTCATTCCAATAATTGACTTTATACATGGAAGCCAACGTGGCTAAGGCATCAGCCATTTGGTTTTCAGCCCTGGGTACATGATGAAGTTCCACTCGGTCGAAGAACGGAAGCAGCCTCCTGGCATAATTCATGTACGGCACTAGATTCGCTTGACGAGTTTCCCACTCCCCTTTAATTTGATTGATTACAAGCGCTGAGTCACCATATATGTCTAGATTCTTGATTCTCAAATCAATTGCCTCTTCTAGACCCATAATACATGCTTCATACTCGGCTTCATTGTTGGTAACTGGAAACGTCAGTCTCGCAGTAAAAGGGATGTGGGATCCGTGAGGAGTCGTAATGATAGCCCCGATGCCACTTCCATAGGAATTAACCGCTCCGTCGAATATCAACTTCCACTGAGATTTCCTATCTGGCCCTTCATCGGGCAATGGCTCATCGCAGTCCTTTGCTTTGAGAAACATAATGTCCTCGTCAGGGAACTCGAACTTCATTGGCTGGTAGTCTTCGATTGGCTGTTCGGCAAGGTAATCAGACAATACGCTTCCCTTAATGGCTTTCTGAGAGACGTACTGAATATCATATTCTGTTAACACCATCTGCCATCTGGCAATCCTGCCCGAAAGAGCCTGCTTCTCGAAGACGTACTTGATCGGATCCATCTTCGAAATTAGCATAGTGGTGTGGTTGAGCATATACTGTCGTAGACGTTTGGCAGCCCAAGCTAATGCACAACACGTCTTCTCCAGCATCGAGTATCGAGATTCACACTCAGTGAACTTTTTACTCAAATAATAAATGGCATGCTCCTTTCTGCCCGTCTCGTCGTGCTGACCGAGAACACACCCCATACTATTCTCCAGAACCGTCAGGTACATGATCAATGGCCGTCCAGCCACTGGGGGTATCAAGATTGGAGGCTCTTGAAGATACTGCTTTATTTTATCGAATGCCTTCTGGCAATCCTCATTCCAAGTAATCGCCTGATCTTTCTTTAACAGCTTGAACATCGGTTCACAAGTGGCCGTGAGCTGAGAGATAAACCTTGCAATGTAGTTTATTCGGCCCAAGAAACCACGAACTTCTCTTTCTGTTTTCGGCGCTGGCATTTCTTGGATAGCTTTTATTTTCGCAGGATCAACTTCAATCCCTTGTTCACTAACGATAAACCCCAATAACTTTCCGGACCGCACTCCGAAAGTGCATTTGTTAGGATTCAGCCTCAGCCTGAATTTCCTAAGCCTCTCAAAAAGCTTCAATAAGTTGACCAGATGCTCTTCCTCCGTTTGGGACTTTGCAATCATGTCATCAACATAGACCTCGATCTCATGATGAATCATATCATGAAACAAAGTTACCATTGCTCGCTGGTAAGTGGCCCCTGCGTTCTTCAGACCGAAGGGCATTACCTTATAGCAAAATGTTCCCCAGGGGGTGATGAACGTCGTTTTCTCCATGTCCTCCGGTGCCATCTTGATCTGATTGTAACCGGAGAAGCCATCCATGAACGAAAACACGGAAAACTGGGCTGTATTGTCGACCAACACATCGATATGAGGCAACGGGAAATCATCCTTAGGGCTTGCCCTGTTCAAATCCCGATAATCGACGCACATGCGTACCTTACCGTCCTTCTTCGGTACAGGCACTATGTTGGCGACCCACGGAGGGTAAGTGGTAACGGCTAGAAATCCTGCGTCCAACTGCTTCTGGACTTCTTCTTTGATCTTTACAGCCATGTCTGGTCTCGTCCTCCTGAGCTTCTGCTTGACTGGAGGGCAATCCTCTCGCAACGGCAAGCGATGAACCACGATATCAGTGTCAAGTCCGGGCATATCCTCGTATGACCAAGCAAAGACGTCACTATACTCTCGAAGCATCTCGACCAGTCTATGCTTGACGTCATTCTGCAGCGCAGCCCCAACTCTGACATTTTTGACGAGCTCCTCCGAACCCAGATTTACAATCTCAATATCCTCCTCGTGAGGCAGAATAACCTTCTCCTCTTGTCTCAACAAGCGGGCCAATTCTTCCGGAAGGTCTTCGTCTTCATCAATCTCATCCTCGGCTTGATAGATCGGGCAATCAAAGTCGTAGTGAGCCGTAGAGGGTCCAGAGTCGATGTCATCTGTTACGTGGATCCTGCAATAACAAGGGTTAAGTTTAAAGCAGGAATATGCAGGTTAGCACGCACCTCGTTGCCATTTTGCTGTTTTTTTCGAAATAAACATAAAATAGGAATAACAGAGAACACAATATTTGATTACGAAGAAAACGCCTTTTATTTATTAACAAAATGCATACACATAATCCAACAAGGCCCTGACAGTAAAACCATTATGCCCCGGGCAGGACATAGGGTTGTACAAAGATTGTAAAAAGAAAATCATTACTCTTCACTTGTCAGCTTGATAATCTCCTTGATGGTCCAATTGTGGAGGCGCTCGCCCGGCTTGCTCGGTTGAATCCAGGCGTCAAGATCGCAATCACTGTCTCCGCTGTCCTCCGACGCAGCGTTGATACTCTCGAAAATTACTCCCCCCTTGGTGAATAGGATTGGCCCTTTCCCACGAGACGAGCTACCAGAAGAAGATGAAGCTTCAGCTTGCGGAGAATATCCCAATCCAAACTTATCCTGTTTGATTGGTATATCCAAGACATGCCCCCAGCCTGGGGTGGAACCGGCTTCGACAACGGCCCTAGCTTCCTTAAACGAGGAGAGGTTCAACTCTTGCCTCTCTGCGACGACAGGAGCCACCTCCTTCACCCTGACGGTTTCAAATGCCTGGCAAAGAGTCTCATGGATCTCACCGTCCATTTCAACGTATTTAAAGGACGACAGGTGGCTTACCATGATGTCCTCCTCTCCACAGACTGTCACTATGCTGCCCCCAACAGCATATTTAAGCTTCTGATGCAGCGTGGACGTTACGGCACCAGCAGAATGGATCCATGGCCGACCTAAGAGGCAACTATAGGCGGGCATGATATCCATGATATAGAAAACCGCATTGAACGTCTCTGGACCAACCTGAATTGGCAGGGTCAATTCCCCGAAAACGTGGCGCTTGGTTCCGTCAAAGGCTTTCACGACCAGATCACTGGGCGTGCACAGCAGTCCACGGGTATCCAACTTCATCAGTGCCTTTTTCGGAAGCACATTAAGCGAGGAACCCGTATCCACCAGAACATGTGACATAATCGTGCCTCTGCACTCTATCGAGACGTGCAAGGCGCTGTTGTGATCTCTTCCTTTAGGAGTCAGCTCCAGGTCTGTAAATCCCAGCCCATTACCAGCATTAACATGGGCTACTACTTCCTCGAGTTGATTTACTGATATCTCCTGCGGCACGTATGCAGCATTCAATACCTTCAGTAACGCGTTGCGGTGCGCCTCAGAGCACAGCAACAGGTTAAGAATCGAGATCTTTGACGGAGTCTGGTGAAGATGATCTACAATCTTGTAGTCACTTTTCTTGATTAGTCGCATGAACTCTTCAGCATCTTTAACCAGAAAGTCCTTCTCCGTCCCTGCAGGGACCTCTTCAACAGCTTTACCTTTACCCTTATCCACAGCGTCAGCTCGGACCACTTTCTCTGCTGCAACCTCTGCTGGTGCGAACACTCTACCGCTCCTAGTGATACCACTGACTTCAGTAAGATTTTGCACAGTCGATCCACACGGCTCAAGCTCTATCTTCTGACCATTACAATAAACTTCGGCGCCATAATGCCATGGAACGGCATTGGTGCTCTCGAATGGGATTGGTTCGGCCCTGGTGATGGTGATAGTAGGCGGACGAGGCGCAGAAATAGTAATAGGGTGGCGAGGAATGGTAATGGTAGCAACTTCGTCTGCCTGCTTCAGCACAACTTCCCCTGATGCACTCTCAACGCTCCTGCTGAACTGTAAAATACCCTCGGACATCAGACTTTGGATACCTTCGATCAGCTGCTCACACCCATCAGGAAGCGTAGCACAAGCCATACATAATTCTCCACATCCAGGAAAGAAGCCCTTCTTCAGCAACTTAGCCTTGACAAAACTCAACGGCGTCTTCAAATCTTTGACATCAGTCAGCAAGTCCGCACTCTCCTCGGTGATGACAGCATTCACCCCGCCCCCCTTATGATGAGGCATCGGATTCTTGGTGACGTTAGGCACGTTGTCAGAAAAGTTGATAACCTTGGCGTCCACCAAGTCCTGGACTTTGTGCTTAAAAGCTTTACAATTCTCAATCGTATGGCCAGGTGCCCCAGTATGGAATTCACAAGTAGCACTGGCATCATACCCCGGTGGTGGCGCCCCTGTCAAGGGAGCCAACGTCCTCTTTTGAACTAGCTGAAGCTGCAGCAAAGTTTGCAGAAGCTGCGCATATGACATAGGTGGAGTTTCAAAATGACGGTTTGCCATAGGAGCCCGATTCTGATATCTTTTATACCCCTGCTGATTCTGCTGCTGAGGCTGCTGCTGTTGCGGCTGCGGCGGAGCAGCTGGAATGTTTATGCTAGCAATCTGAGGCTGAGGGCCCTTGCCCTTTCTCCTAGCATTAGTGACAGCACTGGCATCTCCCTCTCGACGCTTGCCAGTATAGGGTTTCTTGCTACCTCCTCCAGCTGAGGATGATTCGCCCTGAATTTTTCCGATCTTTATACCGTTCTCAACATGCTCGCCCAAAGTGATGAGAGCCGAGAATGTTCCAGACATGCCACTGACCAGCTTTTCATAGTAGATTCCGGGAAGGGTAGCCACGAACATTTGTACCCACTCACGCTCAACCATTGGCGGTTGAACCCGGGCAGCCAATTCACGCCACCGCTGGGCGTATTCTTTGAAGCTTTCATTGTTCCGCTGTGAGAGATTCTGAAGCTGAACTCGGTTGGGAGCCAAGTCGCTATTATATTGATAGTGGAGAACAAACGCTTCTGCAAGCTCTTTCCAGGTGCGCACAGCAGCGGGCTCCAAGCCCATATACCATTCGAGTGATGGACCAGAAAGACTATCCTGAAAGAAGTGCGTCAGCAACTTCTCATCGTCAGAATAAGCAGACATCTTTCTATAATAAGATCGAAGGTGGACCCGGGGGCAAGTAGTACCCTTATACTTCTCGAAGGTGGGCACTTTGAACTTGTGGGGTACTTTAAAGTCAGCAATCAATCCGAGGTTGGACATGTCAACGCCCAATGTGTTCTGATTTTCTATGCTTCTCATCTTGTCTTCCAGCGCCTTGAACCTGAGTCGAGCCTCGGCATTCAACTCTGCCTCTATACCTCTCTGAGAGAATATATCATCCTGATGGTCCTCCAGCCACGGTTGAGGCACCACCAAATTTCCTGCACCAGCATTGCCGTTGACCGGCCCCATGTTAACATTGGCTCCCAAACTACCATTGACGGCGCCAGCCGCGTTGAGTCCGAGATTAGTCATCAGATTGCCGTTAGCACTGCCGTTGCCCCTGGCAGCAGGAACAACGTTCTGTGGAGTATCCCCTTGAGGAGGAGTAGGCACGGCCCCTCCATGAAGTATGCCATTACTGTCAACCCGGGAGATCAGAGGTTGAACCAGAGTACGAAGCTGATCTTGACCATTCGCGACCACCTGCATCAGCTCCATAAAACGATCCATCCGCTCACGGAGCTCTTGAACATCTGACTGTACCTGGTCCATGATTCTCGTCTGATTAGCGCGAGTCGAGTAGCGGTGGATGAGTCTTTGATCAATCCTGGAGATCGGAAGCAGCGCGGAACCTGCAACTTGTCAAGAATAAAGGTTAGGAAAAGCAATAAGATATACACCATGCAAATATGCTTCATGCAGATGCATGCGTGTGTCTGTGTGCGTGGGAGCTTTTCCCCCGATCCTAGTGCCTTAGTGACGGTGCTGGTAATAACAAGAGGAAGAAGAAATCCGAGCCCAATCATGGAAACATCAATCTCATATATATATGGAAAGGCCTGTCAAGGCTGTACACAGTATCAGCGAGTACAAATCAACAGCATGACCTCAGCCAACAAGCCTGGTGATGGTCAGCATACATCAAAGATCAAAAACAACAGGGATATAACTAGTCAAGTACGGCCACGGGCGCGATACTCTGCTAATAACTCCTTTGTCTCTGAATGATCTGGCGAAGTGAGCAACCCCTCGACGAGTAGTTCCCTCTGCCTGATAGTATGCTGAAGCCCCTGAACTGAACTCTCCCAAGCGCCTTCGCCAAAGCAATCTTCCAGCTTCCGCTTCTTAGACTCAAACATCATCTTGTGCTCCTTCAGGCTAGCAACGGCTTTGTTGAGACGGGCTTCGGCGGAGTACCTGCGGGCGGTCTCTTCATCAAACCTCCGCTCACTGTCCTTCACTTCAGTCTCTAGCTTAGAAATCTGCAGCATCAGCTTGTCTTCTCGCTCCTTCCTGGTAGCCATGGAGGTCTTCCAATGCTGGTCGAACTTAGATATTCTCCGATATGCTTCCTCCAAATGCGTCTTCTTCGTAGCCAGCACATCATTAGCAGCTCTGAAGTCTTGACCTAAGCGTTCCCGGTCAGCAATCTGCTTTGCCAAGTCTGCACTCAGCTGGCTCACCGACTCTGTTTGCTTTTTGAGAGCATGCACGGCTTCGTTCCTCTCACTTCGAAGCTGAGCCAACTCCTTCTCTAATTCTGCATTTGCCATCTTCAGTTCATCGCGCTCAGCTAATACCTGGTTGTGCTGATGAATGGACACAGTGGTAGGCTCTTCGACTGGTGGAGGACTCTCCGGTCTGACATGAGGGAATGGCATCCCTATAGCGCTGGCTCTGGCTCTGATCCAATCTGAATAAGGAGGATAAGCTTGGTTGTCGCTCTTCCCCAACAAAGACTTTCCTCCCGTGCTGATATTGTTCCACGCATACTGAAGCTTAGACAACAACTCCCCCTCTAGAATACCCGTGAGGTACAGAGATTCCCGTACCTCTTCTTCCTTCGGTGGATTCCTCAAAGCATATGCAAACTGACGAACTAGCAATGATGGGTTGTAGTTGATGCAACCCTTCCTACCTATCAGAGGTACGTTAGGAAACCCACTACAACTGAAGATCATCTCGGTGCCTAACCTGCTTCTGTCAACGAACCAGACAATGTCTTCTACCGACAAGCTCATTAGACGCTCAGGCCACTCAACTGTGGCTGCAGACAAGACAGAAGAACCCCTCTTGGGCAAATGACTATCAAACCACCTGTACAACAACGGTACGCAGCATGAAACATTCTTCCCTCTCCGGTTCTCATTCTTGTAATGCACTGAATGGTAAACGTCTCCGATCAGAGTAGGGACTGGATTCCCTGAGGCAAAGATATGGAATGCATCAAAATCTACGAAATCAGGCATGCTGGGAAATAGGATGATGCCATATATGCATAAAGCAAGGATGGCGCTGAAGGCGTCCCAACATTTGTCCTTAGCACACTACTGAGCCTTAGCTATCAGAAACTGCAGAGAGAACCCTGGGACCTTGTTCCAACTCGTTACCACTAACTCAGAGGCGCTCAAATGGAGTGAGGAAGCCAAGCTAACCAGGTCAGGCTCAGCATCCATGTGGACAAAAGGCATCTGCCTTTTGATAGACACACCCAGCATATCAGCATACTCTTCCAATGTCGGCGCGAGAACGAAGTCATGAAAAGTGAAACACCTCAAGGGAGGATCATAAAACTACAGAAAAGCATGTAACCCATTCAACTCAGACGCAGAAGGTTTGTAGACCAGACTAAGCAACTTGCCATAAGACTTCCTGAACCTATCCTTCACAGAATTCCCTGCCAGGGCTATCAAACCAGTCAGCTTCGACACATCGGGGGTCGGGAACTTGTACGCAACAGTCTTCCTGAGAGAAGCCATAACAACAGTAGGAGACGGGAGATCCTGGATCGGGGAAACGGTACCTGCAACACAGACACACGTTAATGGAATGCAGATGAATGCGTAAACCAATGCAAAATGCAGGTATGCAATAATATATCCAGGTGGCTGCTGTGGAGATTCGGTATCAACAGTCACTGATGAGAAGGAAACCCCGGTGTAAACCACTGATCTGATCTGCTGAGAATAACCATCTGATAGGACCAAAATTCTGTTCTGACAAGAGTAAGTGCCAGATAATAAGGACCCCGGGTGCAATATCAAGGAATATCTGTTGAAGTCTTCAGAACCCAAATCAAAAATCTGCCCTATCGAGAACAAACACACAGCTGCTGATGAGATCTTCAGACCTCACTCAAAATCTGCCCTATCAAGAACAAATAACATCTGCCGATGAGGTCTTCAGACCTCACTCAAAATCTGCTCCATCCAGAACAAACCACCGATGATAACATACTGATCAAAGCCTGCCCTATCAAGAACAGACAAACACCCGGCGACAAGATCCTCTGATCAAAAACCTCTTGCTCTATCAAGAACATGTCTGCAACTGAGAACCCAACATAACTGATTCACTGTCAAGAAAACCAGGTAGTCTGAAGGTCTAAGTTTCCTGCAATAAACCCAGTCCCACTCACAGGTATGAACCTAGACTGACTCAAGGTACGGCATCCTATGCGTTCATCAGCGTCACAGACTTTCAAAACTAATGATACGATTCCCAGAAGGAGTGGCATCATCAAGTCCTGAAGAGGCCTCACTTAGCTGAATCACAAATGATCGGTCCCCAGAGTCGACAATCCACCAAACCAGCAACCGTCTCAACCTAAAGGGTTGAAAGTGAAGCCAACCGGATGAACCTCGTCTGAGCGTGGATTTCATGAGACACTAGTGCCTGCAAAGCAAGCACGCGCCCACTAATTTCCACTCTAAGTCTATGGTGCACTCAAGCCTGGGTCTGGCTTCTCACTCAATCAGAACTCCCATCCCACAACAGCACAAATAATCATATTATACTGGAAATAAAATGCGGGAAATAAAGTGCGAGAAGTAAAAAATGCGATAAATAAACGCAACCCAACAAGCAAACACACAAGCGGTAGGATTGACTCGCAGGGAACCGTTGGAGTTCCCCAGCAGAGTCGCCAGCTGTCGCTTGCGCGAAAATAAGGTGCCGGCAAAACAGAAGAGTCGCCACCTTTCGTTATTTATCCCTCAGAGCGGGAAAGGAAACGATCGGAAAAACCTGACGGAAAAGGGTAAGACAAGGTCATCGCAACCATTGTCTGGATTCGGGAGTCGGTTACGCAAGGGGAAGGTATGAGCACCCCTCACGTCCGTCGTACTCGACGGGATCCTCGCTTGTTTGTTTACTTGGACGAGTTGGTTTTAATCTATCTACCTATCAAGGCTGGCTGAAAAAGAAAAGAAAAATGACTCGGCAAAGCGTCGCGCTTTATGCCTACGTATTCCCGTCTGGAACGAGAAATCAGAGTCAACGTAGTTCGGCTAACTACGGGTGAAGGTAGGGAATGTTGCTCGCTAGGACATCGCGTCCTATGCCTACGTACTTTCATCTGGTATGAAAGATCAGAGCGAACGTAGTTCGGGAAACTACGGGTTATCTCCTAAAAGAAGTGTTTTTTATTGTGTTTGCGATTTCGACCGCACTAGAGACTATGACCTGAGAGTGAATGCGTCGCATGTCACCCAAAGGGTACCATACTAAACATCCAGACTGTGGAAAAGAAACTCTCCCACAATCCTTTCTCAGATAGCTTAAGGCTCGTAACGTACGAAAGAAATCATTCATGATTACTGTATCTTAAACTGTTTTGAGATGAGAAGAGAACAGGCCCAACTAGGAGGGAGACTATCAAGTCCTACTGTTATCATGCCATGGATTCATCCTATGGTTGAAGTTTGCACAGGGAACTCCTAGATGTTGTCATGCATAGGTTTCAACCTAACAGTCTATCATCAAATCCTCATCAGAGGAAATGAGAGTCCTAAGGGATCATGTCAATGATACACCAAAACAGACAAAAGCATCAGCTTTAACAGTAAAATGCATGCAATGCAAGTGAGGGAGGAAATGTGTGTGGGGGCTTCAGCCTCCACAAGCTCGTCTCGACCTCAAGCCAGTCATGAAATAACAGTAATCATACTGAAATAAACAACATGCTATCAAGCAAAACAGTAAACTGTAATCATACAGACAGAAAATGAAATCATGCTATCAAGCAAAATAAACACATGGGCAAGGGAGCTGGGCTCTACCGAATACCCGCAAGCAAAGCCAAGCAATAACAATACAATCAGATGCACTCATGCTCTTAGACTGAACTTATTCTAAATGGGCTTAGTCTAATGCAACAGACAAATCAGACAAAACACACAATACATCAAAGAAAACAGAAGAAAGCCTCAGCTCCTCCAGCAGCAACCCAGTCTTCAGACTTCAGAGATCACTTGCTTTCCAGGTATCAACCCTACAACATGAGTATCAACTCATCTTCTCCCTTGAGCTTCAGCTCCTTGGACCAGCTCCACCTTCAGGCTTTACTATCTCCAGGGATCTTCAAGCATCAACTTGATCTTCACAGAGTCTCCAGACTTCAATAATCTTCAAGGAATCATCCTCTTAAAGGCCTCAGCTTCTATCTTCAATGGCTCCGATACTCCAGCAAACAAGATTCAGTCAACAAGATGAGGTGGGGATGTTACAGTGCTCCCTGACTTCCAAAGGATGCCATTGAGAACTTAACATCAAAGGAAAGGCTCTCTCAAAGTTCTACCTTATAGGGCAAGGTCACTAATCCCTCCAAAGGAGAGAGGTGAATACCCTTAAGGGACTCTATGTCACAGAGAAGAAAGGAGATGAACAAGACACTCCTTGTTTATTGAACAAAGTACTCTATCTAATGCTCTGCCTATGCACCTATCGACCTATAAACAAAACAACAAAAGCTATGCTAAACTCCTCTGCAAGGTCTTCAAAGCTTCCATGATGATCCACAAGGTCTCCAACTCAATCTTCAAAGCTCACACACTCAACAGAGAAGGAAAGAAAACACAACAATACAACTTATGCCTTTAAGCAACACACATACTATCCATACATTCAAAAATCAATGAAAAATACTAAAACACCTTGCAATATTCTAGTATAAATTCTAGGGGATCCTATTTAACTACCCTTAAGTCCCACATATTCCCCATAGGCTAATTTGTCCTAAAAACCCCAAAAATAAAATGCTGAAGTTCAAGTATACTACTTAAAACCCTAATTAGAACATCTAAATGTCTAACTATCAAACTACATCAAATTTAATTTCTAAAATCAAGGGATAAATTCTACATGAAACTAGGGTTCAATATCTAATCACACAAAAAAGAATGAATTAAAAAACCTAAGGGAAGGTCCTAAAACAATTCTTGCAAGATAAGGTATAAACTAAAGGAAGGAAAATACCCTATTTAAAAGAAAATATCACTAAAAATTCCACATTAAAAATAAAATTTCATTTTTATTTTTATATTTTTCTACACAAAATTATCTAAACCTAGAAAAAAGAATGAGTAAAAAATCATCATTTATCATTTTTTTATGAATTTTATAAGATGGCTAAAATATTAAAAGAAATAAAAATAATATAAAAGGGAGGGGGGTGGCAATAGAAGGGACAGACAATTGATTTTATTGGGCTGAATCAAAAGGGGGGTGCGCGTAGCACATTGGACCCATCTGGCCCAGACGCGCTCACTAATTGAAACGGCGTCGTCTGGCTGTTTGAACTTTCCCTCCGTTTCTGCGTTTAAACCATGACCGTTCGATTAACATTTCAGTCAAATTCCTTGACTTGATCCAACGACAGATAGCTGTCTTCTTCCTCACGCCTGGTTAGGGTTTCACATGGCCATGCACGACTCTCCCATGCAGCCATCTTCCATCAGCCCGTTCTCTCTCGTTTCTCAGCCAAACTCCCTCATGTAAAAAAGCAATCTTGTTCAGCTTTCCTCCCTAAACACAACCGTACCCTTAGCTTACACTGAAACAGCCCCAAACTGCAAACCCGAAGCTCAACCTCCATTAAAGCTCAAGGTTTTCACCCTCACGAAACCTCAAATTCTTGGTACTAAACTAATCTTCATGCATCACTGATCAACCTAAACTAAAGCATTAATGTTAAGACTCAATAACCAGCCAGTTCTTGATCTTCAAAGTATGATGTCCAATTCTTAAATTCCATAGAATGAGCCCTAACTTCTCAGGATCCATCCCTAATGGTTGCTAGTCATAATTACCCTAACCACATGATCTAAGACTATGCAAACAGAGAGAATTGAATGAATTTACCAACCTGCAACTTGGTGATGGCAGCAATGGTTATACTCCTCTTCAATGCTTGAAACTGTCTAAAATCAATCTTTTCTTGATGATGATCTTTCTGTATGCAAGAGATTTTGTGTAGCACGCTTGAATCTTGAGATCCACTTGAAATTGCAATTTTTGTCTTGATGAAGAAAGTGCACTAAACTGAACCAATTGCAATCCAAACTTGGCTGAATTCTAATCCATGATGATGGCTGAATATGATGAAATCAGTATTGGTGATGATTCAATGAAGGCTTTGTGGAATTTGGAATCAAAATGCAATGAGAAAGAATGAGAGAAATTGTGAGGTATTTGCCCAAAAAATGAAAATCCAACCCTTGCTCAATGTTCATTTCATGGTTATATAGCACTCAATGGAAGTTTCCAGCACCATCTTACACTTTCCCTTGCATTCCAAGCTTGATCCAACTTGGTTATGTTTCTTTAATCATAAGCAACCTTAAGTAACTTTTATTTTTTCCACTAAACTCAAAAATGTGCTTAAACCATTGCCTTTAGAATGGTTTTTCCAATCAAAATGATATATTGGATGACCCCATTTGGATTCCTAAATCTTCCAAACCAATTTCCAATTCCAACTTCTTAAACTTATATGCCATTTTTAGTTCAAATTTGACCAATCATGCAACTTCATGCTATGAGCTTTTCCAACAATTTGTGACCTTCTTTCTAGACTTAAAATCACATTTTGAACAACTTTCATGTTTTGAGTTTTTCCATTTGAGGCTTGGAAATAGGAGTTTTAGGCATTGGCTAAAATGACCTATAACTGACAAATGACCAAAATACCCCTGTCTTGTTCAAACCATAAGTTGAGTTCCACAAATCCTATCAAGGACTTCTACCACTCAAATTAAAGCTAAGAAGATTCCCTACAACATTCATGTTGACCAAGAGATCATAGGAATCATCCTACTAGGTAAAAAGTTGTCTGCAAGTTGGGTGACTTTCAAGGACCCAGATTCACACACCTCTGCTGACCTGTAATTTGTCAAAACCATAACTTGAGCTCTGTAACTCCTATCAAGGACTTCCACCACTCAAATTAAAGCTAAGAACAAGCTCTACAACATTCATTTTGTGGGGAAGATGAGATATCAATCACATATAGAGCTAAAACTGCCTGGAAGATAGGGATCAAATTAGGGTTTTTTCACTGACAAACCTCAGAAACCCTAACTCAAAACTTCTCAAACTCCTCAATCATGATGAGTTGGTCTAGGAATCATCTTTATAACATCTCCATACATCATTCCATGATCTCATGGCCCTTGGATTAGGTCTCAACCTTCTCCAAATTTTCAGCTGATCTAGGGTTGACCCAGTCAAAACCCTAATTCTACCATTCATGGTTGAATCCTCTGAATTCTTGCACAATGACTTCTCTGGGCTTCATGATGGCTATCAAGACATCTCATATGCTTTCTCAAAACTTCAAGTTCATTCTCCAAGTCTCAGGATCATCTGAGGAGCACCCACAACTCTCAAGCTATGAAGCACACAACCCTGGTTCCAACCAATTCCTCTGAAGATCTTTTGAACTTTCTGATGAAGGTATCTATTTTCAAACACTCAATGAATAAATAATTGTTGGTCAAATTTTGGGGTGCAACACCCACCCTCGCACAACCACACCAGAGATCTACACCACCACATAAAGGATCTACACCAACAATTATGGTTCTCGAACATAACAACATTATGCTTATGATTTGTTGATATTTATGATATTCACAATCATAGTTTAGTGTTTCACAGGTGTTTACCGTATTTTTTTTTAAACAACCTCTGGTCTATCAATTTGGTGTCAAATTGACTAACTTGCAGGATTGACCATACGAAATCCTAGGATATGTGCTAAAGGGTGTTTCTATTTGAACCTATCTAAATATGTGTTTCGATAATACTAAGAAGAAGTAATTTTAAAAGGGTCAGAACTTTATCCACTACGTTTAAAAGAAGGAAGGAGGAAGAATTAAAAGAGGGAAAAGAGATAAAGGTTTTTTGGGAGAGAAAGATTTAGTCGAAGTAGTAATGGTGAACAAAAGGAAAGACGAAACAAATAAGTAAAAGTACTTGACAAAAGTAAAGAAAACAAAGTAACTTCATTGAAAAGATAAAGGATGGTGTGTTTACATCACGTACATTCTCTATAATACTCTCTTTCTCTACACTCGGATACTTGGAGTAATTTTAAGAGTGACTTGTACAACAATAAATTACAACACACCTAAGTTTATGTCTAAGACTCCTATTTATAATAATAATAGTAACTACTAATAACCTCCTTGGGCCATCTATTTCTGACAAGTGTCACACCGCATGCAGTCCTTTGTCCAATGAGCACCACTTGTCCTTCTTAGTCATAAGAAAATATAACTACTCCCTCCAATATTCAAATTTCAAACTCAATTTGTCCCCACTTCCCAATTTCGGTCGAAGGCCAATTTTGCTACTTAGGACGAAATGTCTAGTTCCAAGACTTCAATTTTCTAAGTCCTTGGAGGTCCTTTAACAAGCTGAAATAGCCTCAAAATATGGGTCGTCGAATTGGCGAGCTAACAAATTGCCCCCCAAAAATGTAGTTTTCGACACTACCAAAAGTACATTTTTGACAGCATCCAATTTCGACGCCTTTTACCTTCGACTGTATCCTGATCGTTGACCCACTTCAACTGCTTCGAGCTTAGGAAGCTAGAAGATAATGGGAAAGGACATATCCATAATCTCACGCAAAAAGGAACTGTTACGCCACCTTGATGCACGATCTCTGACGTCATGAACATCATGGAAAATTTCTCGAGAATCACCAAAATCGTGAGTCATCATTACTCCTACAGAGCATAGGTTACAACCGGCACCCCTACTAACTCATCCTGAGTATACACGTGGCCCACTAACCCCAGCCACTTATGAGATAAAAACTCTTGATTTTCCTCTTTCACTTATAAATAACTTTTCAAAACGTCTCTTTCACTTTTACTTCCTCAATCTTTTTACAACATTTCCTCGCATTTTCTTCCCACAATCTTTTCTTCTAAGAACACTCCTGCAAATCTCATCATGGCTGAACTAAGGTCCCAGAAACAAAAAACCCAGTCTCACAAACAAACCTCTTCTTCTATCCTTCTCCCTTTTGCTGCTCTAAGCGGCCCGAAGGTGGCGAAAAACCAGCAACTCGTTCGTGAGCCTCTACTGGAGGAGAAACGCCATATCTACGAATCCCAGGTAATCATACCCGTTACTGTTGCGAATAAACCATTGGCTATGTCTGGGCCTCTATCCCCCTAAGGTCTAAACTATTCCCAATTGAATGAGTTTTTTCCTTCTTACTGAAAAACCAAACCTCTAGGGCAAAAAGACTCCCAAAAGGTTCCCTTGGATAATCTAGATAGCTTGGATGTTTACAATGTGGATCTCAAGTACCTCCACGATGGCGCAAGATTATTTAGGGCTACACCATATTTCAAGGATTCTGAACTCTACCTCAACTGGTTGAAGAAGGTAGAAAAGGCAAAAGCTCAAGACTGGAAAGACATGGGCATCTACGACCTTATTATGATGTCGAAAGTGGGTCCCAACTATTGCCCTCTAATGTTGGCTGCGTCTTTGTTCTTTTGGGACAACACACATTACACTTTTCATCTTCCATGTGGGATGATGACACCTACTTTGTTCGACGTTGCTGCTATTGTAGGGCTGAAACCCCATGGGCTGGTCTACGACCCTGAATTTGATAGCCAAGACACCATTGGTTTCTTAACCATCAAACACACTTACACCCATTTCATCAACCATTATCATGATAAGAATAATGCCGCTGTTAGAGACGAGGAACATATAGCCTTTTTGGCCATGCGGTTGTCTCGTTGTATTTTCTGTACTAAATCCTTGCAGGTGGCATGAAAATACTTAACACTGGCGAACCAACTGCATAAAAAGAGAGAAATATGTTTGAGCGAAATGATCCTTGCAAGTCTATACGAAGCTTTAAGTGAAAGTGCCGGCAAACTGAAGGACCCTGAGAATAACGGAAACTTGGTAATGTCAGGGCCGTTTTGGTTACTTCAATTGTGGTTAAACGCCACCTTTGAAGGCAGCCTACCAAATAAGGGTGAAGTCGATGAAGGCTCTCCTTTGATCTCTGGAAGGCAAGTCGAATAGCCTCGCTTAGTTCAGCTTACTCCCAGCGAAGAAGGGCAGACACTTCGAGCCAACCTTTCAGGCTTCATCCAGATGTTCGCGAAGCGCTATGTCTTCAAACCTGGGATGACTCCCTTCGCAGAACGGAAATGCGACCCTGAATGGTTTACTAGGCCTTTCCCAGCTTTGCTCAAGGGACAGGAAGAAGAATCGAAGCTGATTTGGGAGCGATTCCTTACGCCTCGACTACTTGTCCACAAGCTCAATCTGACAAAAGGGCAAGCTTCCTTGATAGCTTATCAACCAAATCTGGTGTCGAGACAGTTTGGGCTTATCTAAACTCTGCCTAGGTGTTTATACGAGAAAAATTCTCATATTCTGTTTCCACACCACATCGTTAACCCCATCGAATGTTCGACCCAATTGGCGCGCCATGCCCATAAATCCTTACTTACCCCACTCTATTTTGAACCCTCTTATTTCTGTTCCCCGGAATTTTATAACTGGTGGTCCAGACATTATTCTTCTGAATTTCTTGATGCTGCCAGTCTTACTCGAATGATTGATCACGCTTTCGTTGACGTGCAGGAAAAAACCAAGAAAGGTAGGTCCACTCACATAAAGGAGATACAAGCCTTCCAAAAATACTTTGAAACTTCTTATCGATCGGATGATATTAGTCGAACCGTCCGCGAGGCTGCTGTCACTTTGAGGGTAAAATTTCTAGAAAAGATGGAGAATTTAAAAATTCCTTCATCCATCCCCCGTGAGAAATAGTATGAGATGGCTTTCAAATTATTTCCCCCTAAGATTCCTCGATTGCCATCTGCTGATTTTGGAGTGGCCCTTGCCCTTCCATTTCCAGATTGGTTCATCTGTGAGGATCCTATAAAAATCCTCAAACAGCAGTCGAAGCCTAAAGCGCAGCGGGTGGTTCCGACTAAACATACCATCGATACTTTCAAAGGGCACCTTCATATTAATATCGAAGATGTTCGCATCGAATTCGACATTCTCGAAGGTCGACTCTTCTTCGTTTTAGACTTCTTAAACAAAGCTTTATCGTTACTAACGGATGACACTGTCATTTGTCTTTTGCAGCTGCTCCCAAAAATACTGTCATTTCGACGAAGACTGAAAGTTCCGTCAAGGGTCAGAAGGTAATATTAATGCACCTTCTTAATCCTTTCAACATTCTGGGTTTAAAAACCTAACACTTTCCCGATGCTTTTTAGGCAAGCCGGAAACCACCTACCCCTCAGAAAAAATTAAAGAGGGGCGCCACCCTAGTCATCGTTGACTCTGAAGATGAAGATGATTCTCCTCCAGAGGGGGTTCCAATGAAAAGGCGGCGAAGGGTTGTCCGCGATCTCGACGCCACTGACTCAGATCCTCCATCGACTCAAATCCCTGAATCACAAGCTCATTGTGCAGACCTTGGTAAGACTTCTGTCGAAGGTACCCCAATTCCCCAAACTGCTGCTGTTGAAAGCGACAACTCCAGTCCGGCTGATGAAGGCCCTAAGGTCCAACTCCTATCTTCGGCTGCTTCCTGTCTGAAATTCAAACTTCTTTTGGATTCTTTTTCTCATGTTTAGATTTTTTCTTTTTAGCCTGACGTTGTGATGACAGAAAACGTCCCAACTACATCTCTTCTTAAGGCTTATCCTTTGAACAGTCGAGGTGAGCCCACCTATCGTCCTTCTTCAGACTTAGGTTCTGGCGTGAGTTCTCTTGGGGAAATCAATAAACCTAAGATTCCTGTGGTTCCCCTGCCTTCTCCTTTAAAAGATGTCACCTAAAAATCTCAAACCGATGGGTCCGATCATGACGAGGGGAACAATTCCTAGAATCCCATCGAAGCAGGTGAAGAAGAGAACTTTTTGGATGAGGGTGTAAATCCTGCTGATGGTTCGCCTCAGGGTACCACAATGGAGGTTGATGACAAACATGTGGAGGAAAAGGGTACGATAGATGGAGCCATGCATCAATCTGAGTTGGAAGAGTCTAGTGAGGAAGACGTCGAGGAAGACGAGGAAGGGGATACTACCAATGCTGTCCCAATTAAAGAGACTGCTGTCGAGAGTCCTCTCGTCAAGCAAGCTAAGCCTGTTGAAACAGCTCCAATTGCTCCTGCCAACACCCCCACAAAAGCGGAAGTGATGCCTGCCAAGAGTGCGACAGATCTTACTGTGGCAGAACTTGAGGCTCTAAAAGTGTCCGACCGTCGACAGTACATCCAACTCCTCCTCCGTAGGCGAAACAGTTCCTCAGGCAAATCCCAAAGCACTTCAACCTCTGAAGGTCCAACTTCAACTCCAATCAACAGTGATCTTGAGAAAGTAAAGAACAAGATTTTCAAAGGAGACCTCTTTTCTCTCTTGCAAATGGGTCCAGTCCATTAACTTTCTTTGAAAGCTCTCCTACAGTAAGTGGACCTTCAGTCGATCTCCGCTGAGGCTGCGGCCGTAATCCAAGAAATTGGGACATTGATCGACCAGGTTCATACTGAATTTGAGCTCCTGCCTCGGTTCGAAAAGGATATATCTGAGAAGTCAGGTAGTGAGGCTACTGCTTGGACTGCTGTTGCGGATTGTGAGGACAAAATTGCAGCGCTGGAGGAGCAAAAGGCCAAGAATCAAAAAGAGATTACCGAGAACGAAACGAGCATCGCTTGTTGGGAGCGAAAGATCAGAAAACTTTGCAGCAAGATAGCCAAAGCTCAGAAGAGAAACGCTAAGCTGTCTTCCTTCGATGATTCTTCATTGTCGACAGAGCTTAATCATGCCGTCTTTTTTGGCGAGGAGGCTCGACAACTTGAAGCCAAGATTGCACAAATGAAAACCGACAGAGCCTCTTGTCAGAGTCGTCTCGATGCTCAGAAGGCAAGCTACCTCAAGATGAAGGCCAACCTTCCTTTTTAGATTTCTGAAATATTTAATGTTTATTTTCTAGCCTTTGTAAGCCATGTTTCTATTGTTGTATTCGTAAAGACTAAGCCATTTTGGCACAGTTTATTGATGCCACTTATGGCCCTACTTATTAGCTTTATATTACTCTGTTGAAATGTTTACCTCTTGAAGCGTTGGTTTGTATTTTTTCAAATACTTACCGTTTACTTTTAAGACACGTTTATCATTGCTAAGCTCCTCAACTTCGTATGCCCCATTCAAGAAGACTTTTGAGATTTGAAACGGTCCTTCCCACTTCGGGGACCATTTGCCTAATGTCCTGACCTTTCAATCCATTGGCAGGATCACCCTCCAAACTAAATCTCCAATCAAAAAGGTATTTGCTTTAACTCTCTTGTTATAGGATTTCTCCACTCTTTTCTTTTTCCTTCTCAAGAGTTCCAACGCTCTTAACCTTTCCTCGTCTAAATTCACTAGCTCGTCGAGCATCATGTTCCAATAGATTTCGCAGGGAATTTCGTGATGCCTCTGAATCCTGGCCGACTGCACAAGAATTTCGACTGGTAATACTACATCATGGCCAAAGGTCAGTCGATAAGGTGTAGTGTTGGTAGCTTCTTTGGGGGATGTTCGACATGCCCATAGGACCTGGTCTAGGGTTTTATGCCATTTTTTTGGCTTACCCCCTACTTGCTTTTTTATCATTCCAATTACTACCTTGTTTGCTGCCTCGGCCTGGCCATTGGCTTGGGCGTAGTAAGGGGTCGAAGTAAGGAGTTTGAATCCCATTTCTCTGGCAAACTCTTGCATTTTCCGACCAGTAAAGACTGATCCTTGATCTGTTGTTATCGTTTCTGGCAGACCAAATCTAAAGATAGTGTATTTTTGAATAAATTCAATCACATCGTCTTGGTCTACTTTCGGCAGGGGTACCGCCTCGACCCATTTGGTGAAGTAGTCTATCCCCACCAAGATGAATTTCTGGTTTTTTGAGGACGCGGGTCGAATTTCTCTTATTAGGTCCAAAGCCCATCCTCTAAATGGCCACGACTTAATTATGGAGTGTAACTCGCTTGCTGGAACATGTTGTATACCAGCGTGTATTTGGCACTCCTAGCAGCCTTTGGCAAATTCGATACAATCTTTCAGCATTGTAGGCCAATATAGACCCTGGTGAAATAGTAGCCATTTCATCTTCTGGCCTACCTGGTGCGCCCCACATGCTCCACTATGAACTGATGATAATGCTAGATACGCCTCAGATTCACTTAGACACTTAAGCAAAACTCCCTCAGGAGTTCTTTTGAATAATTCGTTTCCTAGGAGGACGTAGCTCAGTGCTTGGTATTTTATTTTTCGCTCTGTGGTGCTTGAAGGATTTTGGAGGTATTCGACCAACGGTCTTCTCCAATCCCCATCCGACATTGATTCGATTGTAAAGATCTCTAAGGTCTCTTCGTCGGCAAAACCGAACTTTGTAGCTCTCAAATCTGATGGCTGCAGTGCCACAGCTGCTACCTTGCTTCTGACTTGGATTACTTCTTGCAGGTCTTCGCAGGACACCTTGTATCCTGATGCTATTTGGGCCAAATCGTTGGCCACATGATTTCGAAGTCATGGTATATGTCGAATAATAGTCTCTTCAAATTTCTTTAATAGCCTATTTGCTACTACAAAGTACACGATGAGGCTTTCTTTGACGCACTTGTATTCTTTTGTCAATTGTTTTATGACTAACTCTGAGTCTCCCATTATTTCGACTCTAGTTGCCCCCAATTCCAACAGAATTTCAAGTCTAGCTATCAAAGCCTCGTATTCCGCCTCATTGTTGGAGCATGGCTCAACTATTCTATACTTGAATTGTGTTGGAATTTTGTCAGGAGAAATAATCAGCATGCCTATGCCAGTTCCCTTCTTATGGCTGGAACCATCGAAGTACAACTTCCAAGGTTCTAGTTCGACCATATTTAAAGCGTTTGTATCTACGGAGTGGTCGACAATAAAGTCTACCACTATTTTCCCTTTAATTGCTTTCAATGGTTTATATGTTAAGGAAAATTCTGTTAACGCTAATGCTCATTTACCTATTCAACTATGCAAAATAGGTTTAGACAACATATGCTTTATAACATCAAAATGCGAAGAGACACAAACATCAACAGGCTTTATATATTGTTTTAATTTTGTACATGAGAAATATAAACATAGACATAGCTTTTCTACTTTGCTATATCTAGTCTCTGCATCATTTAGGACTCTACTAAGGTAGTAAATGGCTCTTTCTGTGCCATTTTCGTCCTCTTGAGCTAATATGCTTCCCAGAGTCTTGTGTGACGCAGCTATGTACAACCTCATGCTCTTGTATCGACAAGGTGGAGAGAGGATTGAAGGATTGGTCAAATAACTTTTTATTTTGTCGAAAGCTTCTTGTTGTTCCTTCCTCCATTCATACCCTTCTTTGGTGACTCGAAGCAACAACAAGAAAGCTTGTGTTTTGCCGCTCAGGTTCGATATGAACCTCCTTAAGAAATTAATCTTGCCCAACATGGATTTTAATTCCTTTTTATTTGACGGCGCCTTGGTCTCCATAATGGCCTTCGTCTTGTTTTGGTTTATTTCAATGCTCTTTTTGTGAACTACGAAGCCCAAGAAGTCACCCGCCTGCACAAAGAACGCACACTTTAGAGGGTTCATTTTAAGGCCAAGCTTCCTCATCCTTAAGAAGGATTGTCGAAGATGATCTATATGATCTTTGCCTGATACAGATTTAACCACAATGTCATCAATATATATCTGCATAAAAGATTCTATATAGTCATGGAAGATTGAGTTCATTGCTCGTTGGTATGTTGCCCCAACGTTTTTTAGGCCAAAAGGCATCACTACCCATTCATAGGTGCCTATGGCCCCTGGACAACGAAACGCTGTTTTGGGAACATCGTCCTCGGCAATGAAGATTTGGTTATAACCAGAATAACCATCTAACATACTAAGATATTCGTGGCCGGCGGCTGAATCGACTAGCATTTCTGCCACCGGCATCGAATATTCATCCTTAGGAGTTGCTGAGTTTAAGTCCCTAAAGTCTATGCAGACTCTCAATGAACCATTTTTCTTAATAACTGGCACAATATTAGCAAGCCATTCGACATACCTGGTTGTGCGAATGATTTTGCACCGCAGAAGTCTTTCGATTTCCGCTTTTATTTTTGATAGAAACTCTAGAGCAAAACGCCTTGGGCTCTGTTTGACTGGTTTCTTGCCAGGCTTGATTGGCAGTCTATGTTCCACCAACTCTCTTTTTAATCCTGGCATTTCATCATAATCCCAGGAAAAACAGTCTCTATATTCTCGCAATAGCTGGATGACCTCACCTTTGAATTGAGTGTCGAGGTTGGCACTAATATAAGTTGGCCTTTTGATAACGCCATCTCCTAAGTCCACTTCCTCTAGCGGGTCCTGCGCAAGCATCTTTGCATCCTCTGAAAAGGGATGTTTCTCGAAACCCAAAGGCTCGTCGTCATAGATAGCGTCAAGCCTTTTGCTTTCTTGATGGGTTTCATCAAATAATTCCATGTCGAAGCCTTCCTTGTAGCCTCTCTGGAGAACTTCTTTATTGGCCTCCGTGGTCATTTCGCTTTTGAAAGCCTCCAAGGCCGCTTGTAGTCTACTTTCGGCCACATAAGCCGAAATCCTTCGAAGCGCATCGGCTTCAGTCATTATTACTAAAATCACTTCCCCATCCCGTGGGGTCTACTGGCAAGGTTCCAAGGTATGGAAGTCTTTCTCCTGGTACCTCTCTGTCCCAACGGAAACCGTCTACAGGATGTAAGTATAACGAGCCAAATACTTCGTCATCTGACTTGAAATCGAAGTCCGCTGGTCCACAAGGACCTATATCATCCAAGTGTTTGTCGAAGTGCCTTTGATTGACATAGTTGATGGGTGCCTTAAAGTACCCTTGATCAGCTTCAATATTTTCCACGATGCCGTCTGGCCTCCAAATTACAATTCTTTGGTGCATCGAGGATGGCACTGCCCCCACGCCATGAATCCATTCGCGTCCAAGCAACGAGTTGTAATTGGCTGTAGTTTCTACAACCATGAATACCGTTGGTCGCGTTACCGTTCCAACGGTGACATCTACTTAGATTACTCCCCTGGTCGAGCCTACCTTGCCTTCATAGTTGGACAGGACCATGTTGTGTGGCTTGGTGTCGGCATCACACTTCTCGATTTTGTTTAATAGAAGATGTGGCATCAAATTCACAGTTGCGCCACAGTCCACCAGAATTTTGTTAACTGGGGTATTTTCTACTTTAGCCGTAATATAGAGCGGCTTCAAATGGTTCCTCATCTCCTCAGTGGGACGTTCGAATAAATCATTCTGCTCTTCGACACAGTCGTTGTTCATCACATAATAGCAGACGGGTTTGTGTGCTGCCATTTCACAGTCTACGTCAGTGTCGCAGTTTTCGACCACGGATAATCTGTCATATTTTTTTGGCATCACTAACACTACGTTTACCAATAAATTTAGCGAATCGTCAGAATCTGAGTCGAATTTGTCCGACATTTCGTCATCGACCCCAGTGATCTCCCTCTGACTTCTAACCTGGTCAGAGAACAACTTCCTGCCCACTGGCGGTTGTGTGGTTTTGCTGATCATCTTCGACGGCCCTCTCTGATTTTTTGTTGGGTGATTAGTACTAGATTCGGCCTTGTCCTTCGACGCCGCTTCTCTAAGAGCTTTTCTTTTTCGTTGTTCCCGCCTCCACTGCGATCGAGACATGGGGTTTTTCCCCTTATAATTCTCGGATATATGGGCCGTCTTTGAAGACTGGAATTCTTTTTGATAGGTAACTGAGGACCCCCTGTTTACTTCAAAATTCTTCCATTTTTGTTGGCCTTGTCTTCTATCTTCATTGGGTTTCGTCCACCTACCATCGGTGTTTCCAACAACGGGTTTGAAACTAGCAGGCCTTGTTTTGGGGCTCTGATGCGGGGTTCATATCTTTTCAACAAGCTGCTTCGCTCATCGAATCCAGGCATTTCCCTATTTTGCTTGAGCCTTCGTGTTCCCTCAAGTCTCTGGGCATCCTTTTTGTCGAAGATTGCGCTGCATCGTGGGCATAACATCACGCTGGAACCCTTTCCCTAGCATCTGTGAAGAAAATCCACAATTGTTTCCTCTTGCTTCGGGTAAGCCTCCTTAGTGATTTCCTCTTGGTTGTTCGACTCATTGTCCCCTTTACCTTCTTGTTGGGTAACTTCCATCATGTTGATCTCAACCTCCTCAACCAAATTCAAACCCTTTAAGCTTAGACCCAAACTTTCAGTAGCCTGGTCTATTTCGACGAAGTTGTCAGCCATCTCCTTGGTCACCATCTCCCATTTTGGATTATCTGCTACCCCATCGATGTTGCTAGCTTCCATCTCTCCTTCACTGCCTTGACCAAAGCCCATTATGACTTTTGTCATCACAGCACTCTTGATGAAGTCATCAGTAACTTCTGTCATGCTTTCTGAGAAGTCGCGGCCTTCAGTGACCTCGATCATGTTGGCTTCTAATGGCTCTGTGTAGTGAGCGTCTGTCACTTGTAGAGGGTCCGTGTCGACCTTCATTTGGCTGGCGGCTTTCTCCCCAAACTTCAGGCGTCCTTCCTGGATTGCGTTCTGAACAAGATCCACGAAAAGAAAACATTGAGATGTTTTATGACCCAGAAAATTATGGTACTTACAAAAACCTCTCTTTTTTCTTTGCTCTAGCGATGGCAATTTAGCGCCAGGTGGCACTATCATTTGCCCATCTTTTACCAACAAATCGAAAATTTCATCACATTTAGTGATGTCGAAGGTATATGTTTTCTTTGGGAATCTATCATTCCTTTCTGATTCGACAAAACTCTTCCCCTGTGGGGGTGCTAATACTTTACAAGAATAAGGGGGACCCTGTTTAAGTTCGGCGAGGTCTACTTCATTTTCGCCGAGGTTCAAAGAATCCTCGCAGGCCCTTTCGATATTGTCATCAATTTCGACAAAGGCCACTTTCTTACTCTTGTTAAATCTAGTTTTTTCATCTTTCAAACGTTCGAGTTGTCGAACTCTGTCGGCCAATTGAGCCATATCTCTTAAGTATTGGGTGTCTAACTTCTTTCGAATGGAATAATCAAGGCCTCCAGCGGCCATTTCGACTAGTTCGTGTTCCGACACTTGCTTGAAACACCTGGCCTTGAGTAGTCGAAACCTATTAAGGTACTCTTCAATTGGCTCCGAAAACTTACGTTTTACGCTAGCTAGTTCTTTCAAACTAATTTTGGTCTGGCCCATGTAAAACTGCTCATGAAACAAGCGTTCAAGTTGGGCCCAACTACATATGGTATTAGGTGCTAGCGTTGTGAACCAAGTGAAAGCATTTTTTTGTGAGGGAACTTGGAAAGTATTTTATCCTAAGGCTCTCATCATTCGCTATTTCCCCGGCTTCTATCACATAACGAGCCACATGTTCGACAGTAGATTCCGTCGTATCCCCTGAGAATTTAGTAAATTTTGGTACTTTCGTCCTAGGAGGTAACTCTGTTTGAAGGATGTAATCTACTATGGGGGATGTAAAGTTTGGCCGAGTAAAACCAGTGTTTACTCAATTTCGAGCCATAATCCTTTCGACCATGGCCGCTAGATTGTTGTCAATGACTATGTTATTGCGTCGAACTTCCTGAACCACGTGATCCGCATCCTGGTTTCGGTTTACCATGACCACTCCTTGGTTTCCCTCGTCTAGAACATGGACCTGGCTCATTTGATTTTCTCTCATTGGTTCAACTACAGGAGGTTCGACTCTAACCTGGTTTTCCAAGTGTATTTCCCTTGTGTTTCTTACGTCCTGTCGAGGGACGTTCGCTATTGGGTTTTGATTTCTGGGTACAAGGGGTACTCCCATGAACTCAGCCAATCGTGTCAACTGCAGCGTCAATTGTTGGTTGGTTTGGGTTGTGTTATGGATCAATGGCTGAAAGATTTCGCCCATAGTCTGGGACAAAGTCTGAACCATTTGCATGTTGCTCTTATCCATCTGTTGCCTTAAGCATGCGACTGAGGTATTGGTCAAGTTGGGGCCTTGCGTCGAATATCCCAGACTCTGGCCCTGGAAACTTCGACCAATGTTCACACCAGATCCTGATCCTTGCAGCGGAGAAGTCACAAGGTTATCTGAAAAGATGGGGGGAACATTTTGAAGCCCCTGCATCACAGTTGTAGGCATTCCATATGTTGGATTCCTGGGTATCTGTACCAACCGAGGAAGAGGATTTTGTCTAGGCAGGGGGCTTCCTCCTAATGGTGTTTGAGGATTGGACACTTAGGGCCCGATATATTCCAATACTGGTTGAGTATAGGGTCTTATTACAGTCGACCCAGTCCCTAGTATCGAAGGTGTTGGTACAGGCCTTACCGGGAGCCCTACTTGCTCTCCCGTCGATGGTATTGAAGACGACGCTCCGTCGTTTCTTGTTTCTTCACTAGAGCCATTTTGTTGGCCATTTGGCTGAACAGATTTCGTCGCCATATTCCTAGTGTTACGTCTTACTAAAATTTCTTCGTTTACAGTGGTTATTCTGCCACTTCTTAATAACATACAATGTATTTTGAAGACAAGTTGATAAGGCTTATATTTCTAAAGTTTTATGATCTCAAAACTTTCTTTGCTTAGCACTGTACCACCTGGTGTGCCATTTTGTTTACCGTGTTTTTTGGTAAACAACCTCTGGTCTATTAATTTGGTGTCAAATTGACTAACTTGCAGGATTGACCATACGAAATCCTAGGATATGTGCTAAAGGGTGTTTCTATTTGAAGCTATCTAAAAATGTGTTTTGATAATACCAAGAAGAAGTAATTTTAAAAGGGGCAGAACTTTATCCACTACGTTTAAAAGAAGGAAGGAGGAAGAATTAAAAGAGGGAAAAGAGATAAAGGTTGTTTGGGAGAGAAAGATTTAGTCGAAGTAGTAATGGTGAACAAAAGGAAAGACGAAACAAATAAGTAAAAGTACTTGACAAAAGTAAAGAAAACAAAGTAACTTCATTGAAAAGATAAAGGATGGTGTGTTTACATCACGTACATTCTCTATAATACTCTCTTTCTCTACACTCGGATACTTGGAGTAATTTTAAGAGTGACTTGTACAATAGTAAATTACAACACACCTAAGTTTTGTCTAAGACTCCTATTTATAATAATAATAGTAACTACTAATAACCTCCTTGGGACATCTATTTCTGACAAGTGTCACACCGCATGCAATCCTTTGTCCAATGAGCGCCACTTGTCCTTCTTAGTCATAAGAAAATATAACTACTCCCTCCAATATTCAAATTTCAAACTCAATTCGTCCCCACTTCCAAATTTCGGTCGAAGGCCAATTTCGCTACTTAGGTCAAAATGTCTAGTTCCAAGACTTCAATTTTTCTAAGTCCTTGGAGGTCCTTTAACAAGCTGAAATAACCTCAAAATATGGATCGTCGTATTGGCGAGCTAACAACAGGTTGTGTTTTTCATTTATTTATTTTAATTTTGATTGATAAAGTAAATTCATTTGCATTGTTAATATTATGTAGTCAATCAGGAAAGTAATTTACAATTTCAATTACTTTATGTAGGTTATTATTAATTAATGATAGAATATAAATGTCACTAAGTCATTATTCTTTATTAGTTAGTGATTAAATATAAACGCCAAATTTTTTTTATGTGTAGTAATTAACGATACATGTATAAATCTCTCACTAAATAATGACCAAAATACAAACGCTAAGATTTAATGATAGATAGTGTGAGTGATAGGTAGAGCCATTAAAATAGGATAGTCCATATGGATCGGTCCGCAAAGTCCCATACTTTTTTAGGGTCTTTTTAACTCGACTCTAAATAGCCCACTACCCATTAGAGCTAGTCAGTATGGGCCGCGAATAGCCCATTAGGCCCGCTTAACTATAAATTCCTAAAAAAATATTTTAACATTTATGTTAGTTCACTCTAAAATAACGCATTGATTTTTCTCAGCTCACTATGTTTATCTAATTTATTCAATTCAATCTTTCTCTAAGTATTATACAAGTAATTTATTCAAATAAATATTTAATTGTTTTATGTTTTACTTCACAATTTATTCATATTCTATTAGTTTCTCTTTTGTTAAATATTTGAGTATTTTTTTTATACAATTTAGATATATATATATATTAACAAATTATAGTATTTATAAAAAGTAATATAGTACTTAAAATGTATTATATTTAAAATATTATAATTTTTTAATTTTATTTATAATAAATATTATGAAGTTTTATTTTATTATTTTTGCGTAAAAATTAATATAAAAAAATCGTTTAGGGTTGGGTAATTTGATGCATGTAAAGGGTCGGGTTCGGGTCATAATTTTTTAAGGGAATTTCTTAATGCACCCTTTATTTTCTTTGCCACCACTCGGAAATAGTTAAATGCCTCTAGATTTCAAAGATGCATCTCCAAACACACCCAAGACTCAATTAACATTAAAATATTCTAGAGATGCATCTCTCTGAAATATTTTGGAGATTAAATCACGTCAGACCCTTCTCCTTCCTCATTTTTCATTTTGCTTAAAACCACTTCAAACTCTCTCAAATTTTTTCTCATCACCAAGTCAAAAATTAAAAAAAAAAACAAAGCTCAAGGGAACTTCAATCAACATCAGAAACATCATCCGAACCTGAAGGAAAGTTGAAATTGCTAAGTTTTTTTTTTGTTGATATTTTGATAAGTTGTTGAGTTTTTGTGTAAATGAGTAGAAATTGATGATTAGGGTTAAAATGAGTAGAAATTGCATGTATGATAGTTTAGACATAATGTATTATATTTTTGTTGGCTGAAAAGAATGATCAAAGCTTTTTTTTATTGCATGGGTACATTGGTTCCATTGACGCATCTTCAATTGCAGAAAATTCCAAAGATGCATCTCTAGAAGTTTTCAATGTTTTAGTTTTCAAGCAACCGGAGATTTTACTCAGTGTTTTTTTCTTTTCTTGCTTGTGGTGTTATTTGTCTGCACTAATTATATGTTTTACTTTAACTTACAAGTATAATGTATGATAGACACGATAGACTGAGGCACGAAAGGATTGCACAACACGCATCAGTGCGGCGGGAGAAGAGTCAGTAGGTTTCAGAGGCTCCCGGTCCCTCTGGCCATGTAGAGCCATCTACTTCTGGGGCTTATGTTTCTCCGTCTTTTTCTTCCCGTGGAAGATGGGATTCACCTACCGATGCATCACTCCTTCCATTCTCTCGCAGACGCCAGGTTTCCCCTACTCGGGCGTTTGAGGTACCCGAGTCATAATTGATACCGGAGGCACCACTACCACCTTTTACTACTAATACTGTAGATGTTTCTGAGTCAGTGTCACCTCCTACTGCTGATGTTGCTGAGCAAGTGCCACCTCCGGAGGGTGAGACTATTGATGCTTCTAAGCCAGTGCCACCTCCAGAGAATGAGACTACTGATGCTGCTGAGCCAGAGGCATTTAGAGGAGACATTATCGATTTGTCACTATTGCCTTTGTATTCAGACCATACTGCCATACATATCTAGGATAAAGAGGTAGCATTAATTGGATTCATTTTTTTTTATTTACGTTTGTTTTAATTAATAAGTTTCGAACATTGTTTTTTTTTGTTTTTTTCAGGACCGTGATCCGCTGATTATATGTATAATAACTTCTGAGTATATGTATAGTATGCGTTTTAAATTGTTACAAAGATGTATCTCCGAAATTTTTAACGTTCAATCAAAATCTAATGCATGCATAAATGCTTCTCTAAAATCTGGAGGTATTTATATATTTTCGCGTGGTGACAAAAAACATTAAGGATGCATTAAAAAATCTCCTTTTTTATAATATTTCAATAAATTTTTTAACCCGGTCCTATAAAATTCGAGACCTGTTTAAAACCGAATAATTCAATTTAACAACCACAACTATGACTATTTTTTACTGTATTTAAAATCTATTACAAACATTTTATAATATTGAAGTTAGATACGCATATTAGAACACACAAAATCGAACCGGTGAGGGTACTGGGTCACTGGTTTATCGGTTGAACCACTGGGTCACTGGTCGAACCGCATGACTAAATCGGATTAAACCGGATAACTCGGTTGAATAGACTTGTCATTATATAGATATAAAACCGGTCGAACCGGATGATTCAGTTTTTAAAAAAATATAACTAGTACTTAAATTTTTTGAAAATATCATATCATAAATTCACAAGTTCATAATTTAAATTTAAATTTTAAACAAATGTATCACACATAACAAAATAATACAAAATTACAAAATAATTGCAGCATAATCTAATTTTAAACATTTTTTTAATAATTTTTATAACTTTTGCATTTAAATTTTAATTAAAAAATAAAAAATACATCAGAACCGGTCCAACCCTAAATCCGATTTTTCTCGGTCCATTTTTCCAATTTTTATTGGTTTGATGACACAGACGATCGAACTAATAAATCAGACCGGTTACTAAGCCGGTTCTCGATCCGACCGGCCGGTCCGGTTTTTAAAACATTGGGACAAAATACTACTCTAATATTTTTTTAGTATAATATAAACCTACCAATAAACAAAATTGAAAGAGGAAAGAAACATGTGTGATTTCCAATGTATTATGTGGCGATGTCAGTACCTTTCCGCCGCCTGAAACTTTAAAGTGGGCAGGCATGCGGTTAAGAGTGGAGGTAACGCCTTGCCCAGCCGGCCCTTCAAAACACCACCTATTTCTCTATATGTATACAAAATTGTGACCCTAAGGTTGAGATTTTAACCAAAAGTAAATAAGAATCTAAAACAAATGAAACTTGAGATTGAGACTTGACATTCCATAAATGTTTGTTGACTCACACTTTCTATAACATAGAAACAAACTCTGCAAACGCCATGCACGTTGTTTCATTTCCACTCTTCAATCTTACTCCAGTAACTATGATTGTAGCAGTATTAGTTTTATGAATGATAATGATGATGATAGTGATTAAACAAAGTTGGATGAACAAAGCATGCATCTTTGACTCTCAGGATATTGAAAGCAAAAGAAAATTAATAGAAGCCTTGCATGTCAGAATTTTGTCTCCCTGTCATAGACAAACAGCCGTCTCTCAAGGCTTACGTATTCGGTATTTATATATTCGGCATGCTTATTCTCCTCGAGTCACAACCATTAGTAGCTGCAAATTAAACACACACAGAAACTATATTAGAGACAATAGACAAACAACATCTATAAAAAACAACAGAACACGCTCCTCCAACATTAACAGACAAACCTAATATCCTAAGGTCCCCTACAATCTACCACACACATGCACTTTTTATTTTCTAACACTTACACTCCCTTCACCTACCTTATAAAATCACACTTTCCCTTTCTTCATTTTCATCATCACAAACACATAAAACTGAACAAAAAACATAATTTGCTTACTTTGTTTAATTCCACTATTACAACACACACCATGTTCAATCAAGAGAAACTCGTGCATTACCAAGTGGAACAACAACCATCATGGAGCTACTACATGAGGAGAGTAACAAGAACAATGGAAGAAGATGAAATGGAGAGAATAATGAGATTAGCTACACAGAATGCAGTTGTGATATTCAGCATTAGTAGTACTAGTTGTATGTGTCATGCAATGAAGAGTTTGTTTAGTGGAATGGGAGTGAATGCAATGGTTCATGAACTTGATCAAGATCATAAACCATTCATGATGAGGTTACTTGGAAATTCAACATCACTACCTGTTGTTTTCATTGGTGGGAAATTAGTTGGTTCGATGGATACAGTTTTGGCTTTTCATATCAATGGTTCTCTTGTTCCTCTTCTCAAACATGCTGGTGCTTTATGGCTTTAAATTAGATTCTTAGATTAATTTCTTAGTTATATTAGAGTTGAAATTAGTTAGTGATAATGATGTCAAGCTTAATAACAGAGATATTAACATAATTAAGCACTGACTTAATGTGTTGTAACTTGTAATGAACTAGCAATGATATATATGAGAAAAAATATTTGGAATTTTGTGGATTTTCTTTTTACTTTATTATTTGGATAGTAGTTTGTATAATTAATGTTGCAACTCTATATTCTATATGTATGACTACAAGATCTTATCCTTATATTTTACTTATAATTTTTTAAGAATATCAATAAATTAATTTTTTTTTGCAAAGTATTGTTTTGTATGATTCATATTGAGATAAAAAATTCCAAATGGTCTTAGACCCAAATGTTTGTTGTGACTCTGGTTTGTGGGAGAATTTGATTTAGGGGTATTATTTTAAATTGAGTTATATAGTATTATATATATTGCTTGCCAAATTGGATTCTTAATTATTAAATAAAAATTAAGGAAATTATAAGTGCTCTATAGACACCATTGTTGAACTTTGTTAACAAGTATTGATTGTATCCATTGTTTTTTACTTTCTTTTCTCTCTAATTTTATATACTTATTGTTGTTTTAATAAATAGTATCAGATGAAAATGAATCTAGGTGTAAAATTCAGGATGACAAAGTTTGACGGGACGAGTAATTTTGAATTATGGTACCATGATTGATTCAACATGGTTGACAAAAGTTGTTGTATGAGTTGAAATTGGTCAACATGAAGGATGTCAATTGGACGACGATGAAGAGAAGGTCACATGATTGATTCCACTATGTATTTCAGACGAACTAGGGTATCATATTCTGGAACAAATTGGAGATTCGGTATATGCCAAAGACGCTAATGAAAAAATTGTTCACAAAAAAACATCTATACATTTTAAAGATGCTGAAGGATCCGATTTGCAACAACATGTTAATGTCTTCAACAATAAAATTACTGATCTAGTGAGGTTTGGGGTAAAGATTGATGACGAAGATAAGAGAATTATCTTGTGGTGTTTGTTACCAGGTTTTTGTGACTACTCTTACTTACGAGAATGATACTATTAATCTTGATGTGAGTACTGCTATACTTTTGTCTCGTTCTCAATGGAGACAAAGTGTAAAGGAAAGAAATCAAGGTGATGGTCTAGATGTGAGGGGGGGGGGGGGTGTCAAGATCGTGGGCGTAATAAAGATAAAGCAGGTTCTGAAAAGAAGAGGTCTAAATTCAAGAACTAAAAAAACAATTGAGTGTTATGGTTACAAACAGATTGGGAATTGGAAGAGGGATTGTCAAAACTAAATGAGTGACTCACCAGTTCTACAAATATGGTTCAACTGAATGATTTTTATTATGTAGTAGATATATCGTTTGTTTCATCTAGCAAATGCATTAATGCATGAATTCTAGACTTTTGTTGTTCTTAACACATGATGTCGCACTGAGAATGGTTTATTTCATTTGTGCCATGTAATATTTGATTTGTTTATCTAGGTGATGATAAAGCATATAATATCATCGAAATGTTACAAATTAAAATTTTCATGGACGGTGGTGACGGCGAACATTGAACGATGCCATATATATTAAGTAGATAAAATTGTCACCAGAAGGGGGTTAAATAGCGCCCCATTTTAAATCTTGCTTTTAATTACTAAAATAAGTTTTATTAAAATAAACTATGAATATAATAAATAATTTAAGTGTTTGTAGTGTGTGACTTGTGTATAAATAAGCAAGCTTTAAAGTAAAAAGTTTAAAAAGAACACACAGATATTTATTTTGGTTCACCAAACTTGTTTACTCCCGTCCCCACGTTTTCTAAGATTTTACAATTAATGATCAATATATTTTGATCCTTTTTTTACACCAAGATGTATTTTCTTTAGCCTCACTAAGCTTACAACACTGATTACAAAGCTTAATCTACCTTACACTATCACCCAAGATCAACCTTGACTTGAGGATATACAAAGTATAAAGAATGATTTGTAAGGAATATTAGATTCATAATTCCTCAACAAATGTTTATTGAGAGGATGTGGTTTTAAGACAAATAGTTTTAGAAATAGAGATCCTTGATTCTAAGATTATTATTTTAGTGAGAATATACTTTTGAAAGAATATGATGAATTTTCTCTCTTGAACTCTCGTTGAATGAATATGATTTTCTCTCTTGATTTTTCCTTGAATGAATGATGTGATTTAAAGACCAATATCCTTAGAAGGAATATCCTTGATTCTAAAAATATGATTTTAGTGAGAATATGATTTTTTTTTTGAAGAGTTTCATGAATATTGCTCTTGAGTTTTCCTTGAGTGATTGTCTTAAAATTAAGAGAATATGAATGACTATTTATACAGGTTTTGATCCTCTAGTTTCTTGAGTATCATATATGCCCTAAGTATATACTTGAAATTACATGTCTACCATTGACATTTACGATTCTGCCATTGATAGTGTAAATGAGAAGATCGTTTATTTATTCACACAATTGACTTTGAGAGAGGTTGATACTCATGTTGTGATTCTTAATCCTCATCTGCTTTATGTATTTACGGAAATGTCATTTGATATAATTTAATAGTTATAATTCGATCCTCTAGAATAATTACAACTTTGTGAAGGAAGGAAAACACTGAGAAGGGGGGGGGGGGTTGAATAAGGGTTTTCAAAAACAAATAAGGCAATAAAAATAACAGGTATTTTTATACTGGTTCGTTTGAACTCAAACTAATCCAGTCCACCCGGCCAAGGTGATTTCGCCTCTTTCAAAAGGGGACTTAATCCAATAATCAAAAACTGATTACAATCTTTTCACTAAGACAAACTTGTCTTAGTCTTCTCGAGAATACTGACCACAACTTGGTCTCTCAAGGATCTTTTACAAAGTAATACAATAAAGTGTGTTTAAGTGCTTCTTAGAAAATCTTTTTCACAACAGTGATTTAACATAATGAAGAACAATGAAACTTTCTATTTGCTAATATGAAGTTGACTTGGAAGTGATAGCAAAGTAGGATTTTCTTTTCAGCAAAGTAGTATGTTCATTGTAGAATAATGTTTTATGTTTTTCGAATTGCTATTGAAGACTTGTTTAAATACTTCACACCCATTTCTCAAATAGCGTGCATATGCTTTTTGTCTTCTTCGACTATTTCTTTTCAAGAGAGGAATGTTCAGAGATATCCTTTTTGTTCTGAAATCCTGTCCCATACACAAAAGAGAAATAGTGCCGTTGGATGTAGATAATGAATTTGGCAACGAATCTTTCTTGATCAACATCTCTTTTAATGAACGAATATGGAAATATTTCCTGCATCAGATCCTCTGATGATGTTCCATTTTCTTCTTATCAGAGTAAATCTCTTCCAGAGTTCTGCAACTTAGTGCTAGCGTGATTGTTTTAACAAACTGTTCATCCAGAGGAGCGCTTTAGATCAGAGCAGATCTTCGCTCTTCAGATATCCGTGTTATCCAAATGTATCACTTTGTTACTAACGTTTCAGAGCCTTACGTGTTTTGATTCTCAGAGCCTCTGCAGTTGCAGCGTTGAGTTTAGTACGCTCAGAGTCTTCTGAATCTTCGCTTTATACTCTATGCTCAGAGCCTTCTGTAGCTTCACTTTTTACCAAACGCTCAGAGTCTTCTGCGTGTTGTAGCTTAACGTTCAGAGGAATATTCCATTCAAAGGTATTCTTTGCATTCAGAGGAATATTTATTATGTTATCTGAAACAAAAAACACTTGAACAAAATTAGAGTATATATTTTCTCCATACAAAATTTTATTATTATTATCATCAAAACATTGAGATATATTAAGAAACAATCTGTGTTCTAACACTTTGTCATTTGTTTAAAACTTTATCCTATTTAGTAGTGTATAATTATGATAATGTCATTGTGTGACTTATTTCTTTGTCACACTTGGTATTTTGTGTTCCTTTCTAACATATGTTTTTATTTTTCTTGTAATGAGCTTAATAATAAACTTGAGAACCATTTCTTCTCACGTCTCATTGATGATAATATTTATACATGTTTTATTAATTCTCATTCAAGAGCACACATCAAATAACAAATAAGATCATAATCTTAATATATTTACACAAAAGTTTCATCTTCAAAACATCAAATAAGATTTTTTTCCCTCAACAATCACCCCATTTTTGATTATGATAAACTTCTTGTAATTAAAACTTTTCAGAAACAGGGAATTTTTGTGCTTACCCTCAATTTGTGCATAAAATAAAGTTTATGCTCCCCCTCAATTTATGCATAAAAATTATGATTTTATTTATTTTATATTCTAATTTTAAAATATTTCTCCCTTAATTAGTCTCCCCCTTTTATCATCATACAAAATGAAATGAGAAATATATATAATACCATGGAGAAAGAGATGAATTTTTTTGAGATAAATGCTCATAAGTAAGTTTGATATAAATAATACGTACCTTTTTTTAATGTGTTTCTTACGCTGAGTCTTAAAAATGAAATCATCTTTCACTTTTAATTTCTCCACAATTTCATTTATTAATTTTGGCTCAATTGAGAGATAATGGTCATGTTGAAATCATCTTCTTTTAAGGATTGTCTTGTTCTAACTCCATCATAGATATTTCCAATTACTTAATTTTGAGGATGATATTTAATTATTTTCCAATTTCTTGGAGGATCTTGAGAGGGTGGTGTTTGTATTTCCTCACCGTTTTGATTGTTATAAAAAGTGTGGTTTTATTCATCTTCTTCATCATTGTATTCCTTTCTTTTATCGTAAAAAACATTAAGTCATCAAAAACAACATACAAATTTTCTTCTACGATTTGATTTTTGAGATTGTATACCCTATATTTTCTTGAGGATGTAGAATATCCTAAAAATAATACCTTTAATTGATTTCGAGTCAAACTTCTCCAAACTTTCTTTTAAAGTATAACAATTACACCTAAAAATACGAAAGTATGATATGTTTGATTTTTTATTTTCCCACAGTTCAAATGGAGTTTTATTTAAGATATCTATAATAGAACAACTATTCAAAACATAACATGAAGTGTTAACGACTTCGGCCTAAAATTGTTTTTCAACATTTGATACAAATAGAAATTTTTTATCCATTTCTCGCAAGGTTCTATTTTTTTCTCTCAACAATTTCATTTTGTTTGGAAGTTCTTGAAAATGATAAACTATTAGAAATTATATTTTTCATCAAAGAAAGATTTAAAGGATGAACTTTCAAACACTTTCCATTGGTCGCTTCTCACGGATATGATATATAAATGTTTTTCATGTTCAACCCTTTTGAAAAACTTTTGAAATGCTTCAAAAGAATCATATTTTTGTTTTAGAAATAAAACCCAAGTAAAGTGATAGAAATCATGAACTATCATAAAACAATATTTCATTCCACTAAGGCTTGCAGTTTTGATAGGACCAAAAAGATCAATGTGAAGAAGATCAAGAGGTCTATTTGTGTAAATTATGTTTTTAAAGTAGATCTTACTATTGACTTGTTTTACTTTGATGTACAATTCACACATTTTGTCTTTATCAAAACTAATTTTAGGAAGACCTTTAACTAGATCAAGATTGGATAATTTTGAAATAGTTTGAATACTTAAATGACCAACCCATCTATGCCATATCCATTTATCTTTTTCTATATGAATATGAAACATAAATCAATTGGGAGTTCATTTAAGTCTAACATATACAAATTTTTCTTTCTTGATCCAAAGAAGATAGTTTTTCCCGAGGATAGTTGTTTTACTTCGCACATGTTACGTTTAGAAATAAATTCAAAGCCATTATCACATAGTTGACTTATACTTAGTAAGTTATTTTACATACCTTTCACGTATTGATCATTCTCAATCTTAGTACAATAATTCTTACCAGTGATATCAATATCTTTGATTTTTTATTTGACACCATTTTCAAAAGTTATTGTTCCATCGTCTTTTTCTTCCAATGATAAGAAACAATTTCTATCTCCAGTCATATGTCTTGAGCAACCATTGTCCAAATATCAAGGCTTTTTCTTATTTTTCAGAAGATACTCCTGCATCACAAGTTAGTAATGATTTAGGTACCCATATGGACTTATGTCATTGATAGTTAGTTTTTATGAGATGTGTAGACTTACTAAAATATTGGTATCATAATGACCTGTTTTATTGCAATAAAAACATTTCCCCTTTTTCTAAACTGACAATTTGATTCATGATGATTAGTTTTGTTGTTGTTGCAATAACAACATCTTTTTATGAGTTCTTTCGTTGTTTGTGTTTTTCTTGATACTTTCACCATCTTTGCATATAAATTTTCCCTTTTTGATTTCTTTATTTTTGCTTTTAGGAGCACAAATAATTTTGTACTTGTTGACATATTTCTTAAAACTTTCATCTTGCTTGCATAGATGTTTTTCCTTCTTGATTGTTTCATCCTTGATATTCGGGACGAAAAAGTTTTGTAAATCCTTTGATTTTTGAAACTATTGAATCCAATTCCAGCTTTGTCAAAAACTCCTACTTCAGATCCCATGATTTTTAAAAAGTTTCAGTAGATTTTATAAATCTAGTAATATAATTTGTTAGTTCTTCAAATTTTATTTTCAAATCATCTTTCTCTTTTTATGTTTCAGAATAATTTTGAGAATGAACCTCACTCGTTCCTTCATCGAGATTCTGATGTTTCTCAGACATTTCACAATGAGTTAGCTGCATGTTTTGAATAATTTTAAGATATTCATCATTTTTAATTTGCAGTATTTTTATTTTCCCTCTATATCTCATAAAAATTGATCTTTTAGAGACAAACATTTTTTAGGCAAAACATTTGAGTCATTTAAAAGATTATCAAACTCTATTTCAAGATGTTTACATAAAGGGCAAAGTTGAGAAAATTTTACCTCTTCAATATCTAAGTTTTTCATTAGACATGTGTTGCCTTCTTCTTCTTCTACCTTCGAGGATGAAATTTTATGCATTTCTGGAATTGGTTTAGAATTCACAAATTCATTTTCATCCTCAATTTGTTGATTGTGTCGTTGATGCTTCATCTTTCTCTTTTGTTGAAAGTGTTTTTTTATTCCAAATCTTTTCATTAGAATATATTGGTATACTTGAAAACTTTGATGCATGTACACACTTTATTGATTTTTACATTTCTTCTTGGATCTTTTCCTCTTACACTGTTAAGTGCTTTAACCTTAGAGATCTTTGATGCCAATTGAAGTAGATATAAATGTCACCAGAAAGTGGGTTGAATATTGACCACTTTAAAATCTTGCTTTTAATTTCTAAAACAAGCTTTATCAAAATAGACTATAAATATAATATATAATTAAAAAATTTATAGTGTGTGAACTGTATATAAATACGCAAGCTTTAAAGGAAAGGATTTAAGAAAGAATACACAGAGATTTATCCTGGTTCACCAAACTTGGCTACTCCCGTCCCCACATATTGTGAGATTTTCCAATTAATGATCAATATCTTTTGATTCCTTTCTTACACCAAGATGTATTTTCTTTAGCCTTACCAGGATTACAACACTTATTATAAAGCTTCAGCTAGATTACACTATCACCCAAGATCAACCTTGACTTAAGATATACAAAGTGTTAAGAATGATTTGTAAGGAGGATCAGATTCACAATTCCTCAACAAATGATTATTGAGAGGATTTGGTTTTAAAGAAAAATAATATTAGAAATTGAGATCCTTGATTCTAAGATTGTTATTTTAGTGAGAATATAATTTTGGAAGAATATGATAAATTTTCTCTCTTGAATTCTCCTCTAATGAAGGTGTTTTCTCTCTTGATTTTTCCTTGAATGAATGATGTGATTTTAAGACAAATATTCTTAAAATGAAAATCATTTATTCTAAGAATATGATTTTAGTGAGAATATGATTTTTGGAAGAATTTCATGAATATTTCTCTTGAGTTTTCCTTGAGTGATTGTCTTAAAATTAATAGAATGTGAATTGCTATTTAGAGAGGTTTTCATCCTCTAGTTTCTTGAGTACCATATCTACCATGAGTATATACTGAAATTACATGTCTGCAATTAATATTTATGATTTTTCCATTGATATTGGAAATGAGAAGATCATTTATTTATAGAATTTCCATTGAGAGAGGCTGATACTCAAGTTGTGTTTCTAGATCCTCAACTGCTCTATGTATTTACGAAAATGCAATTTTGGTATAATTTAGTTGTTATAATTTGATCCTCTATGATAATTATAACTTTTCCATTTGTTCCAAACCATATCCTCTTTAGTAGTAAGAATTAGATAATGCCATTGCGTGACTTATTTCTTTGTCACACTTGGTATTTTGTGTTCCTTTCTAACATTTATTTTTATTTTTTTTGTAATGAGCTTAATAATAAACTTGAGAACCATTTCTTCTCGCATCTAATTAATGATAACATTTATACATATCTATCTTATTAATTTCCACTCAAGAGCACACATCGAATAATAAATAAGATCATAATCTTAATATATTTACACAAAAGTTTGTCATCTTCAAAATATCAGAAAAGCTTTTTTGCTTAACAAGATATTCCAAAATTAAGGAAGAACTTGATTTTCCTAGGTGCTCTATAGGCAAATGGTTTATAATCTGATGGAGATTGGGACGTTATGAAGGTTAGGAAAGGTGTCTTAACTATGATGAAAGCAAAGAAGTTAGCATGTAACATCTATAAACTAATAGGGAATACTATTGTAGGTGATGTTGTATTTGTTGAGTCTAATAATGATGCAATCAAAGTCTGGCATATGCGTTTGGGTCATCTCATTGAGTGTGGGATGATGGAACTTCATAAGAGAAATCTATTGAAATGTATTTGTAGTTTCAAGATAGATTTGTGCATGAATTATGTATTTGAGAAACAATTTAGTGTTCGTTTCAAGACTAGAAAACACAAAACATTGAGAATTTTAGACTACGTGCATTCAAATGTGTGAGGGCTTACCAAAGAGGTTTTCACAGGTGGTTTCAGGTACTTTGTGATTTTCAAAGATGATTTTTATCCCAAGGTTTAGATGTATTTCTTGAAGAATGAGTTTGGAGTCTTTACCAAATTCAAGTTGTGGAAGGCAGAGGTAGAGAATCAAACATGGAAAAAATCAAGTATTTGAAGTCAGATAATAGGATAGATGATTCTAACTTCAACAGTTTATGTAAAGAACACAATATCCAAAGGAATTTCTCAATTTGTAGACACTACAACAAAATGGTGTGGCAGAGAGAATGGATAGGTCTGTAATTTAGAGGATATGTTGTCTCTTGTTAAAGGTTGATTGGAAGAGGAAATCAACATAACTAGAATAAGATCCGTGCGATGCGCGAGTTATAAATAGAGTCGTTAAAATAAAATAATATTTTATTTATGGGATATTATTTAATTTAATATATTTAATTTATATATGATATATGAATGAGTAAACATGCGCAACTGAAAAGTTATGATAAATATATGGAATATAGTTATATAGTTAGAGTTAATAATCTGATTCGGGACACATTTAGCGTTGTATTAAGCAATTGTAGCACAATCTATTAGGAAGATCATACTATGGGAGGCCGGTCAATAACACTTTATGTACCATACATGTTGTTAGAGTTTGGCCTAACACTACCTTACAAAACCGGTTTGTAAGGTGAGGGGTGCCACTCTATATAAACTATTTCAATGCTCTATCTCCAACCAATGTGGGACTTTAGGATCTTCCTAATACACCCCCTCATGCCCAACACTCTTTTTGGGCTTGGTGCGTGGATTTAAACGGTGGGTAGCCCAAGGACCGATTGATAGGCTCTGATACCATATTAGAGTTTGGCCTAACACTACCTTACAAAACCGGTTTGTAAGGTGAGGGGTGTCACTCTATATAAACTATTTCAATGCTCTATCTCCAACCAATGTGGGACTTTAGGATCTTCCTAATACATGTTATAGATATGATAGAAACCATACTCTTAAAACATTTAACACAAGTAAAACCAAGAAAATATCAAGCACTAAGGCAGAGAGTGTTCCATTACATCAATCATCCTTCATGATAACTTAGGACAAACTTATGCATAAATCTAAAGTACCTCCAATGATCTTTGATCAATTGAATGGTAGATTTGAAATGATGAAAGTTCATCAAGCATCAACCCAAACATCATGAACAAGATGGACACCAAATCATCCAATTGATCAAGAGAAAAGAAAAAGAAAAAGAAGGAAAAGGAAAGATGAAGAGAGGAAATAAATTGAATCAAGATTTAAGATTCATTTATCATCAATTTCAATCACCTTTCTTGGTGGATTAAGGCACTAAACCTATCATCAACACAAAGCACCAAAAATGAATCAAATATTCATTTAATGATAGATTTGAATTGATGAAGATTGATCCAACCTCATGAACTCCCAAAGTCCATTAAAATTAAGGAAAACTTTGATCAAGAAACCATGATCCAAGGAAACAACCAGCAACCAAGATAAAATGCAATTTTAAACAATTAAAAATGCATGAAAAATACTTTTAAATGATTTTTAAATGGAAATAAAAGAGAAAACAACATGAAGCCTCTAAACAACGATTAAATGTGCAAGAAAATTAAGGAAAATTAAAAACCAGTCAAGGATCATATAATATTTTTTGGAGAATTTTAAAATGCATAAAAATATATTTTAAACAAATTAAAATGCATGAAAATTGTGAAAAATAAAGAAAAAAATGCACATAAGTGTCGCGGTGAAATTTGGATGTCAAGCTATTGATTAACTTGAATCTTAATTCATTTTACCATCGGTCTTTGATTTGTCCAAAGGAAGGGAAAAAGATCGAAATACCCACAATGCAATGCAAATGCAAAGGTTAGAGAGTTTTAGGTTCGGGGTTAGTTAAACTTAGGGAAGGTGCTAGCATCCTAAGTTTCTGTAGTACTCTACAGGAACCTCTTGTTTTATGTTGTTTATTGCTATGTGTTATCTGCTTAAAGATAAAAGACCTAATGGTTTGATTCTAAGTATACTCGATAAGATATTGCATCTTATGCCTACATATCTTGACGAGAATGGAATCAGAGTATCTGTAGTTCCCCTAAAGGGTTTGAGGAGTTCTTTGACTATGGTCAAAGTTCCTACGGGATAAAGGTAGTCGGTTGATTGGGTTTAGGAGAAAAAGATGAGTTGTCATTTTAAGGGAGATTTAACCGCCACAAATTGTAGCAATTGTATTGTTGTGGGGTGGAGGTTCTATCTCGCTTAAGATGATTAACATCTTATTCGCTATAATGTGTTTAAATAATGTTTGAATTGAGTTGAATTGTTTTCCTATGTTGTAAAATAAAATACAAAGGTCCTCCTATGGGTAGGGTCTATCTTAAAAGATTAACTTGAATGGGATCAAGGATCATGGGGGAATATGATGCAAATGAGATGCATACGCACGATTATTTCAGTCATGCGCAAATTCTTCCTTTGGACGTTATGCAATGCGGTAAAATAAATTGCAAAAAATGTAAAATGCGGATAAAGAAGATGAATAAAGACATAAAAATGCATGAAAGCACTGAAGTGTACAAGTGTGTGAATTGCAAATGTGCGGATACGGAAGCGTGCACGATTGAATTGATTAAGTTCTATGATGTGAGATTGATTAATTACGATGTTGGTACATTTTTAGTCGAATTGATTTGGAGAAAAGAGTTGAATTAATTTTAAGAAAAAGTTACATTATTTGTTGACATTGTGATTGATTTAATTTATGAGAAATTTACTGTTATTGATTTGGTCTTAAGAAGAGTTGAATTGGTTTAGTGGGATTTGATTTTATGAGAAATTATATTAGTTTCCCTTATTTTATGATATTAAATTAGATGAATTAGATGCATAAATTGGTTAAGATTTAGGTAGAAATGATTTTTAATTAAATAAAAATTTATTCAATAAAATAAATTGTAGTAAAGAAAGGGTTTTATTAATTATCCTAAAAAACAAGTTAATTTTATGAAATATGTTATTTTTAAATAAAATAGCTTAAGTTGTTATTTATTTGATTAAATAAAAGGTTATTTTTAAATATGACATGGGTTTTTAATAATAAAACGTTTTGGGTTAATAAGAAATACAGATTATTATGTGAAAAAAGTTCTTTCTTTTTTTTTTATATAGGAAATGGACAAATTTATATTGTTAAAAAAACATTAAAAAACAAATAGCTACTAACATGGATTTATTAACAAATGAGTTGGTTTAAATTAATTATTAAAAGGTTATTAATGGGTTGAACTAATTAAAAGCCGATTAAAACAGATTAATTGTTGGTTTAATTAATTGAATTAGAAATAGTGGCATAAAAATGTTTAATTAGGGGGGTTAATTAAAGGTTATTGGGCGGAATGATTGGGTGTGGTTCAGGCATACGAGTTATCGCGGGCGTGCGTGATATTGGTCGCGTGATGGGATCCTTTGGAGATCCAATAGTTTGTGTTTGAGGGTGCATAGTAGGTGAGTGTCTGTTGTGTATGTGATTTTATCACATTATTACACAAATTAGAAAAGTAAAAAACCCTAATTTCCCCCCAAATCCCCAATTTCATCCCCCTCATCGTCGATTCTCCCTTGCCTCTCTCGTAAATCCTCCGTTCTTCTTATCCGTTTTTTATTCTCCTTCGATCCGTCTCGCTCTCTCCTTCGATCCCGTTAATCCTCCTCTCTCGCCATTCTTTCCTTTCAATTTCTTCTACTCCGCGATTCCTCCATTTTCCGCCATTTCTTCGATGATTTACGAACTTGTGAACAAACAAAACAACAAAAGAGCAATTAACCAGATCAAACAGCCGACGAATTAAAAATGGTTACCCAAAAATAGAGAAGCGGCAGTGGTTCGCGGCGGTTCCCGATGGGTGGATTCACGGTGTCTTGACGGTGGTGGTTACGGCCAAAGCGTGTGTTTGAGGGTGAAGATTTTTTAGGCGATGAATGTAGTGATACTAAGAAGATAAGTTTCTTTTCATTTTTTATTTACGAAAAATAGGGTGGTGTTGAGATTTTGGGGTTTATGCGATGAACTGTTGTGTATCTCTGGATCTCCCCCTTTTATAGTTGTACGATTTCTTTTCTGATTAACTCTTTATAAATTCCTTCCAATTTTGCAATGAGTATGTCCGGATATTGTTTTGGCAAGTCATGAATGATATTTCCAAGTTTGACTTGAACGTGTTGGGACATGTTCTTGTATGTTAGGAAAGAAATGGGATCCTTTTTTATTTAATCATGTTGACTGTTTTAGAAAGGTTGTAAATGTTTGATTCAATGCGATTCTTTCTAACCAAAGCGTGTGTTTGTATCTTTACTTCCAGATTTCATGTTGAGCTTAATTGGGGAAGAAAATTGCTCGTATGGTGTGCGTTTTGGATGCCGGCTGCTGCTAATTGACTTCTCAAATTAAGTTGGTAACCCCTCAGCATCAATCTAAAAAGGAAAACTTGAATTTGTAAGCTCTGAATCAAACTATCTCTAATTGTCTTCTTCTTGGATTTGTAGGTTTAACAGCTCTGCGAGGCAGATGGTATGTTCCCTTGGAGTTTATTCGAACAACTTCTATAACTGTCTTGCTTATCAACTACCGGTCAGAGTCAACGGTATAACATGTTTTAAACCAGTATTCAAATGAAGGAAAAGTTGATTGCCATCTAACGTCGATTCTGCTGCAGGTTTGATGATGACTTGGATTAGGTTTGGGAAAAGTTAACTGGGTCGTACCACCACTGCTGGCAAGTGCTTCTAAGATATGCTCATATTTGGCCACATAAAGGTCCCTCTTGGTTTGCAGATTTTAAAACCACTTTTCAGTCTTTCTATCTTTGATGCCCTGTCCTCTGTTGCGCTGCTTCGCACCATTTGTGCCTCCGCTGATTTTGTTCCTTTGTCATTACTCACTTCTCCAATGTTTTCCGTAAATGATGATGTTGGTCTTAGCAATAACGCTGGCGGTGTTAATGATTCTGACCTTGTTGGCTTCAGCATTCCAAGTTGACCCTCCATTGCCATTCAAAGTCAGAGTAATTTTTTTTAGTTGTTGTTCAACTTTAGCCTTTTTATGAACCAGGTCAGCGTAAATCTCCTGCTGCTTAGAAGAAAACTGGGAATCATGGTAGTCATAGTTTAAATTTGATTGACAAGAACTATGAGTTACAACCAAAATGGCTTCCATTTTTTATCTGAGATCCTGCATGTCTCGTTTCAACTTATTTATTTCCTCCATTATCTCCCTGAGCACATTATGATCTGGTGAAATGGTGTCTCCAGGCTTCCATCCGGGGGTTTGTTCACAAGAAATTTGAGGGTGTCACCGAACGGAGCTGAGTTTAAGCTTCGACATTGCATATGAGCCAACGGCTCGAGTTAGTACGGGAAAAGATGTTCTTCAGTAGATCCTCGTTCGATAAAGCAGAGGCAGCCGCGATCATCTCATTCCATTAGTTACTGTTTCATTGGAAAAACTTATGGACTCCAAAATGACATATGGTTTGGTAAGTCCGACCAAATGTCGGTTCTATTTTCGTAACCATGAATCTTCCTTTACCGGTGTGTCGGTGTTTTGATTGAAAGAGATTGACTGAATGTCATCACCATAATAACTGCAGGTCGGCGTAACAATGAGCCCAATTTGCACTCAGGGCCGTAGTCGGAATGAAAGGAGTGGTTCGCCGATTATAGCGAAAGCAGAAGATGATGTTCAATCCTGTTTTTGTTCCCTCTTAATCTTAGTTTTACATGATGTGACAGAAAACTGTATTGAAAAAGAGGTAGCTCTTTAGAGAGGTTTTGAATACTTGAATGTAATTTATAAAGTAGTGAGATCGATCATCCACAGGCTGTCCAATTTTGTGAGGTTGGCATGACCTTTGTACAATATTCATGAGAATGTAAAGCTTCCAATCAATGTTGTTCCTTCAAAAAACACACTACTATGTCTGCAAGAATTAATTTTTTTATGTTTTCTTTTCTTACATGTATGGTCTGAGTCAAACCTCGCGGTAATTTACTTTGGGTCATGCGGATATGAAAATAGAAGGTGTATTCTTGGAACAAACATCTCCTCTTGCACTTCTTTTGGAATGGAACTGAGAAACCAGACTCGTGCTAGAACCCCTGGCCTTATGACTAGAGTTTGCAATCCGAATCTCAAACCATCTTAACCTTATCATAACATGAATACCGAAATTTGAAAATAGATTTGATTAATGTCACATAAGAACCCCCTTGTTCTTATAACTTGTATTGTTAACTTGAACTTTGAAACTTTGAGCTCGTAATAACTCCTTTTTTCCACGAAGAATTTTGTAGTTATGATTGAATAAAAACTTGACATGAAGATTGGAAATCCGAAATCAATATGCTTGGAAGGATAAATATTCTGGTAATAGAGCCACACCCTGAGGAACCTTCTGAGCTTGGGGATATGCCCGAAATATTATACCTACATAAGTTGGTTAGTCGCAATAAACGCGCACACATAAGTAAAATAAAACACACAAGAAAATAAACAAAGAGGTGGGATCTTAAGGTCAAAGATTAGGGTGTGACAGATGCCCCTATTTAAGTTACTTCTATCTGGAGGTATGGAGATGGGAATCTCCGTCTCGACGTGATAGGAGGGACTTAAATACAGACATTGCACGAATTGTTGGCCTTAAGAAGCCACCAAATGTGTATGATATGAGATGATATGAAATGCAGGACGCCGGGTCCTGTGGAGACAAGAAGCCACAGGGGAAAAAACTAGACACAGCACACGAGAAACACGGGAGAAAGGAAGCCACCAGCAATGGGGAATCTCCAAAAACATGAGAGTATAACGTATATAACCAAAAGGAACTTTCTTGATCAAAACGTGATTCTGTGTTGTTTTTTTTGTTGAGTAATCCACTTGAAAACAGTAAAATGTGTAAACCTCCCTACGCCTCATTGTCTGGGTACCATGAACGAGTCTCAGTTCTGAAAGTCACCTCCCCATGCCTCATGGTCTGGGTACCATGAACAGGTCTCAATTCTGAAAGTTACCTCCTCACGCCTCATGGTCTGGGTACCATGAACGGGTCTCAGTTCCTACCCGAAATGATAAACACTCGTAAGAGCATCTTCACAGGGGATTGTAGATTTTATAGATTGTAGATGTCATTGTAGATTGTATATGTGGAACTTTGTGGATGTGGAACTTTGTAGATGTAGAACTTTGTAGATGCAATCCGTAATGTACTGGTGTCGCACCTCGAAAAATTCATTTCGAACATACGACCCTCGCGCAAAAGGCGCGGAAATGCGGTTCGACAGAGTCGCCACCGAACTTTCTTTTTCCCGAATGAACGGGAGAGGAAAATATCGAGAAAACCTCATAAACGCGGAAGGAACACGGTCGTCGCAACCATATTCCTGGGTTCGGGAGTCGGTTACGCGAGGGGAAGGTATTAGCACCCCTCACGTCCGTCGTACTCGACGGAAACCCCTTAATTCGAGTTGTGATGGATGTTAGCTGAACTTAATTCTTCTCTTCTCACTATTAAATGCTAAAGGATACTATAAAGGCTAAAGACACTAGGGGAAGGGGGATGGTTAAAGGATAGGGTGCTCGCCAAGGATTGGGGCCTTGTGCCTACGTATGCTCATTCGAACGAGAATGAGAAATCAGAGCGTCGTAGTTCGATTACGGGAAAGGAAAGGGGAAATGGAAGATGGATGAGATTATGCTCGCCAATTTCATCGCAATCTTGTGCCTACGTATCTTACATTCAAGAGTGAATGAAGAATCAGAGAGTTCGTAGTTCGTGGCAACGACCACGAAAGAAACTGGATTTGAATTGAGCTTGAAGGGGTACGGATGACGATTATTAGAAGTTTAAGAAAGACTTCTCGGACCCAAGTAATCGGGAGAGCGAACCAAAGACTTGGAACACTCTTTTTCATCATGAAGAAATGATATGTTTGAAAGGATAAGGTTGAAATGATGACGATCACTTGAAGCCTAAGAAATACTTCACAGACCCCAAGTAATCGGGAGAGCAAACCAAAGACTTGGAACACTCTCTTTTTCATCGTAAAAGAAGGTTGTTTGAATTTGAAATGGTGTATAAAAGGATGAGATTGGTCGGATGACGACTACTTGAAGCTTGAGAAAGGCTTCTCGGATCCAAGTAGGCGGGAGAGCGAACCAAAGACTTGGGACACTCTCTTTTTCATCGAAAAAGAAGTTGTTTGAAAGGTGAGTGAAAGGATGAGATTGGTCGGATGACGACTACTTGAAGCTTGAGAAAGGCTTCTCGGATCCAAGTAGGCGGGAGAGCGAACCAAAGACTTGGGACACTCTCTTTTTCATCGAAAAAGAAGTTGTTTGAAAGGTGAGTGAAAGGATGAGTAATTGGAGATGGTTGAGTATTAGCGAGTTTGTTAATATTATTTAAAGGCGTCAATTGCTCACACACGAATAAGATAACTCGCATATAAACAACGGAAAGCAAGATCAAAGACTTGAACCTACTCTTTACACCTTGAAAAGAATTGAATAATTGTTAATTGATTGATAGTTTGTTACGAAAATCTACTTGACGTTGGATCAAGGGTTTGACTTATTATCGCGTGCAAAGCGTGTAATGTACATGGCTTGAGAAACGTGACCGACTTGACTTACGCATCAAGGGTCGAGTTATGTAATAGGTTGATGGCAGATGCGTATGAGCACTCAACTAACAAGGGTTTGAAAATGGCTCGATGATGAATCGAGAATTAGTTTGAAAATAGTTTGATCCGCTCTAGTCCCTATGGGTGCTCCTAGGAGATAAACTAATAATCAAAGAAATGTGAAACATACATCGGAATGGGGAAGGGATACATGTAAGTTACACGGGATTGCACGAAATAAAGGGGTCTCATTGTAAGGTAGCCCAAGAGAAAGCCGTGTGTGTGCATTTGTGTCCTAAACTACGCCTTGAGAAAAGTCGAGCACGACTCAAAGTTAGGATACCTGCAAATGACCAAAGATCCAACAGTCCACCAATTTGGCTTTTAGGAGTTTCGATAATTTATTAGGTATTTTCGAATATGGGTGAATGAATATGAATAATGAGATATGATAATATGAATAATAATATGACAATAATATTCACAATAATATTTAACGGAAATTAAATTTAATAGTTAGTGAATCGAATCGGGACACGAAAGAATGGATCTCGTCTTAATCGCAAACATAATGCCGATTAATCGAAGGTAGCCTATCACGATCCCAAAGTACGGAAAATGACCCCAATGGTTATTCACCATAGATTTGAAATCGAGAAGGTTATCAACTTCGATACGCGACGCTTGCGAATAAAAGACTTCATTGATCCAAAAATCAAAATAAAATCGGAAAAAGAAGGTGGTCTCAAATCCTTTGTTTCACGCCAATAATTTGACGGCTAAACGGTGGTAATCTCGTCATCGACCATAAACGAAAATAGAATAAAAATGCCCAATAAAAAATATAAATAACATTTATATAAAATATGAATAAAAATTTCTAAAAGAAAATATAACTATGAATAACTCTAAAAACAAACCATTAGATAATAGATACTAATGTACATATAATTAAAAAAAAATGTTTTTTTTTATAATATACTGATAATATACAAATGATGAATCAATAGGAGGGTATTCCAAAACTTAGGAATCATATGGGCCTTTCACACCATAACCCATCATCTTTAACGACTAAAAAGGAAGAAAAAAAACATTAAAAACTCGGTTGAAAGCTTCAAGACACAGCCAATCACTTAAAACAAAAGCAAACAGAAAAAAAAAAACAAAATTCTTCAAAAATCAAAATCGGAGAGGGGATCTCATAAAATCCAACAGAACTCGTGAATCGAAGGTTCCGATAAGCTCAGAAGAACACTCCTTCATCGCGGCGGCTACGGTTTAAGACGTATTGATCGGTGACGGAAGGAATCAACAAATATACGTCATCACCTTTAATCGTGTATGTATTTCCTTTTGATTCCAAGTGATCTGTTATGGCTTTGTTCTAGGTATGAAGCATGTTTCAAATCATCTTCTTCCTTTCTGTTTTGGGTTTTTTTGGGTGAAAAGTTGTTGAAGGCAGAAAGAAGGAAGTCTGAGAGTTGTAGCGGTTGGGGTTTTTTGTGGGTATTAAGGTGTTTCAAATTTCTGTTGAGGTTTAAAGGTTTAATGGAGAAATATGATGAAAAGAGGTAAAGATTTTCTGGGTTGAAATGGGTTTTATTTGGTTGCTTTTGAGATGGAATATTTGGGCGAGATTATGCAGGTTGAGGGGTTAAGAAAATAGGAAGAGATTTGGAGGTGAGAGTGGTTTCAAGGTTTTGTTAATGGTCATTTAAGCTGGAATGGTGAAGTAAAACGAATTTCAAGGTGAACATGGTTTGGTGATGGTGAGTTTGCTGCATCTGTTGATGAAGAAGCATTGGGAGAGCGGCTAGGGTTCCCTTGTTGCAGCATTCTCACCTGTTTTTATATGGAGAGAATCCCTGAAGGATTGAGGTGAGGCTTTGCTTTGTAGTACGATTCACTCAATTTCCTTTTTGTCTATAGTGAGTGTCGCACCTCGAAAAATCACTTTCGAAAATACGACCCTCGCGCGAAAGGGCGCGGAAATGCGGTTCGACAGAGTCGCCACCGAACTTTATTTTTCCCGAATAAACGGGAGAGGAAAATATCGAGAAAACCTCTTAAAACGAAAGGATAGGAACAGGGCTGTCGCAACCAAGTTCCGGGTTCGGGAGTCGGTTACGTGAGGGGAAGGTATTAGCACCCCTCACGTCCGTCGTACTCGACGGGAACCTCTTAAGGTAAATGTGGGGAGTGTTGTTTAGGTTTACTTGTTTTCTTCTCGCTAGTAAAGGTAGAATTGGTAGGATAAAAGGTAAAGACGCCAGGGGAATGGGGTGGTTAGAAGATAGGGTGCTCGCCAAGGATTGGGGCCCTTGTGCCTACGTATGCTCATTCGGACGAGAATGAGAAATCAGAGCGTCGTAGTTCGACTATGGGAAAGGATGCGGAAAACGGAAGATGGATAGAAGTGTGCTCGCCAAGATCATCGCAATCTTGTGCCTACGTATCTTATATTCAAGAATGAATAAAGAATCAGAGCGTCCGTAGTTCGTGGAGACGACCACGAAAATATGAGGTTTGAAATGGGTTGAAGTTGAGTTGGGAGACGAAAGAGTGACTGACAAACAACCTAAGGGCGTGCCTCAAGAGCTTGTCATTCAAGAATTCAAGGAATGCGAGATCCCAAGAACTCAGTTCTTTCGGAAATTGGGTTGAATGAGTTGAAGATAAGAGTTGGATATTTTGAAAACGAAAGAATGAACTAACAACAACTCGGGGGCGCGCCCAAGAGTTACTCGTTCGAATATTCAAAGAATGCTAGATTCTAAGAATATCCCTCTTTCGTAAGTTTTAAAAAACGCTTGTGAAAAGACTGAATCGAAAATGGAATGTGAGGTAAAAAGGAAGTTGTTTTGAAATGGCTCGACGACGTGTCGAAGATTTGATTGAAAATGGAACCGACTTGACGACGTGTCAAGTGTTAGGATTGTGAGGAGCGATATTAGTCCCTGAGGGTGCTCCTAATATCGAGACCACGAGGAATTGTGAATGAAATGGGTTGCGAATGCGGACGAGCAATCGACTCAGGAGAATATTGAGAATGATGTTTGAGTTTGAAAAAGTCGAAAGGTTGAGTGAATAACAACCCAAAGGGCGTGCCTCGAGAGCTATTCACTCGAAAATTCAAGGAATGCTAGACTCCAAGAACCTCCTTCTTTCGAAGTGTGAATCGAAAAAGATATTTAAAAAGGTCGAAAGATTGAATGTATAATAACTCAAAGGGCGTGCCTCGAGAATCATTCACTCGAAAATTCAAGGAATGCTAGACTCCAAGAACCTCCTTCTTTCGAAGTTTGATCGAGAAAATGTTTGAAAAAGATAATTTGAAGTGTAAGTGAAATAGTCTCGACTAAAATTATCATCTATCAATAATTTGACCGATAATAATTATTAAAGTCATCATTGACTAAAATAAGCAAGAAATCGATAAAGATCGAAAATGAAAGAAGTTAAAGAGAAAACGGTCTCGGGTTTGTCACTACTCGTCAATAAATTGACAAAGTTATAACTTGGGGTATCGTCATCGACCCTAAAGACATAAAAATCCAATTAAAAAATAAAGTAAGCATATATGATTTATAAAAAGGAATTTCTACAAAAATTAAATTTTGTTTGAAAAATGAAATGAATAAATATGAGGTTATTAATAAAATGAAGAGAAAATATAAATTCTAAAAAAAGAAAAGGGATGGTACGTGGTCTTATGAGGATGTATGCATCCCAAAGTCCACCGTGGGCTCTAAGGCCCACCAACTCAAATGTCTGAAACAAGGCTTCCCTCTCTTAACAACCCACTTTAGAGAGAAAGAAAAAAAAGAAGAAACCCAACCCCACATAGAAAACCCAATACCCGAAAAAAAATAAAATAAAAAAACGCCTGAATACGCTCGGAGAAGATGAATACGCTCGGAGAAAGGACTTCTCCATCATCGCATACCCTCACTAGATTTGTTGGATTGTAATACCCAACCTTCTAGACACTACAGAATCCATTCCCAAATGCTACGAGTTTTACTTGCTCACTCGTTGCGCTTCCTTCTCCGTCTCAAGCTTCTCGTTTCTTCCAATTTGGGTCTCAAATCAGGTTTATCTCAGCTCAACTTCTTCCTTCGCTTTTCAATACGGTTCAGCTTCTGAAGACGCTTATGGGTATTTTATGAAGATTATTTATGGTCTCGGTTTGGTTGGCATGAGTTAATGGATCTGTGGTTTCCGGTTAGTATTGATGTTGATTAGTTTGGTATTTGGGGTCTTGTTCGGTGGTTAAGGTTTCTGAAGTTGATATGAGTTGATGAGGTTTGAACGGCGGTTGGTTCGCGAAAGTGGGTTGGAGATTGAAGATGGCATTTTGTGAAGGAGGTGTAGGTTTTTGATTCTTGAAGATAAGAGGGTTTTGTGTTGATGAAGGGTGAGGAAGAATGTTTTGAGGAACCTCTTCTCAGATTGCAGGTTGAGGAGTTTGGTTCTATTATCGTGAATGTTGAAGAAAGATCAAGGTCAGAGATGGTTGTTGAAGAAAGAGATAGGTGAGGTTCCTCCTTCCCTCAGATTAGAGTTGAAGGTGTTGCATTTTTTTCTTAAGAATGAGTTTCTGGATTGTTTATGTAAGAAAGATATGATCAGTTGGGTTTCTGAAAATCATTTTCAAGTGAGGTTTTGGTTTTTTTTGTTGTTAGGTGAAGATTGGACCCCCTTTTTGTTTGAAGCTGAAGGTTATTTGAAGGAAATAAAAGGAAGAGTTGAGGGTTTGTTTCTCTGAAATGATGGTGGATGTTTGTGGTTTTGTGGAGTTTGGATGTTGTTTGAACGTGAGATTGTGAGTTTGGAAAATAGTGAAGCTGAGGTGAGTCCCGTTTTCTGAGTTTGAGTCAAAAAATATAAGAGTTTTTTTTTTGTTTTTCTTATTGATGTCCTCTGGATGTCTTGGTTGTGTGTTTGGTGCAGGTACGGTTTGCAGTAGGTTTTGTCTGGTGTGGAGTGAGCTTGTGGGCTATTGTGTGTAGCAGGTTTTGTCTGGCGGTACGGTTATGCAGTAGTGTGGGCTGATTGTGCAGAGCTTGTCTGGTTTGCAGCAGGCTCATTGCTGGTACACTTTAGCATAGGTCTTATGGTGTGTGTAGGTTATTGATCTGGTGTGATATTGTGTGTTTTGAAATGTAAGTAGAGCTGTGTGTAGATGTTTTGTAGTGTTCTTGATTTTGGCAAAATGTGCAGGAGGGTGGTAGGGCTTCAACACATGAAGTGGTCGCAAGAACCGTAATAAGCAAGCTGTAACTTTAGCTTTCCTTTTTGAAGTTTTGGTGATGTATTATAGCTGGTAGTTGGTCGAAGCAAAACAGGACACGTCTCTTGCTGCGGGTTCGCGTTTCATCGCTTCTGTGGGGTATTGGTCGTATATTATATTAACGTACGACAATCCCTTTTCTATGGTAAAAGATGTGTCATTTATGGTTTGCAACCTTTGCCGATACCGTCATTTGAATCAAGGCATGAAATTTATATGCAGGTAACCATGAATTAAATTGTGGAGTACATGACGATGGAGTCGCGGCTTCGTTGTTCACAGCTTCAAACCTGTTATTAGCGTGGGGCTGCCGTCACTTGATGGTGTGCCGGTATGCCGCGGATATCACAAATTGGGTGTACTATGTGTTGCAGGTCCATTGCTGATGGTGGGTCGCATAATTGAAAATGTTGCAGAATTCAAGCTGCTGCCGGTTTTGTAGTGGAAATGCGTGGAACCTGCGTGAGTTTGTATACAGAAATTCTGCATAACCGCTTCGTAAGAACGACTTTAACATGGTATTTTTTGACTTTGTCGCTTCCGCAACAACTTCTTCAAACTATGCTTTGTGATTCTTGTTTTCTCCTTGTACAGGTTATGTGCTGAAACTTCATGACGGAGACGTGGGCTGTACGGAAAGTGACGGTTGATAGCTACAACAAAATTTGAATATAGTTGTGCAGAGGAGGTGCCTCTTAGACTCCACACTCGTCAATAAAGAAACCACGAAGGCCAGGGTAAATATTGCACAGTGACTGGTTAATTGGAGAGTGGGATGAGCTGCGTGTACGAAAAGGGAGAGCTATTGCTGCAAGTTGTTGTTGCGTGGAGACACTTGCGGGGTCGTACGATGCTTACGGTGCTGATACCATTTCCCATGTTCTCAAGTCTGTATGAAGGCTGGATGAAGCTTTTGGTTACTTTTTCCTTCTTTCTTATTTTCCAAGTTTTGGTTGTGAGGCATGCTAGTTTTGTTTTAAATTTGTTGTGCAACATGCTACAGGACACGGTCTTTTGGGAGCTGATGTAAATTAGAGCTGCTGCAGGTACAATTTTCATCTTTATTGTCTGTTATGTGGGTCCATCTGAGAATTCGTTTGGGTGCTGGTGTGGTTTAGAGGAAAACATTATTGTGACCACTCTTTTCTTGTCTTATCTGCGCGCAGGATATAGCTTGGTGGGCCCATCTTGGGAGTGCATTTTGTTGTACCATGAGAACTATATAGTGCAGCTGTGAGAAAACAAATAACATTATGAAAGGTGGTTTGTAGTACAGCTTCACATTACTCGCGGATGGCATGTTTTGCGAGAATCCAAAGTGACATGATGAGGAAGATGTCCTGCGCCTTGATATCCTTCTCCTGTCAAATATTTACTTTATTTTTGTGCTGGACTAAACAAGGCTTATACTCATCGTACATGTAGAAATTTGGTTCATGGTCATGACTGTAACTTGAAGTTAAACGGCACCTTAGTTTCTCTACGCTTTGTTTTGGTTTAAATGTGTAGCAATAAATCAAGGAGCATGTATTCACCTTATTTTACAAACTATAGAGTCATTGATAGCCGTAGGCAGGCTAGCACAACAAAAATAAAGAAATTGCAGCTTATATGATCCCAAAAAAATTCCTTTCAATATCTGGGCTTAATCTTACACACATATCTCACCAACCCATGAATAAACTTGTGCACTTTTTAATGTCAGCATTGCAAATATTGGAATTGATGTTTTCTAACACGTAGCAGAGCTAATCCCATGAGTCCACTAGTTTAATTACAGGGTTGAGGAACCAACTTGAAACACAAACCGCCATAACACTTGATTTGGATCAACGTCGAAACGCTCCTAAAGAAAATCCAACATGTCTTGCGACGTAATTAATCCTCCCCTTTGGATAAATAACCCTTGAATTGACAAAGCTGGCTTCCATCAAGTAATCACGTATGATCAATCCTTCATACAATTTGCATTAACCATGCGAAGAAGTTGAACAAATCTTGAAAACTTCTTTCGAAATTTGATTTATAAAATAGATAACTTTTGATTGAATCCAAAAATGCATTGAAACCGAATTCCTTAACTTTTTGGAGATTCTTTCAACTTGACTTCATTAAATAAACTCGAACTTTGCACAACACCTTGATCTGATTTATTCTTTAAAATTGAAATCTTCACCTTGACCCACGCTCGCCCTGAATTTGGATGGCATAAAGACCTTAGTACCACACGAGAACCTGATCCCTCTGGAGCATGCCAAATTTTCCTGGATCAATTTGGATCCAATCTTGAACAGCAAACAAAAGCAACATATTTTTTGATTTTCTGGATAACAGTTGATGGATGGATATACAGATGCAAGTTATATACAGGGTAGGACAAATTTGGGGTATGACAGATGCCCCTATCTAATTGACTTAGGCCGAGTAAGATGAAATGCTACAACTCTCATTCCTTCGAGGTAGAAGACAATTAGATATAAAGAAGACCCTGAATTTGTCCGAAAAAGAAGGGAAATCTAGGGAATTGAAAATGACGGACGAGAGACCTATAAATAGACTGTAAATAACTGGAAAAAGGTCACCATCACCAAAAGGATGATGAGACAAAACACACAAGGCTACTACCACCAAAAGGATGATAGAGCAAACACAATCGTACAATCTGACATTAATGACTATGCCAGATCCACCACCAAAAGGATGACGGAGCGAAACACAAACAAACTATCGCACAATCTATCATTAATGACTATGATAGACCCCCCACCAAAAGGATGACGGAGCGAAACTCGAATAAATTATCGCGCAATCTATCATTAATGACTATGATAGACCCCCCACCAAAAGGATGACGGAGCGAAACACAAACAAACTAACGCACAATCTATCATTAATGACCATGATAGACCCACCACCAAAAGGATGACGGAGCGAAACACAAACAAACTAACGCACAATCTATCACTAATGACCATGATAGACCCCCCACCAAAAGGATGACGGAGCGAAAAACAAACAAAATATCGCACAATCTATCATTAATGACCATGATAGACCCTCACCAAAAGGATGACGGAGCGAAAAACAAACAAAATATCGCACAATCTATCATTAATGACCATGATAGACCCTCACCAAAAGGATGACGGAGCGAAACACACGCCAAACAATATCGCACAATCTATCATTAATGACCATGATAGACCCCCCCACCAAAAGGATGACGGAGCGAAAAACAAACAAAATATCGCACAACCTATCATTAATGACCATGATAGACCCTCACCAAAAGGATGACGGAGCGAAACGCACGCCAAACAATATCGCACAATCTAACATCTACGAAATATCAGACCCACCACCAAAAGGATGGCAGAGCGAAACCACAAATAAACACATCGCACAATCTATCATTAATGACCATGATAGACCCTCACCAAAATGATGACGGAGCGAACCACAAATAAACACATCGCACAATCTATCATTAATGACCATGATAGACCCAACACCAAAAGGATGATGGAGCGAAACATAAACAAGATATCGCGCAATCTGACATCGACGAAATGCCAGACCCACCACCAAAAGGATGGCGGAGCGAATCACAACACACAACATCGCACAATCTGACATCGACGAAATGCAAGACCCACCACCAAAAGGATGGCAAAGCGAAACACAAACAAAATAAGTCGCTATCACCAAAAAGATGATAGGACAACACATATTTGAGGTTTACCAACACCTAAAGGATGCAGGCTAGGTTGAACTGACGAAGTTCGACTATCACCAAAAGGATGATAGGAATGCAATTGACAACGGTCACGCTTGCTGGGTACAACTCATTGGGGAACCCCCGAGAAGAAGATTGAATTGAAATGGGTCAACGGGGTACGCCCACCGTCTTGCTTGGAGGTTACAGGTTTGTTGAAATGATTTCATGGTTACGCCCATGATCTCTGAAGAAGACGCCCCTGACTGGGCTGAGTTTGTCTTGATGCCTTGTTTTGGTCAACAAAAGGTTGAGCCACTTCGTGAGGGACGCTCACGGTTTTGCTGAAGATGCCCCTGCTCGGGCTGGTTCTTGCATTAAACTTCTTGGATTTACCCAACAAAAGGTTGAACAACTTTGTGGGGAAAGCCCACGGTCTTGAATGGTATGCCCCTGACTGGGCTGAATGTTGATTTGCGTATTTGATCAACCACGAGGTTGAAATTCGTCACGGGAGACGCCCATGGTCTTGAAAAAGATGCCCCTGACTGGGCTGAATCTTGCTTTGAATAACTTCGAATTTTGATGGGAGAGACCCACGATTGCAGAAGATTGCCCCTGCCTGGGCTGATGACTGCTTTGAAGCTCTTGAAAATCGTGGGGTAAACCCACCATCATGTGGAAGATGCCCCTGAATGGGCTACCGATGGTCTTGGAAATCTTCGGGATTGATCCTGGACCTTGACTTACATATATGAATGCTGGATGATATTCCATATGGGCGGAAGTACAAATGCAAATGCTGACGCGCGGAGATGCAAGAGCTGGGGAAGTATGGTATGATTGGAGTATGCATATGATGTAAGATGCTTATGATAGCGAATGCAATGCGTATGATGCGCATGATTGCAGACAGGTGATTGGAAATGCAGGTGGAAATGCCAGCGTGGTGGATCTTTTGGTAGTTTCCAATGCGAATTGGACTTTGGGTGGTGGGAGGGATTGACTTCCTCGACACGTAGTTTGTTGAAGACGTCATGATTGAAGCAGAAGATGCTCTGGATGTCCCAAGTCTGGGTATTTGGTAGTTTGTTGTGAATTTCCTTCAGAGAAGGTTGTAACTCTGCTTGATGGTCAGGACGACCTGGTCTTGCCCCAGTTCGAACATGGTAATGGTCTGCCCCTGCTTAACCAATCCTGACATATGGAAGTTGAACTCGGATGACTTGCTCCCTCGCTGAGATGTCTTTGAATACCTAGCACTGATTTGCAATTTAAAATTGTACATTCACAAATGGTAATAATTAATGCAAAGTTCGATGCAAGTTTGAAAAGGTATCGTTTATTGAGAGTGTCGTGATAGTGAGATGAATGGACCATTAGCCCAAACATTGTGCTGCTTTTGATTGGCGTAGAAGATATAACAAGGATAATGACACCGATGTTGATGATTAGAAATCATGTGAGGAGTCAGGTTACGCAACCTTGCAATAGTATGCTTTCAGAATAAACCTCGCCTCAATTAGGTCTTTCGAGGGTTGTAACGTGGTCTGGTTCACGGTTATGAAACAAAGGATGCTAGGCTCAAAGTATAATTTGTACCAACCCCTTCTTCTTAATGATCTCCAGTCCTACGCTCAGTTAATTCTACACTTGTCTGGACGGTGTAAGCTTGAAGGTTCAAGGTTTGCTCGACGCGGCAGTCACCTTATTTTGGTTTTTTTGATGGATGTCAGTGCCCCTTGTCTTGGGTGGCCACTGAATCCTCCTTTGTTTTTATTGAGGGTTTCGGGGTCCTCTTTTGCTTTTGTTTTTGATCCCTAACTTTTGCATGGATTGACTTCGTTTGTCAGATCCATCGGGATTGCCTTGATTTTGCCTAAGTCCCCTCTAAGGTGTCTGACTTAGCAGGCTTTTGATGCTTTTTGTTTTTGTTGGGACTGCCATAGCATGGGTCTTTGATGAACCACCGTTTTCTGGATTTTGCTTTGTTGATTCGAGTGCGGAGTTGGATTAGCTGAACACTACCCTGCCCCAGGTTGAGTGTAAAGGTTTGAATATCCGAAGGAAACTGCTACTTCTAGGCTCGAAGTGGTTTACTAGGGATTAACTCCTTATATCTCCGGTGTTTGGGGAATTGAAGCAATGCCTGTACATCATTGACGAGATTCGTTCTGAAAGCATACGATTTGCAATTATGGGTATCTCATTTTCATCATCCTCCCTCAAATCATGCTAAACAACAGTGAATAGAGTGGAGCGAATAAATGTGTCGGTGATAAGTAAAAAAGAGTGAACACGACATAACTAGATCAAAACATGCATAAACAATACATTAACCAAATACGAATGGCAATTGTTCAAAGCATACAGTACTTAAGTAAATAAAGACAAAACATAAGAAACTGCGAATAATGAAATGGCAACATGACTGCCTTCTTCGGGGAACAAACTTGACTGGAATTGATTTGATGTTGGCGCTAGTTGACTGGTGGCATCGGATTGTTGATGATGTTTGGAGACTTCCCATTGAAGTTGATAGCATCCCTATCGATCATGTCTTGAATTATATGCTTGAAAGCCCTGCAGTCCTCAATGGTGTGACCTGGAGCGCCCTTATGAAACTCACAATGAGCATTTGCATCGTAATCGGCAGGAATGATAGTTGGAGGAGCTAAATCTCTCGGAACGATAGCTTTCTTCTCCATCAACTGAGCAAAGATTTTGGCATATGGCATTGGTAGACGATCAAAGACTCTATCTGGTCTCCATGTTCTCTGCGGACGCTGTGGGCGAGCACCTTGTCGTTGCTGAGTTGCTTGCATCTGATGTTGCTGAGGAGGATACTGATATCCTTGTCGGTTGTAGGCTTGTTGCTGAGGAGCCTGTTGCCGTGGCATCTGAGCTTGCGCTGCATGAACAGCTGGCTGATAAGGCATTGGAGCATATTGCGCAGCAGCAACATATGGATACTGATAGTAGGGAACTTGATAAGGCATAGGAGGAGCTTGTTGAGAAGCCTGCCCTTTCTGCACAAAGATGGCATTTGTTTCGCCTTCCTTCTTCTTGTATCCATTAAAAGGCCTCTTGGCATTAGCCTGGCTGTTAGAACCTCCTGGGATCTTTCCACTCTTCAGCCCTTCCTCAATTCTCTCACCGACGATCACCAAGTCAGAGAATCCAGCGGAGACACTACCGATCAGCTTTTCATAGTACTGGCCTTGCAAAGTACCCATGAATATGTCAATCAGTTCACGGTCAACAAGAGGTGGATGCACCCTTGCGGCCAGCTCTCTCCATCGTTGTGCGTACTCCTTGAAGGATTCGCTGTCCTTCTGAGTCATACTCTGAAGCTGAGTACGGTTAGGAGCAAGGTCGGTATTGTACTTGTACTGCTTGACAAATGCATCAGCTAGCTCGGCCCAAGTGCGCACACTATTACGCTCCAGCTGCATATACCATTCAAGTGATGCCCCAGACAAGCTATCCTGGAAGCAATAGATCATGAGCTTCTCGTCTCTAGCATAGGAAGCCATCTTGCGACAGTACATCTTCAGATGAATGTTTGGGCAACTGAGACCTTTGTACTTCGAAAATTCGGGCACCTTGAATTTTGGAGGAATGACAACATCAGGCACCAAGCATAACTCCAAAGCACTGAAAGAATTTGAATTGTGCCCCTCCATGGCTCGGAGTTTCTCGGCTAGATCTCGGCACATCTTCATGGCTTCAGAATCCTGAGCAGCAACAGGACTGGCGATGGGAATAGCAGCATGATAGTTCTGAACGTCGTCATACTGATCCATCAGAGTATCTTCGACATGAGGAACCGGGATTTGCACAGCAGCAGGCTGGGCGTGAGGGATAACTCCAACGGTAACTCCAGGCGCTGGGATTGGCTGAGAAGTGTTTCCCTCGACTGCGTTGTTGAAGTTCAACGGCATTCCCTGAGAATTCGGAATTGGGACCAAAGGGATGGCAGTAGACCCTTGTCCATTGACAACAGCAGCGGCTTCACGCTGTTCTTCTTCTCTCCTGGCTGTGAGGATGGCTTCGAGGATCTGGTCGATCTTTCCTTTCATGGAATCCAACTCTTCCCTGAAGGCGACTTGCTCCTGTTGAATCTGCTCCATCACTCGTCTGGTATTGGCTCTAGTTGCGTACTGGTGTCGAGGAATCAGCTTGATTTACTGAAGAGGAAGGAACAGAGACATAAGATTCTGTTGGAGGACTGGAAATGCAAAATGCACAACATATGAAATGCAATGCAAATGATATGCAAGATGCAATGCAAGATACAAGATCCAAGATCACAGGATCACAATCAAACAACTCCTGAAGCTGGTAACTGTAACAGATAAGTAACCATAATTCCTGCTCAAAGAAAAGTGACAGGTACAACCTATACGGGAAGGTCTAAACATTCTACCCATAATCCCACTCACGGGATGGTTTCTACGTTTGGTTCCCAGGATCACGGACACTAGTTGTATCAGCGTCACGCAACAGGCTGGCTGCATTACGACGATAATGACGATAAGGTCTCTCCTGAGCGGGGTCCTCATGCTAGGCGCACAAGGAGCGAGTCCTTGGAGACTAACACTACACGACCACCAATATCGGAACTGGTGCTAACAAAAGGTTCCCAGAATCCCGGACCCTTCATTAATCAAGTCGTGCAACAGGCTAGCTGCGTTACAACGAGATCTACGAATAGGTCTCCTCTGGAGGAGCTTTCATGCTAGGCCCACAAGGAGCGAGTCCTCGGAGACTAACACTACTCGACTACCAATTCTAAACTATGTGTTCTCTCTGCTTTTACCAAAGCTCGGGTGTAGAGCTTTACTCATGATGTCACCCCAAGAACCAATAGGCAACCAAGATAACAAGCACAAATAAAATCCACAAGATAACAAATACAAAAAGAAAACAAATAAAAACAAACACTCCTCACAAACCAAAAGATAGGCTCGACTCTCTCTTTGCATGGAGCAATGCGTCCCCAGCAGAGTCGCCACCTGTCGCACCTCGAAAAATCACTTTCGAAAATACGACCCTCGCGCGAAAGGGCGCGGAAATGCGGTTCGACAGAGTCGCCACCGAACTTTATTTTTCCCGAATAAACGGGAGAGGAAAATATCGAGAAAACCTCTTAAAACGAAAGGATAGGAACAGGGCTGTCGCAACCAAGTTCCGGGTTCGGGAGTCGGTTACGTGAGGGGAAGGTATTAGCACCCCTCACGTCCGTCGTACTCGACGGGAACCTCTTAAGGTAAATGTGGGGAGTGTTGTTTAGGTTTACTTGTTTTCTTCTCGCTAGTAAAGGTAGAATTGGTAGGATAAAAGGTAAAGACGCCAGGGGAATGGGGTGGTTAGAAGATAGGGTGCTCGCCAAGGATTGGGGCCCTTGTGCCTACGTATGCTCATTCGGACGAGAATGAGAAATCAGAGCGTCGTAGTTCGACTACGGGAAAGGATGCGGAAAACGGAAGATGGATAGAAGTGTGCTCGCCAAGATCATCGCAATCTTGTGCCTACGTATCTTATATTCAAGAATGAATAAAGAATCAGAGCGTCCGTAGTTCGTGGAGACGACCACGAAAATATGAGGTTTGAAATGGGTTGAAGTTGAGTTGGGAGACGAAAGAGTGACTGACAAACAACCTAAGGGCGTGCCTCAAGAGCTTGTCATTCAAGAATTCAAGGAATGCGAGATCCCAAGAACTCAGTTCTTTCGGAAATTGGGTTGAATGAGTTGAAGATAAGAGTTGGATATTTTGAAAACGAAAGAATGAACTAACAACAACTCGGGGGCGCGCCCAAGAGTTACTCGTTCGAATATTCAAAGAATGCTAGATTCTAAGAATATCCCTCTTTCGTAAGTTTTAAAAAACGCTTGTGAAAAGACTGAATCGAAAATGGAATGTGAGGTAAAAAGGAAGTTGTTTTGAAATGGCTCGACGACGTGTCGAAGATTTGATTGAAAATGGAACCGACTTGACGACGTGTCAAGTGTTAGGATTGTGAGGAGCGATATTAGTCCCTGAGGGTGCTCCTAATATCGAGACCACGAGGAATTGTGAATGAAATGGGTTGCGAATGCGGACGAGCAATCGACTCAGGAGAATATTGAGAATGATGTTTGAGTTTGAAAAAGTCGAAAGGTTGAGTGAATAACAACCCAAAGGGCGTGCCTCGAGAGCTATTCACTCGAAAATTCAAGGAATGCTAGACTCCAAGAACCTCCTTCTTTCGAAGTGTGAATCGAAAAAGATATTTAAAAAGGTCGAAAGATTGAATGTATAATAACTCAAAGGGCGTGCCTCGAGAATCATTCACTCGAAAATTCAAGGAATGCTAGACTCCAAGAACCTCCTTCTTTCGAAGTTTGATCGAGAAAATGTTTGAAAAAGATAATTTGAAGTGTAAGTGAAATAGTCTCGACTAAAATTATCATCTATCAATAATTTGACCGATAATAATTATTAAAGTCATCATTGACTAAAATAAGCAAGAAATCGATAAAGATCGAAAATGAAAGAAGTTAAAGAGAAAACGGTCTCGGGTTTGTCACTACTCGTCAATAAATTGACAAAGTTATAACTTGGGGTATCGTCATCGACCCTAAAGACATAAAAATCCAATTAAAAAATAAAGTAAGCATATATGATTTATAAAAAGGAATTTCTACAAAAATTAAATTTTGTTTGAAAAATGAAATGAATAAATATGAGGTTATTAATAAAATGAAGAGAAAATATAAATTCTAAAAAAAGAAAAGGGATGGTACGTGGTCTTATGAGGATGTATGCATCCCAAAGTCCACCGTGGGCTCTAAGGCCCACCAACTCAAATGTCTGAAACAAGGCTTCCCTCTCTTAACAACCCACTTTAGAGAGAAAGAAAAAAAAGAAGAAACCCAACCCCACATAGAAAACCCAATACCCGAAAAAAAATAAAATAAAAAAACGCCTGAATACGCTCGGAGAAGATGAATACGCTCGGAGAAAGGACTTCTCCATCATCGCATACCCTCACTAGATTTGTTGGATTGTAATACCCAACCTTCTAGACACTACAGAATCCATTCCCAAATGCTACGAGTTTTACTTGCTCACTCGTTGCGCTTCCTTCTCCGTCTCAAGCTTCTCGTTTCTTCCAATTTGGGTCTCAAATCAGGTTTATCTCAGCTCAACTTCTTCCTTCGCTTTTCAATACGGTTCAGCTTCTGAAGACGCTTATGGGTATTTTATGAAGATTATTTATGGTCTCGGTTTGGTTGGCATGAGTTAATGGATCTGTGGTTTCCGGTTAGTATTGATGTTGATTAGTTTGGTATTTGGGGTCTTGTTCGGTGGTTAAGGTTTCTGAAGTTGATATGAGTTGATGAGGTTTGAACGGCGGTTGGTTCGCGAAAGTGGGTTGGAGATTGAAGATGGCATTTTGTGAAGGAGGTGTAGGTTTTTGATTCTTGAAGATAAGAGGGTTTTGTGTTGATGAAGGGTGAGGAAGAATGTTTTGAGGAACCTCTTCTCAGATTGCAGGTTGAGGAGTTTGGTTCTATTATCGTGAATGTTGAAGAAAGATCAAGGTCAGAGATGGTTGTTGAAGAAAGAGATAGGTGAGGTTCCTCCTTCCCTCAGATTAGAGTTGAAGGTGTTGCGTTTTTTTCTTAAGAATGAGTTTCTGGATTGTTTATGTAAGAAAGATATGATCAGTTGGGTTTCTGAAAATCATTTTCAAGTGAGGTTTTGGTTTTTTTTGTTGTTAGGTGAAGATTGGACCCCCTTTTTGTTTGAAGCTGAAGGTTATTTGAAGGAAATAAAAGGATGAGTTGAGGGTTTGTTTCTCTGAAATGATGGTGGATGTTTGTGGTTTTGTGGAGTTTGGATGTTGTTTGAACGTGAGATTGTGATTTTGGAAAATAGTGAAGCTGAGGTGAGTCCCGTTTTCTGAGTTTGAGTCAAAAAATATAAGAGTTTTTTTTTTGTTTTTCTTATTGATGTCCTCTGGATGTCTTGGTTGTATGTTTGGTGCAGGTACGGTTTGCAGTAGGTTTTGTCTGGTGTGGAGTGAGCTTGTGGGCTATTGTGTGTAGCAGGTTTTGTCTGGCGGTACGGTTATGCAGTAGTGTGGGCTGATTGTGCAGAGCTTGTCTGGTTTGCAGCAGGCTCATTGCTGGTACACTTTAGCATAGGTCTTATGGTGTGTGTAGGTTATTGATCTGGTGTGATATTGTGTGTTTTGAAATGTAAGTAGAGCTGTGTGTAGATGTTTTGTAGTGTTCTTGATTTTGGCAAAATGTGCAGGAGGGTGGTAGGGCTTCAACACATGAAGTGGTCGCAAGAACCGTAATAAGCAAGCTGTAACTTTAGCTTTCCTTTTTGAAGTTTTGGTGATGTATTATAGCTGGTAGTTGGTCGAAGCAAAACAGGACACGTCTCTTGCTGCGGGTTCGCGTTTCATCGCTTCTGTGGGGTATTGGTCGTATATTATATTAACGTACGACAATCCCTTTTCTATGGTAAAAGATGTGTCATTTATGGTTTGCAACCTTTGCCGATACCGTCATTTGAATCAAGGCATGAAATTTATATGCAGGTAACCATGAATTAAATTGTGGAGTACATGACGATGGAGTCGCGGCTTCGTTGTTCACAGCTTCAAACCTGTTATTAGCGTGGGGCTGCCGTCACTTGATGGTGTGCCGGTATGCCGCGGATATCACAAATTGGGTGTACTATGTGTTGCAGGTCCATTGCTGATGGTGGGTCGCATAATTGAAAATGTTGCAGAATTCAAGCTGCTGCCGGTTTTGTAGTGGAAATGCGTGGAACCTGCGTGAGTTTGTATACAGAAATTCTGCATAACCGCTTCGTAAGAACGACTTTAACATGGTATTTTTTGACTTTGTCGCTTCCGCAACAACTTCTTCAAACTATGCTTTGTGATTCTTGTTTTCTCCTTGTACAGGTTATGTGCTGAAACTTCATGACGGAGACGTGGGCTGTACGGAAAGTGACGGTTGATAGCTACAACAAAATTTGAATATAGCTGTGCAGAGGAGGTGCCTCTTAGACTCCACACTCGTCAATAAAGAAACCACGAAGGCCAGGGTAAATATTGCACAGTGACTGGTTAATTGGAGAGTGGGATGAGCTGCGTGTACGAAAAGGGAGAGCTATTGCTGCAAGTTGTTGTTGCGTGGAGACACTTGCGGGGTCGTACGATGCTTACGGTGCTGATACCATTTCCCATGTTCTCAAGTCTGTATGAAGGCTGGATGAAGCTTTTGGTTACTTTTTCCTTCTTTCTTATTTTCCAAGTTTTGGTTGTGAGGCATGCTAGTTTTGTTTTAAATTTGTTGTGCAACATGCTACAGGACACGGTCTTTTGGGAGCTGATGTAAATTAGAGTTGCTGCAGGTACAATTTTCATCTTTATTGTCTGTTATGTGGGTCCATCTGAGAATTCGTTTGGGTGCTGGTGTGGTTTAGAGGAAAACATTATTGTGACCACTCTTTTCTTGTCTTATCTGCGCGCAGGATATAGCTTGGTGGGCCCATCTTGGGAGTGCATTTTGTTGTACCATGAGAACTATATAGTGCAGCTGTGAGAAAACAAATAACATTATGAAAGGTGGTTTGTAGTACAGCTTCACATTACTCGCGGATGGCGTGTTTTGCGAGAATCCAAAGTGACATGATGAGGAAGATGTCCTGCGCCTTGATATCCTTCTCCTGTCAAATATTTACCTTGTTAAACGGCACCTTAGTTTCTCTACGCTTTGTTTTGGTTTAAATGTGTAGCAATAAATCAAGGAGCATGTATTCACCTTATTTTACAAACTATAGAGTCATTGATAGCCGTAGGCAGGCTAGCACAACAAAAATAAAGAAATTGCAGCTTATATGATCCCAAAAAAATTCCTTTCAATATCTGGGCTTAATCTTACACACATATCTCACCAACCCATGAATAAACTTGTGCACTTTTTAATGTCAGCATTGCAAATATTGGAATTGATGTTTTCTAACACGTAGCAGAGCTAATCCCATGAGTCCACTAGTTTAATTACAGGGTTGAGGAACCAACTTGAAACACAAACCGCCATAACACTTGATTTGGATCAACGTCGAAACGCTCCTAAAGAAAATCCAACATGTCTTGCGACGTAATTAATCCTCCCCTTTGGATAAATAACCCTTGAATTGACAAAGCTGGCTTCCATCAAGTAATCACGTATGATCAATCCTTCATACAATTTGCATTAACCATGCGAAGAAGTTGAACAAATCTTGAAAACTTCTTTCGAAATTTGATTTATAAAATAGATAACTTTTGATTGAATCCAAAAATGCATTGAAACCGAATTCCTTAACTTTTTGGAGATTCTTTCAACTTGACTTCATTAAATAAACTCGAACTTTGCACAACACCTTGATCTGATTTATTCTTTAAAATTGAAATCTTCACCTTGACCCACGCTCGCCCTGAATTTGGATGGCATAAAGACCTTAGTACCACACGAGAACCTGATCCCTCTGGAGCATGCCAAATTTTCCTGGATCAATTTGGATCCAATCTTGAACAGCAAACAAAAGCAACATATTTTTTGATTTTCTGGATAACAGTTGATGGATGGATATACAGATGCAAGTTATATACAGGGTAGGACAAATTTGGGGTATGACAGATGCCCCTATCTAATTGACTTAGGCCGAGTAAGATGAAATGCTACAACTCTCATTCCTTCGAGGTAGAAGACAATTAGATATAAAGAAGACCCTGAATTTGTCCGAAAAAGAAGGGAAATCTAGGGAATTGAAAATGACGGACGAGAGACCTATAAATAGACTGTAAATAACTGGAAAAAGGTCACCATCACCAAAAGGATGATGAGACAAAACACACAAGGCTACTACCACCAAAAGGATGATAGAGCAAACACAATCGTACAATCTGACATTAATGACTATGCCAGATCCACCACCAAAAGGATGACGGAGCGAAACACAAACAAACTATCGCACAATCTATCATTAATGACTATGATAGACCCCCCACCAAAAGGATGACGGAGCGAAACTCGAATAAATTATCGCGCAATCTATCATTAATGACTATGATAGACCCCCCACCAAAAGGATGACGGAGCGAAACACAAACAAACTAACGCACAATCTATCATTAATGACCATGATAGACCCACCACCAAAAGGATGACGGAGCGAAACACAAACAAACTAACTTACAATCTATCACTAATGACCATGATAGACCCCCCACCAAAAGGATGACGGAGCGAAAAACAAACAAAATATCGCACAATCTATCATTAATGACCATGATAGACCCTCACCAAAAGGATGACGGAGCGAAAAACAAACAAAATATCGCACAATCTATCATTAATGACCATGATAGACCCTCACCAAAAGGATGACGGAGCGAAACACACGCCAAACAATATCGCACAATCTATCATTAATGACCATGATAGACCCCCCCACCAAAAGGATGACAGAGCGAAAAACAAACAAAATATCGCACAACCTATCATTAATGACCATGATAGACCCTCACCAAAAGGATGACGGAGCGAAACGCACGCCAAACAATATCGCACAATCTAACATCTACGAAATATCAGACCCACCACCAAAAGGATGGCAGAGCGAAACCACAAATAAACACATCACACAATCTATCATTAATGACCATGATAGACCCTCACCAAAATGATGACGGAGCGAACCACAAATAAACACATCGCACAATCTATCATTAATGACCATGATAGACCCAACACCAAAAGGATGATGGAGCGAAACATAAACAAGATATCGCGCAATCTGACATCGACGAAATGCCAGACCCACCACCAAAAGGATGGCGGAGCGAATCACAACACACAACATCGCACAATCTGACATCGACGAAATGCAAGACCCACCACCAAAAGGATGGCAAAGCGAAACACAAACAAAATAAGTCGCTATCACCAAAAAGATGATAGGACAACACAGATTTGAGGTTTACCAACACCTAAAGGATGCAGGCTAGGTTGAACTGACGAAGTTCGACTATCACCAAAAGGATGATAGGAATGCAATTGACAACGGTCACGCTTGCTGGGTACAACTCATTGGGGAACCCCCGAGAAGAAGATTGAATTGAAATGGGTCAACGGGGTACGCCCACCGTCTTGCTTGGAGGTTACAGGTTTGTTGAAATGATTTCATGGTTACGCCCATGATCTCTGAAGAAGACGCCCCTGACTGGGCTGAGTTTGTCTTGATGCCTTGTTTTGGTCAACAAAAGGTTGAGCCACTTCGTGAGGGACGCTCACGGTTTTGCTGAAGATGCCCCTGCTCGGGCTGGTTCTTGCATTAAACTTCTTGGATTTACCCAACAAAAGGTTGAACAACTTTGTGGGGAAAGCCCACGGTCTTGAATGGTATGCCCCTGACTGGGCTGAATGTTGATTTGCGTATTTGATCAACCACGAGGTTGAAATTCGTCACGGGAGACGCCCATGGTCTTGAAAAAGATGCCCCTGACTGGGCTGAATCTTGCTTTGAATAACTTCGAATTTTGATGGGAGAGACCCACGATTGCAGAAGATTGCCCCTGCCTGGGCTGATGACTGCTTTGAAGCTCTTGAAAATCGTGGGGTAAACCCACCATCATGTGGAAGATGCCCCTGAATGGGCTACCGATGGTCTTGGAAATCTTCGGGATTGATCCTGGACCTTGACTTACATATATGAATGCTGGATGATATTCCATATGGGCGGAAGTACAAATGCAAATGCTGACGCGCGGAGATGCAAGAGCTGGGGAAGTATGGTATGATTGGAGTATGCATATGATGTAAGATGCTTATGATAGCGAATGCAATGCGTATGATGCGCATGATTGCAGACAGGTGATTGGAAATGCAGGTGGAAATGCCAGCGTGGTGGATCTTTTGGTAGTTTCCAATGCGAATTGGACTTTGGGTGGTGGGAGGGATTGACTTCCTCGACACGTAGTTTGTTGAAGACGTCATGATTGAAGCAGAAGATGCTCTGGATGTCCCAAGTCTGGGTATTTGGTAGTTTGTTGTGAATTTCCTTCAGAGAAGGTTGTAACTCTGCTTGATGGTCAGGACGACCTGGTCTTGCCCCAGTTCGAACATGGTAATGGTCTGCCCCTGCTTAACCAATCCTGACATATGGAAGTTGAACTCGGATGACTTGCTCCCTCGCTGAGATGTCTTTGAATACCTAGCACTGATTTGCAATTTAAAATTGTACATTCACAAATGGTAATAATTAATGCAAAGTTCGATGCAAGTTTGAAAAGGTATCGTTTATTGAGAGTGTCGTGATAGTGAGATGAATGGACCATTAGCCCAAACATTGTGCTGCTTTTGATTGGCGTAGAAGATATAACAAGGATAATGACACCGATGTTGATGATTAGAAATCATGTGAGGAGTCAGGTTACGCAACCTTGCAATAGTATGCTTTCAGAATAAACCTCGCCTCAATTAGGTCTTTCGAGGGTTGTAACGTGGTCTGGTTCACGGTTATGAAACAAAGGATGCTAGGCTCAAAGTATAATTTGTACCAACCCCTTCTTCTTAATGATCTCCAGTCCTACGCTCAGTTAATTCTACACTTGTCTGGACGGTGTAAGCTTGAAGGTTCAAGGTTTGCTCGACGCGGCAGTCACCTTATTTTGGTTTTTTTGATGGATGTCAGTGCCCCTTGTCTTGGGTGGCCACTGAATCCTCCTTTGTTTTTATTGAGGGTTTCGGGGTCCTCTTTTGCTTTTGTTTTTGATCCCTAACTTTTGCATGGATTGACTTCGTTTGTCAGATCCATCGGGATTGCCTTGATTTTGCCTAAGTCCCCTCTAAGGTGTCTGACTTAGCAGGCTTTTGATGCTTTTTGTTTTTGTTGGGACTGCCATAGCATGGGTCTTTGATGAACCACCGTCTTCTGGATTTTGCTTTGTTGATTCGAGTGCGGAGTTGGATTAGCTGAACACTACCCTGCCCCAGGTTGAGTGTAAAGGTTTGAATATCCGAAGGAAACTGCTACTTCTAGGCTCGAAGTGGTTTACTAGGGATTAACTCCTTATATCTCCGGTGTTTGGGGAATTGAAGCAATGCCTGTACATCATTGACGAGATTCGTTCTGAAAGCATACGATTTGCAATTATGGGTATCTCATTTTCATCATCCTCCCTCAAATCATGCTAAACAACAGTGAATAGAGTGGAGCGAATAAATGTGTCGGTGATAAGTAAAAAAGAGTGAACACGACATAACTAGATCAAAACATGCATAAACAATACATTAACCAAATACGAATGGCAATTGTTCAAAGCATACAGTACTTAAGTAAATAAAGACAAAACATAAGAAACTGCGAATAATGAAATGGCAACATGACTGCCTTCTTCGGGGAACAAACTTGACTGGAATTGATTTGATGTTGGCGCTAGTTGACTGGTGGCATCGGATTGTTGATGATGTTTGGAGACTTCCCATTGAAGTTGATAGCATCCCTATCGATCATGTCTTGAATTATATGCTTGAAAGCCCTGCAGTCCTCAATGGTGTGACCTGGAGCGCCCTTATGAAACTCACAATGAGCATTTGCATCGTAATCGGCAGGAATGATAGTTGGAGGAGCTAAATCTCTCGGAACGATAGCTTTCTTCTCCATCAACTGAGCAAAGATTTTGGCATATGGCATTGGTAGACGATCAAAGACTCTATCTGGTCTCCATGTTCTCTGCGGACGCTGTGGGCGAGCACCTTGTCGTTGCTGAGTTGCTTGCATCTGATGTTGCTGAGGAGGATACTGATATCCTTGTCGGTTGTAGGCTTGTTGCTGAGGAGCCTGTTGCCGTGGCATCTGAGCTTGCGCTGCATGAACAGCTGGCTGATAAGGCATTGGAGCATATTGCGCAGCAGCAACATATGGATACTGATAGTAGGGAACTTGATAAGGCATAGGAGGAGCTTGTTGAGAAGCCTGCCCTTTCTGCACAAAGATGGCATTTGTTTCGCCTTCCTTCTTCTTGTATCCATTAAAAGGCCTCTTGGCATTAGCCTGGCTGTTAGAACCTCCTGGGATCTTTCCACTCTTCAGCCCTTCCTCAATTCTCTCACCGACGATCACCAAGTCAGAGAATCCAGCGGAGACACTACCGATCAGCTTTTCATAGTACTGGCCTTGCAAAGTACCCATGAAGATGTCAATCAGTTCACGGTCAACAAGAGGTGGATGCACCCTTGCGGCCAGCTCTCTCCATCGTTGTGCGTACTCCTTGAAGGATTCGCTGTCCTTCTGAGTCATACTCTGAAGCTGAGTACGGTTAGGAGCAAGGTCGGTATTGTACTTGTACTGCTTGACAAATGCATCAGCTAGCTCGGCCCAAGTGCGCACACTATTACGCTCCAGCTGCATATACCATTCAAGTGATGCCCCAGACAAGCTATCCTGGAAGCAATAGATCATGAGCTTCTCGTCTCTAGCATAGGCAGCCATCTTGCGACAGTACATCTTCAGATGAATGTTTGGGCAACTGAGACCTTTGTACTTCGAAAATTCGGGCACCTTGAATTTTGGAGGAATGACAACATCAGGCACCAAGCATAACTCCAAAGCACTGAAAGAATTTGAATTGTGCCCCTCCATGGCTCGGAGTTTCTCGGCTAGATCTCGGCACATCTTCATGGCTTCAGAATCCTGAGCAGCAACAGGACTGGCGATGGGAATAGCAGCATGATAGTTCTGAACGTCGTCATACTGATCCATCAGAGTATCTTCGACATGAGGAACCGGGATTTGCACAGCAGCAGGCTGGGCGTGAGGGATAACTCCAACGGTAACTCCAGGCGCTGGGATTGGCTGAGAAGTGTTTCCCTCGACTGCGTTGTTGAAGTTCAACGGCATTCCCTGAGAATTCGGAATTGGGACCAAAGGGATGGCAGTAGACCCTTGTCCATTGACAACAGCAGCGGCTTCACGCTGTTCTTCTTCTCTCCTGGCTGTGAGGATGGCTTCGAGGATCTGGTCGATCTTTCCTTTCATGGAATCCAACTCTTCCCTGAAGGCGACTTGCTCCTGTTGAATCTGCTCCATCACTCGTCTGGTATTGGCTCTAGTTGCGTACTGGTGTCGAGGAATCAGCTTGATTTACTGAAGAGGAAGGAACAGAGACATAAGATTCTGTTGGAGGACTGGAAATGCAAAATGCACAACATATGAAATGCAATGCAAATGATATGCAAGATGCAATGCAAGATACAAGATCCAAGATCACAGGATCACAATCAAACAACTCCTGAAGCTGGTAACTGTAACAGATAAGTAACCATAATTCCTGCTCAAAGAAAAGTGACAGGTACAACCTATACGGGAAGGTCTAAACATTCTACCCATAATCCCACTCACGGGATGGTTTCTACGTTTGGTTCCCAGGATCACGGACACTAGTTGTATCAGCGTCACGCAACAGGCTGGCTGCATTACGACGATAATGACGATAAGGTCTCTCCTGAGCGGGGTCCTCATGCTAGGCGCACAAGGAGCGAGTCCTTGGAGACTAACACTACACGACCACCAATATCGGAACTGGTGCTAACAAAAGGTTCCCAGAATCCCGGACCCTTCATTAATCAAGTCGTGCAACAGGCTAGCTGCGTTACAACGAGATCTACGAATAGGTCTCCTCTGGAGGAGCTTTCATGCTAGGCCCACAAGGAGCGAGTCCTCGGAGACTAACACTACTCGACTACCAATTCTAAACTATGTGTTCTCTCTGCTTTTACCAAAGCTCGGGTGTAGAGCTTTACTCATGATGTCACCCCAAGAACCAATAGGCAACCAAGATAACAAGCACAAATAAAATCCACAAGATAACAAATACAAAAAGAAAACAAATAAAAACAAACACTCCTCACAAACCAAAAGATAGGCTCGACTCTCTCTTTGCATGGAGCAATGCGTCCCCAGCAGAGTCGCCACCTGTCGCACCTCGAAAAATCACTTTCGAAAATACGACCCTCGCGCGAAAGGGCGCGGAAATGCGGTTCGACAGAGTCGCCACCGAACTTTATTTTTCCCGAATAAACGGGAGAGGAAAATATCGAGAAAACCTCTTAAAACGAAAGGATAGGAACAGGGCTGTCGCAACCAAGTTCCGGGTTCGGGAGTCGGTTACGTGAGGGGAAGGTATTAGCACCCCTCACGTCCGTCGTACTCGACGGGAACCTCTTAAGGTAAATGTGGGGAGTGTTGTTTAGGTTTACTTGTTTTCTTCTCGCTAGTAAAGGTAGAATTGGTAGGATAAAAGGTAAAGACGCCAGGGGAATGGGGTGGTTAGAAGATAGGGTGCTCGCCAAGGATTGGGGCCCTTGTGCCTACGTATGCTCATTCGGACGAGAATGAGAAATCAGAGCGTCGTAGTTCGACTACGGGAAAGGATGCGGAAAACGGAAGATGGATAGAAGTGTGCTCGCCAAGATCATCGCAATCTTGTGCCTACGTATCTTATATTCAAGAATGAATAAAGAATCAGAGCGTCCGTAGTTCGTGGAGACGACCACGAAAATATGAGGTTTGAAATGGGTTGAAGTTGAGTTGGGAGACGAAAGAGTGACTGACAAACAACCTAAGGGCGTGCCTCAAGAGCTTGTCATTCAAGAATTCAAGGAATGCGAGATCCCAAGAACTCAGTTCTTTCGGAAATTGGGTTGAATGAGTTGAAGATAAGAGTTGGATATTTTGAAAACGAAAGAATGAACTAACAACAACTCGGGGGCGCGCCCAAGAGTTACTCGTTCGAATATTCAAAGAATGCTAGATTCTAAGAATATCCCTCTTTCGTAAGTTTTAAAAAACGCTTGTGAAAAGACTGAATCGAAAATGGAATGTGAGGTAAAAAGGAAGTTGTTTTGAAATGGCTCGACGACGTGTCGAAGATTTGATTGAAAATGGAACCGACTTGACGACGTGTCAAGTGTTAGGATTGTGAGGAGCGATATTAGTCCCTGAGGGTGCTCCTAATATCGAGACCACGAGGAATTGTGAATGAAATGGGTTGCGAATGCGGACGAGCAATCGACTCAGGAGAATATTGAGAATGATGTTTGAGTTTGAAAAAGTCGAAAGGTTGAGTGAATAACAACCCAAAGGGCGTGCCTCGAGAGCTATTCACTCGAAAATTCAAGGAATGCTAGACTCCAAGAACCTCCTTCTTTCGAAGTGTGAATCGAAAAAGATATTTAAAAAGGTCGAAAGATTGAATGTATAATAACTCAAAGGGCGTGCCTCGAGAATCATTCACTCGAAAATTCAAGGAATGCTAGACTCCAAGAACCTCCTTCTTTCGAAGTTTGATCGAGAAAATGTTTGAAAAAGATAATTTGAAGTGTAAGTGAAATAGTCTCGACTAAAATTATCATCTATCAATAATTTGACCGATAATAATTATTAAAGTCATCATTGACTAAAATAAGCAAGAAATCGATAAAGATCGAAAATGAAAGAAGTTAAAGAGAAAACGGTCTCGGGTTTGTCACTACTCGTCAATAAATTGACAAAGTTATAACTTGGGGTATCGTCATCGACCCTAAAGACATAAAAATCCAATTAAAAAATAAAGTAAGCATATATGATTTATAAAAAGGAATTTCTACAAAAATTAAATTTTGTTTGAAAAATGAAATGAATAAATATGAGGTTATTAATAAAATGAAGAGAAAATATAAATTCTAAAAAAAGAAAAGGGATGGTACGTGGTCTTATGAGGATGTATGCATCCCAAAGTCCACCGTGGGCTCTAAGGCCCACCAACTCAAATGTCTGAAACAAGGCTTCCCTCTCTTAACAACCCACTTTAGAGAGAAAGAAAAAAAAGAAGAAACCCAACCCCACATAGAAAACCCAATACCCGAAAAAAAATAAAATAAAAAAACGCCTGAATACGCTCGGAGAAGATGAATACGCTCGGAGAAAGGACTTCTCCATCATCGCATACCCTCACTAGATTTGTTGGATTGTAATACCCAACCTTCTAGACACTACAGAATCCATTCCCAAATGCTACGAGTTTTACTTGCTCACTCGTTGCGCTTCCTTCTCCGTCTCAAGCTTCTCGTTTCTTCCAATTTGGGTCTCAAATCAGGTTTATCTCAGCTCAACTTCTTCCTTCGCTTTTCAATACGGTTCAGCTTCTGAAGACGCTTATGGGTATTTTATGAAGATTATTTATGGTCTCGGTTTGGTTGGCATGAGTTAATGGATCTGTGGTTTCCGGTTAGTATTGATGTTGATTAGTTTGGTATTTGGGGTCTTGTTCGGTGGTTAAGGTTTCTGAAGTTGATATGAGTTGATGAGGTTTGAACGGCGGTTGGTTCGCGAAAGTGGGTTGGAGATTGAAGATGGCATTTTGTGAAGGAGGTGTAGGTTTTTGATTCTTGAAGATAAGAGGGTTTTGTGTTGATGAAGGGTGAGGAAGAATGTTTTGAGGAACCTCTTCTCAGATTGCAGGTTGAGGAGTTTGGTTCTATTATCGTGAATGTTGAAGAAAGATCAAGGTCAGAGATGGTTGTTGAAGAAAGAGATAGGTGAGGTTCCTCCTTCCCTCAGATTAGAGTTGAAGGTGTTGCGTTTTTTTCTTAAGAATGAGTTTCTGGATTGTTTATGTAAGAAAGATATGATCAGTTGGGTTTCTGAAAATCATTTTCAAGTGAGGTTTTGGTTTTTTTTGTTGTTAGGTGAAGATTGGACCCCCTTTTTGTTTGAAGCTGAAGGTTATTTGAAGGAAATAAAAGGATGAGTTGAGGGTTTGTTTCTCTGAAATGATGGTGGATGTTTGTGGTTTTGTGGAGTTTGGATGTTGTTTGAACGTGAGATTGTGATTTTGGAAAATAGTGAAGCTGAGGTGAGTCCCGTTTTCTGAGTTTGAGTCAAAAAATATAAGAGTTTTTTTTTTGTTTTTCTTATTGATGTCCTCTGGATGTCTTGGTTGTATGTTTGGTGCAGGTACGGTTTGCAGTAGGTTTTGTCTGGTGTGGAGTGAGCTTGTGGGCTATTGTGTGTAGCAGGTTTTGTCTGGCGGTACGGTTATGCAGTAGTGTGGGCTGATTGTGCAGAGCTTGTCTGGTTTGCAGCAGGCTCATTGCTGGTACACTTTAGCATAGGTCTTATGGTGTGTGTAGGTTATTGATCTGGTGTGATATTGTGTGTTTTGAAATGTAAGTAGAGCTGTGTGTAGATGTTTTGTAGTGTTCTTGATTTTGGCAAAATGTGCAGGAGGGTGGTAGGGCTTCAACACATGAAGTGGTCGCAAGAACCGTAATAAGCAAGCTGTAACTTTAGCTTTCCTTTTTGAAGTTTTGGTGATGTATTATAGCTGGTAGTTGGTCGAAGCAAAACAGGACACGTCTCTTGCTGCGGGTTCGCGTTTCATCGCTTCTGTGGGGTATTGGTCGTATATTATATTAACGTACGACAATCCCTTTTCTATGGTAAAAGATGTGTCATTTATGGTTTGCAACCTTTGCCGATACCGTCATTTGAATCAAGGCATGAAATTTATATGCAGGTAACCATGAATTAAATTGTGGAGTACATGACGATGGAGTCGCGGCTTCGTTGTTCACAGCTTCAAACCTGTTATTAGCGTGGGGCTGCCGTCACTTGATGGTGTGCCGGTATGCCGCGGATATCACAAATTGGGTGTACTATGTGTTGCAGGTCCATTGCTGATGGTGGGTCGCATAATTGAAAATGTTGCAGAATTCAAGCTGCTGCCGGTTTTGTAGTGGAAATGCGTGGAACCTGCGTGAGTTTGTATACAGAAATTCTGCATAACCGCTTCGTAAGAACGACTTTAACATGGTATTTTTTGACTTTGTCGCTTCCGCAACAACTTCTTCAAACTATGCTTTGTGATTCTTGTTTTCTCCTTGTACAGGTTATGTGCTGAAACTTCATGACGGAGACGTGGGCTGTACGGAAAGTGACGGTTGATAGCTACAACAAAATTTGAATATAGCTGTGCAGAGGAGGTGCCTCTTAGACTCCACACTCGTCAATAAAGAAACCACGAAGGCCAGGGTAAATATTGCACAGTGACTGGTTAATTGGAGAGTGGGATGAGCTGCGTGTACGAAAAGGGAGAGCTATTGCTGCAAGTTGTTGTTGCGTGGAGACACTTGCGGGGTCGTACGATGCTTACGGTGCTGATACCATTTCCCATGTTCTCAAGTCTGTATGAAGGCTGGATGAAGCTTTTGGTTACTTTTTCCTTCTTTCTTATTTTCCAAGTTTTGGTTGTGAGGCATGCTAGTTTTGTTTTAAATTTGTTGTGCAACATGCTACAGGACACGGTCTTTTGGGAGCTGATGTAAATTAGAGTTGCTGCAGGTACAATTTTCATCTTTATTGTCTGTTATGTGGGTCCATCTGAGAATTCGTTTGGGTGCTGGTGTGGTTTAGAGGAAAACATTATTGTGACCACTCTTTTCTTGTCTTATCTGCGCGCAGGATATAGCTTGGTGGGCCCATCTTGGGAGTGCATTTTGTTGTACCATGAGAACTATATAGTGCAGCTGTGAGAAAACAAATAACATTATGAAAGGTGGTTTGTAGTACAGCTTCACATTACTCGCGGATGGCGTGTTTTGCGAGAATCCAAAGTGACATGATGAGGAAGATGTCCTGCGCCTTGATATCCTTCTCCTGTCAAATATTTACCTTGTTAAACGGCACCTTAGTTTCTCTACGCTTTGTTTTGGTTTAAATGTGTAGCAATAAATCAAGGAGCATGTATTCACCTTATTTTACAAACTATAGAGTCATTGATAGCCGTAGGCAGGCTAGCACAACAAAAATAAAGAAATTGCAGCTTATATGATCCCAAAAAAATTCCTTTCAATATCTGGGCTTAATCTTACACACATATCTCACCAACCCATGAATAAACTTGTGCACTTTTTAATGTCAGCATTGCAAATATTGGAATTGATGTTTTCTAACACGTAGCAGAGCTAATCCCATGAGTCCACTAGTTTAATTACAGGGTTGAGGAACCAACTTGAAACACAAACCGCCATAACACTTGATTTGGATCAACGTCGAAACGCTCCTAAAGAAAATCCAACATGTCTTGCGACGTAATTAATCCTCCCCTTTGGATAAATAACCCTTGAATTGACAAAGCTGGCTTCCATCAAGTAATCACGTATGATCAATCCTTCATACAATTTGCATTAACCATGCGAAGAAGTTGAACAAATCTTGAAAACTTCTTTCGAAATTTGATTTATAAAATAGATAACTTTTGATTGAATCCAAAAATGCATTGAAACCGAATTCCTTAACTTTTTGGAGATTCTTTCAACTTGACTTCATTAAATAAACTCGAACTTTGCACAACACCTTGATCTGATTTATTCTTTAAAATTGAAATCTTCACCTTGACCCACGCTCGCCCTGAATTTGGATGGCATAAAGACCTTAGTACCACACGAGAACCTGATCCCTCTGGAGCATGCCAAATTTTCCTGGATCAATTTGGATCCAATCTTGAACAGCAAACAAAAGCAACATATTTTTTGATTTTCTGGATAACAGTTGATGGATGGATATACAGATGCAAGTTATATACAGGGTAGGACAAATTTGGGGTATGACAGTGAGGTAAAGACATTTTACCACATCCCTGATTTTACTGCTAGTTAAAATATGATTTTACTGTCTGGTATTAAAATAAACACTCACAACAAGCTCTCTATTGCACAACAAGTATCAGTCTTTCCACTTGGAGTTTTAAGGTTTTCTATATATTTTCTTTTGCATCATATAATGTTAATAACAATTCTGGCCCTGCTTTGATCATGGATGTTATCTTGGCAGGAAACTTAATTGGAAGACAATATACCACCAGCAGAAGAGGAAAAGGTACACCAACCAATAGGTACTTGGCGTGAAAGGAAAACCAAAGATCAAGTAAAGACTGAAGCAACATTCTTCACCTGGGATCCACCCTTAGTGATTGACAGAGTTTATTTTTTTTTAGTTTCAGCTTGGTCACCACTCCTAGTTTGTAAGGGATCCATCTTAATCTCTAGTGATCTTCACGATGTACCAGAGCCTTGGTCCAATTGGAAATGTAATCACCTTGATAATTTCTCTTTTTTCCTTACGTATGAAACGTGGCTTGATTGCAGGATACGGTTTTGGCGTGGCTCATGAAAGTCTTGCGTAATGGTTATGTCATTGCTTCTGATGAAATTGGGATAAAGGCAACGATATCAGTGAATTTATGACCTTCAGCTGAGGTAGGATATGACGACATCCAAATGCTTCTAAAAGATTTTCTTTAACAGACCAAGCAAAGGTGATTTCTGTTGTACAATGGTAACTCTGGTAATCATAGTTTTTAACAATGATTAATAGATCTTTATGAGCTGAATATCCCTTTTATGTCATGTATATTCTGCATACATTTGATCCTTGCATTGAGGCCTAGCTTGAGAGGGATTATAAGGTAAAGTTGGAGACATGAAGGGGCTATAGCATTGGTGACGTCTTTTCTTAGCTCTCTCAGAGGAAACATCGTGAAAATGGGCCTGCGTTTGGAGCGAGTTTTCACATCGAACATTGCTCAGAGGTATATGTCATGTTTTGTATTTTAAACAACATTGACTCAAATGCAGCGCCATAACTAGTTTTCTTGTCTAGTCATGTAGGTAGTGACCTTTAGAAAGGAGAAAGAAATTTCGAAGCATGACGGCAATTGTAACAGCGAGATGAATATTAGGTGATACGTGCTGCAACAATTTTTTTTAGAGAAAACTTCTGATTTTCAATCAATTTTCTTTGAACTTGCTGTTTCGGACACTTCTGCTAACCGGTTTGTGTCTCCATGGCAATTGTTTCATTTTGTAGGTTATTAACTTCATATATCTTTGTACTGGTCCGTGAGGGAGATTATGTTGTCAAAACATGTGCCTTGAAGTGAGCATTCAGCCTGTGTTCGACTAGAGAACGATGCTAGCTTATGGAGGCACTCGATCCTTCCTATTCTCAGGAATATGTAGCTTATGAAATAAGAGAGCCTCGGTGGCAATGATCTTGCTTGAGAATGAAACAAATCTGATGCTTCATTTGGGAAATTCTTGGAGGTATGAGTTTCAACACCTAGTGACTTAATGTGATTTCCACCTCCTTTGTAATTACATTTATTTTAAAGCTTTGATCTTAATATTTTGCATCTGCAACATGTCTACAATTTTCCTAGTATGATGTTCCAAGATTTTTCATTTGAGATACCAACACAAATCCCAAAACCTCACTATACGGCCTCTGTTATTACACTGAGTTTGGTCTATTGCAGGTTTATGGCTTGAATCGGGTTTGCCGCATTTGGCCGTAAGGTGATGTTCATCCTGTATTGGCATAATGACTTGAGGTAATACATGAGAATTCCAAGCTTTGTCCATTAGTTTCGGTGTGAAGACTCGGCGCCGGTGAGCTACTGCTTCTTTTTTTGTTGAAATTCACTAATGCCTAAGTTATGGAACTAACTTGTATCCATGGTTTACCCTTGCATATAACCCACTCTGTGCATTTGTAGGTTTTTTATGAAATAAGCTACTGATAATGCGACACGGGGTAGCGTTGCTGTTAAGGTGCTTGCTGCATCGAATTATGTCCTGTGATACTTCTGTTATGCAGGTTGTACACACACGATACATGGCTGTGAAATTATCATTGCGTAACCAATGTGTTTCGTACTGCTCTTGCCTTTATTGAACTTCTATCTGAAATCTTTTGTTGCAGGATGATTTTGGTTTATGCGACTGCATTGTGGTAATGCGCCACTGCAAGAAGGTTATTGTTGAAGGCTTGTAGCAGCTGCGGATATAAGCCAATGTGGATTATGGAGAAATGAAGGCAACTTAATGATGAAGACCTTCGAAAGTTTGAATAAAATCCCAAACGGATTCAAAATTTGACAGATTTTAGATCTTACTCTCTTGTAATACTTACTTCCAGTATTGAATTTGAATGTACTTTTCCTCTTTGTAACCTCAAATTTGTATATTATTTGTACATTTATTGAAACTAATGTTTTACCATCATATACAATAACTGCTCAGCAGAATTTCATAACAGAATTTGTAAATCTTGAAAAAACCTAGGCCTGGTCATGTTTCATGGTGGCGTTATCACATCATCCTGGCTTAAAATCTTTTGCATCAAAATGAAGCCATATCTTTAATTTTTAAAACCACCCTTAAGTATGACTTAAAGATAATCATATTCTAAACTCTGCAAAACCTCCAATTATGAATAAGTATTTTGAGGCAAGATTTGAGTTTGTTTATCTTCCAATTCAAATTGAACTCCCTTGTTTGAACACAAATTGATGGCCTCTTGGGAATCATCTGTTATCGGCCAGAACTTCCATGTGAACTCACAAGTACACTTTAAGATATAAACACCCTCATTGATAAAATTGCTCTTGGAAGCACGTCTAAGAACCATTGTTTTGTAGACAAACTAAACACTCCTTTAAACACGTACTAATCATGCCATGAGCTCTTTGAAGCAAATTTCAATATAATCTTGTATCATGACTTCAAATTGAAATTAACTCATGCCTTAAAATTGAATGCGTAGAAAGGTTACCAATCCACATAACCACTTGGTATAAGGAAATCTCAAAGGTAGGACAAATTTGGGGTATGACAGATGCCCCTATCTAATTGGCTTAGCCCAAGTAAGATGAACGACTATGGCGCTCACTCTTTCAAGGTAGAAGACAATTAGGTATAAAGAAAACCCTAAATTTTTCCGAAAAGAAAAGAGATGCATGAGAATTGAAATACTGGAAGATGCAAGTCCAAAAATAAACTGTAAATAAACGGCAAAAAGGTCATCATCACCAAAAGGATGACGGGACGAAAACACACACAAACAACATCCCACAATCTGACACTAATCCAGATGACAGACCCCCCACCCAAAGGATGACGGAGCGAAACACACACAAACAAATATCGCACAATCTGACACCAATCCAGATGACAGACCCCCCCACCAAAAGGATGACGGAGCGAAAAACAAACAACAAATATCGCACAATCTGACACCAATCCAAGTGACAGACCCCCCACCAAAAAGGATGACGGAGCGGAACACAAACAAAATAAATATCGCACAATATGACACCAATCCAAGTGACAGACCCCCCATCAAAAGGATGACGGAGCGAAACACACACCAACAAATATCGCACAATCTATCATTAATGACTATGACAAATCCACCACCAAAAGGATGATGGAGTGAAACTCACCATAAAAAAAATATCGCACAATCTATCACCAATCCAAGTGATAGACCCCTCACCAAAAGGATGACAGAGCGAAACACACACCGGCCACTACCACCAAAAGGATGATAGGACAAACACTATCGCACAATTTGACACCAATCCAAGTGACAGACCCCCCACCAAAAGGATGACGGAGCGGAACACACACCGGCCACTACCACCAAAAGGGTGATAGGACAAACACTACCGCACAATCTGACACCAATCCAAGTGACAGACCCCTCACCAAAAGGATGACAGAGCGAAACACACACCGACCAGTACCGCCAAAAGGGTGATAGAACAAACACTATCGCACAATCTGACACCAATCCAAGTGACATACCCCCCCCCCCCCCCACCAAAAGGATGACGGAACAAAACACACACCGACCACTACCACCAAAAGGATGATAGGACAAACACTATCGCACAATCTGACACCAATCCAAGTGACAGACCCCCACCAAAAGGATGACGGAGCGAAACACACACAAACAATATCGCACAATCTGACACTAACCCAGATGACAGACCCCCACCAAAAGGATGACGAAGCGAAACACACACACAAATAAATAAATATCGCACAATCTATCACCAATCCAAGTGATAGACCCCCCACCAAAAGGATGACGGAGCGAAACACAAACAAACAATATCGCACAATCTATTACCAATCCAAGTGACAGACCCCCCACCAAAAGGATGACGGAGCGAAACTCACACACACAGGTTGATATTATAAAAAGGATGATAGAACAAAACAAATTGAAGGTTACCAACACCAAAAGGATGCAGGCTAGGTTGAACTGACGAGGTTGGCCATCACCAAAAGGATGATAGTAAGGCAATTGACATCGATCATGCTTGCTGGATACAACTCATTGGGGAACACCCAAGAGGAAGATTGGATTGGAATGAATCAAAGAGGTACGCCCACCGTTTTACTTGGAAGTCATGATATCATGAGGAACGCCCATGATCTCTGAAGAAGATGCCCCTGACTGGGCTGAGTTTGTCTTGATGCCTTGTCTTGCTCAACGAAAGGCTGAACAACTTCATGAGGAATGCTCACGGTTTTGCTGAAGATGCCCCTGACTGGGCTGAATCTTGCACTAAAGCTCTTGGATTTGGCCAACAAAAGGTTGAACAACTTCGTGGGGAACGTCCATGATTTTGAGTGGAATGCCCCTGACTGGGCTGAATGCTGATTTGAAGATCTGATCAACCACGAGGTTGAAGTACTTCATGGAAAACAACCATGGTCTTGAAAAAGTTGCCCCTGATTGGGCTGAATCTTGCTTTGAATAACTTTGAATTTCGTGGGAAAACCCATGCTTGGAGAAGATTGCCCTGACTGGGCTGATGATTGCTTTGAAGCTCCTGAAATTTGTGGGAGAAATCTACGACCTTTGTGGAAGATGCCCCTGACCGGGCTGGTGATGGTATTGGAAATCTTCAAGATTGATCCTGGACCTTGACTTGCATATATGAATGTTGGATGATAAATGATATTCCATACGAGTGGAAGTGCAAATGCAAATGCTGACGCGCGAAGATGCAAGAACTGGGGAAGTATGGTATGATTGGAGTGTGCATATGATGCAGGATACTTATGAGGTCGAATGCGATGCGTATGATGCACATGATTGCAGACGGGTGATTGGAAATGCAGGGAGACGTCGGTGCGGTGGACTTTTGGTAGTTGCCAATACGGATTGGACTTTGGGTGGTGGGAGGGATTGACTTCCTCGACACGCAGTTTGCTGAAGACGCCATGACCGAAGCAGAAGATGTCTTGGATGCCTCAAGTCTAGGCACTTGGTAATTCGTTGTGAATTCGCTTCAGATAGGGTTGCAACTCTGCTTGATGGTCAGGATAATCTGGACTTGCCCCAGTCTGAATGTGGTAATGATATGCCCCTGCTCGAGCTGTTGAATGATTTGCCCCAGCCTATGGGCTTTGAAATAATATTTCCTCATGTACGCCACTGAAAGTCAGGTTCCTCCCTAATTGCCTCTCGTTGAGATGTCCTTGAATACCTAGCACTGATTTGCAATTAAAATTGTACATTCATAAATGGTAATATTAATGCAAAGTTCAATGTAAGTTTTGAAAAAGTATCGTTTATTTGAGAGTGTTGTGGTAGTGAGACGAATGGACAATTAGCTCAAACGTTGTGCTGATTTTGATTTGTGTAGAAGATATAACAAGGATAATGACATCAATGCTGATGACTAACAATCATGTGAGGAGTCAGGTTACGCAACCTTGCGATAGTATGCTTTCAGAATAAACCTCGCCTCAATTAGGTCTTTCGAGGGTTGTAACATGGTCTGGTTCACGGTTATGAAACAAAGGATATTAGGCTCAAAGTATGATTTATACCCACCCCTTCTTCTTAATGATCTCCAGTCCTACGTTCAGTTAATTATGCACATGCTTGACGGTGTAAACTTGATGATTCAAGGTTTGCTCGACGTGGCAGTCACCTTATTTTAATAGATATCAGTGACCCTATTTGAATGGCCACCGAATCTTATTTTGTTTTTGTTGAGGGTTTCGGGGTCCTCTTTTGCTTTTGTTTTTGTTGATCCCTAACTTTTGCATGGATTGACTTTGCTTGTCAGATCCACTGGGATTGCCTTGATTTTGCCTAAGTCCCTTCTAAGGTGTTTGACTTAGTAGGCTTTTGATTTTTTTTGGGATTTTGTTGGAAGCTTGTGACTGCCATAGCATGGGTCATTGATGAACAACCATGTTCTGGATTTTCTTTGTTGATTCGAATGCGGGGTTGAATTAACTGAACACTACCCTGCCCCAGGTTGAGTGTAAAGGTTCGAATATCCGAAGGAAACTGCTACTCCTAGGCTTGAAGTGGCTTACTAGGGATTAACTCCTTATATCTCCAGTGTTTAGGGGAATTGAAGCAATGCATGTACATCATAAACGAGATTCGGTCTGAAAGCATACAGTTTGCAATTATGGGTATCTTGTTTTCATCATCCTCCCTCAAATCATGCTAAACAATAGTGGATAGTATGAAATTAATATGTGTCGGTGATAAGTGAAAATGAGTGAATACGACATAACTAATTCAAAACATGCATAAACGATACATTAATGAAAACCGAATACGAATGGCAATTGCTCAAAGCATACAATACTTAAACAAACAAAGACAAAACAAGAAATGCGAAATATGAAATGGTAACATGACGGCCTTCTTCGGGGGTGAACTTTGACTTGACTGGATTTGATCTGAATAACGCTATTTGTTCGGCGGCATTGGATTGTTGATGACGTTTGGGGGCTTCCCATTAAAGTTGATAGCATCCTTGTCGATCATGTCTTGGATCTTGTGCTTGAAAGCCCTGCAATCCTCAATGGTGTGACCTGGAGCGCCCTTATGAAACTCACAATGAGCATTTGCATCGTAGTCGGCAGGAATGACAGTTGGGGGAGCCAAATCTCACGGAACAATAGCCTTTTTCTCCATTAACTGAGCAAAGATACTAGCATATGTCATCGGCATGCGATCAAATACTCTATCAGGCTTCCACGTCCTTTGCTGACGCTATTGGCGAGCACCTTGTTGTTGTTGAGCAGCTTGCATCTGTTGTTGCTGAGGAGGATACTGATATCCTTGCTGGTTATAGGCCTGTTGCTGAGGAGCCTGTTATTGTGGCATCTGAGCTTGCACTGCTTGAACAGCTGGCTGATAAGGCATTGGAGCATATTGCACAGCAGCAACATATGGATACTGATAGTAGGGCATTTGATAAGGCATAGGAGCGGGAGCTTGTTGGGAAGCTTGCCCTTTTTGCACAGAGATTGCATTTGCTTCACCCTCTTTCTTCTTGTATCCATTGAAAGGCTTCTTGGCATTAGCCTGGTTGTTAGAACCTCCTGGGATCTTTCCACTCTTCAACCCTTCTTCAATTCTCTCACCAACGATCACCAAGTCAGAGAATCCAGCGGAGACACTACCGATCAGCTTTTCGTAGTACTGGCCTTGCAAGGTACCCATGAAAATGTCAATCAGCTCACGGTCAACAAGACGTGGATGAACCCTTGCGGCTAGCTCTCTCCATCGTTGCGCGTACTCCTTGAAGGATTCGTTGTCCTTCTGAGTCATACTTTGAAGTTGAGTACGATTCGAAGCAAGATCGGTGTTGTACTTATACTGCTTGACAAATGCATCGGCTAGCTCGGCCCAAGTGCACACACTGTTATGTTCCAGCTGCATATACCATTCGAGTGATGTCCCAGACAAACTGTCTTGGAAGCAATGAATCATGAGCTTTTCGTCTCTGGCATAGGCAGCCATCTTGCGACAGTACATCTTCAGATGAATGTTTGGGCAACTGAGACCTTTGTACTTCGAAAACTCAGGCACCTTGAACTTGGGAGGAATGACAACATCAGGCACCAAGCATAATTCCAAAGCACTGAAAGAATTTGAATTGTACCCCTCCATGGCTCGGAGTTTCTCGGCTTGATCTCGGCACATCTTCATGGCTTCTGAATCCTGAGCAGCAACAGGACTGGAAATGGGGATAGCAGCATGATAGTTCTGAACGTCGTCATAATGATCCATCAGAGTATCTTCGGTATGAGGAGCTGGGATCTACACGACAGTAGGTTGGGCCTGCGGGATAGCTCCAATGGTAACTCCGGGCGCTGGGGTTGGATGAGGAGTGTTCCCTTCGGCTGCGTTATTGAAGTTCAACGGCATCCCATGAGGATTTGGAATTGGAACCAAAGGGATGGCAGTAGACCCTTGTCCTTGACCATTATTGTTGACGACAGCAGCGACTTCACGCTGTTCTTCCTCTCTTCTGGCCGTGAGGATAGCTTCGAGGATCTGGTCAATCTTTCCTTTGATGGTGTCCAACTCTTCTCTGAAGGCAACTTGCTCTTGTTGAATCTGCTCCATCATTCGTCTTGTATTGGCTCTAGTTGCGTACTGGTGTCGAGAACTCAGCTTGATTTACTGGATATGAAGGAAAGAGAAACATGAGAAACCGCTGAAGGAAGGAGAATGCAAGATGCACAACAAATGAGATGCAATGCACATGATATGCAATGCAAGATGCAAGATCCAGGATCACAGGATCACAAATTCAAACAATTCTGAGATTTAGTCGGGTGAACGGTTCAAGGATCACAGTCACTGCTCAAAGGAACCCCCACGGGTAGGATTCTAAAACGGGTAGGTGCCTAGAGTCATGGACATCTTTCAAAGATATTACTGTCATGACAAAGCCTCATCACGACGGTAATATCCTTAAAAGAATCTCCTCTAGGTGAGGTTCTCGTATCTTCCACGCGAGAAAGACTTCTCGGAGGCATCAACTACACAACCATCGACACACGGATTCTAGAAAAGGTTCTTAGAGTCATAGATCGAGGTTGAAAATATTACTGTAAGAAAGTAATACGTTCAAGGGATCTCATCTGATTGAGGCATTCATATTAATTCACAAAGAATTAACACTACCAACCACCATGGATAAAACGGTTTATGGTCCTTGGGATCAACGATTCAAACTCGAAAACATTATTGCCATGGCAAAGACTCACCACAACAACAATATCTCCAAGGAATTTACTCCAAGCGAGGTTTTCGCTTCAACTCAACGTGAAAGACTCCACGCAAGTCTCCACTACACAACCACTATCCTAATCCTAGGGTTATACTCGGACTCGGGTGTAGAGCCATCTCACAAAATAACCATAAGCAGAACAACCCCATAATGCCACAAGCACAAGTAACCAAGACAAGGATACTAATAGATAAGCGAGAAGAAAATAAAAAACAACAAGCTAACAACTCAAACTAAGATAGGCTCGACTCTCTCTTGCATGGAGCAAATCTCCCCAGCAGAGTCGCCACCTGTCGCACCTCGAAAAATTCATTTCGAACATACGACCCTCGCGTAAAACGCGCGGAAATGCGGTTCGACAGAGTCGCCACCAAACTTTCTTTTTCCCGAATGAACGGGAGAGGAAAATATCGAGAAAACCTCATAAACGCGGAAGGAACACGGTCGTTGCAACCATATTCTTGGGTTCGGGAGTCGGTTACGCGAGGGGAAGGTATTAGCACCCCTCACGTCCGTCGTACTCGACGGGAACCTCTTAATTCGAGTTGTGATGGATGTTAGCTGAACTTAATTCTTCTCTTATCACTATTAAATGCTAAAGGATACTATAAAGGCTAAAGACACTAGGGGAAGGGGGATGGTTAAAGGATAGGGTGCTCGCCAAGGATTGGGGCCCTTGTGCCTACGTATGCTCATTCGGACGAGAATGAGAAATCAGAGCGTCGTAGTTCGACTACGAGAAAGGAAAGGGGGAAATGGAAGATGGATGGGATTGTGCTCGCCAAGATCATCGCAATCTTGTGCCTACATATCTTACATTCAAGAGTGAATGAAGAATCAGAGGGTTTGTAGTTCGTGGCAACGACCACGAAAGAAACTGGATTTGAATTGAGTTTGAAGGGGTACGGATGACGATTATTCGAAGTTTAAAAAAGACTTCTCGGACCCAAGTAATCGGGAGAGCGAACCAAAGACTCGGAACACTCTCTTTTTCATCATGAAGAAATGATATGTTTGAAAGGATAAGGTTGAAATGATGACGATCACTTGAAGCCTAAGAAAGACTTCACAGACCCCAAGTAATCGGGAAAGCGAACCAAAGACTTGGAACACTCTCTTTTTCATCGTAAAAGAAGGTTGTTTGAATTTGAAATGGTGTATAAAAGGATGAGATTGGTCGGATGACGACTACTTGAAGCTTGAGAAAGGCTTCTCGGATCCAAGTAGGCGGGAGAGCGAACCAAAAACTTGGGACACTCTCTTTTTCATCGAAAAAGAAGTTGTTTGAAAGGTGAGTGAAAGGATGAGATTGGTCGGATGACGACTACTTGAAGCTTGAGAAAGGCTTCTCGGATCCAAGTAGGCGGGAGAGCGAACCAAAGACTTGGGACACTCTCTTTTTCATCGAAAAAGAAGTTGTTTGAAAGGTGAGTGAAAGGATGAGTAATTGGAGATGGTTGAGTATTATCGAGTTTGTTAATATTATTTAAAGGCGTCAATTGCTCACACACGAATAAGATAACTCGCATATAAACAACGGAAAGCATGATCAAAGACTTGTACCTACTCTTTACACCTTGAAAAGAATTGAATAATTGTTAATTGATTGATAGTTTGTTACGAAAATCTACTTGACGTTGGATCAAGGGTTTGACTTATTATCGCGTGCAAAGCGTGTAATGTACATGGCTTGAGAAACGTGACCGACTTGACTTACGCATCAAGGGTCGAGTTATGTAATAGGTTGATGGCAGATGCGTATGAGCACTCGACTTACAAGGGTTTGAAAATGGCTCGATGATGAATCGAGAATTAGTTTGAAAATAGTTTGATCCACTCTAGTCCCTATGAGTGCTCCTAGGATATAAACTAATAATCAAAGAAATATGAAACATACATCGGAATGGGGAAGGGATACATGTAAGTTACACGGGATTTCACGAAATAAAGGGGTCTCATTGTAAGGTAGCCCAAGAGAAATTCGTGTGTGTGCATTTGTGTCCTAAACTACGCCTTGAGAAAAGTCGAGCACGACTCAAAGTTAGGAAACCTGCAAATGACCAAAGATCCAACAGTCCACCAATTTGGCTTTTAGGAGTTTCGATAATTTATTAGGTATTTTCGAATATGGGTGAATGAATATGAATAATGAGATATGATAATATGAATAATAATATGACAATAATATTCACAATAATATTTAACGGAAATTAAATTTAATGGTTAGTGAATCGAATCGGGACACGAAAGAATGGATCTCGTCTTAATCGCAAACATAATGCCAATTAATCGAAGGTAGCCTATCACGATCCCAAAGTACGGAAAATGACCCCAATGGTTATTCACCATAGATTTGAAATCAAGAAGGTTATCAACTTCGATATGCGACGCTTGCGAATAAAAGACTTCATTGATCCAAAAATCAAAATAAAATCGGAAAAAGAAGGTGGTCTCAGATCCTTTGTTTCACGCCAATAATTTGACGGCTAAACGGTGGTAATCTCGTCATCGACCATAAACAAAAATAGAATAAAAATGCCCAATAAAAAATAGAAATAACATTTATATAAAATATGAATAAAAATTTCTAAAAGAAAATATAACTATGAATAACTCTAAAAACAAACCATTAGATAATAGATACTAATGTACATATAATTAAAAAAAATGTTTTTTTTTATAATATACTGATAATATACAAATGATGAATCAATAGGAGGGTATTCCAAAACTTAGGAATCATATGGGCCTTTCACACCAGAACCCATCATCTTTAACGACTAAAAAGGAAGAAAAAAAACATTAAAAACTCGGTTGAAAGCTTCAAGACACAACCAATCACTTAAAACAAAAGCAAACAGAAAAAAAACAAAAATCTTCAAAAATCAAAACCGGAGAGGGGATCTCATAAAATCCAACAGAACTCGTGAATCGAAGGTTCCGATAAGCTCAGAAGAACACTCATTCATCGCGGCGGCTACGGTTTAAGAGGTATTGATTGGTGACGGAAGGAATCAACAAATCTATGTCATCACCTTTAATCGTGTATGTATTTCCTTTCGATTCCAAGTGATCTGTTATGGCTTTGTTCTAGGTATGAAACATGTTTCAAATCATCTTCTTCCTTTCTGTTTTGGGTTTTTTGGGTGAAAAGTTGTTGAAGGCAGAAAGAAGGAAGTCTGAGAGTTGTAGCGGTTGGGGTTTTTTGTGGGTATTAAGGTGTTTCAAATTTCTGTTGAGGTTTGAAGGTTTAATGGAGAAATATGATGAAAAGAGGTAAAGATTTTCTGGGTTGAAATGGGTTTTATTTGGTTGCTTTTGAGATGAAATATTTGGGCGAGATTATGCAAGTTGAGGGGTTAAGAAAATAGGAAGAGATTTGGAGGTGAGAGTGGTTTCAAGGTTTTGTTAATGGTCATTTAAGCTGGAATGGTGAAGTAAAACGAATTTCAAGGTGAACATGGTTTGGTGATGGTAAGTTTGCTGCATCTGTTGATGAAGAAGCATTGGGAGAGCGGCTAGGGTTCCCCTGTTGCAACATTCTCACCTGTTTTTATATGGAGAGAATCCTTGAAGGATTGAGGTGAGGCTTTGCTTTGTAGTACGATTCACTCAATTTCCTTTTTGTCTGTAGTGAGGTAAAGACATTTTACCACATCCCTGATTTTACTGCTAGTCAAAATATGATTTTACTGTCTGGTATTAAAATAAACACTCAAAACAAGCTCTCTATTGCACAACAGGTACCAGTCTTTCCACTTGGAGTTTTAAGGTTTTCTATATATTTTCTTTTGCATCAAATAATGTTAATAACAATTATAGCCCTGCTTTGATCATGGATGTTATCTTGGCAGGAAACTTAATTGGAAGACAATATACCACCAGCAGAAGAGGAAAAGGTACACCAACCAATAGGTACTTGGCGTGAAAGGAAAACCAAAGATCAAGTAAAGACTGAAGCAACATTCTTCACCTGGGATCCACCCTTAGTGATTGACAGAGTTTATTTTTTTTGAGTTTCAGCTTGGTCACCACTCCTAGTTTGTAAGGGATCCATCTTAATCTCTAGTGATCTTCACGATGTACTAGAGCCTTGGTCCAATTGGAAATGTAATCACCTTGATAATTTCTCTTTTTTCCTTACGTATGAAACGTGGCTTGATTGCAGGATACGGTTTTGGCGTGGCTCGTGAAAGTCTTGCGTAATGGTTATGTCATTGCTTCTGATGAAATTGGGATAAGGGCAGCGATATCAGTGAATTTCCGGCCTTCAGCTGAGGTAGGATATGACGACATCCAAATGCTTCTAAAAGATTTTCTTTAACAGACCAAGCAAAGGTGATTTCTGTTGTACAATGGTAACTGTGGTAATCATAGTTTTTAACAATGATTAATAGATCTTTATGAGCTGAATATCCATTTTATTTCATGTATATTCTGCATACATTTGATCCTTGTATTGAGGCCTAGCTTGAGAGGGATTATAAGGTAAAGTTGGAGACATGAAGGGGCTATAGCATTGGTGACGTCTTTTCTTAGCTCTCTCAGAGAAAACATCGTGAAAATGGGCCTGCGTTTGGAGCGAGTTTGCACATCGAACATTGCTCAGAGGTATATGTCATGTTTTGTATTTTAAACAACATTGACTCAAATGCAGCGCCATAACTAGTTTTCTTGTCTAGTCATGTAGGTAATGACCTTTGGAAAGGAAAAAGAAATTTCGAAGCATGACGGCAATTGTAACAGCGAGATGAATATTAGGTGATACGTGCTGCAACAATTTTTTTTAGAGAAAACTTCTGATTTTCAATCAATTTTCTTTGAACTTGCTGTTTCGGACACTTCTGCTAACCGGTTTGTGTCTCCATGGCAATTGTTTCATTTTGTAGGTTATTAACTTCATATATCTTTGTACTGGTCCGTGAGGGAGATTATGTTGTCAAAACATGTGCCTTGAAGTGAGCATTCAGCCTGTATTCGACTTGAGAACGATGCTAGCTTATGGAGGCACTCGATCCTTCCTATTCTCAGGAATATGTAGCTTATGAAATAAGAGAGCCTCGGTGGCAATGATCTTGCTTGAGAATGAAACAAAGTTGATGCTTCATTTGGGAAATTCTTGGAGGTATGAGTTTCAACACCTATTGACTTAATGTGATTTCCACCTCCTTTGTAATTACATTTATTTTAAAGCTTTGATCTTAATATTTTGCATCTGCAACATGTCTGCAAGTCGTTTAGAGCAGCTGGAGCATGCCTCAACAACATATACACATCTGAAAACCATTGTGCCACGGTATCTGGTAACTACAATTTTCCTAGTATGATGTTCCAAGATTTTTCATTTGAGATACCAACACAAATCCCAAAACCTCACTATACGGCCTCTGTTATTACACTGAGTTTGGTCTATTGCAGGTTTATGGCTTGAATCGGGTTTGTCGCATTTGGCCGTAAGGTGATGTTCATCCTGTATTGGCATAATGACTTGAGGTAATACATGAGAATTCCAAGCTTTGTCCATCAGTTTCAGTGTGAAGACTCGGCGCCGGTGAGCTACTGCTTTTTTTTTTGTTGAAATTCACTAATGCCTAAGTTATGGAACTAACTTGTATCCATGGTTTACCCTTGCATATAACCCACTCTGTGCATTTGCAGGTTTTTTTATGAAATAAGCTACCGATAATGCGACACGGGGTAGCGTTGTTGTTAAGGTGCTTGCTGCATCGAATTATGTCCTGTGATTCTTCTGTTATGTAGGTTGTACACACACGATACATGGCTGTGAAATTATCATTGCGTAACCAATGTGTTTCGTACTACTGTTGCCTTTATTAAACTTCTATCTGAAATCTTTTGTTGCAGGATGATTTTGGTTTATGCGACTGCATTGCGGTAATGCGCCACTGCAAGAAGGTTATTGTTGAAGGCTTGTAGCAGGTGCGGATATAAGCCAATGCGGATTATGGAGAAATGAAGGCAACTTAATGATGAAGACCTTCGAAAGTTTGAATAAAATCCCAAACAGATTCAAAATTTGACAGATTTTAGATCTTACTCTCTTGTAATACTTACTTCCAGTATTGAATTTGAATGTACTTTTCCTCTTTGTAACCTCAAATTTTTATATTATTTGTACATTTATTGAAACCAATGTTTTACCATCATATACAATAACTGCTCAACAGAATTTCATAACAAAATTTGTAAATCTTGAAAAAATCTAGGCCTAGTCACGTTTCAGGGTGGCGTTATGACATCATCCTGGCTTAAAATCTTTTGCATCAAAATGAAGTCGTATCTTTAATTTTTAAAACCACCCTTAAGTATGACTTAAAGATAATCATATTCTAAACTCTGCAAAACCTCCAATTATGAATAAGTATTTTGAGGCAAGATTTGAGTTTGTTTATCTTCCAATTCAAATTGAACTCCCTTGTTTGAACACAAATTGATGGCCTCTTGGGAATCATCTGTTATCGGCCAGAACTTCCATGTGAGCTCACAGGTACACTTTAAGATATAAACACCCTCATTGATAAAATCGCTCCTGGAAGCACGTCTAAGAACCGTGGTTTTGTAGACAAACTAAACACTCATTTAAACACGTATTAATCATGCCATGAGCTCTCTGAAGCGAATTTCAATATAATCTTGTATCATGACTTCAACTTGAAATTAACTCATGCATTAAAATTGAATGCGTAGAAAGGTTACCAATCCACATAACCACTTGGTATAAGGAAATCTCAAAGGTAGGACAAATATGGGGTATGACAACTGGAGATTGTAAAACTTTATTGGGGGTCTTCGGGAGAGATGCCATTTGATAGAATTAGTCTTGTGTGATAGACTTATTGGGGAAATACATTCCTGAGGAGTATTTCTTGTTGTAGTTGTAAAATGTTCTGTGAACTCTCAAATAAAGAGAATTATTTGTAATGTCTTCGGCAAACTTCTTTATGGATTTTTGGAGAGATGCCATTTGACGAGTTGATAATGTTGAAAAAACCCACTAAGGGTGGGCAAACTGTCTTGTGGAGATTGTCATGTGTCGTTTTGAATAAGATCTTGGTCAAACGAGTTGCTTAAATAAAGAGAATGCTTATAGTCCAAATGTAGATGGTTGAGAAAATCTTATGATATTGTTGGAGAAATGTCTGTCTTTATAAAGATTCTTCCTGGGGAGCAAAGTGCAAAATAAATGCACACTTAATCCATACTTAAAAGTTAGAGATATCCCAAAAATGTAATATCCAAGGACCGAAATTCAATTCGGGGAATAACCGAAGAGAAAATGTCAAACAAGACTCGACCATCGAGGTATGAACTCGAATGGGATGTACTAAATAACCGTCTTCCACGAGGATCAAACTCTATGGGGATGTAGAAATGTTGTGCCTTTTCTGCTTAGGGCTGATAACTCTACTTGGAAGGAGGAGATACCCAGTCACTTGGGGATAAACACGGACAAAGCGACATAACGAAACAAACACACACAAAAATGCGAAATGCACATGCCATGCTATCTATCTATATGTGTATGCGTATCCTTATGTTTACAAAACAAAAGGAGATGAAATGAACATGTTGAAGCAAACGCTCGACTAAATCTTCGAAGATAGAAGCACCACTAGGGATAGGCGGAGAACCAAAATATGGGATTACAATCCTGCGTCAGGGCTTCAAAAACTTCTCTTGGGGAATAGAGAATATTCCACTTGGGGATGTAACATCTTGATAAGTCTGAAAGTTTGTCCTGTTGAAGACGAGGATAAAGATCTGCTAGGAGCGGACCATACTCATAACTGGAAGACCTTCACGGATAAAATAAATATCCATTTCACTAGAGAGATTACTTAATGAAGTTGTAGACGGAGGTACCCAAACTGAAGTTTCATAGGGGATAAAATAAATATCCTCTTCAGATGAGAAACCTGGGTCATCGTAGTTGTTGAACATGTCGGAGTTGAGCTTCAGTGGGGATGAAATAAACATCCGCTCTGCTGGGGAAGACTGGTGTTGTAGAAGATCCACTGAGGAGTCGAATAGTATCTATTTCCTTGGAAATGTGAAGCTTACAAAGGTTCACTGGGATTTTTGCATTGAAAAGACTCATCGGAGAGTTATGATGAAATTCTGTATTGATGAGTTGTGTAATGGTAGTCGCCTCCTGAACAAAAAGCATTGTACAAAAATATCAATTCTCAAATGCCCCAAGTCGAATGGTTCATAATAAAAAAGTCGTTCTTAAGAGGATTTTACAGAAAACATGGTGTCCCATTGTTTTCAAACTCTCTGGAGAGATTCGCCGAATCTCGACGTAACCAGCCCTGATTGGCGGTATTATGACTGAGTCTTCAAACTTGCTTTAGGTGAATCCAAACTTGTACGGATCAAACTTCTTGGGAAATAACTTGCCCCAGGTCAGCAAATTCTTCAAATTTTAATCAGCGATGTCGTCACGTAATCTTTCTAAGATATCAAGCAAATTTAGCGAGTCAGAAGTGTTAATTCTGAAACTGTTAATACAACATATATGTTTGTCTTGAAGTTTTTTTTTTGAAAAAAAAGGGTATCCTAATAATTAGTGACCAAAATCACTATTTAGGATATGAAATAAATTTATTTATAAGGCCAATACTAAATTTGAGCATATCTCATAGGAGTCAGGAAACGATATCTCATCGAGTATGCTTTCGAACTAGACTTTACTTCAATTAGGACTTTAAGGGTTGTATCTGGGTTTAGTTTTTCCGATTTATAAAACAAAGGAATAAAAGGCTAAAATATATTTGTGCCCACCCAATTTTTGAAAGATGCTCATTTTTTGATACCATGCCCCAAGTTAAAAACGAGGTTTGGATTTGGAAAAGACAGATTCTTCATCTAGGTTTAAGGAAGTTTAAATATTTTTGGTGTTTAAGAGGTTGAAACAGTGCCTCACATCATCAGTAGGGTATTTATTCAAAAGCATACAACGAGAGATCCTGCATTTTACTTCGTCATCCTCCTCCCAATTCTCTGTCAGAGCAAGAGATCGGGTAAAGTCGATATTATAAATTGTAAAAAATAATTTAAGTGAATACGAATGGATTTCTTCAAGACAAACATTTATTGCGTTACTTATTCAAAATAGCAAGTTCTTACATACCAAGTATGCTTTTAATCAAATAAACAAAAAACACAAAAGCAAATAAAATGAAAAGCCAGACAAGCCCTTCTCTTAGATTTTATTACGCCTTGGAATGGAGAGGCTCGCAGAATCGTCTGATATGTAGCCTTCAGACGCTATATTGATATGAGTTTTCCAAATAACCTTGGATCATGTTCTCGGAGGACGAACCATGCTGAAGTTAGGATTGGAATCTCTAAAGGATAATATTCCGCACTTAACCAACCTTTGGACGTCTGCCTTCAAACCGTAGCAGCTCTCGATATCATGCCCCGGAGCACCTTAATGGTATGGGCAGGATTTGTCAACTTTGTACCAGTACAGAAGTTTCTTGGGCACCTTAGGTGGAGCTCTTGTTGGATGTGACCTTTTTGAATCAAAGCTGGAAACAAATCAACATACTTCATAGGGATGGGATCAAACTAACGAATTCCTTCTTTCAGAATATCCATAGGTATCTTCTAATTACGAAATCGTTTCCGAAATCGTCGATTCTGCGGTCGATCTGGAGAGGCTAACTTCTGTTTAGGAGGTAGTTGTTATTCGCGCTGAGCAGGCGTTGCATACTGGTGTTGAGGGTAAGATACTGGAACTATAAATTCTCTGGAAGATCCATTGTCATTTTTATTATCTAGAGCTATACCCAAATTGTAATTGTATTGTTTCACAAAAGCAACGGCTAAGTCTTCCCAAGACTGAATGTGGGTATTTTGTAGCTTCATATACCATATTAAGGATGCCCCACATAAACTTTCTTGAAAGCAGTGAATCATCAATTTTTCATTGTCAATATAAGCGGTCATCTTTCGACAAAACATTGTCAAATGGTATTTTGGACAACTGACACCCTTATATACTTTGAAGGTAGGCATCTTGAACTTTGAAGGAATAACTACTCCTGGAACTAAACATAAGTCATGAGCATAAAGACCAGATGCATTAGCTCCTTTCATCATCTTCACTTGTTCTTTGAGATCACGAAATCCTTTCTCAATTGCTGCAATTATAGGATCGTCCACTCTCTTCTCAGCATGAGTATTCTGAAGATCAACAAACAGGTTGTCTTGCATAGGCTGAAGTTGGGTAGGAGCATCCACTTGTTGAACAAAATCGTCGGAGGAACGGTCAAATGTCGGATTAGTCCTTACTCTGAAGCCAATCATGCGATCCATATCTTTGTTCTCTTCACTATCCTTTAGTACGTACTTCGAGCTTGGTCCAATGGTCGAGATGTCAGCTGACAAGACAAAGACAGAAAGTCGGATGAGGACGCAGGGGAGAAGACACACATGCATATGCAAGATGCTAAATGCTAATGCAAGAATGCAGAAATGAAAGGTTTCATGGAACTCAAGTTCTTATAAACGTTACAGAATACCAAAGAAAATTCAATTATTATTTATTATATATATATATATATATATATATATATATATATATATATATATATATATATATATATATATATATATATATATATATATATATATATATATATATATATATATATATATATATATATATATATATATATATATATATATATATATATATATATATATATATATATATATATTGGATTACAAGGAAACAGTCTTATAAGAGTCCTTACTTAATAGCTAAATAAAAGCTAATAAAAGCCCTAAGGAAGTCCTTTATCGTGCTTGTTGATATACTTTTCTAATTGGATCTTCTTGAAGATAAGTGGTCCATAATCGTCTTCTAAGGAGTAGTGTGATAGAGGAAAATAAATCCTCTATCTCTTGTTGAAAAATAAGGAAGGAAGCCCTTGTTCACTTGGATCTTCAATATTAATGAAAGTCTTTTGAACTTCTATGGAAGTCTCTTGTATTTATTTTTTGAGTTTTCTTTATTCTTCGACCGGCGCCCTTAACTTCCTTAGGTCATCCAAGCTAGGACTCTTAAAAGAATATTTCAAAACATTTTTTTTGTAATCCCTATTGGTTTCTGTAATGTTTATAACTAAACTAGGAATCCCATGAAACCAATGCAATATGATGCTTTATGTATGCAACAAACACAAGCAAGCACACAGATAAACCATGATAAACAAACAAGGGAGACCCTAAGTTTGCAACGAGCATGGAGAAAAGGTATACCTGTTCCCAAAGGACGTGGTCTAAAGGTGGATTGTACCTGTAGAACAAGGTTCTAAGAAGGTTCCCAAAGTCATCAGCCCATCTTTCGGATATTATCAATTTCCTGACTGACTCGGGGATTAATAATATTCTCAAAAGAACTTCTTTTGAGTGTAGTATCGTGTAGCACTATTTCGGGACTACTCCCTCATAGTCTCGCACTAGATCCTAATAAAGGCCAAAGTGGGGTTAAAGTTTTCACGACTAAACTCGTTCAACCGAACCATTTTAAAAAGGGTCTCAACTAAGCGATAATTCTCGAGTCAACTTGGTCGAGACTCACTTCCTATAAGCCTCGTCGAATATATCACTATCCTATCATAATTTCTCTCAAGTCCGGGTGTAGGACTTTGTCTCACCACTCAAAGATATCAATCCAAAGAAATAAAGAACACATAAGCAAATAAGCATATAAGCAAATATATAAAGCAATAAGAAAGCAAAATAAAACAAGATAGGGAAACCCACTGAGGGATCCCAGTGAAATCGCCATTTCTGTCACGGTGAAATTCGGATATCAAGATATTGATTAACTTGAATCTTAATTCATTTTACCACCGGTATTTGATTTGTCCAAAGGAAGGGAAAAATATCGAAATACCCACAATGCAATGCAAATGCAAAGGTTAGCGAGTTTTAGGTTCGGGGGTTGGTTAAACTTAGGGAAGGTGCTAGCATCCTAAGTTTCTGTAGTACTCTACAGGAACCTCTTGTTTTGTGTTGTTTATTGCTATGTGTTATCTGCTTAAGGATAAAAGACCTAATGGTTTGATTCTAAGTATACTCGATAAGATATCGCATCTTATGTCTACATATCCTGACGGGAATGGAATCAGAGTATCTGTAGTTCCCCTAAAGGGTTTGAGGAGTTCTTTGACTATGGTCAAAGTTCCTACGGGATAAAGGTAGTCGATTGATTGGGTTTAGGAGAAAAAGATGATTTGTCATTTTAAGGGAGATTTAACCGCCACAAATTGTAGGAATTGTATTATTATGGGGTGGAGGTTCTATCTCGCTTAAGATGATTAACATCTTATTCTCTATAATGTGTTTGAATAATGTTTGAATTGAGTTGAATTGTTTTCCTATGTTGTAAAATAAAAGACAAAGGTCCTCCTATGGGTAGGCTTTATCTTAAAAGATCAACTTGAATAGGATCAAGGATCATGAGGGAATATGATGCAAATGAGATGCATACGCACGATTGTTTAAGTCATGCGCAGATTCTTCCTTTGGACGTTATGCAATGCGGTAAAATAAATTGCGAAAAATGTAAAATGCGGATAAAGCAGATGAATAAAGACATATACACGCATGAAAGCGCTGAAGTGTACAAGTGTGTGAATTGCGAATGTGCGAATACAGAAACGTGCACGATTGAATTGATTAAGTTCTACGATGTGAGATTGATTAATTACGATGTTGGTTCATTTTTAGTCGAATTGATTTGGGGAAAAGAGTTGAATTAATTTTAAGAAAAAGTTACATTATTTGTTGACATTGTAATTGATTTAATTTATGAGAAATTACTGTTATTGATTTGGTCTTAAGAAGAGTTGAATTGGTTTAGTGAGATTTGATTTTATGAGAAATTATATTAGTTTCCCTTAATTTATGAAATTAAATTAGATGAATTAGATGCATAAATTGGTTAAGATTTAGGTAGAAATAATTTTTAATTAAATAAAAATTTATTCAATAAAATAAATTATAGTAAAGAAAGGGTTTTATTAATTATCCTAAAAAACAAGTTAATTTTATGAAATATGTTATTTTTAAATAAAATAGCTTGAGTTGTTATTTATTTGATTAAATAAAAGGTTATTTTTAAATATGACATGGGTTTTTAATAATAAAACGTTTTGGGTTAATATTATTAAAGAAATACATATTATTATGTGAAAAAAGTTCTTTTTTTTTTTTATATATATATATAGGAAATGGACAAATTTATATTGTTAAAAAAACATTAAAAAACAAATAGCTACTAACATGGATTTATTAACAAATGAGTTGGTTTAAATTAATTATTAAAAGGTTATTAATGGGTTGAACTAATTAAAAGCTGATTAAAACAGATTAATTGTTGGTTTAATTAAATGAATTAGAAATAGTGGCATAAAAGTGTTTAATTAGGGGGGTTAATTAAAGGTTATTGGGCGGAATGATTGGGTGTGGTGCAGGCATACGAGTTATCGCAGGCGTGCGTGATATTGGTCGCGTGATGGGATCCTTTGGAGATCCAATAGTTTGTGTGTGAGGGTGCATAGTAGGTGAGCGTCCGCTGTGTATGTGATTTTATCACATTATTACACAAATTAGAAAAGGAAAAAACCCTAATTTCCCCCCAAATCCCCAATTTCATCCCCCTCATCGCCGATTCTCCCTCGCCTCTCTCGTAAATCCTCCATTCTTCTTCTCCGTTTGTTATTCTCCTTCGATCCGTCTCACTCTCTCCTTCGATCCCGTTAATCCTCCTCTCTCGCCATTCTTTCCTTTCAATTTCTTCTACTCCGCGATTCCTCCATTTTCCGCCATTTCTTCGATGATTTACGAACCTGTGAACAAACAAAACAACAAAAGAGCAATTAACCAGATCAAACAGCAGACGAGTTAAAAATGGTTACCCAAAAACAGAGAAGCGACAGTGGTTCGTGGTGGTTCTCGGCGGGTGGCTTCACAGTGTCTTGACGATGGTGGTTACGGTCAAAGTGTGCGTTTGAGGGTGAAGATTTTTTCGATAATGAATGTAGCGATGCTAAGAAGATAAGTTTCTTTTCATTTTTTATTTACGAAAAATGGGGTGGTGTTGAGATTTTGGGGTTTATGTGATGAACTGTTGTGTATCTCTGGATCTCCTCCTTTTATAGTTGTACGATTTCTTTTCTTATTAACTCTTTATAAATTCCTTCCAATTTTGCAATGAGTATGTCCGGATATTGTTTTGGCAAGTTATGAATGATATTTCCAAGTTTGACTTGAACGTGTTGGGACATGTTCTTGTATGTTAGGAAAGAAATGGGATCCTTTTTTATTTAGTCCCGTTGACTGTTTTGGAAAGGTAGTAAATGTTTGATTCAATGCGATTCTTTCTAACCAAAGCATGTGTTTGTATCTTTACTTCCAGATTTCATGTTGAGCTTAATTGGGGAAGAAAATTGCTCGTATGATGTGCGTTTTGGATGCCGGCTGCTACTAATTGACTTCTCAAATTAAGTTGGTAAGCCCTCAACATCAATCTAAAAAGGAAAACTTAAATTTGTAAGCTCTGAATCGAACTATCTCTAATTGTCTTCTTCTTGGATTTGTAGGTTTAACAGCTCTGAGAGGCAGACAGTATGTTCCCTCGGAGTTTATTCGAACAACGTCTATAATTGTCTTGCTTATCAACTATCGGTCAGAGTCAACGGTATGACATGTTTTAAACCAATATTCAAATGAAAGAAAAGTTGATTACCAGCTAACGTCGATTCTGCTGCAGGTTTGATGACGACTTGGATTAGGTTTGGGAAAAGTTAATTGGGTCGTACCACCACTGTCGGCAAGTGCTTCGAAGATATGCTCATATTTGGCCACACAAAGGTCCCTCTTGATTTGCAGATTTTAAAACCACTTTTCAGTCTTTCTATCTTTGCTTCCCTGTCCTCTACTGCGCTGCTTCGCACCATTTGTTTCTCCGCTGATTTTGTTCCTTTGTCATTACTCACTTCTCCAACGTTTTCCATCAATGATGATGTTGGTCTTAGCAATAACGCTGGCGGTGTTAATGATTCTGACCTTGTTGGCTTCAGCATTCCAAGTTGACCTTCCATGTCATTCAAAGACAGAGTAATTTCTTTTAGTTGTTGTTCAACTTTAGCCTTTTTATGAACCAGGTCAACGTATATCTCCTGCTTCTTAGAAGAAAACTAGGAATCATGGTAGTCATAGTTTAAATTTGATTGACAAGAACTATGAGTTACAACCAAAATGGCTTCCATTTTTGATCTGAGATCCTGCATGTCTCGTTTCAACTTATTTATTTCCTCCATTATCTCCCTGAGAACATTATGATCTGGTGAAATGGTGTCTCCAGGCTTCCATCCGGGGGTTTGTTCACAGGAAATTTGAGGGTGTCGCCGAACGGAGCTGAGTTTGAGCTTCGACATTGCATTGGAGCCAACGACTCGAGTTAGTACGGGAAAAGATGTTCTTCAGTAGATCCTCGTTTGATAAAGCAGAGGCAGCCGCGATCATCTCATTCCATTAGTTACTGTTTCATTGGAAAAACTTATGGACTCCAAAATGACATATGGTTTGGTAAGTCCGGCCAAATGTCGGTTCTATTTTCGTAACCATGAATCTTCCTTTACCGGTGTGTCGGTGTTTTGATTGAAAGAGATTGACTGAATGTCGTCACCATAATAACTGCAGGTCGGCGCAACAATGAGCCCAATTTGCACTCAGGGCCGTAGTCGGAATGAAAGGAGTGGTTCGCTGATTAGAGCGAAAGCAGAAGATGATGTTCAATCCTGTTTTTGTTCCCTCTTAATCTTAGTTTTACATGATGTGACAGAAAACTGTATTGAAAAAGAGGTAGCTCTTTAGAGAGATTTTGAATACTTGAATGTAATTTATGAAGTAGTGAGATCGATCATCCACAGGCTGTCAAATTTTGTGAGGTTGGCATGACCTTTGTACAATATACATGAGAATGTAAAGCTTCCAATCAATATTGTTCCTTCAAAAAACACACTACTATGTCTGCAAGAATTAATTTTTTTTATGTTTTATTTTCTTACATGTATGGTCTGAGTCAAACCTCGTGGTAATTTACTTTGGGTCATGCGGATATGAAAATAGAAGGTGTATTCTTGGAACAAACATCTCCTCCTGCACTTCTTTTGGAATGGAACTGAGAAACCAGACTCGTGCTAGAACCCCTGCCCTTATGACTAGAGTTTGCAATCCGAATCTCGAACCATCTTAACCTTATCATAACACGAATACCGAAATTTGAAAATAGATTTGATTAATGTCACATAAGAACCCCCTTGTTCTTATAACTTGGATTGTTAACTTGAACTTTGAAACTTTGAGCTCGTAATAACTCCTTTTTTCCACGAAGAATTTTGTAGTTATAATTGAATAAAAACTTGACATGAAGATTAGAAATCTGAAATCAGTATGCTTGGAAGGATAGATATTCTGGTAATAGAGCCACACCATGAGGAACCTTCTGAGCTTGGGGATATCCCCGAAAAATTATACCTACATAAGTTGGTTAGTCGCAATAAACGCGCACACATAAGTAAAATAAAACACACAAGAAAATAAACAAAGAGGTGGGATCTTAAGGTCAAATATTAGGGTGTGACAATAAGATGGAAAATATTTTTGAAAAATTATGAGTGAAAAAACAATTAGGAGTTTTTTATTTATGATTTTTCAAAATAAATGAGAAAATAAAAACAAATAAAATGAAATGAACATGTTGTAAAAAACCACAACCATCAGATCAGATCAAAGGTTGGCAAATAAACACATGTGTAACCATCAGATCTCACTTAAAACAGATCCAACGGTCAAGATCAAAAGAGACACGACAGACCTTAAGTAAAAACACACGCTGGATCATTTTCGAATTAAAACAACTTCAAGCCACCGTGAGAGCAGTTCCAGTCATAGTGAGTTGCTCACTGGAGTTTGGCAAATGGCAATCTCAAGCCATGAAACCACCACCATTATAACTGTCTCATCAGTGCGAACTCAACCTCATGCTTTATTTCCATTGATTGAAAGTGAGCAGAGAGCATTTTAAGGAAAACTCAGAAAAAATGAAAACACAAAAAGAGAAATTAAATGCCAAATAAAAACAATCAACACAAGGTAAGTGGGGGTAAACAATCAGGGAGAGTCAGGCTACATTGTGGTAACTTGTTTAAGTTCAAAAGATGCTAAGAACTACCTTGTCCAAAGGGTGATCAGAGATGTTGAAAGCTAGATCTAGTTAGAGCACTTTAGTGAGTCTAAGATCTTGGTATTTGTTGTAAAAGCTTCAGAGGAGACTGAATGAGCTAATGAAATCAAGAAACAAGGTTGAAAGAGCTTAGAATTTGGAAACGAAATCTCCAATTTTCAATGAAAGGTGGGAGCTTGAGCAGAGGTTCTGGGGGCTTTATAAGCTTCGAATTTAGTGCAAATAATTTCTCTATTTATAGTTGAGGTGAACGAATGGGATACATGTGAGAATTAGTTGTAATTCGTGTGAATCAAGTGTGACAGAAGTGTGATCATCTTGCTTGCAAAGTCATCTAAAACACAGCGAAATTCTTCTAATTTTGGGTCATTTTTTATCCTCAGATATTACTTAACATCATCATGGTAAAACACATGCAAAATTTCGTTTAAAATTGATAATTGGGTGAATTTCTATTTCTGACCATGAGCAAATTTCAATTCCATGAGATCATGTTCAAACCATTGGGAAATCTTTTACACTTGACCTTTAATGCTCATTCTTTTTGCAAAATGATCATATCATAGAAAAGAGTACAATGTGAAAAGAAAGGTTTCATTTGGACGCTTGAGAAAAAAGTTATGATCTTGCAAAGTTGGCACGATGATCTGTAATCAAAGGTCAAGAAAATTTTAAGTCCAAAATGACCTATAATGTCTTCAAACTTTTCATAGATTTTCAAGCATAGTTGGCCTTTGATCCTTGAAACAAAATTAAAGCGGACATCAAATAGGATAATTTTAAAAAACCCGCCCATAGAAGTTAAAAATTGAGAGAGATGTGACCTTTAGAAGTTAGGAAAATATCACTTGAATTTAGACTAGATTTCACTAAGTCCTATAATGTCTCCAAAGTTTTGATGACCTTCCAAGCATAATTGGCTCTTGACTTGTAAAAATAAGTTTTAGGGGATGTCAAGATTATTCATTTTCCCAAATAAGCACTCAAAAATTTTGAAGTATGAAGAATTTATAAAGTTTTATACTTGGGCTTGAAATGTTGACTTTTTCGTCAAACTTCCTTGGACAAACTTGCAACCTTAGACTTTTTATTGCATTTCAAGGCACAATGATGATCATATGAACTCAAATTGATATATTATTGAATTTCCTTGGATGAAACTTGCAATGTCTTAAGGAAAATTGTTGAGGAAGGCATGAAACAAGCACATGAACGTTTGAAATTTCTTGAGAAACAAGCTATCAAACTTTGAAAAATCTTTGATAAAAAGAAGTTTAATAATGCTTGAGACTTTGTGATTTGAGATTATAGGTCATGCTTTAATGAATAGCCTTTGAAAATCTCTGGTTAACCACACTTTGGCTTGAGGAACTCAAACCCTAGTTAAGGAGACAAACACTTGATGGTCTTGATTCCAAACCCTACCTTGCAAAAGAAACAAAAGATACAAGGCATATTGTTTTGTATTTTGATTAGAGGTTTGTGAAATATAAAGTATGTAAGTACAAAAAAAATGATAAAAGACTCAAAGAGGTGCTTGATGATCTCTACAAAGGCAAACCCAAAGATGAGAGGGTTATGAGACAATCAAGTTTGTGATCTTGATGCATTGTAAAGATGCAAATGAGGTGGGATCTTAGGGGTGATATTTAGGGTATGACAAAGATAATGGTTGGAAACTTTGGAGAATCACTCTTAACATCAGAAATGAAGATCCTTACAATATTAGGACTAGATGACTTAGACCTCTTGCTTGGACCCTTTTTCTGGATATAATCATTGTCTCACACTCATTTGTGATTATCCCCTAATAATGAAGCTTACAGGTCAATCGACTTCTTGCTTAGCCTTTCCTCCCGAGTTGGTTAAGCCTGAGCGATCAGTAAAGCCTCGACATCTATGATAGTGAGAAGGGGGTAGTGGATCATGTTATCTCCCTCATTGGCCTTTTTCCTCCTAAAAGATTCTTTACGAATGCAATGGTATCTGCAGAAAAGGTCAAAGAAAATTAGCAAGTGTTAAAGGAATAATAGAAACAAATATGAAGATTGTCGCTACTCAAAAAATGTAACAACGGGGAGCCGAAAAGAAAGACAGAAGAGTCGTCACCGAACTTTATTTATCCCATGATGGGAAATGAAAATATCGAGAAAACCTTAAGAAAGAAACAAATAAGATGGTCTCGCAACCAAGAACGGGTTCGGAAGCCGGTTATGCGAAGGGAAGGTATTAGCACCCCTCGCATCCATCGTACTCAATGGGAACCATTTGTTTGTCGATGTGTGAAGATATTTGCAAAAATTTATGCTATAAAAGACTGTTCCACAGGATAAAGAGAGTTAGTAAATAAGAAAAACTGAGGTACACGGGGAAATGAGAGAATAACAGACTCGGTAGGACTTCGCGGTCCTAGGCCTACGTATTCTCAACGGATATGAGAAAGTCAGAGTCGACGTAGTTCGGGAATCTATAGATATAGGGGGGAATATGCTCGGCAAGGATTGTGGCCCTTGTGCCTACGTATCTTTGCTTGAAGAAGTAAAGAATCAGAGCAGCCGTAGTTCGGCCTACGGTTTGTTGGGATGGTCTGGTAGACGATGCTATCGTGCGCATTCTAACAGTTTTAGATGTATTGCTACTCGCTCGTTGGAGACTTAGGCGTTACCTGTTTGCGGTAGAACGGACGTAGCATGTTCGTCTAAGAAAAGATGGAAAAGAGAGAAGGGTGCTCGCTAGGATTATCGCAATCCTATGCCTACGTATTCTCAACATGCATGAGAAATCAGAGCAACGTAGTTCATGGAACGGGTAACCGGTGTTTTTGTGGATGATGCTATCGTGTGCATTCTAGCAGTTTAGTTGTATTGTTGCTCACTCGTTGGAGACTTAGGCGTTACCTGTTTGCGGAAGAACGGATGTAGCATGTCCTTCTTGAAATTATTAATTTTCGCCATGCGAGGCAAGATGTCACATTTTATTTGTGAGAGTTATTTTTAGGGGTGAAATAGGTCCTCAGATAGTAACCCCTTGCGGGTAGTACCCAATTCTTTATCTCAGAGTTTTGTTATGAAAAGGTGTGGCGAATACAGTCGCATCTTCATATTGCAAGACAAGCATCGAGACCACACACTACAGTGAGTATCCTGACACTCGGAGAGGAAGAAGTCTATACTCAATCCTCTCTCTTTAATTCAATACAAAGAGAACTTCATTCTCTTATTAAAAGTGTTTTTGGTTTTGAATGGTAAGTGCTTTGCGACAGTGAACCCTACGGTGCGACCAATCCGCGACCATTTTAGTTTTTGTTGGGAAAAGAAAATGAAAATGCACTCGGTGCGGGACCGAGGTTTTAAGAGAAAGAGATTTCGAAAAGAAGTTATGAAAAAGAGAGGTGGTGAATAGAGTCACGTCTTCGTATTGAAAGACGAGTATCGAGACCACCCACTCTACAATGAATATCTTGACACTCTGAGAGGAAGAATTCTACACTCAATCCTCTCTCTTTAATTCAATACAAAGAGAACTTCATTCTCTTATTAAAGATGGTTTGGCAATGTCAGTGAATCGAAAAGATGGAGGAATAATATTGAGGATCATTCTTCGATTGAAACATGTCGCACTGGCCAAAAGAATGGGATCTCATCTTAATCGCAAATAAAATGTTGATTAATCAAAGGTAGCCTATCGCGATCCCAAAGTAAAGAAAATGACCCAAATCATCATCTTCCATAGATTTGAAATCGGGAAGGTTATCAACTCTGATAAATCTGACGCTTACGGATACAAGACTTCATCGATCACAGAAAATCAAAATAAAATCGAAAGAATAAGAAATGAGGGGAGAAAGAGGGTGGTCTTGGGCAAAGCATCATCTATCAATAATTTTACTAATAATGCTTTTAGGGGGGTGTCGTCATCGACCAAAACAGATGAAATGAAATAAAGTCGAAAATGAGAAAGAAGAGAGAAAGTCGGTCTCGGATCTATTGTTTCTCATCAATAATTTGACGGATAAACGACAAAAGTCTCTTCATCGATCCAAAAAGGCAAAAATGGAACAAAACGTCCAATAACAAAAGAGGAATAAGATCTAACTTCTAATAGCAAAATAAAATAAACTCTAATATTATAAACTAGAAATTAGAAAATAAAATATAGATTCTAAAAAATAATATACATGATATATTCTAAAGAAAAGTTAGAAATATATTATATAAAAACTAAAACTAATATATTTACAAAATTCATAGAAACTGTTTTTTAGAGACTAAATTATAAAATTATATATATATATATATATATATATATATATATATATATATATATATATATATATATATATATATATATATATATATATATATATATATATATATATATATATATATATATATATATAAACAGAATGATAATAATATTAATAAATCCCGAAATTAAATTTATATAATACAAATTAAGAAGCAGGGGGTTTACGAATTAAAACAGGGTGTCTACAAAACAAATCCAAATGGGTTACGAAGCCCAATAACAGAATATGTTCAGAATAAAATTAAATAAATAAAAACAAAAAAAAAAGAAAAGAAAATCCTCTTCTTCTTGTACGTCGACCTCACTCCATCACTCTCACCTGCTCGAAACTTTCTCTCCCTCCCTCTCAGTTCAACGGCTTCCCTCTCACCAGCTCGTCTCAGTCTCTTTCTGTCTCACTCTGTATTTAAAATAACTTTTCTCCTCCATTTGGTTTCTGTTTGAATCCGAGAGTAGGTTTTGATGGGGTTAGAAGTGAATCGTGGGAATGGGTTCATGGATGAAGGTTAGACGAAGGTGGAAGATGAAGAGAGTTTTGGAGAAATGAGTTGATTGAAGGTGTTTTAATGGAGGTCAAAGGTTGAATTTTGTTTGATTCCTGGTGTTGCACCCTAAAATTTGCCTAACCTTTTCTTACTTGGTTTATGTTTCATTTGCATTAGCATATCATGGGTCTAACATTTGCATAGCATAGCATTGTCCATTTAACAGAGGATCAAGTGTGGAGCCTTTCTAGAGGTCTTATGCAAGTTTGAGAAGTCATCATAATCATCAAAAAGAGGGTTGGTTTCTCAAGAAGTTCATTTGCTTGTATGGGGTTAGTCTCCTAATTTGAGGACCAATTGAAGATCATCAGGGGATTGTGAGGTTTTGACCAAGGTGAGAGGGTGTGAGTAGAGCTCATTGGAGTGCCTTGAGGGTTATGGTGGAGCTCAATCAAGTCATTGTGCCAAGTGTGAAGAGCCACTGTTGAGGATGTTGCAAGCAGGGTTTTCACCTGAGTAATCCTAAGTCAATTGACCAATTGAAGAGGATCAAAGCTCAATTCTAGGTCTTTGTGATCATGGATAGTTGTATGAGATGATATTTCAAGATCTATGCCATAAAAGTTCAAGGTTGTAGGAGTTGCTAAATTAGGGTTCTCAGGGTAAAATCCCCTATTTAGTGCCTAACTCCAAGACCACTTATCTCAAGATGCAAGTTTCATCTCCACTTTTGGCCAACATGAAACTTGTAGATCATGCTTTTATCTTTAATTTTAGTACTAGAAGTACTTCATTGGATTAACAGAACTCAAGTTATGGTCCAGACAAGTTACAGGTCCTCAGATGCCTCTGAAATTTGTCTGTGAAAATCATCTGACTTCCAAGCTACTTTTGACCTAGGAGGGTGTTTCTCCTAAACTTTTGGATAACATGAAAGTTATTCCTCTTGATCTTAGCTTTCCAAATTTTATTAGAAGTTTTCCATCTGATTTGTAGAACTCAAGTTATGAGGTTTACAAGTTAGGGGTATTTTGGGAAAGTGAGATTATAGGCCATTTTCAATTATAGGTCAAAAATCTCCAGCGTGCACATCTCAAATGCAATTTTGTTCAACATGGAACTTGCTCAAAATTTGGTTTTTAGGTTAACCAAGAGCTCATGATGAATTGATTTGGTCCATAGTAAGAGTTGACTTGAATTGGTTTGAAAAAAAGAGAAATTAAAGGCCTTATTTGGTGGGAAATTCAAATAAATTGTTATGTGCTCAAACAAAGGTAAATGACCATTCAATTTGATCAGAAATGATGTTTTAGAAACATTGGCATTATTAGAATTTGCAATTGACCTATAATTCATGGTGTTTTGACATGTTTCTTCACTAATAAGCAACATCACAAGAAATCATTCGCAAAGCCAATTTGGAAGCTCCTTGTGATCTGAATTCATCCCAAATGTGTTATGCAAGCTAACCGAAGCTTCCCAAGCAAGCTTTTGAGCCAAATTTCGCACATGGCATGTTAAACTTTTGGAAGAAAATTGAAAATTGGTTTTTATGTTTTGGGCCTCCATTGGATCAAAAAAGTCCACAGATACTTTCTATTTAAGTTTTGTGGATGAATTGGAACGTTTTTGGAGAGCATTTCGCACCAGAGCCAAGGATTGGAGTTAGAGCTTAAAGGAGAAATTTGAAAATCGTGTTTTCATTTCCAAACCAGATCCAAGCCAATTGAAGTTAGCAAAGTGTTCCTCATCAAGCATTGAAGCAATCTGCATTGTTTTGAGGCCAGAATCGTGTTCTACACACCTCTATTTGAAGCTTCAAGTCAGGTTGGTAGATCTCAAATTTTCTCTTAATCTAGCATGATATAGTTAGAAATGAACACGTGGATAGGATCTATGTGAAATGTAGCACGTTTTAGGATCAAATTGGTAGCAATTGGTGATGATTGATCACGTGGTACCATTTCTGTTTTGATTCGAAACTATCTGATCTGGATGAATTAATACAAAATGAATAGCTTAGGTTAATTAGTGAAGTATGAGGATCATTTCTATACCATTAATTGGACAATTGGTGAGGATGAATGACATGACATAAATTGGATCTTGATTCGGTTTTGGAAATCTAGAAGGTTTCAGTTAATTTGGATAGGTTATTCGTGATCAACGTGAAATTCTAAGCAAGATAGGTATAAAGTTTGTAATTTCTGGACACCTGCAACTTGGCCTTCATCGGAGAAGACGGTGGCGCCACCGTCTGGGCCACCATCTGAGAATCACAGTTCACCAGAGCTCGTTGGGGAAGATGAAGTGTGGAGCGTTGGATTAGTCTGAATATTGGACTTTGTCATCTGATCTTGTGGCTCAGATTTGAATTCAGAGTTGGCTTCAACAATATGAAACGCATCGTTTCATTAATCCCAGTCAGCGTGTGACTGGGATGCCTCCGTGGACGTACTGAGAGGCCTTGGATCTGTTTACTTAGTCAATCCATCTAACGCATCACACTAATTCCTGACTTTTATTTAGGTTAATTCATTTTTCTATTTTCATAAATTGTTTTTTATCTTCTAAAATCATTTTAAAATTCAATAATTGTTAGAAAAATAAACTAAAAATATCCCCAGGTTCCTCTCTTTATTTGTGATTTTTCTGTAGCTTTAGATTTAATTTTTGTTGATTTTTCAATTTAATTCATATTTTTCTTGTTTTGGATATTTCTTTATTTTTGCATAATTGAGTTGCCTGTTTGTTGATTTTTGTTCTCTCATTTGGTTTGTATTTTTGTTGTGAAATTTTGATAGCTGATAGGTTAGAGATGTATGCTCCCATATGAATTTTCTCACATTTTTTAGAAAATCATAGCTTCTGATTTAGAGATAGGTTTAGAGCCTTTCCCCATTAATGGTTTCCCTTGTACCTTTCAACTTAGGATTTTATTAGAGGACTTAGGAATTGAATTAGTTCCTGATTTTTGAACTATAGATCATTAACAAATGCATGTTCCCATAGAAAAATAATTAGATTTTTAGGATGTGATTTTCTGTTTTAGATAGAATATTCAAGTTGTTTGTTCCTTTGGTGCTTCAACTTTGGTGATTGTTTTGGAATGGACTCAAAGTGGGCTTTCCTTGCATGTTGGGCCTCTGGTTCCTCTTGGATGGTGTCATGGACATGATGAAGCTTTTGTGGAGTGGCTGGTGGAGCTTGGCTTGGAGCTTTTCTTTCCTTTTTGTTAGCTTTTTGTAGCTTACATGATTAGGGTTTTTAGGAGAGAGCTTTAGAACTAGTTTTTCCTTCAAATAATGGTTGGTTTCATTCACCTTCCATCTTATCCTATGATTCAAAGTCCTCAAGTGAAAGTCTCATCTCTCCTTTGTAGGGATGTGTGACACTTTACAATGAGTAGAACTTTTGAGGATTCCTTTCTCTGATAACTGGTTGAGTGTCAGGTGGGATTCCTTTGGTTTCCTTCCTGCTTCCCATCATCAAATACTCATCTTGTTGATTCTCTTCATTCTTGGTGGAGTGCATTGTTAAAGTTTGAAGATGGAGTATCCCTTTCCTTCTCTTTAAGATGGTGTGAACTTGAAGAGCAGTTACAGACTTTGGATTGGATTGCTATCAGACGATTGCTCTGCTGTGGAGATTGCTAGCTTGTGTTCCCTGTTTGTCTGTTTGCTTCTTGTTCAACTGTATTGATGTGATTTGCTTGGAGTGTTGCATTAGATTTTAGGCTTCATGTAGATGATCATAGGCCTAAGAGCATCTTAAGGGTTGAGCTTCTCCCCTTGCTTGTATTGCATTAGAGGTTGAGTTTCTCCCTCTGCTTGTATTTTTACTGGGTGGCTTTGCTTGCTGGTATTTGGTAGAGCTCAGCTCCCTTGCCTGTATGGTGTGTGGCCTTTGTGCCTTGTTTGTTTAGAAGTTGAGTTTGGCTCCTTATTCTTGTGTGATGCATAACATGCATTTTATTTACAGCATTTTGTTTACAGTAATTTCTTTTCAGTTAATTTGTTTACTGTTTGTTTTTCTTTGCCATGTTCCCCAGGAACTCTGACTTCTCTGGTTCCAGAGAAGTTATGACAGACATTAGGTTTCTATCCATGCATGATAACATTAGGTATATTCCCTCCTAACCTTAACTGTAGGTCCATTTTGCATGACAACTTTAGGATTGGACCAGTTCCCCTTTAGTGCGTCTTTTCTCTTCTCATCTGCAAACAAAATCAAAATACAGTAATAAAGGTTAATTGACGTCGTACGTTACGAGCCTTAAGCTACTTGAGAAAGGATTGTTGAAGAGTTTCTTTTCGACAGTCTGGATGTTTAGTATGGTACCCTTTGGGTGACATGCGATTCATTCACTCTCAGGTCATAGTCTCTAGTGTGATATCAGTTGCAAACATCCATAAAAAACACTTCTCTAAAAAACAGAAAACAAAAATCAAACTCTTTTTGTCCTCTTGGACCTTTAATCCCTTGGGAAACATTTTTCAGAAGGAGAGTTATGTTAACTCCCGGTTCTACCGCAAACGGTAAACGCCTAAGTCTCTAATGGTTGAGCTGCATACACCTACTGCTGGAACCGTCTGTTAACCCTACTCGGATAAAAAAGACAAACCTAGGTCTCTCGTGTCTCGAACCACGTTTGCTCTGATTTTTCGCGCTGTGTGAAAGTACGTAGGCACAAGATGCAATATCTTGGCGAGCAACCTTCCCCCCGTAGTTAGGCGAACTACGTTGACTCTGATTTCTCGTTCCAGACGGGAATACGTAGGCATAAAGTGCGACGCTTTGCCGAGTCATTTTATTTGCTTTTCAGACCAGACCTTTAGTGTAGATAGATTTAACAAACCCATCAGATAAACACAACAAGCATGGATTCCATCGAGTACGATGGACGTGAGGGGTGCTAATACCTTCCCCTTGCGTAACCGACTCCCGAATCCAGACAATGGTTGCGATGACCTTGTCTTATGCCTTTGCGTCAAGTTTTTTCCAATCGCTTCCTTTCCCGCTCTGAGGGATAAATAATTAAAGGTGGCGACTCTTCTGTCATTTTCGGCCTTGTTTTTCGCAGTAGCGACAGCTGGCAACTCTGTTGGGGAATCCAACGGTTCCCTATGCGAGTCAATCCTAGTGCTTGTGTGTTTACTTGTTGGGTTTTATATATCGCATTTACCTTCCGCATTTTATTTTCAGTATGATTATTATTATTGTGATGTTATGGGAAGGGGATCTGATGAGCGAGAAGCCAAACCCAGGCTTGAGTGTACTTAGCATTAGTTGTGGAAATTAGTGGGTGCGTGCTTGCTTTGCAGGCACTAGTGTCTCATGAAATCCACGCTCACACGAGGTTCTCCCAGTTGACTTCTTTTCCGGCCCTTTGAGTCTGAGGGGTTGTTGGTTTGGAGGATTGTCGACTCTGGGGACCGATCATTTGTGACTCAGCAGAGTGAGGCCACTTCAAGGGATGATGATGCCACACCTTCTGGGTATTGTATCATCGCTCTTGAAAGTCTGTGACGCTGGGAAACGCATAGGATGCCATACCTTGACTGTGATTTAGGTCCATACCTGTGAGCGGGGTCGGGTTTATTGCAGGAAATCTTAACCTTCAGACTACCTGGTTTTCTTGTCAGTGAATCAGTGTTGTTGGGTTCAGAGGTTTTTATCGTCATAGATGTGGTTGTTCTCGACAATGTGTATTTATTGGTCCTCTTCAGGGTTGTGCTATCAGAGCAGTGTGGTGATTGTGTTGGATCAGAGCTTGGATTTTCTCAACAGCCATCTTGATCCTCTATTGCATTGCATTTTGCATTTTTGCATATCATTAACGTGTGTCTGTGTTGCAGGTACCTTATCCCCCGATTCAGGTTTTCTTTCCTTCTGTTGTGCTATTATGGGTTCTCTGAGGAAGACTGTGGCCGATAAGCTTCCTAATCCAGATGTTGCTCAGTTGTCCAGTTTGATTGCTTTGGCAGATGATACTGTGAGGGGTGAATTCAGAAAGTCTTATGGGAAGCTGCTCAGTTTGACCCGTAAACCTTCTGTGTATGAGTTGAATGGGTTGTATGCCTTATTGCAGTTCTATGATCCTCCTTTGAGATGCTTTACTTTCCCGGACTTCATTCTTGCACCTACATTAGAGGAGTATGTTGATTTATTAGGTGTGCCTATCAGGAGTTAGATGTCTTTTGTTCATATGGATGCTGAGCCTAATATGGCTAATCTAGCTCTTTCTCTTCATCTGGATGCCTCTGAGTTGATCTTGTCTAGTTGGAATGGGGTTCCTTCTTTTTCTCTGCATTTCTTAGTTGGGAAAGCCCAACAGTGTGCCAAAGACGGTTGTTGGATTGTGTTCAACGCCATTCTTGCTCTCTGGATATATGGTATCATTATGTTTCCTAATATGCCTGATTTTGTGGACTTAGATATCTTTGCATCAGGGAACCCAATTCCTACTTTGATTGGAGATGTCTATCATTTCGTGCATTACAAGAACGAGAATAGAAGGGGTAAGAATGTATCATGTTGTGTGCCTTTGTTCTATAGATGGTTTGATAGTCACCTACCCAAGAAGGGTCTCTTTACTTCATCTGCAGCCACAATTGAGTGGTATGAGCGCTTAATGAGTTTATCAGCAGAGAGTGTTGTTTAGTTTGATAGAGATATATGGGTGCTGAGGTTATATTCAGCTACAGTGGGTTTCCGAATGTGCCTTTGATAGGAAGGAAGGGTTGTATCAACTATAATCCATCTTTGCTTGTCCGACAGTTTGCTTATGCTTTGAGGGTTCCGCCAAAGGATGAAGAGGTGCAGGAATCTCTGTACCTCACTGGTCTTCTAGAGGGGAATATGTTATCTAAGCTTCAGCATGCTTGGAATGATATCAGTAGACGAGGGAAACCATTGTTGGGGAAAAGTAATAGCCAAGCCTACGCTCCATATGTGACCTGGATCAGAGCCAGAGCAGAGATTGTAGGGATGCCTTTTCCACCTGCTAAGCAGGAATTCCCTTCAGTGGTGGAGGAGCCTACTACCGTGTCTATTCAGCAGTATAATCAGGTGTTAGCTAAGAGAGAAGAGCTGAAGAAGGCAAATGAAGAGTTAGAGAGAGAGAGAGAGTTAGCACAGATCAGAAGTGAGAGAAGTGAAGTCGTCCACTCCTTCAAGAGGCAAACAGAGTTGGTGAACAGGTTAGGTACGGATTTGACTAAGCAGATAGCTGAGCGTGAGCGTTTGGGTCGGGACTTCAAATATGTCACTGACGTACTGGCCACTAAGAAGCAGCACTTGGATGAGGCGTACAGAAGAATATCCAAGTTTAATCAGCATTGGAATGCCACCATAGCCAACAACAAAGAGAGGGAAGATAAGCTAAAGCAGCAGATCTCCAAATTGAAGGCTCAGGCGAAGGCTAGTGAGAAGAGGTTTGATGAGGAGACCGCTCGCAGATACACCGCTGAAGATTTGCTGAACAAAGCTCTCGCTAGCTTGAAGGATCGCAAGCAGAGGTTCGAGTCCAAGAAGCGAAAGCTAGAGGATTGCTTTGGCCAGGGAGCGTGGGAAGATTCAGTTGAGGGTCTCCAATGTACTATCATGCAGAGAGAGTTGCTTGTTGAAGGGTTACTTACTCGTCCTGATCACCCCGAGACTAGAGAGTTGCTAGAGGAGTTTCGTGCCCGCGGTCACACTTGATTATCTTTGTAGCTCTTTGTTTTCCATTCTTGTTGTAGGCTGACCATCATCAGGCTTGTTGGTTGAGGTCATGCTATTCCCATTGTATTCGTTGACTTTGTATTACCACCTTGTGGGCCTTATCTATATATGAGATGTTATTCTAGTGGATACCCGGACTTCTTGTTATCAGCACTGGCACTCTGGCACTCAAATCGGGGGAATATCTCCCTAACGCATAGACACACGTTTGCATTTGCATAAATTATTCGCATAGCAGGTACCTTGTACTGTTCTCTTAACTCTCTGTTGATGCAGGTTCCAGGATTGCCGACCAGCGAATTCATCGCTATCCTACCAGAAACAACTGTAAGAAAGTCATGGACCAGATGCAGACTGAGATGCAGGAGATGCGGGCGCAGTTCATGCAGATGATGGAGATTGTGGCTAAGGGCCAGGAGCAGCTACAAACTCTGGTGTAGCCTCTAATTGCTCGGGTTGATAGTCAAGGTGTGCTACATGGCGGTTTTGCTAATCATCCTTCTCGAGTCGGGACTCCGCGAGCAGATGACACGGTGCCGGTGGTTGCCCTCAATACGACTGAGAATGATAACAGAGATGAGAATGTGGATGTGACAGGGAACACTGGTTTCAATGTTGGTGCTGGGAATGCTGGTCTCGGTGCTGGGAATACTGGTATGGGTGTTGGTATTGGAAACGTTGGTTTTGGTGGTAATCAAGGCTATGGCAATCAGGGTTACAGAAACCCGGGTTACGGTAATCAGGGCTTCGGTAATGCAGGCTTCGGCAATGCAAGCCATAATGGTATGGGGATGGGCGTTCATAATGCTGGTTTTGGGCCAAGCGCTGGAAATCAAGGTTTCGGTAATATGGGATATGGTCCTAGGGTTAATCAGGTTGGTTTTGGTCCTCATAATGCTTATGCTGAGTATGGTAATGAGGACTCTAACTAGGACGAAGATCTCCAGGAAGATGCTTTCCCTCCTCCAGGAAGGGATTTTGAGGCACCCGCTGACAATGATAGAAGGTTCAGGTTGTTGGAAGAACAGATGAGGAATCTTGCTAATCAGAACGCCACGGGGATGGACGTGGCTAACATGGTATTGGTCCCTGGCTTGAGGGTACCAATCAAATTCAAAGCGCCCACATTTTACAAGTATAATGGGGATACTTGCCCGAGGGTTCACGTGCGATCTTACTATCGGAGAATGTCTGCCTACTCTGATGATGAAAAGATGCTGATGCATTTTTTCCAAGACAGCTTGTCGGGACCATCATTGGAATGGTACATGGGGTTAGAGCCTACCCAAATCGGTAGCTGGAAGGAACTAGCAGAAGCTTTTGTCAAGCATTACCAATACAACAGCGACCTTGCGCCAAACAGGGTCCAGCTTCAAAATCTCTCTCAGAAGAGTAACGAGAGTTTCAAAGAATACGCCCAGAGGTGGCGTGAGCTAGCTGCCAGGGTGCACCCACCTATGGTAGAGCGGGAGTTGGTATATATGTTTGCGGGAACTTTCTCTGGGCTGTACTATGACAGGCTCATTAATTGTACGATGGCTAATTTTTCCGAGTTGATACTCTTGGGGGAACGTATCGAGAATGGTGTTAAGATTGGTAAGATTCAAGCGGGTGAGTCAACCTCAGCTGGAGGTGGTAAGAAGGCTTTTGGGAACAAGAGACAGGGAGATACCAATGCAGTATACAATGATCGGAGAAGGGATAGAAGTCAGAATTGGCACAGGCAGCAAGTCGCCAGTGTAACCATTCTTGTACCTCAGCAGCAACAACAACAGCCACAATAGCAACAAGGACGACAGGACGCTATTCCACAGAGATATCAAGGTCGGGATAGGGCTGTGAAAAGATTTTTTGAAACGCCTCCGCTACCTTATGCTGAGCTGCTTCCAACCTTGTTACAGTTGCAGCTTGTTGAGAAAAGGACGCTGGCTCCACCGAAGGGCACGCCTCCTTATGGGTATGATGTTAATGCGCATTGCGACTTCCACTCCGGGGCACCTGGTCATACCATTGAGAATTGTCAAGCGTTCAAGCATAAGGTGCAAGATTTGCTAGATAGCAAAGCTATAAACTTTGGTAACGAAGTGCCCAATATTGAGAAGAATCCTATGCCGCCTCATGGAATGGCAAAGATAGGTGTTGTGTTGGAGGATGTCAGTGTGAATCTGATTATGAATGTGGACGATTTGAAAACACCTTTGGGTTATGTCAAGAGCAGATTGCTGAAAGGGGGAGTGTTCCCTGGTTGTGACGCTGATTGTTTTGATTGTTTGGCTCAGCCTGAGGGTTGTAATAATTTGAGAAGAGGTATTCAAGGAATGATCGACGAAGGTACACTGCAATTTGATCGCACTGCTGAAGAAAAGCCTGTTGAGGCAAAAGTTGAGAAGCAGGGTGAAGTTGCAACGATTACAATACCATTCAAAACTGTCACGATATCGGCACCTCCCAAGAGGTCGACTATCACAATTACCAAAGCTGTACCTATTCCATATGAGAGTACTAAAGTCATCCCCTGGAATTATGGGGCGGAAGTATATTGCAATGGGGAGAAGATTAACTTTCCGATCCCGCCTGTAGGATCTGTTGATAATCTTGTAGGGGCAGGGGGCATAACACGCAGTGGCAGAATCTTTACGTCGCCAGGAGTAGAAGCTGAAATAATTGCAAAGGGGAAAGGTAAAGTCAATGAGGAAGGACCGCCGCAGGAGAAAGAAAAAGAGGCTTTGACCAAAAATGTAGAAGAATTCATGAGATTGATTCGAAAGAGCGATTATAAAATTGTCGATCATCTGCAGCAGACGCCTTCCAAAATATCAATCTTGTCATTGCTGCTTTGTTCTGAGGCTCACCAGAACGCGTTGTTGAAAGCTCTGGACGCTGCCTATGTACCCTATGAGATATCTGTGAATCAACTCGAAGGAGTAATTGCGCACGTGAATGCAGGGCATGACCTTGGCTTTACTGACTTTGATTTGACGCCCAGGGGCCACAATCATAATAGTGCGTTGCATATTTCTGTCGAGTGTAGAGGCACTGTTATGTCCCACGTCCTTGTTGACACTGGTTCATCCTTAAACGTGTTGCCCAAGAAAGCATTGCTGAAGTTAGATACCCGAGGAGTAATCTGCACGTCAAGTGATTTAGTGGTGAGAGCATTTGACGGGACGAGAAGGTCTGTATTTGGAGAGTTGACTTTGTCGATCCAGGTCGGTCCAGAAGTGTTTGACACTGTGTTTTACATCATGGACATACAGCCAGCTTATAGTTGTTTGTTCGGACGACCGTGGATCCATGCTGCAGGGGCTGTGACATCGACGTTGCACCAAAAGCTTAAGTATGCGGTCGGTGGTAGTATTGTCACTATCTATGGGAAGGAAGACATTCTGGTCAGTCACCTGTCATCGTTTAAGTATGTCGAAGTGGATGGTGAGATCCACGAAACATTGTGTCAGACCTTTGAGGGAGTGCAGATCAATGCCAAATCTCCTATCGTCAACAAGGAGCCGGAAGTGGCTATGTCGTCGTACAAGGAAGCCCAAGCGGTGGTGCAAGCCGGTGAGGTTAAAAGATGGGGTCAGGTTCTGGAGATTCCTGTTAAGCAGGACAAGTTCGGCTTAGGGTATCGCCCGTCGTCATCTGCATCACAGAGCAAGTCAAAGTTCCAAGGACCAATTGTGTTCACTCCGGGAGGAGTCAGTTTTGAACAGATCAACGTTGTGTCTAACAGTGAAGAAGGCGATAGCGACTGTGACATGGAGTCATGGATCAAACCCAGCGAGCCAGGACAGAGCTTATGCAACTGGTCTATCCAGGACTTTATTCAAGTGACGCCGAAACAGTAATGCCTTGTTTTTTTCAATTATTGTACAATCTTGTGTCCTACCCGGGGCATAGCGATTTTATTTCAGGGCCTACTTGCTTATGTGTATGCTTTGTTTTAATCATGAAATAAAGGCGTTTTCCTCATGCTAATTTTGTGATCCTTGTTTTTCTGTTTTTTATTTTTACAATAAAATGGCAATGTGGTCGTGTGCTTCGCTTGTATATCATTTGAAGCATTTAACCCTTTATTGCAGGATGATCTATATTTCAGATGACACCGATCAAGATCTCCCTATGACTCGCTTCGACTTTGAGCACCCGATATTCTAAGCCGAATAAGATGTTGTTAAGGATGACGACTTACCAGAAGAGCTGATTCGTCTGTTGAAACAAGAAGAGAGAGTCATTTTGCCTCATCAGGAAGATATCGAGATCATTAATTTGGGTTCGGAAGAGATTGTCAGGAATGTCCGAATAGGGGCTGCGCTACAAAGCGATATCAAGCAGAGACTTGTCGAGATGCTTCGAGAGTATAGTGACATCTTTGCTTGGTCTTATGAAGATATGCCTGGGCTAGACACTGATATTGTGGTACACCGCTTGCCATTGCGTGAAGAATGTCTGCCGGTTAAGCAAAACCTCAGAAGAACAAAACCAGATATGGCCGTAAAGATTAAAGAGGAAGTGCAGAAACAGTGGGACGCTGGTTTCCTAGCTGTTACAACTTACCCTCCTTGGGTCGCCAATATAGTACCTGTACCAAAGAAGGATGGTAAGGTACGGATGTGCGTTGATTACAGAGATCTGAACAAGGCGAGTCCTAAGGATGACTTCCCGCATCCTCATATTGATGTGTTGGTCGACAACACTGCTCAATTCTATGTGTTTTCCTTCATGGACGGCTTTTCGGGCTATAATCAGATTAAAATGGCGCCGGAAGATATGGAGAAAACAACTTTTATCACCCCGTGGGGAACGTTCTGCTACAAAGTGATGCCATTTGGTTTGAAGAACGCTGGGGCAACATATCAACGTGCTATGACGACGCTCTTGAAGGTGAGATAATACTTAGAAGGGGGGGTTGAATAAGTATGAAAGATTAAGACTTGAAAAATAATCACACAATTATTTTTATCCTGGTTCGTTAAAACAACTACTCCAGTCCACCCTTCCTAGAGTGATTTGCCTTTCTCAACAAGGACTTAATCCACTATTAAATCAAACTGATTACAATAGTAACACCTAAGAACAACTTTTCTTAGTCTTCTCAAGAGCTACTGATTCCAAATGAATCCTCTTAAGGAATAACCTTTACAATTAATGTAAATAAGATACAAGAGTATTAATGCTTCTATAAAGCTTTTATCACAACAGTGATTTTTCTCTTAAGTTTAAGTACAATAAGATTCTAAGAAGAATATGAAATAATGAGAGCTTAGAATAATATGATTTCTTTTCAGCAAATTGTGTTACTGAAGAATGTGGTGAAGTTCTCCTTTTATAGGCAGCTGATCCAAGGAAGCTGAGCGTTGAAAAGAGAGTCCCAAAAAGGTCTGAGCCTTTTTGTCTTCACATCAAGTGACCTTTCCTAGAAGTAGATGGCACATAAAAATCCTTTTTGTCTGTGTAAGTGTGTCTAGCACAAATGAGAAAAGAGACGCTGAATAACTCCAACGGATATATTCTTGAATATTTCTTCTTCAGTTTTCAGCAAGTTCTTCAGAGTATGAATGGATCAGAGTCTTCTAATGAAAATCAGAACTTTGCTAAATCAGAGTCTTCTGCAGCAGGTGTGCTTTCAGCGTGTTGATCATCAGAGCATATTTGACACAGAACTTCAGTACTTGGCAGCGTTGGTACTTTCAGAAACTTCTGTAGACTAATGCTTTGAGAAACTCTTCAATCAATATTCTTATATGCTACAGATGCTTCAGCTTCAGATGCTTCTGATTATCTTCAGATGCTTCTGACTCAGAATGTTCTGGAGCTTCTTGCTTCAGATCCTTCTGGAGACTACGCTCAGGATCTTCTGTAAGGAGCAATCAAATTCTTCTGTAAGATGCATCTGGCGCTTCAGAGTCAGGATAACTTCTTGTATCCAAAACAGATTTGCTTCTAGAGAGTTAATTTCGTTTCAATCTGCAGTAAAACTCTCAAATAAATTTTAGAGTATATAATTCTTAAATATAAATTTCCTAACAATTATCATCAAAACAAAGAGTTATTATTAAGAACCAATCTGTGTTCTAACAATCTCCCCCTTTTTGATGATGACAAAAAGTATCAGAAATTTTATTTAACTGAACATAAAGAATTATAACTCCCCCTGAGATGATGAATCTCCCCCTGAGTTAAATATGAAAAAGGAATAGAAACTTCCCTTTTATCTTGAGTAATCTTCAGAGTTAGATCTTGTTTGTTCTTATAACAATTTAGGGTTAGAATATCTTGCAGTTATAAGATTCAGAGTTTGATAAAAGACAAATGATCTGAGAGACTCAGAGATTCTTTTATAGAGTGTTCTTATCAAATGTTCTGAAATAGTCAATTTAAATATTAGATAGAGTAGATATGTCTGAAGATTCATTCTAGTGAAGTTATATTAAACAGTTCAGATCTTTATTTTCTCCCCTTTTTTTGTCATAAGCAAAAAGTAAAAACTTTTAAAAAGACAAATAAAAGGAACAATAAATAAGATAATTCAATGGAGAAAAACGGATTCATTCAAAATAACAGAGCAAGAGTACATAGGTAAACATCAGAAGATATAACAATAAAATTCAGATGCAAACAACAGATGCACAAACATTAGAATGAAAAAAATCTAAGATTGTTTTGACAAAAGCATCTTCAATAGATCTGTAATCTCAGATGATGATTGCTCTTGCTTTGACATCCACTTAGTCATGGTCTCATTCTTCTCATCTTGTTTTGACATCCACTCTGTCATATCCTCAGATTTCTTATCTTGCTTTGCCATCCAAGATTTTATTTCAGACTGACCAGCCTCCAGAGCAGCAATCTTGTCTTCAAAGTCTGGATGTTCTGTCTTTATCTCAGATGAAGAAGGTGGAGGTTCTGCAGCCTGAACAGAGTCAATTGCCATAGGTTCTGTAGATCCTGAAGAGGGTTCTACCAGAGTCATAGTCAATGTATTGGCAGTAGGTTCTGTTGGAGGTGGAGGAGCATCTAAACGAAGCAGAGGTTCAGTTTTGTTGACAGTCCAGAATAAAGTCCTTTCAGCTCTGAGCTTTGCCTCATCAAAACAGACATTCTTCAGATTGGAAGCTACAATGTTGAATCTATTGATGAATCCTTTCCAGATGATGTCAGATTCGTTTGCATCCATAGTTTCAGAGCATCTCTTCTGAACAGTACCTAAAGACATCTGTATTTCTTGCAAAAATGTTTGAAATAAATGATCAATATTAAGTCTGGGCTGTGGTTTAAGTAAGGTTTCCAGAGTCATATGTTTAGGTTTGGGAGTTGGTGGTAACATTGATTTTTAGATGGAAATCAGAGGAGGGGGATAATATGGAATGAAAGGAATTACTAGTTTTTGAGGTAGGGATCTGTTTAAAGCATTAAGCAGATGAGGTTTTGGTCTTGTGCATGGGCAAACATCATCAAAGGGTTCATTAGAATATGGTATGAAGGCAGAGGTTGATGGTTGAACAGATGCAACTGTGTTATCAGATGCAGGTTGCAGAGCTGAAACAACAGCTTTACCAGATGTAGCAGATATTGTTGTTAAGGATCCTACATTGTTCATTGATTGAATATAGGAAAGGATTACAGATGGAAGAGTCTGTCTGAGTTTTGGTTTCAGAGGGTTCAGGGGTTCAGAAGGTTCAACTCTATCATAAAAATCTTTCAGTTTGAAACCATAAGATATATTATGATAAAGAGAAGAAACTTGGGCACAAGATATACCAGATGATGATGGATTGGAATTGGGAACAATCATCTCAGATGATGGTGCAGGTGGAGGCATAGGATCTGGAATGGGAGTTTTAGAAGGTATGGTTGATTCAGGTTCAGGTTCAGGTTGGTTCATCTCAGAGTATTTGTATGGAGAGACAAGAAAATCTGGGTGGATTTCTGATTCTGATGAGTTGGAGGATGTTGTAGGTGTACAAGAGGTAGAAGATACTTGAAACACTGTTTTTAATGGAGTGATATCAAGAACTTCTGTCTCAGGTATATGAGTAGGTTCTGAAGGAATTTCAGATTGATTGGATGGTGGTTCTGATGAAACAGGAGCAGAAGTTACTTTTGTGGGTTCAGAAGTAACAGGTGCAACAGGTTCAGAAGGTGGAATATATGATGGTGGAATGTCAGAGGCTTTTTCTGGTTGAACTTCTTTGGGTTGGTTTTCTGGATGTTCAGAAGTTTGTGGTTGATCAGAGTTTTGTTTTTCAGATTGTTGTTGTTGTTTTGATGGCTGTGGTTCTGATGGTGATGGACGTGGAACAAAGTGTTTTATGTGTATTTTGGGTTGAGATGATTTTGATACAGAAGCAGTGTGTTGTTTTTGAGGTGAGACAGAACTAGGGGCAGTAACAGAAGTTGTTTGAGTAACAGGTGGTTTTGGAACAGACTTAATATTTGAGTCATTAATAACAATATTTTTAGAAATTACAGAAGTCTTAGTACCTTTTACTTTAATCCTCTTGGCAGATGCAGAGGTAGCTTCTTCAGAATCCTTTCTCTTCAAGAGATTCTTGGGCTTCTCAGCAATCTTAGCCTTCTTCTGGACAGGTTCAGATTCTTCTGCAGGATGAGTCCTTTTCCTCTGAAGTGGTACTTCTTCTTCTTCTCCTGCATCTGGTAGTGGTTGTTTGACAAGCTGAAACACATTAGCTGGAACAGGTATTCCTTCCCTCTTGCATTCCTCTATATACATCAGCACTATATGTCTGGGTTCTTCAGCAAAGAATAGAGGAAAGTCAGCTACAGGAACCCTCTTATTCAAATCAGACATATGCAGCCTCTTTGGAGCAGTAGTGAGTTCATCAACAATTTTGAGTCTCAGAAGACTTTTAGCGTTCAGAGGCTTTCCCATAATAAACTCTAATTCCTCTGTAACTCCAGCAGCATACAGAGCAGTCACTAAACCATTTTCAGTGAGAAGATCTGAGATCAACCTTCCAAATGGGATCCAAGTCCTGATCTTCTGGCCTTTCTCTTTTACAGATTCTCTAGATGCATTGATATGATTCCACAGATGCATGAACAGAATGTATGAAAGATCTACCTTGTTGCTCTGACTAAGGCAGTACATAAAATAGATCTGTTCATTGTTGACATAATCTGGGGAATTGGTTGATTTCTTGTGATGGATGCATCCCATGAAGATTTTGGCCCAGATCTTGTAATCAGGCTTCAGATCTTTGAATCTGTTAGAAGCTTGACCAGCAGTCATAACCTCCTCATAAACCTCTTCCATGTCCACACGCCCAGCTGGCAAGTGGGAAACACCATCTGTTTCTTCATAACCTATCAATCTTCTCATCAGATCCTCTGTGATGATAATCTCTTTTCCCAGCATAGATGATAAAATGAACTTGGGATAAACAGATGCATGAATCCAGAATTCTTTCACAAGGAGAGGGTAAACTGGTCCAAACAACCTATCAAAGTATTTAACCCATCCTTGAGCTCTAACAATGGAACGAAAATCAAACCCATTATCAGCCAGAGAATCAAACTCAACCATAGATTCACACAGAACTTCTAGTTTATCAACAGGTGTTAGAAGTGTTCTGTTGGGAGGAGAATATGGAGCAGCACCTAAGTTACCTGAAGTCACATCAGCCATAGTAGATTGGAACTGAGCAGTTGTTGATGAAGAAGACGCCATTGAAGAATGCTTTTTCAAACACTTAGGTTTTGGGTTTTTATGCAGAGAAAATAGGAGATGAAAACGCATGTAAATTCTGAGAGTGAAAAGTGTGAAAGTGAATACAGGACAAGTATTTATACTAAACACTTAGGCACATCAAAAGTCAGAAAAACGCACGTTTGAGCAAGCATTAAATGAAGAGAATAAAATCATTTCAAAACATTAAATGCTTCTGACAAAATGGGGGGAAAACCAAGATTCTTACTATTCAAATTTCATCTCAAACGTCTCTTTAGTTATGTACACGCCACCTCTTCAGATTTTGTGTGACACGTGTCTACTTGCATGATGTTCTGAATTCCCTCATGAAATGAAACGTTAGCCAACGTTCAGATCTTCTAAGATGGTTAGTTCAGAGTTTCACATCAGAAAAATTAATCAGAATAGAATAAATAAACAGAAGAAATACTTTAGAGTATTTAAGCATTTTTACATTTGTAACAATTTGCTTCTGATAAATATCATTCTGGACAAAAATCCATACCAATATTTTTCAGAATAAAATTGAATCTATCTTCAACAAGGGGTTTTGTAAAAATATCTGCCCATTGATGATCTGTATCAACAAAGGCTAAATTTATTATTCCCTTATGAACATAGTCTCTGATGAAATGATGCTTAATTTCTATATGTTTTGCCTTAGAATTTAAAATGGGATTCTTGGACAAACATATAGCAGAAGTATTATCACGAAAGATAGAAATGTTACTCTCAAAAATTTGATAATCTTCTAGTTGACTCTTCATCCAGAGCATCTGCGTGCTACATCCAGCAGCAGCAATGTATTCAGCCTCTATGGTTGAAAGTGCAATTGTGGGTTGCTTCTTGCTGTACCAGGAGTTTAGATTTCTTCCTAGAAATTGATAACTTCCAGAAGTACTTTTTCTTTCCACTCTGTCTCCAGCGTAGTCAGCATCACAGAATCCAACTAATTTGAAATCATCATATTTTCTGTAACACAAACCCACATTAGAAGTACCTTTCAGATACCTTAGAATCCTCTTGACAGCTGTCAAGTGTGATTCTCTAGGATCTGATTGGAATCTAGCACACAGACAAACACTGAACAATATGTCAGGTCTAGAAGAAGTAAGATAAAGAAGAGAGCCAATCATACCTCTGTAGAGCTTCTGGTCTACTTTCTTACTTACCTCTTCTTTGCCAAGTGAGCTAGTAGGATGCATTGGAGTCTTTGCCAGCTTGCTGTCAGACATGTTGAATTTCTTCAGAAGTTCTTTAACATACTTTGTCTGATGTATGTAGGTGCACTCTGGAGTTTGATTAACTTGGATTCCTAAAAAGAATCTGAGTTCTCCCATCATGCTCATTTCAAATTCTGCCTGCATACATGTAGCAAACTCCTTTCCAAGCATAATATTTGTTGATCCAAAAATAATATCATCTACATAAATTTGGCAAATTAGAAGATCTTTCTTTATTGTTTTACAGAATAGAGTTGTATCCACTTTGCCTCTGATGAAATTCTTCTCCAGAAGAAAATTACTCAATCTCTCATACCAAGCTCTGGGAGCTTGTTTTAATCCATATAGATATTTCTTTAATTTGAAAACATGATCAGGGAATTTTTCATTTTCAAAACCAGGAGGTTGGTGGACATAAACTTCTTCTTCTATAATACCATTAAGAAAGGCACTTTTAACATCCATCTGATACAGAGTGATGTTATTTTATGCAGCAAAGGAAATAAGAAGGCGTATAGATTCTAACCTTGCCACTAGAGCATATGTCTCAGTGTAATCAATACCTTCTTGCTGACTGTACCCTTGCAACCAGTCTTGCCTTATTCCTCTCAACTTCTCCTTTCTCATTTAGCTTATTTCTGAAGACCCATTTTGTACCAATTACATTGAATCCTTGAGGTCTTTGAACTAGATCCCATACATCATTTCTGCTGAATTGATTTAGCTCTTCTTGCATGGCAATAATCCAATCATTGTCTTGCAGAGCTTCTTCTACAGAAGATGGTTCAATTTCTGACACTAGTCCAAATAGTGATGCTTCAGATGATCTTAGAAAGGATCTTGTTCTGATGGGATCATCCTTCTTTCCAATAATGACATCCTCTAGATGAGAAGCTTTAATTCTGGATGATGATCCTCTGATAGTTGACTCTTCAGAAATGTTTAGATTATTCATCTGAGAAGTTAAGGGAGTAGCATCTGGAGTTGCTTCTGGTTCCTTCACTTGAAGTTTGTCTGCTTCTGGAACCTCAGAGTCAATAAAGACTACTTCCCTATCTGCAGAGTTATCAACCTGCTTTGGCTTTTCAGAGCCAAGCTTATCATCAAATCTGACATGAATGGATTCTTCCACAATCTGTGTCTCAGTGTTGTATACTCTGTAGCCTTTAGAGCGTTCAGAATATCCAAGCATGAAACACTTCTGTACTTTGGAATCAAACTTGCTCAGATTTTCCTTAGTGTTTAACATATAACAAATACATCCAAAAGGATGAAAATATGAAATGTTAGGCTTTTTGTTCTTCCACAATTCATGAGGAGTCTTTTTCAGAAGAGGTCTAACAGACACTCTGTTCTGAATGTAGCATGTTGTATTGATTGCTTCTGCCCAAAAATGTTTTGCCAGATTTGTCTCATTGATCATGGTTCTGGCCATTTCTTGCAAAGTTCTGTTTTTCCTCTCTACAACCCCATTCTGTTGTGGAGTTCTAGGACAGGAAAAATCATGAGCAATGCCATTTTCATAAAAATATTTTTCAAAATATTTATTTTCAAATTCACCACCATGATCACTTCTGACTTTTATAATTTTGAAATTCTTTTCATTCTGGACTTGCTTGCAGAAGTCAAAGAACACAGAGTGTGACTCATCCTTGTGTTTTAAGAACTTTACCCATGTCCATCTGCTAAAGTCATCAACAATGACCAATCCATACTTCTTACCTCTGATGGATGCAGTTTTCATTGGTCCAAACAGATCAATATGAAGTAGTTCTAATGGTTTAGAAGTAGAAACAACATTTTTTGATTTGAAAGATGTTTTTGAAAACTTCCCTTTCTGGCATGCTTCACAAAGAGCATCTAAAGTGAACTTCAGATTAGGGAGTCCTCTGACAAGATTAAGTTTATTAATCTGAGATATACGTCTCATATTAATATGGCCCAATCTTCTGTGCCAGACCCATTGCTCTTCATTAACAGACAAGAGACATTTAACATTTTGAACTTTAAGTTCTGAAAGATTTATTTTATAAATGTTGTTTTTCCTCTTACCACTAAATAGGATAGAGCCATCCTTCTGACTAATAGCTTTACAACATTTTTGATTAAAGGTAATATCATAACCATTGTCACTTAATTGACTTATGGACAATAAGTTATGCTTTAACCCTTCAACAAGTAAAACATTAGTAATAGAAGGAAGTTTACCATTTCCAATAGTGTCAGATCCAATGATCTTGCCCTTCTGGTTCCCTCCAAACTTCACGTCACCTCCAGATCTAAGTTCCAGGCTTTGGAACATAGACTTTTCCCCTGTCATGTGTCGTGAGCATCCAGAGTCCAGGTACCATGATTGGTGTCCTGACCTTGCTGCTAAGAACATCTGCAACAGGAATTATTTTGTTTTTAGGTACCCAGATCTTCTTGGGTCCTTTGGGGTTAGTTGGTTTGTAGGTTTGTCTAAACTTCTGTTTTACAACATAATGTTTATTTTGACTTGCCTTGGGTTTAAACACATAAGTATTCTTCTCAGAGCTTGTGTGTTTAATGTCATTCAAGTGACCAAATTTGAATTGAGAATACAAAGGTGTCTTCTTGATGAAAAGTTTGTCAACAGGTTTTGGATTGCTTCCAGATGAAGATTCATATCCAATACCTCTTCTGTTGTTTCCACTAACACCATAGATCATAGAAGCCATCTTGCTTCTGTCTATGCTCTTAGTGAGAAATCTCTGAAAGCTAGAGTCATATTTTTCTAAAATATTTTCACATGACTTAGTCTCAGATTCAGATTCTTGTTGAGTTATTTCAAAGTCATTTTTGATTTTCAGATTTATTTCTTTTTGCTCAACAAGTTCTGTTTTCAAAAGATCAATCTCAGATTCAAGATTGCTTTTCAGCTTCTTGTATTTGAGTTTGATATTGTTATAACTTTTAAGAACTTCTGTTAAAACTTTAATGAGTTCTTCTTTGGTAAGTTTAGCCATTACCTCTTCTGCATCATCATCAGATTCAGATTCTGATTCATATCCTGAGGTACCTTCCTCTTGATCCTCTGTGCTGGCCATTAGTGCAACATTTGCACATTCTTCTTCTGATTCAGAGGATGATTCACATTCATCTGAGTCATCCCATGTTGCCATCAAACCTTCTTCTTTTTGTTAAACTTCTTCTTGGGTTTTTCTTTCTGAAGTTTGGGGCAATCATTCTTGTAGTGCCCAGGTTCTTTGCACTCATAGCACACAGCTTCTTTCTTGGCAGATCTTCTATGACCAGAAGATTCCTTTTTGTTATCAGATCTTCTGAAGTTGTTGAACTTCTTTCCCTTGTGCTTCCAGAGTTTGTTAATCCTTCTGGACAACATGGATAACTCATCTTCTTCTTCAGAAGAAGATTCTTCAGAGCTTTCTTGAATGACCTGCAAAGCTTAAGCAATTTTGTTAGATTTTAATGCAACAGATTTACCTTTTTCTTTCTTCTGAGGTTCATCTTCCTCAAGCTCAATCTCATGGCTCCTCAGTGAGCTGATGAGTTCTTCTAGAGAGATCTTGTTCAGATCTTTGGCCATCTTCAGGGCAGTCACCATTGGTCTCCATCTGGTAGGCAGACTTCTGATGATTTTCTTTACATGATCTGATGTAGAATATCCCTTGTCCAGAACTTTCAGCCCAACAGTGAGTATCTGAAATCTGGAGAACATGGCTTCAACAGATTCAGAGTCTTCCATTTTGAAAGCCTCATACTTCTGGATCAGAGCCAGAGCTTTTGTCTCCTTAACTTGAGAATTTCCCTCATGGGTCATTTTTAGGGATTCAAACATATCAAAAGCAGTCTCCCTGTTTGTAATTTTCTCATACTCTGTATGTGAAATAGCATTCAGTAATATAGTCCTGGCTTTGTGGTGATTTCTGAAATCTTTCTTCTGAGCATCTGTCATAGATTTTCTGTCAATCTTTTTGCCATCCCCATCTGTGGGATGTACATATCCATCTATGACTAGATCCTATAGATCAACATCATATCCTAGGAAAAAACTCTCAATTCTGTCTTTCCAGTAGTCAAATTTCTCCCCATCAAACATTGGGGGTTTGGTGCTGATCCTATCCCTCTCTTCATATTTATTGTTAATATTGGACATTGAATTATCAGCCATGGTAACAAATAAATATATATCAAAGTATTTCTCTCTGGATCTTTACTGACACTGTTAAGTGATAGCACACTCAGAACCGGAGCTCTGATGCCAACTGAAGGTGAGATAATACTTAGAAGGGGGGGGGGTTGAATAAGTATGAAAGATTAAGACTTGAAAAATAATCACACAATTATTTTTATCCTGGTTCGTTAAAACAACTACTCCAGTCCACCCTTCCTAGAGTGATTTGCCTTTCTCAACAAGGACTTAATCCACTATTAAATCAAACTGATTACAATAGTAACACCTAAGAACAACTTTTCTTAGTCTTCTCAAGAGCTACTGATTCCAAATGAATCCTCTTAAGGAATAACCTTTACAATTAATGTAAATAAGATACAAGAGTATTAATGCTTCTATAAAGCTTTTATCACAACAGTGATTTTTCTCTTAAGTTTAAGTACAATAAGATTCTAAGAAGAATATGAAATAATGAGAGCTTAGAATAATATGATTTCTTTTCAGCAAATTGTGTTACTGAAGAATGTGGTGAAGTTCTCCTTTTATAGGCAGCTGATCCAAGGAAGTTGAGCGTTGAAAAGAGAGTCCCAAAAAGGTCTGAGCCTTTTTGTCTTCACATCAAGTGACCTTTCCTAGAAGTAGATGGCACAGAAAAATCCTTTTTGTCTGTGTAAGTGTGTCTAGCACAAATGAGGAAAGAGACGTTGAATAACTCCAACAGATATATTCTTGAATATTTCTTCTTCAGTTTTCAGCAAGTTCTTCAGAGTCTGAATGGATCAGAGTCTTCTAATGAAAATCAGAACTTTGCTAAATCAGAGTCTTCTGCAGCAGGTGTGCTTTCAGCGTGTTGATCATCAGAGCATATTTGACACAGAACTTCAGTACTTGGCAGCGTTGGTACTTTCAGAAACTTTTGTAGACTAATGTTCTGATTATCAATATTCTTCTATGCTACAGATGCTTCAGCTTCAGATGCTTCTGATTATCTTCAGATGCTTCTGACTCAGAATGTTCTGGAGCTTCTTGCTTCAGATCCTTCTGGAGACTACGCTCAGGATCTTCTGTAAGGAGCAATCAGATTCTTCTGTAAGATGCATCTGGCGCTTCAGAGTCAGGATAACGTCTTATATCCAAAACAGATTTGCTTCTAGAGAGTTAATTTCGTTTCAATCTGCAGTAAAACTCTCAAACAAATTTTAGAGTATATAATTCTTAAATATAAATTTCCTAACAGTTATCATCAAAACAAAGAGTTATTATTAAGAACCAATTTGTGTTCTAACAGCTCTTTCATGACATGATGCATAAAGAGATTGAGGTTTATGTTGATGATATGATTGCCAAATCCCAGACGAAGGAAGAACATTTGGTGAATCTTTTGAAATTGTTTGAGAGGCTTAGGAAGTTCAGGCTGAGGCTGAATCCTAATAAGTGCACCTTCGGGGTGAGATCTGGTAAGCTACTGGGGTTCATTGTTAGCGAAAAAGGAATAGAGGTTGATCCTGCTAAAATAAAAGTGATACAAGAAATGCCAGCACCGAAAACGGAGAAAGAAGTTCCTGGCTTTTTGGGGAGATTGAACTACATAGCCCGGTTCATATCTCACCTTACAACTACGTGTGAGCCATTATTCAAGTTGTTGAAAAAAGATCAAGCGGTGGTCTGGAATGAGAATTGCCAAAGGGCATTTGAAAGAATAAAAGAGTATTTGCAGGAACCTCCAATTTTGATACCCCTAGTAGCCGGGAGACCATTGATTATGTATTTGACGATTCTTGAGAACAGTATGGGTTGTGTTCTCGATCAACATGACGAGACTGGACGGAAAGAGCATGTGATTTATTATTTGAGTAAAAAGTTCACGGATTGTGAGTCTCGATACTCTATGCTCGAAAAGACGTGTTGTGCACTTGCTTGGGTTGCCAAACGTGTGAGACAATACATACTGAATCATACAACCATGCTGATTTCGAAGATGGATCCGATCAAATATGTCTTCGAAAAGCAGGCACTTTCTGGAAGGATCGCCCGATGGCAGATGGTACTGACAGAGTACGATATACAGTATGTCTCGCAAAAAGCTATCAAAGGTAGCATACTGTCAGAGTACCTGGCTGAGCAGCCAATTGATGATTACCAGCCGATGAAGTTTGATTTTCCTGACGAGGATATCATGTACTTAAAAATGAAAGATTGCGAAGAGTCGTTGCATGGTGAACGTCCTGAGCCGGGTTCCCAGTGGCAATTGATTTTTGACGGTGCTGTGAATTCATATGGAAGTGGAATTAGGGGAATCATCACGACTCCCCATGGGACGCACATCCCGTTCACCACCAGATTGACATTCCCAGTTACTAATAACGAAGCTGAATATGAGGCGTGCATCATGGGTCTCGAGGAGGCTATTGATTTGAGGATTAAAAATATTGATGTGTATGGAGATTCCGCGCTAGTCGTGAACCAGATCAAGGGTGAACGGGAGACACGTCAGCCCAATCTGATACCGTATATGAATTATGCAAGAAGACTGTTACCTTTCTTTGACCGGGTAGAGTTTCACCATGTGCCACGGGCAGAAAATCAGATGGCTGATGCTCTTGCGACGTTGTCTTCCATGTACAAAGTTAACTTCTGGAATGAGGCTCCCAGAATAGTTATCTCTCGCCTTGATAGGCCAGACTTCATATTCGTCATTGAGGAAGCTTCTGATGGCAAGCCGTGGTATTTCGATATTTAGAATTTCCTAAAGAACCAAGAGTATCCGACTGGGGCATCCAGCCGCGATAAGAAGACTCTTAGGAGATTGGCTGGAAATTCTACTTGAATCCGGATGGTGTCCTGTATAGGAGAAACCATGATTTGGTGCTTTTGCGATGTGTTGATGAGAAAGAGGCTAATTTACTCATGGAAGAGGTCCATGAAGGAACCTTTGGCACGCATGTCGGCGGATACGCTATGTCTTGGAAGTTATTACGGGCAGGGTATTATTGGTTGACAATGGAAAGAGATTGCTTTAAGTTTGCAAAGAAATGCCATAAATGCCAAGTTTATGCGGACAAGATTCAGGTGCCGCCAAGCCCTTTGAACGTTATGGCGTCCCCGTGGCCTTTCTCCATGTGGGGCATTGATATGATTGGCAAAATTGAGCCCACCGCATCCAATGGACATCGGTTCATCCTGGTGGCTATCGATTACTTCACTAAATGGGTTAAAGTAGCATCTTACGCTAATGTCACCAAGCAAGTGGTAGCCAGGTTTATCAAAAAGGATATCATTTGTCGGTACAGTATCCCCGAAAGAATCATTACTGACAATGGTTCGAATCTGAATAACAAAATGATGAAGGAGTTATGCCAGAACTTCAAGATTGAGCATCACAACTCGTCTCCCTACAGACCCAAGATGAATGGCGCTGTTGAGGCGGCCAATAAGAATATCAAGAAGATAGTTCAGAAGATGGTTGTGACATACAAAGACTGGCACGAGATGTTGCCCTTCGCTTTGCACGGTTATCGTACGATGATACGCACATCAACCGGGGTAACACCTTTCTCACTGGTGTATGGTATAGAGGTTGTCTTACCATTAGAAGTTGAGATTCCTTCCCTGAGATTATTGCTTGATGTCCAACTTGATGAGGCAGAATGGGTGCGGAATAGGTTGAATCAGCTCAGTTTGATGGATGAGAAGAGACTTGCATCTATCGCATATGATCGGTTATATTAGAGCCGGATGAAGAAAGCTTACGACAAGAAGGTGCGCCCTCGAAGCTTTCAGACGGTCGATCTTGTGCTAAAGAAGATTCTCCCACCACAATCAGATCACAGGGGCAAATGGACTCCCAACTATGAAGGTCCATACATTGTGCAAAAGGTCTTCTCCGGAGGAGCCTTACTATTCTCCACCATGGATGGCGAATATATTTCATCCCCTGTGAACTCGGACGCAGTTAAAAAATACTTTGCTTAAAAGAGACCCACTGGACAGAAAAAAGAGAGTCTAGGCAAAAATGGGGCATCCCGGTGAACCAAAAAGAAAAAGAAAAGGTTCGGGCAAAAAATAGGGATAAAAATTGAAAAGATGTACACCCACGAAGTCGAAAACCTGAGAAGACGGCTTCGGAAAAAAAGGGTATCCCTGTGAATTGAAAACCCGCAAAGGGCGATTCAGGCAAAAGTTAGGGATTAAAAAGCAAATGACTGCGGTCCGAGTTTGATACTGCATTGCTTAGTGGTTTGGGGAGCACATGAGGGTCGATTATCCAAGTCAATCTCTTCCAAGGACGGAATATCGGAAAGCGTCGGAGTCAGGCGAGTCATAGGAGGATCAGCTCATGGTGTTCGTCTGTACCACGTTGCCGACATGTATACTAATTTCTTTTTACCTTTGTACATATTTGTATTTGTTTTTGTAGCTTCCTCTTTTTAGGAGTTGCATCCATTGTACAAAAATTTGCCTATTTACAGGCCCATTATCAATAAAACGCATACTATTCAGTACTTGATGTTGTTTTTAACTTTTACTGTTTTGTTTGTGGAAAACGCCGATGTTTTTGATAAACTTGCACGTGCATAACCTTGCAGGCCTCGGCCAATAATTGTTAAAACTTTGAATTGACTGAGCGATTGTCACGATTATTGACCTGGATATTTCCTTTTGTATAGGGTATCTTGTTTGTTGCTCATGTTTTGCAGGGTCGTTACCTTTGCAGCAAATAGCCAAGGGATCGTGTTTCCCCAGCCAGAGTCCCTTAACGTAGGAGTAGGCTCTAGGTGATCTTATTTCTCCGCAGCAAATGGAAGTCGCATTTTTATCCCCAGAAGGGTTAGATGCGAGTTAGCAAGCGGTCAGGCAGTGATGTGCATCCCCAACGGTGGTCGTGTGTACATTTAATCCCCACAGGGTACAAACAGGTTGTCCATTGTTTGAAAAGGGTCACCCCGAGCAGGGTGGTTGTTTCTGTTCTCTAGCAGGTCATTTTTCCTCCAGTAGGTGGATCCTCCTCAGCAGAGTTCGTAATTTCGGACGTTAACGCTAGTCCCCCCAGCAGGGTTTGTTTCTTCCCCCGGCAGAGTCAATGTACCTTTCCAGCATTTATTTTACTGGAATAGTTCTGTGATACCCGGTTATTCCCAGTGGAGTTAGCTTTGTCTTCAGCCTTTGTTTTGCTGAAGCGGTTCTGTACCCAGCTTTTCTCCAGCAGCCCAAGCTTGCATTTGCATCTTGCATATGTCATCATATTTGCAAATGCGTAGCATTCCATTTTGTATGGAGCATTACGCCATTATCAACATATGCATTTTGAAGCACAAACCAGGTTGGTTACCTATTTTATTTCAGGTGTTTCCCTGCAGATTTGGAATTCTTGTTCAGGATGGTTTCAGATGTTCAAATTCTTGACATGAGATATGTGATGATCGCGTTCATCCTATCATGTGTTCCTTCATTAGAGTTTCTTGGTTAAGTTTCTCTTCCTCCCCAGCGGAGTTTTCCTCAGATGGCTGTTACGTCAGCATTTTGAACCGTTGAGGTCTTTACTTGTCGTCAAAGTAAATGTCTGGCGGTTATGTCAGCAATTCCCCAGTAGAGTTTTCCTCTGATGGCTGTTACATTGACATTGAAAACTTCATGTTTATACCTTCGAAGTTGTTACCCATTTTGGATCAAGATGGATGTCTGGCAGCTGATGTCGGAATTTCCCCGCAGAGTTGTTTGTTCAAGTCTTCGGATGCTCGATTCGCTTTCTTTTAGCGTTTTCCCATTTCCGAGGAAATGGAAGGTCAGTGATATTGACATTTCTCGCTTTTATTTAGCGTTTGCCCATTTCCGAGGAATGGAAGGTCAGTGATATTGACATTTCTCGCTTTTATTTAGCGTTTTCCCATTTCCGAGGAAATGGAAGGTCAGTGATATTGACATTTCTCGCTTTCTTTTAGCGTTTGCCCATTTCCGAGGAAATGGAAGGTCAGAGATATTGACAAGATTCGATTTTTTGTAGCGTATGCCTGTTTCTGCGAAAATGGAGGATCAAGGATATTGATGTCATGCTTTACGTAGTGCCCGCTTATCGTAGTGCTTGTCATTGACTCAACACATGTGGCGTCACACAGGTGTTTGATATTTGAAATCAGGTTCTTTATCAGATGATTGATCAGTGGTTGCTGTGACAACCGGATTCAATTGTTTGGATGTGTTGTTCCCAAGCAGTTTGAAAGTTTATTTCTTCGGTTAGCAAATTTCCGGTTTCTATGGTATTGAATCGTCTTCTACCATGATTGCCTGAAAGTCGTTCGCGTTTTCATCCAGTCGGGTCCAAGCCGCTTGAATAGGGGCAGCTGTTGCACCCTAAAATTTGCCTAACCTTTTCTTACATGGTTTATGTTTCATTTGCATTAGAATATCATTGGTCTAACATTTGCATAGCATAGCATTGTTCATTTAATAGAGGATCAAGTGTGGAGCCTTTCTATAGGTCTTATGCAAGTTTGAGAAGTCATCATAATCATCAGGAAGAGGGTTGGTTTCTCAAGAAGTTCATTTGCTTGTATGGGGTTAGTCTCCTAATTTGAGGACCAATTGAAGATCATCAGGGAATTGTGAGGTTTTGACCAAGGTGAGAGGGTGTGAGTAGTGTAACACCCATTTTAATTATTTAGTCATTTTATTATTATTTTAAATATTATGTGTTGGTGTGCCCTTTGGTAGGGGTGTATTTGGTGATGTTTGGTGGGTGTCCCTAATGTGGGAGGATTATTGGTGGTGTTTTGGTGAATATAATAATATAGTGTATAATATTGATATTGGTGGGAATATTATCATTATTATTATATTTATTATAGTTACTATTGTTATTAACATTATTATTATTATGGTGAGATAATAATAGGATTATTATTACTATTATTATTATTATTATTTTATTAAGTTATTAACATTATTATTATTTTGGTGAGATAATAATAGGATTATTATTACTATTATTATTATTATTATTTTATTAAGTTATTAACATTATTATTATTTTGGTGAGATAATAATAGGATTATTATTACTATTATTATTATTATTATTATTATTATTATTATTATTATTATTATTATTATTATATTAAGTTATTAACATTATTATTATTTTGGTGAGATAATAATAGGATTATTATTACTATTATTATTATTATTATTATTATTATTTTATTAAGTTATTAACATTATTATTATTTTGGTGAGATAATAATAGGATTATTATTACTATTATTATTATTATTTATTTTTTTTAATTATTATTATTATTAAGTTATTATTATTATTGGGATTAGAGAATGAAAATAGAAACGTGAGGGATTAGAGTTTTACGATACATTGTGAGAAGTTAGAGAAAGTGGAAAAAGAACGATAGAAAGGAGAGAACGGAAAAGGGAACGGAAAAGGGAGCGAAGAACGAAGGAACAAGGGAAAATCAGAATTGGCCAAACCTTGGAGGATTCTTTCATCGATCAACCGATTAACAAGGTAAGGGGGGAGAAACTTGATTGGGAATGGTTTATACATGTATAGGGTAGTTGGGGATTCCTTAACCCCGTAGGAAATTGATCGAGATATGATAATATATATTGTTATGTTATGATTGATGATGATTGTTGTTAATTATATAGTAATCGTTAATGAATTGGTGTTTTGGGATGATTTGGCATATAGGGCATATAGGGTGTTTTACAGTTTTTAGGGAAAATTCTGTATGGCTTTTGAGGTATCGATAAAGTGTGTAGGTGATGATTTTGGGAATAGGAATTAGAAGCCTATTGGTTACGGTAATGTGCAAGATTGGTACTAGAATAGACTGAGGATCTGAGTTGAGATGATAGGTACAGTTTGGCCTTGATGCACTGTAACAATGATGAGTGTGGGAACTAACTTGTGTACTTGGTGATAGTGCACGTTCCCGTAATAATGACTGGTGGACAATTAGTTGATGTATATGTATGTAGTGATCAGTAGGATCGCGTACCCCCGAGTGGTGGGATATGTTTATATCTGGGTGTTAAAGTATGAACTTGTTTACTATCTGGTTGATTTATATGGTGTTGGTGTATGTTATATCTGTACATATATGCATTGATGTATGATGATATGATCAGGAGGATCGTGTGCACGTTGAGTACCTAAATATATTAGTTATGCATTGGTGTGTGCATATCATGGTGTTTTGGTGGGATGAATCATGTCTCAGGAGGAGCGTAAGTGATTCATCCGTACTCCTTTGTGGAGAATGGTGGGGGATAGATCATGTCTCAGGAGGAGTGTAAGTGATCTATCCAGGTTCGATTGAATGAACCAATGAGTCGGTACCGCATGCATGGTGTTGAGTTGCATTTTGCATTATAATATGTTATATTGTAATTTGAACAGTAGGTTCGTTATATGGTGTTGTTGGGGTGAATAATTGATGTGTTGGTGTGTTTTACTGCCTTATTTACATGTATTACATTACCATTATATTTTTGATCATGATTTCTCACCCCTTTGTTGTTGTTGTGGTCTGTGCTTCTTCGGAAGTACAGATAATCCAGGTGCTTAGCTAGCTTGGATATTGGTGTGATTGTCGAGTCTAGGATGCTCTGATACGTAGCACGGGACTTGGGCGTTTTTATTTGTTTTATGTTGAACTGATATTTTATTTCCCTGTGAACGTATCAAACTTTTATTGAATTTTATTATTTAATATTCCGCTGAAGTTGGAGATAAACCTTTTTATAAGGAAACGTTGTTTTTATGTGATATCCCACTTGGGAGAATTGGAACTCTGATTTTGTTTATTTATAATGTTTATTAATTTAATTGATTTTGGGAAGTGGGGTATTACAATTGGTATCAGAGCAGGTCGGTCCGTCCGGCCAGTGTTGTTGAGTCGAGTTGAGTCTGTCCTTTAGGATGTAGTTGAATATCTTTTAACCTGGTGTTGTTGTTTTGAGCAGTATGGCAGGAAGGAACGATGCTGCATTGGCTGCTGCTATGCAAGCAATGGCACAGGCTGTTGCTAATCAGAATCAAACTGCAGATGCCCAATTCAGGAGTTTGGCGCAGTTTCGGAGCAACAAGCCGCCAACGTTCGAAGGGGGAATTTTGGACCCCGAAGCTGCTCAGAAGTGGCTGAAGGCAATTGAGAAGATCTTCAGAACTATGGATTGTAGTGATGAGCAAAAGGTGAGGTTTGGTACTCACATGCTGGAGGGTGAGGCTGAAGCCTGGTGGGACAATAGTCGCCAAAGATTGGAAGCTGCTGGAACTGCCATTACGTGGGAGGTGGTTCGGAAGGGTTTTCTGGAAAAGTATTTTCCAGAAGATATCCGAAGCGCTAAGGAAATTGAATTCTTAGAGCTGAAACAGGGTAGCATGACTGTAGCAGAATATGCTGCCAAGTTTGAGGAGCTGGTGCAGTATTGTCCCCACTATAATGTGGAAGGGGCAATGACCTCTAAGTGCTTAAAGTTTGAGAATGGACTGCGTCCAGAGATTAAGTTAGGGATTGCTTGTCAGAAGATCAGGAGCTATACTGAGCTAGTAAGCAGGAGCAGAATCTATGATAATGATAACCGAGCAAGGATTGCGCACTACAAAGCTGTTAATGACCGCAAGGGTAAGCAGAGGTTTAGTGGTACTCCTTATAGTGTTGCTGCTGATAAGGGAAAACGTAAAGCTGTTGTTGATAAGAAGCCTAGAGATGGGAGAGCATCTGCTGAAGGGAAATGTTTTCGGTGCGGTGGTATGGGGCACTGTGCTAATGATTGTCCTAATGAGGCCAAGAAATGTTTTAAGTGTGGGAAACCAGGTCATGTGATAGCTGATTGCAGAGCAACTATGCCGACCTGTTATAACTGTGGTGAGAAGGGTCATATCAGTACACATTGTGAGAAGCCGAAGAAGCCTCAAACATCTTCGGCTGGTGGAAAAGTGTTTGCCTTGGCAGGGACTCAAGCTGCCAGTGATGAGCGTGTTATCAAAGGTACTTGTATTATCAATAATATTCCTTTGATTGCTATTATTGATACGGGTGCAACGCACTCGTTTATTTCTGTAGATTGTGTGGAGAGGATAGGTTTAGTGTCGTCCACTCTGGAGGTACAGATGACTATTGAGACACCCTCTATAGGTTCAGTGACTACTTCTTTGGTATGCCTGAAGTGTCCGCTGACTATTTTCGGTAGAGAATTTGGAGTGGATCTGATTTGTCTACCACTTGGTAAGTTGGATGTTATTCTGGGTATGAACTGGTTAGAGTTCAACCGAGTCTACATCGATTGTTTTCGGAAGGAATTGTTGTTCCCGACCCCTGAAGAGGAAGTTGTGGCAAGTTCTTTGTCTAATAAAGAATTGAGGGCCTTGTTGGAAGATGAAACTAGAGTGTTTGCTTTGTTTGCAACTTTATTGATGGATAACAAAGTGCCAATGGAGGAAATAGCAGTAGTGAATGAATTTCCAGAAGTGTTTCCTGACGACATTATGGAATTGCCTCCGACGCGAGAAGTAGAATTTGGTATTGATCTTGTTCCTGGTACGAGACCTATTTCTATGGCGCCGTACAGGATGTCTGCAGTGGAATTGGTTGAGTTGAAGTCTCAGATTGGAGAATTGTTGGATAGAAAGTTTATTAGACCAAGTGTATCGCCGTGGGGAGCTCCAGTGTTGTTGGTGAAGAAGAAGGATGCTAGCATGCGTCTGTGCATCGATTACCGTCAATTGAATAAAGTGACTATTAAGAATAAGTATCCTTTACCTAGGATTGATGATTTGATGGACCAGCTGGTGGGAGCTCGTGTATTTAGTAAGATCGACTTAAGATCGGGTTATCATCAGATGAGAGTAAAAGAAGGTGATATTCAGAAGACTGCTTTTAGGACTCGATATGGACATTACGAATATGCTGTAATGTCGTTTGGAGTGACTAATGCACCGGGAGTATTTATGGAGTATATGAACAAAATTTTCCATTCTTACTTGGATCAGTTCATTGTAGTGTTTATCGATGATATATTAATTTATTCTAAATCTGATGAAGAGCATGCGGGACATCTGAGAATTGCCTTGCAAGTGTTGAAGGAAAATAAATTATTTGCTAAACTGTCAAAGTGTGACTTTTGGTTGAAGAAAGTAAGTTTCTTGGGGCATGTAATATCTGAAGATGGAATAGCGGTGGATCCGTCAAAAGTAAGTGCAGTATTGCAGTGGGAACCGCCGAAGACAGCGACAGAGATTAGAAGCTTTTTGGGGTTAGTCGGTTATTACCGCAGGTTTATTGAAGGGTTCTCTAATTTGGCGTTGCCATTAACTCAGTTGACGAGAAAGAACCAAGTTTTTGTATGGGATGCTGCTTGTGAAGAAAGTTTTGAAGAGTTGAAAAAGAGATTGACTACGGCACCGGTGTTAGTGTTACCGACTCCGAGTGAACCGTTTGTGGTGTACTGTGATGCGTCTAAGATGGGATTAGGCGGGGTTCTGATGCAGAATGGTAAAGTAGTAGCATATGCATCGCGGTAATTGAGAGTGCATGAGCGAAATTATCCGACTCATGATCTCGAATTAGCTGCGGTTGTTTTTGTGTTGAAAATTTGGAGACACTATTTATATGGTTCAAGATTTGAAGTGTTTAGTGATCATAAGAGTCTGAGATACCTGTTTGATCAGAAAGAGCTGAATATGAGGTAGAGGAGATGGTTGGAATTTTTGAAGGATTATGACTTCAGTTTGAGTTATCATCCAGGAAAGGCCAATGTAGTGGCAGATGCTTTGAGTAGGAAAGCAATTCATATGGCAGCTCTGATGGTGAAAGAAATTGAGTTAATTGAACAGTTTAGAGATTTGAGCATGGTTTGTGAGACTACTGCAGATAGTGTAATGTTGGGTATGTTGCAGGTAAATAATGACTTCTTGGATATGATTAGAGAGAATCAGAAGTTGGATGTAAAATTGGTAGATTTGATGCCTGGAGCAGGGAGTGACTCTGATAGTGACTTTAAATTGGATAGTACAGGTTTGTTGAGATTTAGAGGCAGGATTTGTGTACCAGATGATGAAGAATTGAAAAAGTCAATTTTGAGCGAAGGACATCGTAGTAGCCTGAGTATTCATCCGGGAGCTATGAAAATGTATCATGATTTGAAGAAATTATTTTGGTGGTCTGGTATGAAAAGATACATAGCTCAATTCGTGTATGCCTGTTTGACATGTCAGAAGTCGAAGGTGGAACACCAGAGACCTTCTGGATTTATGCAACCATTAGAGATTCCGGTTTGGAAATGGGATTGCATTACTATGGATTTTGTGACAGGTTTGCCGAATACGGCGAGAGGTTTTGATGCTATATGGGTGACTGTGGATCGATTGACGAAGTCTGCACACTTCGTGCCGATCAATATTAGTTTTCCGTTGACGAAGCTGGCGGAGATTTATATTCGGGTAATTGTGAAGTTACATGGTGTTCCGTCCAGTATTGTGTCAGATAGGGATCCACGGTTTACTTCAGAATTTTGGAAGAGCTTGCAGGATGCTTTGGGAACTAAGTTGAAATTGAGTTCAGCTTATCATCCGCAAACTGATGGTCAGTCGGAGAGGACTACTCAGTCGCTTGAAGATTTGTTGAGAGCTTGTGTGTTAGAAAAGGGTGGTGCGTGGGATACTCAATTACCATTGATTGAGTTCACGTACAATAACAGTTACCATTCGAGTATTGGAATGGCACCGTTTGAAGCTTTGTATGGGAGGAGGTGTAGGACTCCTCTGTGTTGGTATGAAACTGGTGAGAATATGGTGCTTGGGCCAGAAATTGTACAGCAAACTACTGAGACAATTCAGATGATTCGTGAGAAATTGAAAGTGTCTCAGAGTAGGCAGAAAAGCTATCATGATAATCGGAGGAAAGAGTTGGAATTCTGTGTAGGTGATCACGTATTCCTAAGAGTTAATCCGATGACTGGTGTGGGTCGTGCATTGAAGTCCGAGAAGCTGGATCCTAAGTTCATTGGACCTTATGAAATTTTGCAAAGAGTTGGTGTTGTGGCCTATAGGGTGGCGTTGCCGCCTGAGTTGTCGAATCTACATGATGTGTTTCATGTGTCGCAATTGCGAAAGTATGTTTCTGATCCATCTCATGTGATTCAGAGAGATGATGTTCAGATTCGGGAGAATCTTACTGTTGAGACGATGCCGTTGAGGATCGAGGACCGTAAGATGAAACAGCTCCGAGGGAAAGAGATACCTTTGGTGAAGGTAGCTTGGGGAGGTGCTGCAGGAGGCAGTGTGACCTGGGAATTGGAAAGCAGGATGCGAGAAGCGTATCCGGAGCTATTCCCATCAGGTAGTTTTCGAGGACGAAAATAATTAAAGTGGGGGAGAGTTGTAACACCCATTTTAATTATTTAGTCATTTTATTATTATTTTAAATATTATGTGTTGGTGTGCCCTTTGGTGGGGGTGTATTTGGTGATGTTTGGTGGGTGTCCCTAATGTGGGAGGATTATTGGTGGTGTTTTGGTGAATATAATAATATAGTGTATAATATTGATATTGGTGAGAATATTATCATTATTATTATATTTATTATAGTTACTATTGTTATTAACATTATTATTATTTTGGTGAGATAATAATAGGATTATTATTACTATTATTATTATTATTATTATTTTATTAAGTTATTAACATTATTATTATTTTGGTGAGATAATAATAGGATTATTATTACTATTATTATTATTATTATTATTTTATTAAGTTATTAACATTATTATTATTTTGGTGAGATAATAATAGGATTATTATTACTATTATTATTATTATTATTATTTTATTAAGTTATTAACATTATTATTATTTTGGTGAGATAATAATAGGATTATTATTACTATTATTATTATTATTATTTTATTAAGTTATTAACATTATTATTATTTTGGTGAGATAATAAGAGGATTATTATTACTATTATTATTTTTTTTTTAATTATTATTATTATTAAGTTATTATTATTATTGGGATTAGAGAATGAAAATAGAAACGTGAGGGATTAGAGTTTTACGATACATTGTGAGAAGTTGGAGAAAGTGGAAAAAGAACGATAGAAAGGAGAGAACGGAAAAGGGAACGGAAAAGGGAGCGAAGAACGAAGGAACAGGGGAAAATCAGAATTGGCCAAACCTTGGAGGATTCTTTCATCGATCAACCGATTAACAAGGTAAGGGGGGAGAAACTTGATTGGGAATGGTTTATACATGTATAGGGTAGTTGGGGATTCCTTAACCCCGTAGGAAATTGATCGAGATATGATAATATATATTGTTATGTTATGATTGATGATGATTGTTGTTAATTATATAGTAATCGTTAATGAATTGGTGTTTTGGGATGATTTGGCATATAGGGCATATAGGGTGTTTTACAGTTTTTAGGGAAAATTCTGTATGGATTTTGAGGTATCGATAAAGTGTGTAGGTGATGATTTTGGGAATAGGAATTAGAAGCCTATTGGTTACGGTAATGTGCAAGATTGGTACTAGAATAGACTGAGGATCTGAGTTGAGATGATAGGTACAGTTTGGCCTTGATGCACTGTAAGAATGATGAGTGTGGGAACTAACTTGTGTACTTGGTGATAGTGCACGTTTCCCGTAATAATGACTGGGGGACAATTAGTTGATGTATATGTATGTAGTGATCAGTAGGATCGCGTACCCCCGAGTGGTGGGATATGTTTATATCTGGGTGTTAAAGTATGAACTTGTTTACTATCTGGTTGATTTATATGGTGTTGGTGTATGTTATATCTGTACATATATGCATTGATGTATGATGATATGATCAGGAGGATCGTGTGCACGTTGAGTACCTAAATATATTAGTTATGCATTGGTGTGTGCATATCATGGTGTTTTGGTGGGATGAATCATGTCTCAGGAGGAGCGTAAGTGATTCATCCGTACTCCTTTGTGGAGAATGGTGGGTGATAGATCATGTCTCAGGAGGAGCGTAAGTGATCTATCCAGGTTCGATTGAATGAACCAACGAGTCGGTACCGCATGCATGGTGTTGAGTTGCATTTTGCATTATAATATGTTATATTGTAATTTGAACAGTAGGTTCGTTATATGGTGTTGTTGGGGTGAATAATTGATGTGTTGGTGTGTTTTACTGCCTTATTTACATGTATTACATTACCATTATATTTTTGATCATGATTTCTCACCCCTTTGTTGTTGTTGTGGTCTGTGCTTCTTCGGAAGTACAGATAATCCAGGTGCTTAGCTAGCTTGGATATTGGTGTGATTGTCGAGTCTAGGATGCTCTGATACGTAGCACGGGACTTGGGCGTTTTTATTTGTTTTATGTTGAACTGATATTTTATTTCCCTGTGAACGTATCAAACTTTTATTGAATTTTATTATTTAATATTCCGCTGAAGTTGGAGATAAACCTTTTTATAAGGAAACGTTATTTTTATGTGATATCCCACTTGGGAGAATTGGAACTCTGATTTTGTTTATTTATAATGTTTATTAATTTAATTGATTTTGGGAAGTGGGGTGTTACAATTGGTATCAGAGCAGGTCGGTCCGTCCGGCCAGTGTTGTTGAGTCGAGTTGAGTCTGTCCTTTAGGATGTAGTTGAATATCTTTTAACCTGGTGTTGTTGTTTTGAGCAGTATGGCAGGAAGGAACGATGCTGCATTGGCTGCTGCTATGCAAGCAATGGCACAGGCTGTTGCTAATCATAATCAAACTGCAGATGCCCAATTCAGGAGTTTGGCGCAGTTTCGGAGCAACAAGCCGCCAACGTTCGAAGGGGGAATTCTGGACCCCGAAGCTGCTCAGAAGTGGCTGAAGGCAATTGAGAAGATCTTCAGAACTATGGATTGTAGTGATGAGCAAAAGGTGAGGTTTGGTACTCACATGCTGGAGGGTGAGGCTGAAGCCTGGTGGGACAATAGTCGCCAAAGATTGGAAGCTGCTGGAACTGCCATTACGTGGGAGGTGGTTCAGAAGGGTTTTCTGGAAAAGTATTTTCCAGAAGATATCCGAAGCGCTAAGGAAATTGAATTCTTAGAGCTGAAACAGGGTAGCATGACTGTAGCAGAATATGCTGCCAAGTTTGAGGAGCTGGTGCAGTATTGTCCCCACTATAATATGGAAGGGGCAATGACCTCTAAGTGCTTAAAGTTTGAGAATGGACTGCGTCCAGAGATTAAGTTGGGGATTGCTTGTCAGAAGATCAGGAGCTATACTGAGCTAGTAAGCAGGAGCAGAATCTATGATAATGATAACCGAGCAAGGATTGCGCACTACAAAGCTGTTAATGACCACAAGGGTAAGCAGAGGTTTAGTGGTACTCCTTATAGTGTTGCTGCTGATAAGGGAAAACGTAAAGCTGTTGTTGATAAGAAGCCTAGAGATGGGAGAGCATCTGCTGAAGGGAAATGTTTTCGGTGCGGTGGTATGGGGCACCGCGCTAATGATTGTCCTAATGAGGCCAAGAAATGTTTTAAGTGTGGGAAACCAGGTCATGTGATAGCTGATTGCAGAGCAACTATGCCGACCTGTTATAACTGTGGTGAGAAGGGTCATATCAGTACACATTGTGAGAAGCCGAAGAAGCCTCAAACATCTCCGGCTGGTGGAAAAGTGTTTGCCTTGGCAGGGACTCAAGCTGCCAGTGATGAGCGTGTTATCAAAGGTACTTGTATTATCAATAATATTCCTTTGATTGCTATTATTGATACGGGTGCAACGCACTCGTTTATTTCTGTAGATTGTGTGGAGAGGATAGGTTTAGTGTCGTCCACTCTGGAGGTACAGATGACTATTGAGACACCCTCTATAGGTTCAGTGACTACTTCTTTGGTATGCCTGAAGTGTCCGCTGACTATTTTCGGTAGAGAATTTGGAGTGGATCTGATTTGTCTACCACTTGGTAAGTTGGATGTTATTCTGGGTATGAACTGGTTAGAGTTCAACCGAGTCTACATCGATTGTTTTCGGAAGGAATTGTTGTTCCCGACCCCTGAAGAGGAAGTTGTGGCAAGTTCTTTGTCTAATAAAGAATTGAGGGCCTTGTTGGAAGATGAAACTAGAGTGTTTGCTTTGTTTGCAACTTTATCGATGGATAACAAAGTGCCAATGGAGGAAATAGCAGTGGTGAATGAATTTCCAGAAGTGTTTCCTGACGACATTACGGAATTGCCTCCGACGCGAGAAGTAGAATTTGGTATTGATCTTGTTCCTGGTACGAGACCTATTTCTATGGCGCTGTACAGGATGTCTGCAGTGGAATTGGCTGAGTTGAAGTCTCAGATTGGAGAATTGTTGGATAGAAAGTTTATTAGACCAAGTGTATCGCCGTGGGGAGCTCCAGTGTTGTTGGTGAAGAAGAAGGATGGTAGCATGCGTCTGTGCATCGATTACCGTCAATTGAATAAAGTGACTATTAAGAATAAGTATCCTTTACCTAGGATTGATGATTTGATGGACCAGCTGGTGGGAGCTCGTGTATTTAGTAAGATCGACTTAAGATCGGGTTATCATCAGATGAGAGTAAAAGAAGGTGATATTCAGAAGACTGCTTTTAGGACTCGATATGGACATTACGAATATGCTGTAATGCCGTTTGGAGTGACTAATGCACCAGGAGTATTTATGGAGTATATGAACAGAATTTTCCATTCTTACTTGGATCAGTTCATTGTAGTGTTTATCGATGATATATTAATTTATTCTAAATCTGATGAAGAGCATGCGGGACATCTGAGAATTGCCTTGCAAGTGTTGAAGGAAAATAAATTATTTGCTAAACTGTCAAAGTGTGACTTTTGGTTGAAGAAAGTAAGTTTCTTGGGGCATGTAATATCTGAAGATGGAATAGCGGTGGATCCGTCAAAAGTAAGTGCAGTATTGCAGTGGGAACCGCCGAAGACAGCGACAGAGATTAGAAGCTTTTTGGGGTTAGCCGGTTATTACCGCAGGTTTATTGAAGGGTTCTCTAATTTGGCGTTGCCATTAACTCAGTTGACGAGAAAGAACCAAGTTTTTGTATGGGATGCTGCTTGTGAAGAAAGTTTTGAAGAGTTGAAAAAGAGATTGACTACGGCACCGGTGTTAGTGTTACCGACTCCGAGTGAACCGTTTGTGGTGTACTATGATGCGTCTAAGATGGGATTAGGCGGGGTTCTGATGCAGAATGGTAAAGTAGTAGCATATGCATCGCGACAATTGAGAGTGCATGAGCGAAATTATCCGACTCATGATCTCGAATTAGCTGCGGTTGTTTTTGTGTTGAAAATTTGGAGACACTATTTATATGGTTCAAGATTTGAAGTTTTTAGTGATCATAAGAGTCTGAGATACCTGTTTGATCAGAAAGAGCTGAATATGAGGTAGAGGAGATGGTTGGAATTTTTGAAGGATTATGACTTCAGTTTGAGTTATCATCCAGGAAAGGCCAATGTAGTGGCAGATGCTTTGAGTAGGAAAGCAATTCATATGGCAGCTCTGATGGTGAAAGAAATTGAGTTAATTGAACAGTTTAGAGATTTGAGCATGGTTTGTGAGACTACTGCAGATAGTGTAATGTTGGGTATGTTGCAGGTAAATAATGACTTCTTGGATATGATTAGAGAGAATCAGAAGTTGGATGTAAAATTGGTAGATTTGATGCCTGGAGCAGGGAGTGACTCTGATAGTGACTTTAAATTGGATAGTACAGGTTTGTTGAGATTTAGAGGCAGGATTTGTGTACCAGATGATGAAGAATTGAAAAAGTCAATTTTGAGCGAAGGACATCGTAGTAGCCTGAGTATTCATCCGGGAGCTATGAAAATGTATCATGATTTGAAGAAATTATTTTGGTGGTCTGGTATGAAAAGATACATAGCTCAATTCGTGTATGCCTGTTTGACATGTCAGAAGTCGAAGGTGGAACACCAGAGACCTTCTGGATTTATGCAACCATTAGAGATTCCGGTTTGGAAATGGGATTGCATTACTATGGATTTTGTGACAGGTTTGCCGAATACGGCGAGAGGTTTTGATGCTATATGGGTGACTGTGGATCGATTGACGAAGTCTGCACACTTCGTGCCGATCAATATTAGTTTTCCGTTGACGAAGCTGGCGGAGATTTATATTCGGGTAATTGTGAAGTTACATGGTGTTCCGTCCAGTATTGTGTCGGATAGGGATCCACGGTTTACTTCAGAATTTTGGAAGAGCTTGCAGGAAGCTTTGGGAACTAAGTTGAAATTGAGTTCAGCTTATCATCCGCAAACTGATGGTCAGTCGGAGAGGACTATTCAGTCGCTTGAAGATTTGTTGAGAGCTTGTGTGTTAGAAAAGGGTGGTGCGTGGGATACTCAACTACCATTGATTGAGTTCACGTACAATAACAGTTACTATTCGAGTATTGGAATGGCACCGTTTGAAGCTTTGTATGGGAGGAGGTGTAGGACTCCTCTGTGTTGGTATGAAACTGGTGAGAATATGGTGCTTGGGCCAGAAATTGTACAGCAAACTACTGAGACAATTCAGATGATTCGTGAGAAATTGAAAGTGTCTCAGAGTAGGCAGAAAAGCTATCATGATAATCGGAGGAAAGAGTTGGAATTCTGTGTAGGTGATCATGTATTCCTAAGAGTTAATCCGATGACTGGTGTGGGTCGTGCATTGAAGTCCGAGAAGCTGGATCCTAAGTTCATTGGACCTTATGAAATTTTGCAAAGAGTTGGTGTTGTGGCCTATAGGGTGGCGTTGCCGCCTGAGTTGTCGAATCTACATGATGTGTTTCATGTGTCGCAATTGCGAAAGTATGTTTCTGATCCATCTCATGTGATTCAGAGAGATGATGTTCAGATTCGGGAGAATCTTACTGTTGAGACGATGCCGTTGAGGATCGAGGACCGTAAGATGAAACAGCTCCGAGGGAAAGAGATACCTTTGGTGAAGGTAGCTTGGGGAGGTGCTGCAGGAGGCAGTGTGACCTGGGAATTGGAAAGCAGGATGCGAGAAGCGTATCCGGAGCTATTCCCATCCGGTAGTTTTCGAGGACGAAAATAATTAAAGTGGGGGAGAGTTGTAACACCCATTTTAATTATTTAGTCATTTTATTATTATTTTAAATATTATGTGTTGGTGTGCCCTTTGGTGGGGGTGTATTTGGTGATGTTTGGTGGGTGTCCCTAATGTGGGAGGATTATTGGTGGTGTTTTGGTGAATATAATAATATAGTGTATAATATTGATATTGGTGAGAATATTATCATTATTATTATATTTATTATAGTTACTATTGTTATTAACATTATTATTATTTTGGTGAGATAATAATAGGATTATTATTACTATTATTATTATTATTATTTTATTAAGTTATTAACATTATTATTATTTTGGTGAGATAATAATAGGATTATTATTACTATTATTATTATTATTATTTTATTAAGTTATTAACATTATTATTATTTTGGTGAGATAATAATAGGATTATTATTACTATTATTATTATTATTATTATTATTTTATTAAGTTATTAACATTATTATTATTTTGGTGAGATAATAATAGGATTATTATTACTATTATTATTATTATTATTATTTTATTAAGTTATTAACATTATTATTATTTTGGTGAGATAATAAGAGGATTATTATTACTATTATTATTATTATTATTTTTTTAATTATTATTATTATTAAGTTATTATTATTATTGGGATTAGAGAATGAAAATAGAAACGTGAGGGATTAGAGTTTTACGATACATTGTGAGAAGTTAGAGAAAGTGGAAAAAGAACGATAGAAAGGAGAGAACGGAAAAGGGAACGGAAAAGGGAGCGAAGAACGAAGGAACAAGGGAAAATCAGAATTGGCCAAACCTTGGAGGATTCTTTCATCGATCAACCGATTAACAAGGTAAGGGGGGAGAAACTTGATTGGGAATGGTTTATACATGTATAGGGTAGTTGGGGATTCCTTAACCCCGTAGGAAATTGATCGAGATATGATAATATATATTGTTATGTTATGATTGATGATGATTGTTGTTAATTATATAGTAATCGTTAATGAATTGGTGTTTTGGGATGATTTGGCATATAGGGCATATAGGGTGTTTTATAGTTTTTAGGGAAAATTCTGTATGGCTTTTGAGGTATCGATAAAGTGTGTAGGTGATGATTTTGGGAATATGAATTAGAAGCCTATTGGTTACGGTAATGTGCAAGATTGATATTAGAATAGACTGAGGATCTGAGTTGAGATGATAGGTACAGTTTGGCCTTGATGCACTGTAAGAATGATGAGTGTGGGAACTAACTTGTGTACTTGGTGATAGTGCACGTTTCCCGTAATAATGACTGGTGGACAATTAGTTGATGTATATGTATGTAGTGATCAGTAGGATCGCGTACCCCCGAGTGGTGGGATATGTTTATATCTGGGTGTTAAAGTATGAACTTGTTTACTATCTGGTTGATTTATATGGTGTTGGTGTATGTTATATCTGTACATATATGCATTGATGTATGATGATATGATCAGGAGGATCGTGTGCACGTTGAGTACCTAAATATATTAGTTATGCATTGGTGTGTGCATATCATGGTGTTTTGGTGGGATGAATCATGTCTCAGGAGGAGCGTAAGTGATTCATCCGTACTCCTTTGTGGAGAATGGTGGGGGATAGATCATGTCTCAGGAGGAGCGTAAGTGATCTATCCAGGTTCGATTGAATGAACCAACGAGTCGGTACCGCATGCATGGTGTTGAGTTGCATTTTGCATTATAATATGTTATATTGTAATTTGAATAGTAGGTTCGTTATATGGTGTTGTTGGGGTGAATAATTGATGTGTTGGTGTGTTTTACTGCCTTATTTACATGTATTACATTACCATTATATTTTTGATCATGATTTCTCACCCCTTTGTTGTTGTTGTGGTTTGTGCTTCTTCGAAAGTACAGATAATCCAAGTGCTTAGCTAGCTTGGATATTGGTGTGATTGTCGAGTCTAGGATGCTCTGATACGTAGCACAAGACTTGGGCGTTTTTATTTGTTTTATGTTGAACTGATATTTTATTTCCCTGTGAACGTATCAAACTTTTATTGAATTTTATTATTTAATATTCCGCTGAAGTTGGAGATAAACCTTTTTATAAGGAAACGTTGTTTTTATGTGATATCCCACTTGGGAGAATTGGAACTCTGATTTTGTTTATTTATAATGTTTATTAATTTAATTGATTTTGGGAAGTAGGGTGTTACAAGTAGAGCTCATTGGAGTGCCTTGAGGGCCATGGTGGAGCTCCATCAAGTCATTGTGCCAAGTGTGAAGAGCCACAGTTGAGGATGTTGCAAGCAGGGTTTTCACCTGAGTAATCCTAAGTCAATTGACCAATTGAAGAGGATCAAAGCTCAATTCTAGGTCTTTGCAATCATGGATAGTTGTATGAGATGATATTTCAAGATCTATGCCAGAAAAGTTCAAGGTGTGAGGAGTTGCTAAATTAGGGTTCTCAGGGTAAAATCCCCTATTTAGTGCCTAACTCCAAGACCACTTATCTCAAGATGCAAGATTCATCTCCATTTTTGGCCAACATGAAACTTGTATATCATGCTTTTAGCTTTAATTTGAGTACTAGAAGTACTTCATTGGATTTATAGAACTCAAGTTATGGTCCAGACAAGTTACAGGTCCTCAGATGCCTCTGAAATTTGTCTGTGAAAATCATCTGACTTCCAAGCTACTTTTGACCTAGGAAGGTGTTTCTCCTAAACTTTTGGCCAACATGAAAGCTATTCCTCTTGATCTTATCTTTCCAAATTGTATTAGAAGTTTTCCATCTGATTTGTAGAACTCAAGTTATGAGGTTTACAAGTTAGGGGTATTTTGGGAAAGTGAGATTATAGGCCATTTTCAATTATAGGCCAAAAATCTCCAACTTGCACATCTCAAATGCAATTTTGTTCAACATGGAACTTGCTAAAAATGTGGTTTTTAGGTCAAATAAGAGCTCATGATGAATTTATTTGGTCCATACTAAGAGTTGACTTGAATTGGTTTGAAAAAAAAGAGAAATTAAAGGCCTTATTTGGTGGGAAATTCAAATAAATTGTTATGTGTTCAAACAAAGGTAAATGACCACTCAATTTGATCAGAAATGATGTTTTAGAAACATTGGCATTATTAGAATTTGCAATTGACCTATAGTTCATGGTGTTTTGACATGTTTCTTCACTAATAAGCAACATCACAAGAAATCATTCACAAAGCCAATTTGGAAGCTCCTTGTGACCTGAATTCATTCCAAATGTGTTATGCAAGCTAACCAAAGCTTCCCAAGCAAGCTTTTGATCCAAATTTCGAACATGGCATGTTAAACTTTTGGAAGAAAATTGAAAATTGGTTTTTATGTTTTGGGCCTCCATTGGAGCAAAAAAACCCACAGATACTTTCTATTTAAGTTCTGTGGATGAATTGGAACGTTTTTGGAGAGCATTTCGCACCAGAGCCAAGGATTGGAGTTGGAGCTTGAAGGAGAAATTTGAAAATTGTGTTTTCATTTCCAAGCCAGATCCAAGCCAATTGAAGTTAGAAAAGTGTTCCTCATCAAGCATTGAAGCAATCTGCATTGCTTTGAGGCCAGAATCGTGTTCTACACACCTCTGTTTGAAGCTTCAAGTCAGGTTGGTAGATCTCAAATTTTCTCTTAATCTAGCATGATATAGTTAGAAATGAACATGTGGCTAGGATCTATGTGAAATGTAGCACGTTTTAGGATCAAATTGGTAGCAATTGGTGATGATTGATCACGTGGTACCATTTTTGTTTTGATTCGAAACTATCTGACCTGGATGAATTAATACACAATGAATAACTTAGGTTAATCAGTGAAGTATGAGGATCATTTCTATACCATTAATTGGACAATTGGTGAGGATGAATGTGTTGCACCCCAAAATTTGCCCTCACAATACAAGACTTTGTGCTTCTTGAAGGTTCACAAGGTTCACAAACTTCTCAACATCTACAAGACCTTTCATGAGGTTCATGAAGTCCATAGGTTGCTTCTTGAAGGTTCACAAGGTTCACAAGATTCACAATGTTTACAAAGCTTTCCTAAGGGTCATGAGGTCTACAAAGCCACTTCATGATGTTCACAAGGTTCACAAAGTTCACAATTGGTCAGAAGAGTTGACAATTCCCTCAGACAATGCACCTCCTAAGCAGTGCATCCGAAACTAGGGTTTTGACTTTAATCAGGCTAAATGGACTTCCAAGACTTCAAGTGAGCTTCATAACATCTTATATGTGTATAAGAACCCCCATGTCAAGTTTCAAGACTTTTCTCAAAAGTTTGCTCAGTCAGATGATCAGATAAGTCAAAAGCAGTCAATGCAGATAAAAAGTCAAACTGAGGTCAACTGTGGTCAAACCAAAGTCAAACTTCATGATTTTTTGCCAACATCAAGTATATGAAGTAAAATTCATCATTTGATCAAGGGTTGATCATGATTCATCAAGGAGATTCCAGATCATCAATAATCAGGAGTTTCTAAATTAGGGTTTCCTCAGTAAAAGTCAACTGAACTTTGACCAGGCATAACTTTCACATACTTCATCACCAAGTCTCCATCCAAAGCTCATTTTGAAGGAAATTGAATTCTCTACAACTTTTATGTTGAAGGTTAAGCCCAAAAATGCTTTATTTGAAAGATATGATCTAAGACATTATGGGTCATTTCAAAAGTCAACAAAAAGTCAACAACTTCAAAAGGGCATAACTTGAGATTGGTAAATGATATGGACCTGAAACCAATGGGGTTGTTTAGAGGACTCTTCAAGCTTTCCAAAACGTCCAAGAACACCATCATACCTTTAAAATTGAGAGAAATGTGCCCTTGCAAAGTTGGGCAATTTTGTGATGGTTTATGTTGAAAATGGAGGCTTAGAAGTATTTCTTTCCAAATGGGCTGCCTAATTTATGACCCAATCCATCTCATAACATGGTGCACGACCCAATTGACCAAAATTCATCATTTTTATTATTTTTTATTTATTTATTATTGATTTAATTCATAAAAATCATTTTTAATAAATAAAAAATATAAAAATCTATTTTTGGGTGAAGATTTTGTTTCTAGAAATTCATAATCATTGATTGAATTAGAATGAGAAGGAAATCATGTGATCTCACCCAAATTATTATTTTTTATTTATTATTGATTTAATTCATAAAAATCATTTTAAATAAATAAAAAAATATAAAAATCTATTTTTGGGTGAAGATTTTGTTTCTAGAAATTCATAATCATTGATTGAATTAGAATGAGAAGGAAATCATGTGATCTCTCCCAAATTATTATTTTTTATTTATTTATTATTGATTTAATTCATAAAAATCATTTTAAATAAATAAAAAATATAAAAATCTATTTTTGGGTGAAGATTTTGTTTCTAGAAATTCATAATCATTGATTGAATTAGAATGAGAAGGAAATCATGTGATCTCTCCCAAATTATTATTTTTTATTTATTTATTATTGATTTAATTCATAAAAATCATTTTAAATAAATAAAAAATATAAAAATCTATTTTTGGGTGAAGATTTTGTTTCTAGAAATTCATAATCATTGATTGAATTAGAATGAGAAGGAAATCATGTGATCTCTCCCAAATTATTATTTTTTATTTATTTATTATTGATTTAATTCATAAAAATCATTTTAAATAAATAAAAAATATAAAAATCTATTTTTGGGTGAAGATTTTGTTTCTAGAAATTCATAATCATTGATTGAATTAGAATGAGAAGGAAATCATGTGATCTCTCCCAAATTATTATTTTTTATTTATTTATTATTGATTTAATTCATAAAAATCATTTTAAATAAATAAAAAATATAAAAATCTATTTTTGGGTGAAGATTTTGTTTCTAGAAATTCATAATCATTGATTGAATTAGAATGAGAAGGAAATCATGTGATCTCTCCCAAATTATTATTTTTTATTTATTTATTATTGATTTAATTCATAAAAATCATTTTAAATAAATAAAAAATATAAAAATCTATATTTGGGTGAAGATTTTGTTTCTAGAAATTCATAATCATTGATTGAATTAGAATGAGAAGGAAATCATGTGATCTCTCCCAAATTATTATTTTTTATTTATTTATTATTGATTTAATTCATAAAAATCATTTTAAATAAATAAAAAATATAAAAATCTATTTTTGGGTGAAGATTTTGTTTCTAGAAATTCATAATCATTGATTGAATTAGAATGAGAAGGAAATCATGTGATCTCTCCCAAATTATTATTTTTTATTTATTTATTATTGATTTAATTCATAAAAATCATTTTAAATAAATAAAAAATATAAAAATCTATTTTTGGGTGAAGATTTTGTTTCTAGAAATTCATAATCATTGATTGAATTAGAATGAGAAGGAAATCATGTGATCTCTCCCAAAATAGCAAGCACTCATGATCAAATATTTGAAATTTATACAATGATCTTTTTGAATATTTTTTGGATCAAATATCCACACAACACATCAATGTTTCTGACCTAAATCCATCACACATATATACTAAGCACAAACCCTAGCCTCATGGACGAATTTGCAGCAGCCTAAAGGTAAGATCAAAAGCACAAAAATCTTTCAAAAAGTCATATTCGGGTTCTCAAATTCAGAGCATTGCAAGGTATTTGAAAGACATAGCAAGCTTCCTTGGACTCTTCTGATCATAAATCATCATCCATATGCATCGTATACACACCCAATTGCTCAACCCGAGTTCATCTTGAACTTGAATATTTTGTTTTCGAATCCATTGATTTATCATGTTTAAACTGTTTTTGATTGTTGTAGGATGTTTAGAATGAACTCTAGAACGATTCTGGGTGGTTCAATTGGATTTTCATTGCAGGAACAAGAATTCACCATGATTAGGGTTTTCGGCCCTCTTTAGGGTTTCACGATTTTCAAATGATAAATGGATTTGAAAAACATAGGACGATTGAAAAACTCAGTAGCAATACAATGGTGCAATCAATTTTGTGAAATTTTGCCGTTTGGATGAAGTTTGTGTTTCGCAGGGTGGAAGAACTCGTAACAATATTCGTAGGAGAAAACGTTGCAAAATTCGCAGGAACAAAACGAATTCTCTTCTCCTCAATGCTGCCTGCGCATGGGCAGCCTGATGGTTGTTGTGCTTCCTGGAAATCAAGCTGGCCTGGGTTCAAACCTCAGCCAGGTAAGTTTCCGCTTTTTTTTTTCTTTCCTTTTATTTGATTTAAATATTATAATATTAAAAATTAAATATATTATGTATATTTCTCAATAATAAATAAATAATAATAAAATATGTCTGTTTTCTTTAATTTTAAAAAATATGTTTTTTTTCACAAATTTTGTTTCTATATTTTATGTCTAAATTGTAATATGTATAAATTAGAAAATTTTTGTATATAACTAAATCCTATTTTTTTATATAAACCCTAAAAATTTATTTCTCATATAAACCCTAATTTCCTAAAACTCTAAAAACATTTTTTAATACAAATCTAATCCTATTTTTTTTTAATGTTATTTTCTAATATAATTATTATGTATGTATGTTTACTATAATTCTTACAAATTTTTGTAAATATACTTATAAATATTTTTTTACATAACTTTAGTTTATAAATAATTGTGCTTATAATAATTAGATTTTTTGTAGTAACTTCATGATTAAAATATAATTTAATAATTTGTAAATTAAAACAATTGTTTATTCATATTTGTTTTTTTTAGTTGATTATATTAAAAAATTGTTAATTTCTTATTATTATAATATTTGGATTAATTCTGTTTATTCTTATTTACTAACCCATTTATATTCTAATCATGCTTATTATTTTGTTAAATATTGCTTACTAACCCCCTTTATTATTTATTATTGCTTATTTATATTTTATTTATCTTTGCTATTTAATTATTTTGCTTATTATTTTGTAATTGTTTCTTGGATGTAAAGTTGTTTAATTATTTAATTATTATTATGGTTAGTAATTAGGGAGTGTAACAACATGTATGTAATATTAAAATAAATTTAGATCACTTTTAAATAAAGATAATTAAAATAAACACGTCACACACGTAAGTCGGTTTTAATCGCCGTCTCACTTCCTAAGGATATCCCTCAAGTTGCCTACGAATAATGGTTAAGTGGGGTGTATAAAGCAAGTCCCTCAAATAAAAAAATCATCAAAGTCCCTTATGGTTGCCTTTACGAATCGAGTCCCTTTCGAAAAATGATGATGGTCCCTTATATGTGCTTATTACATCCCACAATGGCCTTCAAAGTCAAATTGTCCCTCACATGTCCCTTAACATCCAAAGTAAGGACTACCTACTCCATTATAGTAGGGATAGTCTTACTAAGGAAAGGATAAAGAATAAGAAAGACCTTAAAACATTAGGGTAGGCTACTCCTAGATACTTGCTCACTTCAAAACTTTTTCACACTTAAACAAATTTCCAACAAAATTTTCAAACAAGTTTTTTTTCACATCCATACACGGATTATTATTAAACTATTCTGAAATTTTTTGCTATTCACACACTACACTTTCAAAACAATTCAAAAGTGAGCTTAAGTACCTAAGAGCCCATGGATAACCATGGATGAAAAGGGTGCTAACACCTTCCCTTTTCATAACCTACCCCCCGGACCCAAAATATTCTCTAAGGTCTTTCCTGTTCTTTTATAACCTTTCCTTATGGATAAAATAAAAGTCGGTGGCGACTCTTGCTATCCGCAACATTGTTTAAAGTCAGTTCTCCCACCGTGTTACAGAACTGGCGACTCTGCTGGGGATCTATTTAAGAGGGGTACCCTTAGGAATTAAGATCACTTTAAATTGTTTGCCTTGTTTGCTTTATTATTATATTGTTGGGGTGCTCTTATGTGTGAAAGGTCCTAACCCGGATCTAGTGTACCTTAGGTAAATGGCAATAGACCAAGGAAACTATACGACGTATATCGATACGGTTGATCTGGTGGCCATAGTTAGTGCGACTTCTTGGTTGGTGCTTATATTCCTTAAGTCAAGTTGAGGATAATATTGAGGCTGCCATATGTTGTCAATGCACTAACTGACTTTTAGAACCCTAGTTAACTCATCTTGGCCTTTAGAAAGTAGTGAGGTAACCGGCTTTGGTGCAGACTGAAGTTGGTTGACACTCGATACTACGCTCATTGAGATCTTAAACTTGGAGGGTTTTGGTTGGCAAGTAAGTTGCCTTCTGAACAACCACCCTTGTGAAGGATCAATGATATTGAGATCCCTTAGAACCTGGTTACTTTTGTAGGACAGGATGAACCATCTAACTTCAGGGGAGGGTACTTGCCTTTGAACCTCATGCAAGCCTTTAAACCTAGGGCTATGGTGTGACTTGTTTGTGTGTGCCACATGTTTGTGATTGAGCATGACATCATGACATCATCACGCATCATAAGCATATCATTTTCCCTAACCATTTCAAGGACCAAAGGATTTGTCTTTGTTCTTTGTTGCAGGTCATGGCTTCTGCTCGTAGAAACACCATCAGGATCAACTTTGTAGGGATACCTGCTAAGCTCAAGGAGTTGGTTTCCCTAGTGCCTGATCATTCCCAGTTCAACAAGAGACATGGTCACTTATTGGATCTAGTTACTTCAGGGTTCAGTGAAGACATGATGAGTGTGCTGTTTCAGTTCTTTGACCCTAAGCACCATTGCTTTACATTTCCTGATTATCAGCTGGTTCCAACCATGGAGGAGTTCTCTAAACTTCTGGGTATACCTGTTCTTGATCAGAAGCCATTCACAGGCTTAGAGAAGGAGCTTAAAACAGAAGTTATTGCTGCAGCTCTACATCTGAAGAAGTCTGACATTGTTCTAGAGACGAGAAGTGGAGTTAAAGGTATTCTTGCCAAGGTATTAGTGGATAAAGCTCAAATGTTCTTGAAGGCTATGAGCTACGATGCTTTTGAGGAGATCTTAGCCTTATTGATTTATGGCTTAGTGTTGTTCCCCAATCCTGATCAGTTCATAGACGTTCATGCCATCAACATATTCCTGAGTCACAATCCAGTGCCTACCTTACTTGGAGACATCCTACATTCTCTTCACACCCGTACTACAAGGGCAAGAGGAACTTTGATGTGCTGCATACCTTTACTTTCTAGGTGGTTTATTTCTCACCTTCCTCGCTCAGTAATGAAGAATGAGCAAGGGTTCAGATGGTCCAAGAGGATCATGTCACTTTCTCACTCAGACATCCATTGGTGCTCCAGATCTATGGAGAATGTCACCATCATTGACCGTTGTGGGGAGTTTCCTAATGTGCCACTTCTAGGCATAAGAGGAGGCATCACCTACAACCCATCTCTAGCTTTACGACAGTTTGGTTACGCCCGGAGCGATGGTCCACATGACATGTTGATTCAGGGCATTGTGTTTGATTACGACAACGATCTTCAGGGTTACCGTCAGAGATTCATCCGAGCTTGGGGAAAGGTAAACAGGATTGACAGCAAGACACTGGAGCCTAAGTACACTATTCCTATGGAGGCCTATCTCAGATGGGTACGATCTCGTGCTCAGACACTCATGATGCCATATCCTGCCGTCCTACCAGTTACCATGGAACCTGTTGCTGAAGGAGACACAGCTTATACCATCCTTCACCCAGACATGCCTACTGATATGGAAGACTTGCAGAGATCATGGATCCAACTGAAAGAGCAAAGGGATACTTTCGAGGCTCATTACAAAGCAAGCCAAGCAAGGATCCTAAAGCTAACAAAGCTACTTCATGAGGAACGAAACCTCAACTCATACCTCAACACAAAGAGGAAACGTCCATGGGAGACTTAAAACCCCATCTTTTGTACTTATTTCGTTTTCATTTTTTGTAAGCCTAAAAGGCAAAACAAGTTATTACTAATAAAAAGTTACTTTCTTGTTTGTTTAAGCAAATTTAAATCCTGCGGTCCTTGAAAACATTGCATATGCATTCCCATATCATTGCATCACAGGTTTATAATTGTGCACAGGTTTCTCATCTTCTCGCTGTTTATTTCAGCAATGGCTCTTGAACAATCAGTTAAAGATCTCCAGGCATAGAATGCACAATTCCAAGAGCTGATCCTGAACCTATCCAAGGGGCAGGATGAATTGAAGACACTGCTGGCCAAGAAGACTAAGAAGGCTAGAAGGTCTGCTGGGTTGCTCAACATGGGAAGAAGGTTCAAAGGTCCTGTCAAGACCAAGGAACATGTTGAAGACTATGAATCTGAAGAATCTGAGCAGGAGAGAGGCAGTCTCCACAACACTATGGGGGACTCTGATTCTGAGGCTAACTACTACCATGAGCCTAACGAAGACAAATTCAAGATGCTGGTGGATAGAATGGATGCTATGGAATTACAGAAATCATCTGGGCTGGATTTTGAGGATTTGAGCTTGATATCTGGGGTGGTCATACCCATTGGGTTCAAAGTTCCTACATTTGTTGTCTATGATGGGGTCTCTTGTCCCAAATTGCATCTGAGGTCTTACGTCAGAAGAATGCAACCCCACACTGCTGATAAAAAGTTGTGGATCCATTTCTTTCAAGAGAGTTTATCTGGAGCTCAGCTAGAGTGGTATTATCAGTTGGAGAGTGTCAACATCAGAGATTGGAATGACCTTGCTGAAGCTTTCTACAAGCAGTATCAATACAATGCTGACTTAGCCCCCACTCGCATGCAGCTTCAAAGCATGTCTATGGGTGCCAAAGAAAGCTTTAAGGAGTATGCTCAGAAGTGGAGAGACTTAGCTGGAAGAGTTCAACCCCCTTTGACTGATAGGGAGTTGGTTGATATGTTCATGTGTACGCTGAATGGTCCGTTTTACAGTCATCTCATTGGAAGCTCATCATCTGGCTTCACTGAGTTGATCATGACAGGAGAGCGAGTAGAGAATGGTATCAAGAGTGGTAAGATCCAAGTGGGCACTTCTTCATCAGGTACTGCAAAGAAGCCTCCCACTGGGAAGAAAGAATCTAATGCTGTGTATGGTCAGCCTGATCGTAACAGAAGGCATCAGTCTGTTAGTGCAGTTCATATTTCAAATCCAACTCCTGCAACAACAGAGCAGCCTCAAGGCAACCAACAGAGGGCTAAGAGACAGTTCACGAAGATCAACATGTCAATGGCTCAGGCATTGCAACACTTGTTGAAGGCTGAACTTATTACCCTGAGGGAGGCTCCTCAGAATCCCAATGTTACCTCTCCCAAGTACAATCCCAATGCACGATGTGCATATCATTCAAACTGTCCAGGACATGATACTAATAACTGCTGGGTCTTGAAGAACAAAATTCAGGATATGATTGATGCTGGAGAAATTGAGTTTGATCCACCAGGTACTCCAAATGTGATTACAGCTCCAATGCCAAATCACGAGAAGACTGTCAACGCCATTGATGAAGATATTGATGAAGATCTGCATGTCTATTCAGTTATGGAGTTGAGCACACTATTGTCTGTATTCAAAAAGAGGTTAGTACAAGCTGGGATCTTTCCAGGTTGTCGTGAAGATTGTTTGTATTGTACCTATAAGCCGGATAGTTGCTTCATTTTGAGAGATGGGATTCAACGTCTCATGGATAAATATACTATAGTGTTTGAAAGAAGACCAGCATCTGTAGAAAGTATGGTGGATCATCTGACTCAGGGTAAGAAGATTGAAGAGGTTGACATGGTTGACAAAGTACCACTAAGAACCACTTCAAAGGGTCCCATTAAAATCACTCATCAGGGCCCAATCAAGATTACTGCTGAAGGTCCTGTGAAAGTTGTTGCTGAAGCCAGAGTAGCTCCTCTGATCATTACCACTCCTGGTCCTATTCCTTACACATCTGACAAAGCTGTGCCTTGGCACTATGGGTCTGATGTTTACATCCATGGTGTCAAACAGGAACCTTTACCTGATATGCCTGTTGACATTGATAATATTGCTGGATCTAGCAAGATCACTCGTAGTGGAAGAGTCTTCTCTCCTCCAGTTGCTTCTAAGAGTGCAGTTACTCCTGCTGTTACTTCCACCACTGATGCTCGGGGCAAGGGTCCTGTTATTGAGCCTGTATCTACTGATGTGCCAGCTGCTGATGACCTCTCTAAGCAGATGGAAGAAGTATTGAAAATCATTCGCAAGAGTGATTATGATATTGTTGATCAGCTGGGGCATACTCCCTCAAAGATTTCTATGCTCTCCCTGTTATTATGTTCTGAGGCTCATGCCAAGTCATTGATCAAGTTTCTAAAGATGGCTCATGTACCCAGTGCAATTTCTGTGGACCAGTTTGAGAATTGTGTTGCTCACCTGACCTATGACAATGGGTTAGGATTTTCTGATGCTGACTTGACCCCTGCCAAGAGGGATCATAACAGGGCCTTGCATATTTCAATTGAATGCAGGGGCACTACCCTGTCTCATGTGCTGATAGACAATGGTTCCTCTCTGAATGTGTTGCCTAAGGAAGTCCTGAACAAGCTGAGTCCTGAAGATACGGTATTGAAGCCCAGTAATATTGTGGTAAAGGCTTTTGATGGTTCTAGAAGAGTAGTGCATGGGGAAATTGATCTTCCAATCAAGGTTGGCTCTCAGATGTTTACTGCTACATTCTATGTGATGGATATTCGTCCTTCGTACTCATGTCTGCTTGGTCGTCCCTGGATCCATGGGGCAGGTGCTGTGACCTCCACATTACATCAAAAGTTGAGATATCCGGTGAATGGAAAAGTTGTTACTGTCTTTGGAGAGGAAGAATACTTTGTCAGCCATGTAAACACTTTCAAGTATCTGGAAGTAGAAGGTGAATACATTGAAACTCCATGTCAGTCATTTGAAGTGGTTCCCTGGGCTGTTAAGGATTGTGTGACTCCTCCTGCTGTGAAGAAGGTTCCTGTGGTCATCAGAAGCCCTCCAACAATGGCAATGGCCTCCCTCAATGATGCAAAAGCTGTGGTGGAAGAAGAGTCCCAGAAGGCTGTTCGACGTGCTCGTGCTGTTCGTATCACCAATCAAGGGGTTATCAATGCTGTGGGAGATCAAGATGAAGACTACGACTTGGAGGCGTGGATTTTTCCTACTGTGGGTGTTGGACTCAATAATTGGAAAGCTGAAGATGTTATCCCTATCTCCTTTAGTCAGGAGTAAATACTATTACTGTGTTATGTTTTTAAATTTGCAATTTCTGGAACAATTAAAACTTTCAAGCCATGTGCCTTACCCGGGGCACAATGGTGTGCTTGTTACGAGTTGTCATTTCATTTGCATACTTCATTCAATAAAATCAGGGGACGTTTCGTTTTCGTAAATATTGTGTTCCTTGTCTTTCTTTTTCTTTTATTTTTTCTTTATCAGCTATGTGTTCTTACACACACCCACGTCACTAAAATGCAGATCCTCATCCACTCTGGATCCAGTTGATAACAGTTCTACTATTGCTAATTACAATTTCGAGAATCCGATCTATCAAACTGAAGACGGAAACGAGGACGATTGTGAAATACCTGTAGAGCTTGCTAGGTTGTTACAACAAGAAGAGAAAGCTATACAGTCACATGAAGAGCCAGTCGAAGTTGTGAATCTGGGAACTGAAGAAAACAGAAAAGAGGTCAAGATAGGGGCTGATTTAGAGGACAGTGTCAAGAGCAGGTTGATTCAGATGCTACGTGACTATGTGGAGATCTTTGCTTGGTCTTATGAAGATATGCCAGGGTTGGATACAGACATTGTGGTTCACCGTTTGCCAGTGAAAGAAGATTGTCGTCCAAAGAAGCAGAAGGTTCGTCGTATGCGTCCTGAAATGTCAGAAAAGATCAAAGCAGAAGTAATGAAACAGTTCAATGCAGGGTTCTTGGCCGTAACTTCTTATCCTCAGTGGGTTGCAAATGTGGTACCAGTTCCTAAGAAAGATGGTAAGGTACGTATGTGTGTAGACTACAGAGATCTGAACAAGGCTAGCCCTAAAGATGACTTTCCACTTCCTCATATTGATATTCTGGTAGACAACACTGCTCAGCATAAGGTATTCTCTTTTATGGATGGTTTCTCTGGTTACAATCAAATCAAGATGGCACCTGAAGATATGGAGAAGACTACATTTGTGACACAGTGGGGCACCTTTTGCTATAAGGTAATGCCATTTGGTTTGAAGAATGCAGGGGCAACATATCAGCGTGCTATGGTGGCTTTGTTTCATGATATGATTCATCATGAGATAGAGGTATATGTGGATGATATGATAGCCAGGTCTCAGAATGAAGAACAACATCTTGATCATCTGCACAAGTTGTTTGAGAGGTTGAAGAAATACAGGTTGAGATTAAATCCAAACAAGTGTACTTTTGGAGTTAGATCTGGAAAGCTCTTGGGTTTCATTGTCAGTGGAAAAGGTATTGAAGTGGATCCTGCGAAAGTGAAAGCTATGCGAGAGATGCCAGCTCCCCGTACTGAGAAGGAGGTTAGAGGTTTCTTGGGACGATTGAACTACATTGCAAGATTTATTTCCCAATTAACTACCATCTGTGAGCCAATCTTCAAGTTGTTGAGGAAAGATCAGGTGATGGAATGGAATGATGAGTGCCAGACTGCCTTTGATGAAATCAAGAGATATTTGCTAGAACCTCCAATTTTAATGCCACCAGTTGATGGAAGACCCTTGATTATGTATTTAACAGTATTAGACAACTCAATGGGGTGTGTATTGGGGCAACATGACGAGTCTGGTCGAAAAGAGCAGGCAATATACTACCTTAGCAAAAAGTTTACCAACTGTGAAACAAGATACTCACTGCTCGAGAAAACTTGCTGCGCTTTGGCATGGGCTGCTCGCCGACTAAGACAGTATATGTTGACCCATACTACCTTGTTGATTTCGAAGATGGATCCAATCAAGTACATATTTGAGAAACCTGCTCTCTCCGGAAGAATTGCAAGATGGCAAATGATCTTGACGGAATATGATATACAGTATACTACTCAGAAGGCCATTAAGGGGAGTGTTGTTGCTGATCATTTGGCTCATCAAGCAGTAGGTGATTACCAGTCAATGAATTTTGAGTTCCCTGATGAAGACATTATGTCTGTTACCAAAGAACCTGGACAATATGACGGACCTGAACAAGGATCCCGATGGACTATGGTTTTTGATGGTGCCTCCAATGCACATGGTAATGGTGTTGGTGTTGTGATTAGTTCCCCTGAAGGTTGTCATACCCCGATTACTGCCAGACTTTGTTTCTACTGTACCAATAACATGGCTGAGTATGAGGCATGTATCATGGGTATGCAAGTTGCTATTGATATGAAGATTCAGTTCCTTGAGGTGTATGGAGATTCAGCTCTGGTAGTAAGTCAGATTAAAGGAGATTGGGATACAAAGCATGATAATCTCGTTCCTTACAGAGAACATGTGTTGTCTTTGATCCCACATTTCAAAGAGATTACTTTTGGACATATTCCACGAAGAGAGAATCAGTTGGCAGACGCATTGGCCACCATGGCATCTATGTTTGAGATCAGCTGGGATGATGAAGCTCCCAAGATTACCATTGATAGATTTGAGAAGCCTGCATACTGCAATGAGATTGACACTGAAGGGGCAGAGGAGAAGCCTTGGTTCTATGAAGTGAAAAACTATCTTGAAGCTCAGGAGTTCCCTGAAGGGGCATCTGTCAAAGATAGGAAGTTCCTGAGAAGGTTTTCTGCTAAGTTCTTTCTGAGTAATGGCATTCTGTATAAGCGTAATCATGATTCAACTATGCTTCGTTGTGTGGATAAGAAGGAAGCTACAGAAATTATGGAAGAGATGCATGATGGGACCTTTGGCACTCATTCTAGTGGTCATACCATGGCAAAGAAGATTTTGAGAGCAGGTTACTATTGGTCTACCATGGAAGCTGATTGCTATCAACACTCCAGAACATGTCACAAATGTCAAATCTATGCTGATAAAGTACATGTACCTCCATCTCCATTGAATGTGTTGACTGCTCCTTGGCCCTTTGCCATGTGGGGCATTGATATGATTGGTGAGATCAAGCCTACTGCTTCTAATGGGCATCGTTTCATCCTGGTTGCTATTGATTACTTCACGAAGTGGGTAGAGGCAGCTTCATTTGCATCTGTGACTAAGAATGTTGTGGCTCGGTTCATTAAGAATAATCTCATATGTAGGTATGGTATCCCTGAAAGGATTATCACTGACAATGGCTCTAATCTGAACAACACTATGATTACTGATCTCTGTACGCAGTTCAAGATTAAGCATCACAACTCTTCTCCGTATCGTCCAAAGATGAATGGGGCAGTTGAAGCTGCTAATAAGAACATTAAGAAGATCGTACAGAAGATGACTATTACTTACAAGGATTGGCACGAGATGTTACCATTTGCTCTGCATGGTTATCGTACTACAATACGTACTTCAACAGGGGCAACCCCATTCTCCTTAGTCTATGGTATGGAAGCAGTTCTGCCTATTGAAGTTCAGATCCCCTCCTTGAGAATTATGAAGGATGCAGGCTTGGATGAAGATGAGTGGATTCAGACTCGACTTGACCAGATAAATTTGATTGATGAGAAAAGGTTAGCAGCAGTTTGTCATGGCCAGATGTACCAGAAACGGATGATCAAAGCTTTTAACAAGAAGGTTAAGCCAAAGGTATATCAGGCTGGTGACTTGGTAATCAAGCGTATCATATTACCACAGGGTGATCCTAGGGGCAAGTGGACTCCAACATATGAGGGACCATTTGTAGTCAAGACAGTGTTCTCAGGAGGTGCCATGATACTGACTACAATGGATGGTGAAGACTTCCCACAACCTGTAAACGCAGACATAGTTAAAAAATACTACGCATAAAAAGAGACCCGCTAGGTTGACAGGCCTAGGCAAAAATAAGGGCATCCCGGCAAACCAAAAGGGGTTTGGGCAAAAATTAGGGATATATATATAAAAAGATGTACACCCGGCAAGTCGAAAACCTGAAAAGGCGGCTTGGGCAAAAAAGGGTATCCCGGTGGATTGAAAACCTGAAAGGGCAATCCAGGCAAAAGTTAGGGATTAAAGCGTATGACTATGTCTCGTTTGGATCACTCATGAAACTGCAACCAGTTGTACTACTTACTCAAGCTCAAACAGATAAAGCTCAATCCAATCGTTTCCGTCTCAACAGCAAGAAGATGAGATACTTGAGTGGCAATAGTAGAATTGAAACTCAATAGGATTATTTCCCACATAGCTGATTCTTTTTGTAAAACTTCATGACCAAATTCTCTTACTAGGGTTTATGTCTCCTTGTACAAACTTACCCGTGTATGGGTCACTTTTGATATAAATAAACTCCATCCTTTGAATCCAGATTTACTTTTACCCTATTTACATAAGCGAAACGTCCATTGGTGGTGTTTGAATGTATGTATGCCTTTGAATATGATTGATGTTTACCAAAAATGCATGTATGCTTTTAATATGATTGATGTTTACCAGAAATGCATGAAAATGCAGTAATAGTATTTACTAAGGACGAACGGGGGAAGGATTTCAACGAAGCTTCGCCGGTTCATCTTTACAAGACAGTAGGACTAATCCATTTTCACAAAGTCTAATCTCCCCTGGAATTTATATCCATCTCTTTTATCCTCATACGGATATACGGGAAATTACTTTCCAATAAGGGCACGATGAACGAAGACGGGATGTTATACTTATCCTACTATCAAACGAAAACGAAGGTTATCTATACCTTGTTATCCCCAACAACGGGAGGTTATCTATACCTTGTTATCCCCAGCAGACGGAGGGTTATATATTCTTCAACAACGAATCGGGATTTATTTTCCTTGGCCAGCAGTTGTTATACAAGGATATCCAGACACTTCCAGCAGTGTCATATCATACATACATCATTTACATCATACCATAACATATATGTCTATAGTACATTACCTAAGTGCATCATGTCATACATGCATACATAAAGCATAAACTAATGTTGTTATACAGAATGCTACCTTGTTTTCAGGTTAATTATCCAACAAACAAGCTTATGATCTTTGGGACTGCTTTATTGTAACCTCAGGGTTACTTTATCCTCCTGATGAGCTTCTTATTACTTTGGGACTGCTTTATTGTAACCTCAGGGTTACTTTATCCTCCTGATGAGCTTCTTATTACTTTGGGACTGCTTGATTGTAACCTCAGGGTTATTTTATCCTCCTGATAGCCTCTCATGACTTCAAGACTGCTTTAGAGCTACTGATTGCTCTATCCTCCTGAAATCATCCTATTACTTCAAGACTGCTTTAGAGCTATTCATTGCTCTATCCTCATGAGGTCATATTGCTACTTCAAGACTGCTTTAGAGCTATTCATTGCTCTATCCTCCTGAAGCCATCTAATTATTTCAAGACTGCTTTAGAGCTATCCATTGCTCTATCCTCCTGAAATCATTACTTCAAGACTGCTTTAGAGCTATTGATGGCTCTATCCTCCTGAAGACATATCACATTATTATTTCAAGACTGCTTTAGAGCTGTTGATTGCTCTATCCTACTGAAGCCATTCTATTACTTCAAGACTGCTTTAGAGCTATTGATTGCTCTATCCTCCTGAAGCCATTATTACTTCAAGACTGCTTTAGAGCTATTGATTGCTCTATCCTCCTGAGGACAGATTTATCACTTCAAGACTGCTTTAGGGTTATCATTATTGATTGCTCTATCCTCATGAAGACATGCTGTTACATCAGTATTACTCCAGACTCCTGACAGTTCTCATTATACTACTGAAGAACTTTCCCCTAGTGGCATCTTTAAGCCCACTCAATCATGTTCAACTAACCATCAATATCACTCCATGCACTGGTGAGTGCAAATTTTTGGGCTTTTGTGTTCAATCCCCTTCAACCTTCCAGGTTACGACTGGCAAATATACCAATCTAACCCCTCAGGTTTCAGAAAATTGAACAGGGGCAGCTGTTGCACCCCAAAATTTGCCCTCACAATACAAGACTTTGTGCTTCTTGAAGGTTCACAAGGTTCACAAACTTCTCAACATCTACAAGACCTTTCATGAGGTTCATGAAGTCCATAGGTTGCTTCTTGAAGGTTCACAAGGTTCACAAGATTCACAATGTTTACAAAGCTTTCCTAAGGGTCATGAGGTCTACAAAGCCACTTCATGATGTTCACAAGGTTCACAAAGTTCACAATTGGTCAGAAGAGTTGACAATTCCCTCAGACAATGCACCTCCTAAGCAGTGCATCCGAAACTAGGGTTTTGACTTTAATCAGGCTAAATGGACTTCCAAGACTTCAAGTGAGCTTCATAACATCTTATATGTGTATAAGAACCCCCATGTCAAGTTTCAAGACTTTTCTCAAAAGTTTGCTCAGTCAGATGATCAGATAAGTCAAAAGCAGTCAATGCAGATAAAAAGTCAAACTGAGGTCAACTGTGGTCAAACCAAAGTCAAACTTCATGATTTTTTGCCAACATCAAGTATATGAAGTAAAATTCATCATTTGATCAAGGGTTGATCATGATTCATCAAGGAGATTCCAGATCATCAATAATCAGGAGTTTCTAAATTAGGGTTTCCTCAGTAAAAGTCAACTGAACTTTGACCAGGCATAACTTTCACATACTTCATCACCAAGTCTCCATCCAAAGCTCATTTTGAAGGAAATTGAATTCTCTACAACTTTGATGTTGAAGGTTAAGCCCAAAAATGCTTTATTTGAAAGATATGATCTAAGACATTATGGGTCATTTCAAAAGTCAACAAAAAGTCAACAACTTCAAAAGGGCATAACTTGAGATTGGTAAATGATATGGACCTGAAACCAATGGGGTTGTTTAGAGGACTCTTCAAGCTTTCCAAAAAGTCCAAGAACACCATCATACCTTTAAAATTGAGAGAAATGTGCCCTTGCAAAGTTGGGCAATTTTGTGATGGTTTATGTTGAAAATGGAGGCTTAGAAGTATTTCTTTCCAAATGGGCTGCCTAATTTATGACCCAATCCATCTCATAACATGGTGCACGACCCAATTGACCAAAATTCATCATTTTTATTATTTTTTATTTATTTATTATTGATTTAATTCATAAAAATCATTTTTAATAAATAAAAAATATAAAAATCTATTTTTGGGTGAAGATTTTGTTTCTAGAAATTCATAATCATTGATTGAATTAGAATGAGAAGGAAATCATGTGATCTCACCCAAATTATTATTTTTTATTTATTATTGATTTAATTCATAAAAATCATTTTAAATAAATAAAAAAATATAAAAATCTATTTTTGGGTGAAGATTTTGTTTCTAGAAATTCATAATCATTGATTGAATTAGAATGAGAAGGAAATCATGTGATCTCTCCCAAATTATTATTTTTTTATTTATTTATTATTGATTTAATTCATAAAAATCATTTTAAATAAATAAAAAATATAAAAATCTATTTTTGGGTGAAGATTTTGTTTCTAGAAATTCATAATCATTGATTGAATTAGAATGAGAAGGAAATCATGTGATCTCTCCCAAATTATTATTTTTTATTTATTTATTATTGATTTAATTCATAAAAATCATTTTAAATAAATAAAAAATATAAAAATCTATTTTTGGATGAAGATTTTGTTTCTAGAAATTCATAATCATTGATTGAATTAGAATGAGAAGGAAATCATGTGATCTCTCCCAAATTATTATTTTTTATTTATTTATTATTGATTTAATTCATAAAAATCATTTTAAATAAATAAAAAATATAAAAATCTATTTTTGGGTGAAGATTTTGTTTCTAGAAATTCATAATCATTGATTGAATTAGAATGAGAAGAAATCATGTGATCTCTCCCAAATTATTATTTTTTATTTATTTATTATTGATTTAATTCATAAAAATCATTTTAAATAAATAAAAAATATAAAAATCTATTTTTGGGTGAAGATTTTGTTTCTAGAAATTCATAATCATTGATTGAATTAGAATGAGAAGGAAATCATGTGATCTCTCCCAAATTATTATTTTTTATTTATTTATTATTGATTTAATTCATAAAAATCATTTTAAATAAATAAAAAATATAAAAATCTATATTTGGGTGAAGATTTTGTTTCTAGAAATTCATAATCATTGATTGAATTAGAATGAGAAGGAAATCATGTGATCTCTCCCAAATTATTATTTTTTATTTATTTATTATTGATTTAATTCATAAAAATCATTTTAAATAAATAAAAAATATAAAAATATATTTTTGGGTGAAGATTTTGATTCTAGAAATTCATAATCATTGATTGAATTAGAATGAGAAGGAAATCATGTGATCTCTCCCAAATTATTATTTTTTATTTATTTATTATTGATTTAATTCATAAAAATCATTTTAAATAAATAAAAAATATAAAAATCTATTTTTGGGTGAAGATTTTGTTTCTAGAAATTCATAATCATTGATTGAATTAGAATGAGAAGGAAATCATGTGATCTCTCCCAAAATAGCAAGCACTCATGATCAAATATTTGAAATTTATACAATGATCTTTTTGAATATTTTTTGGATCAAATATCCACACAACACATCAATGTTTCTGACCTAAATCCATCACACATATATACTAAGCACAAACCCTAGCCTCATGGACGAATTTGCAGCAGCCTAAAGGTAAGATCAAAAGCACAAAAATCTTTCAAAAAGTCATATTCGGGTTCTCAAATTCAGAGCATTGCAAGGTATTTGAAAGACATAGCAAGCTTCCTTGGACTCTTCTGATCATAAATCATCATCCATATGCATCGTATACACACCCAATTACTCAACCCGAGTTCATCTTGACCTTGAATATTTTGTTTTCGAATCCATTGATTTATCATGTTTAAACTGTTTTTGATTGTTGTAGGATGTTTAGAATGAACTCTAGAACGATTCTGGGTGGTTCAATTGGATTTTCATTGCAGGAACAAGAATTCACCATGATTAGGGTTTTCGGCCCTCTTTAGGGTTTCACGATTTTCAAATGATAAATGGATTTGAAAAACATAGGACGATTGAAAAACTCAGTAGCAATACAATGGTGCAATCAATTTTGTGAAATTTTGCCGTTTGGATGAAGTTTGTGTTTCGCAGGGTGGAAGAACTCGTAACAATATTCGTAGGAGAAAACGTTGCAAAATTCGCAGGAACAAAACGAATTCTCTTCTCCTCAATGCTGCCTGCGCATGGGCAGCCTGATGGTTGTTGTGCTTCCTGGAAATCAAGCTGGCCTGGGTTCAAACCTCAGCCAGGTAAGTTTCCGCTTTTTTTTTTCTTTCCTTTTATTTGATTTAAATATTATAATATTAAAAATTAAATGTATTATGTATATTTCTCAATAATAAATAAATAATAATAAAATATGTCTGTTTTCTTTAATTTTAAAAAATATGTTTTTTTTCACAAATTTTGTTTCTATATTTTATGTCTAAATTGTAATATGTATAAATTAGAAAATTTTTGTATATAACTAAATCCTATTTTTTTATATAAACCCTAAAAATTTATTTCTCATATAAACCCTAATTTCCTAAAACTCTAAAAACATTTTTTAATACAAATCTAATCCTATTTTTTTTTAATGTTATTTTCTAATATAATTATTATGTATGTATGTTTACTATAATTCTTACAAATTTTTGTAAATATACTTAGAAATATTTTTTTACATAACTTTAGTTTATAAATAATTGTGCTTATAATAATTAGATTTTTTGTAGTAACTTCATGATTAAAATATAATTTAATAATTTGTAAATTAAAACAATTGTTTATTCATATTTGTTTTTTTTAGTTGATTATATTAAAAAATGGTTAATTTCTTATTATTATAATATTTGGATTAATTCTGTTTATTCTTATTTACTAACCCATTTATATTCTAATCATGCTTATTATTTTGTTAAATATTGCTTACTAACCCCCTTTATTATTTATTATTGCTTATTTATATTTTATTTATCTTTGCTATTTAATTATTTTGCTTATTATTTTGTAATTGTTTCTTGGATGTAAAGTTGTTTAATTATTTAATTATTATTATGGTTAGTAATTAGGGAGTGTAACAACATGTATGTAATATTAAAATAAATTTAGATCACTTTTAAATAAAGATAATTAAAATAAACACGTCACACACGTAAGTCGGTTTTAATCGTCGTCTCACTTCCTAAGGATATCCCTCAAGTTGCCTACGAATAATGGTTAAGTGGGGTGTATAAAGCAAGTCCCTCAAATAAAAAAATCATCAAAGTCCCTTATGGTTGCCTTTACGAATCGAGTCCCTTTCGAAAAATGATGATGGTCCCTTATATGTGCTTATTACATCCCACAATGGCCTTCAAAGTCAAATTGTCCCTCACATGTCCCTTAACATCCAAAGTAAGGACTACCTACTCCATTATAGTAGGGATAGTCTTACTAAGGAAAGGATAAAGAATAAGAAAAACCTTAAAACATTAGGGTAGGCTACTCCTAGATACTTGCTCACTTCAAAACTTTTTCACACTTAAACAAATTTCCAACAAAATTTTCAAACAAGTTTTTTTTCACATCCATACACGGATTATTATTAAACTATTCTGAAATTTTTTGCTATTCACACACTACACTTTCAAAACAATTCAAAAGTGAGCTTAAGTACCTAAGAGCCCATGGATAACCATGGATGAAAAGGGTGCTAACACCTTCCCTTTTCATAACCTACCCCCCGGACCCAAAATATTCTCTAAGGTCTTTCCTATTCTTTTATAACCTTTCCTTATGGATAAAATAAAAGTCGGTGGCGACTCTTGCTATCCGCAACATTGTTTAAAGTCAGTTCTCCCACCGTGTTACAGAATGACATGACATAATTTTGATCTTGATTCGGTTTTGGAAATCTATAAGGTTTCAGTTAATTTGGATAGGTTATTCGTGATCAGCGTGAAATTCTAAGCAAGATAGGTATAAAGTTTGTAATTTCTGGACACCTGCAACTTGGCCTTCATCGAAGAAGACGGTGGCGCCACCGTCTGGGCCACCATCTGAGAATCACAGTTCACCAGAGCTCATTGGGGAAGATGAAGTGTGGAGAGTTGGATTAGTCTAAATATTAGACTTTGTCATCTGATCGTGTGGCTCAGATTTGAATTCAGAGTTGGCTCCAACAATATGAAATGCATCGTTTCATTAATCCCAGTCAGCGTGTGACTGGGATGCCTGCATGGACGTACTGAGAGGCCTTGGATCTGTTTACTTAGTCAATCCATCTAACACATCACACTAATTCCTGAATTTTATTTATTTTAATTCATTTTTCTATTTTCATTAATTGTTTTTTTATCTTCTAAAATCATTTTAAAATTCAATAATTGTTAGAAAAATAAACTAAAAATATCCCCAGGTTCCTCTCTTTATTTGTGATTTTTCTGTAGCTTTAGATTTAATTTTTGTTGATTTTTCAATTTAATTCATATTTTTCTTGTTTTGGATATTTCTTTATTTTTGCATAATTGAGTTGCCTGTTTGTTGATTTTCGTTCTCTCGTTTGGTTTGGATTTTTGTTGTGAATTTTTGATAGCTTCTAGGTTAGAGATGTATGCTCCCATATGAATTTTCTCACATTTTTTAGAAAATCATAGCTTCTGATTTAGAGATAGGTTTAGAGCGTTTCCCCATTAATGGTTTCCCTTGATACCTTTCAACTTAGGATTTTATTAGAGGACTTAGGAACTGAATTAGGTCCTGATTTTTGAACTATAAATCATTAACAAATTCATGTTCCCATAGAAAAATAATTAGATTTTTAGGATGTGTTTTGCTGTTTTAGATAGAATATTCAAGTTGTTTGTTCCTTTGGTGCTTCAACGTTGGTGATTGTTTTGGAATGGACTCAAAGTGGGATTTCCTTGCATGTTGGGCTTCTGGTTCCTTTTGGATGGTGTCATGGACATGATGACGCTTTTGTGGAGTGGCTAGTGGAGCTTGGCTTGGAGCTTTTCTTTCCTTTTTGTTAGCTTTTTGTAGCTTATAAGATTAGGGTTTTTAGGAGTGAGTTTTAGAAGTAGTTTTTCCTTTAAATAATGGTTGGTTTCATTCACCTTCCATCTTATCCTATGATTCAAAGTCCTCATGTGAAAGTCTCATCTCTCCTTTGGAGGTATGTGTGACACTTTAGAATGAGTAGAACTTTTGAGGATGCCTTTCTCTGATAACTGGTTGAGTGTCAGGTGGGATTCCTTTGGTTTCCTTCCTGCTTCCCATCATCAAATACTCATCTTGTTGATTCTCTTCATTCTTGGTGGAGTGCATTGTTAAAGTTTGAAGATGGAGTATCCCTTTCCTTCTCTTGAAGATGGTGTGAACTTGAAGAGCAGTTATAGACTTTGGATTGGATTGCTGTCAGACGATTGCTCTACTGTGGAGATTGCTGGCTTGTGTTCCCTGTTTGTCTGTTTGCTTCTTGTTCAACTGTATTGATGTGATTTGCTTGGAATGTTGCATTAGATTTTAGGCTTCATGTAGATGATCATAGGCCTAAGAGCATATTAAGGGTTGAGCTTCTCCCCTTGCTTGTATTGCATTAGAGGTTGAATTTCTCCCTCTGCTTGTATTTTTACTGGGTGGCTTTGCTTGCTGGTATTTGGTAGAGCTCAGCTCCCTTGCCTGTGTGGTGTGTGGCCTTTGTGCCTTGTTTGTTTAGAAGTTGAGCTTGGCTCCTTCTGCTTGTGTGATGCATAGCATGCATTTTATTTACAGCATTTTGTTTACAGTAATTTCTTTTCAGTTAATTTGTTTACTGTTTGTTTTTCTTTGCCATGTTCCCCAGGAACTCTGACTTCTCTGGTTCCAGAGAAGTTATGACAAACATTAGGTTTCTATCCATGCATGATAACATTAGGTAGATTCCCTCCTAACCTTAAATGTAGATCCATTTTGCATGACAACTTTAGGATTGGATCAGTTCCCCTTTAGTGCGTCTTTTCTCTTCTCATCTGCAAACAAAATCAAAATACAGTAATAAAGGTTAATTGACGTCGTATGTTACGAGCCTTAAGCTACTTGAGAAAGGATTGTTGAAGAGTTTCTTTTCAATAGTCTGGATGTTTAGTATGGTACCCTTTGGGTGACATGCGACGCATTCACTCTCAGGTCATAGTCTCTAGTGTGATATCAGTTGCAAACATCCATAAAAAACACTTCTCTAAAAAACAGAAAACAAAGATCAAACTCTTTTTGTCCTCTTGGACCTTTAATCCCTTGGGAAACCTTTTTCAGAAGGAAAGTTCTGTTAACTCCCGGTTCTACCGCAAACGGTAAGCGCCTAAGTCTCCAATGGTCGAGCTGCATACACCAACTGCTGGAACCGTCTGTTAACCCTACTCGAATAAAAAAGACATATTTGTGTCTCTTGTGTCCCGAACTACGTTTGCTCTGATCTTTCGCGTTGTGTGAAAGTACGTAGACACAAGATGTGATATCTTGGCGAGCAACCTTCCCCCCGTAGTTAGGCGAACTACGTTGACTCTGATTTCTCGTTCTAGACGGGAATATGTAGGCATAAAGTGCGACGCTTTGCCGAGTCATTTTCTTTGCTTTTCAGACCAGGCCTTTAGTGTAGATAGATTTAACAAACCCATCAGATAAACACAACAAGCATGGATCCCATCGAGTACGATGGACGTGAGGGGTGCTAATACCTTCCCCTTGTGTAACCGACTCCCGAATCCAGAAAATGGTTGCGATGACCTTGTCTTATGCCTTTGCGTCAGGTTTTTTCCGATCGTTTCTTTTCCCTCTCTGAGGGATAAATAACGAAAGGTGGCGACTCTTCTGTCATTGTCGGCCTCGTTTTTCGAAGTAGCGACACCTGGGTTTTGCGTGAGTTTGATTGTAAATGGGTTTCTACGGGTTGAAGGGGTTTTAAGGCTGGTTTGTTGGAAGATTAGAGTGCGGTTTTAGAATCGAGGAGGCAAGATTCCGCCGTTTTTTGTTTTTTTGTTCTTATTGATGAAGAAGGAATTTGAGGGTGATGGAGTTAATTGAAAATCTGGGTTTGCGATTTTTTGTGTTTGGGTTTCGATGAAGGGTATTTTGAGGTAGAAAGGGGATTTGCAGATTCTGTTGTGAGAAAATTGAAGGTGAGGGTTTTTCCTTGAAAATCCCCCTCTCAAGCAAGGTTCTATTTTCTTTATGGAGAAAAATGAAGGGTAAAAACGGAATTTTCCTCTTGTCGTTTGTGTTCATTTGCTTTTTGCAAGTTTTGTAATTGTGGTGTCTTTATCATGGTGTTGCGGGACTTATTGGTGCAGGTAGTAGCAGACATTTGGTGTTGTTGTTGTACGGACTTGTTTTTATTATTGATGCAGAGTCCTGCGCTGCGTGAGGTTTGTCGGTTTATGCTGGTCGAAGGAGGTTCGGTTGGTAATGCATGGTTCATGGTCCACTTTTCCTTGACATTGCAGGCTCAATGTTATACGCACAACAGCCTTTTGGTGGCCCCTTGTTTTGTTTTGAATATCAGTATTCTTCACATATCTTTGGGAGTTTAGGATTAATGAGAATTCGTGTGGCATCATCCTCTTTCTCTACCCTGCATTAACCGCGTTTTTTACAAGTGGTGGGCTTGTAAAACTTTGGATTTGGCCATGATGTAGGACTCATGAAAGTGAAGGCTTGGTTTGAAGTAATAGCAGAATGTGTGGATGGGCTTTGGTTATGGCCTTTTTCAATTTTTTTATACAAATTTGCTGTAAATTTTTTGTATGAGAATTATTGTTGGACTTAGGACTTTGGTGGTGTAATAACCTTGTAGAGTTTGATGAGTTGGACTTTTGTAGAAAAAATAATTTTCTATTTACTTCTCTTTTTTTTGTGCATTTTTCTTGTAACATAAAATGAAGAGATTGATGGACTTTAAACAAGTGAAATGAGCAAGATGGCTATTAATCATAAAAAATGAAAAATGGATTTTTTTGAATTATTAGAAAAATGATTTAGAAACAGGTGCTATAATGGACATTGGATAATGACTTGTATTTGGAGATGGACTTAAAAATGGATTGTAGCCTTATTTGTGAAAAGTGGATGATGGACATGGATGTATCGAAAAAACTAAAAACGGATGAAGTCCAAAAGAATGTCTATGGAATTTAGGAAATGAATATTGAATATGGATGGATGAATATGGAAATGAATGGGCTTCCCTTGGAAAAACTATATACCAACCTCAGCCTTAGAAACCAAGAATCACGAATCAACCCTGATAACCTTCATCATAAAACATAGACTTTTGATTTTCAGATTAATGGTTGATGGAAAGATGTACATATAAAGGATAAATAGGTAGGACAAATTTGAGGTATGACAGATGCCCCTATCTAGTTGGCTAAAACCGAGTAAGATGAATTGCTATGAAGTTCACTCTTTCAAGGTAGAAGTCAAGTAGATATGAAGAAGACCCTGAATTTGTCTGAAAAGAAAGAAAGTGTTTGGGAATGAAATATTGGATATCTTGCAAAAGTCGCTATCACCAAAAGGATGACAGTACACTCACACACACTGCCTGTACATCAAAAGGATGTAAGGGATTCATTACCAAAAGGATAATGGAGAACAAAATGCTAGTCATGACACCAAAATGATGATGGAGCGAAACAAGGCAACCCTGACACCAAAAGGATGTAGGGGATCCATTACCAAAGGGATAATGGAGAACAGACGCTAGTCATGACATCAAAAGGATGTCAGACCCATCACCAAAAGGATGATGAAGCGAAACAAGGCGACCCTGACACCAAAAGAATGTAGGGGATCTATTACCAAAAGGATAATGGAGAACCGACGCTAGTCATGACACCAAAAGGATGTCAGACCCATCACCAAAAGGATGATGGAGCGAACCACAAGGCAACCCTGACACCAAAAGGATGTAAGGGATCCATTACCAAAAGGGTAATGGATAACAGACGCTAGTCATGACACCAAAAGGATGTCAGACCCATCACTAAAAGGATGATGGAGCGAACCACAAGGCAACCCTGACACTAAAAGGATGTAGGGGATCCATTACCAAAAGGATAATGGAGAATAGACGCTAGTCATGACACCAAAAGAATGTCAGACCCATCACCAAAAGGATGATGGAGCGAACTACAAGGTAACCCTGACACCAAAAGGATGTAGGGGATCCATTACCAAAAGGGTAATGGAGAACAGACGCTAGTCATGACACCAAAAGGATGTCAGACCCATCACCAAAAGGATGGTGGAGCGAAACAAGGCAACCCAGACACCAAAAGGATGTAGGGGATCCATTACCAAAAGGTTAATGGAGAACAGACGCTAGTCATGACACCAAAAGGATGTCAGACCCATCACCAAAAGGATGATGGAGCGAAAAAAGGAAACCCTGACACCAAAAGGATGTAAGGGATCCATTACCAAAAGGATAATGGAGAACAGACGTTAGTCATGACACCAAAAGAATGTCATACCCATCACCAAAAGGATGATGGAGCGAAACAAGGCAACCCTAACACCAAAAAGATGTAGGGGATAAGCTTCTCTAAAGAGATTGCCACTTATCACTGAAGACGAATAAGATTCTCCCAAGAGATTGCCACTTATTGCTGAAGACGGATAAGCTTCTCCCAAGAGATTGCCACTTATCGCTGAAGACGGATAAGCTTCTCTGAAGAGTTTGCCACTTATCGTTGAAGATGGATAAGCTTATCTGAAGAGATTGCCACTTATCGTTGAAGACGGATAAGCTTCTCTGAAGAGATTGCCACTTATCCTTGAAGACGGATAAGCTTCTCTGAAGAGATTGCCACTTATCGTTGAAGACAGATAAGCTTCTCTGAAGAGATTTCCACTTATCGTTGAAGAAGGGTCAAGTCTGTTGGAGACAAATCACTGAGGGTCGCCCAAGAGAAGGATTTGATTAAGATGAATCATCGGGGCAAGCCTGCTGACTTGCTCGGGGATCAAAGTTTTGACAACAAAAGGTTGTAATAGACTCCATGAGAAACGCCCATGGTCTTGAATGATATGCCCCTGTCTGGGATAAATTTGTCATTGAAGTTTTGTCTTGGTCAACAAAAGGTTGAACAACTTCGTGAGGAACACTCACGGCTTTGCTGAAGATGCCCCAGTCTAGGCTGAATGTTGATTTGAAGATCTGATCAGCCACGAGGTTACAATACGTCATGGGAAATACCCATGGTTTTGAAAAGATGCACCTGCCTGGGCTGAATTTTGCTTTGATATTCTTGAATTTCATGGGGGGACCCATGGTCTTTGTAGATAATTCCCCTGACCGGGCTGATGGCTACTTTGAGGCTCATGATTTTGTCCAACAAAAAGTTTCTCAACTTTGTGGGGGACACCCACGGTCTTGCAGAGAATGCCCCTGACTGGGCTGATGATTGTTGTAAAGCTCTTAAGTTTTATGGGTAAAATCTACGGACTTGCGGAGAACGCCCCTGACTGGGCTATATATGGTCTTGGAAATCTTCGTGATTGATCTTGGACCTGAGCTCGCATATGTGAATGCTTGATGACAATGATATTCCACTAACAAATGCAAATGCAAATGCAAATTCTAACACGCAGAGATGCAAGAGTTGGGGAAGTATGATGTGATTTTGGGTATGCGTATGATGCATGATGATTATGAAGTCGAATGCGATGCGTATGATGCATATGATTGCAGACGGGTAATTGGAAATGCAGGTGCCGACGTGGAGGACTTTGGTAGCGGACAATGCAGATTGGACTTTGGGTGGGAAGTATCAGACGAGAACTGGTATTTGAATGGTAGACTACTAGACGAGAGCTGGTGGTGGAAGGTTAAGTTGTCAGACGAGAATTGACTTCTAGTTTTGGTGTTAGACGGGGACTCACTTTGAAACGAGGTTTACCAGACGAGAACTGGTTAAACGGTTTAGCCAAAGAATTGATGACCAGATGAGAATTGGTGTTTAATGAAGGATTGACCAGATGAGAACTGGTTTGAAGGTTTGCCAGACAAAAACTGGACTTTGGAGGTTTCAGTTTTCCAGACAAGAACTGGACTATGTAAGTGGTTTCGGTTACACAGATTTGACAGGTAACATGTTGTGGGGATGAAACCCAATGATAGATAGGCCTTTTCGAAAGGTTAAGGTTATTGGATTAGGTGATGGCACGATTCCCTAACACTCGTCTTGAACTCGACAGTTGCTGATGAAAATGAACTTGCTCGAGTAGCTTGCCATGAGATGACCTCGAGATGGCTTTCCCTAGATTTTGTACCACGAAAGGATTCATCATTGTTTAACCGATTCTCGTGGTAGTTGACTTCAATATACTCTTGGAGTAACTTGCCCTTAAGTGAGCATTGAAGCGACCTAACTCATCCTGATTAAATATTGGAGGGATCTATCCTAAAATCAAAGAAACTATGGGTGGCCTGCCCCTGATTGGTGGAGTCTCGATATGATTCACTTATGATCAATCGCTTCTTGAATGATTTGCCCCATAATCAACCGATGCTTGGGGATTTGCCTCAGACTGACTGATTCCAAATTCGCGGGATGATAATGCCCCAGATCCATAAGGTTATATGGTATACTCAGTTCCGATCCAGACTGTTGAATGATCCAGTCCTGTTTGATTGCACTCTGTTGGAATTTCCTTAATGCCAACTACTGACTTGCAAATAAAATTGTTTGTTCACTAATGGTAATTTTAATGTGAAGTTCATGCAAGTTTCGAAAGAAATGTCATTTATTAAGTGTCGTGATAGTGAGACGAATGGACCGTTAATCCAAACATTGTGCTAACTTGATTGGTGTGAAAGATATAGCAAGGATATTAACACCAACATTGATGATTAGCAAATATGTGAGGAGTCAGTTTACGCAACCTTGCAATAGTATGCTTTCAGAATAAACCTCGCCTCAATTAGGTCTTTGTAACGTGGTCTGGTTCATGGTTATGAAACAAAGGATGTTAGGCTCAAACTTGATTTGTACCCACCTCTTCTCCTTGATGATCTCCAGTCCTACGTTCAATTAATTCTGCATTTGTTTATCTTGACGGTGTAGACTTGATGATTTAGGTTTGCTCGACGTGGCAGTCACCTTATTATGGTTTTTTAATGGATGTCAATGACCCTATTGATTTGATTCGGGCCACCACTGAATCTTATATTTTTTTTCTCGAGGATTGAGAGCCTCTTTTGCTTTTGTTTTTGATCCCTAACTTTTGCATGGACTGACTTTGTTTGTCAGATCCATCGGGATTGCCTTTAATTTTTGCCTAAGTCCCCTTTGAGGTGCTTAACTTAGCAGGTTTTTGATTTTTTTTGGATTTTGTTGAAGAATTGTGACTGCCATGTCATGGGTCATTGATGAAGAACCGTTTTTTTTATTTGAATTTTGAGTGCGAGATTGGATTAACTGAACAACTACCCTGCCCCAGGTTGAGTGTAAGGGTTTGAATATTCGAAGGAAACTCCTACCTCTAGGTTCAAAGTGGTTGACTAGGGATTAACTCCTTATATCTCTGCTGTTTAGGGGATTAAAGCAATGCATGTACATTATCGACGAGATTCTGTCTGAAAGCATACGATTTGAAATTATGGGTATTTTGTTTTTGTCATCCTCCCTCAAATCTTTGCTAAAACAAAAGCAATAAAGTAGAGTGGATAAAAGGTGTATGTGTCTGTGCTTCGTGATAAATACGAAAAATGAGCGAATGCGACTTGATTAACTCAGAAAATGCATAATCATTTCATTAATATTACCATTCAAACCAACAATATTTAAAAACAAATAACAATTAACAGAAAAGAAACTACAAATACAAATGATAAAAGTGTCTAGGGACTGCCAATGTTGAGGACGTCTGCCTGTCTGGACCACTGGCTTCTGGAAATGACCCTTGAAATCTTTGAGCTTAGACATCTGAGAGGTTGACATGGACGACCAAACTTCCTTCTGGAAAAAATATGTACCCTTTGTCGATCAACTGTTGCACCTTGGTCTGGAAGGCTTTGCACTCTTCGGTTGAATGCCCCATAGATCCTCCATGATATCCACACTGAACATTGGGATTGTACCCGGGAGGGTAAGGTTCTGGCACAGGATTGAGAGTTTTGGGCTCCACCAATGAGTTTTGAATCAGATGTGGGAGAAGCTGACTGTGCGACATAGGGACTAGATGAAGAGGAGCAGTCCTTCTTTCCAAGATGTTGCTGGGCCTATTCTGATTATGGCGCTGATTCTGATATCCTCGACTATGGACTCATTGATTTGCATGAGGAGCGATCCATGGTTTGTGGGATGAAGCTTTAGACATGGCTGATTTCCCATAAGGATAACATGGCACTGGTAATGATGCTTGTTGAGCAGACGAGGGACCATAGAGTTTTAATGGTACATCATGAGAATACTCAACATTTGCTATGATTGCATTAGTTTCATCCTTATCTTCCTCATGGAAATCGTTGAATGATTCAATCTCACTAGCCTGGCTGCTTGAGGCGTCCTGGATTTGTCTGATTTTAAGGTAGCTTTCGACGCGTTCTCCTACTATCACAATATCAGAGAAACTTGATGGCACATAGCCAGCCATTCTTTCAAGATAAGAGCCATGCAGACTAATTATGAACATGTCAATCAGTTCCCTATATGAGAGTGGAGGTTGCACTCTTGCTGCGAATTCTCTCCACCGCTGTGCATATCCTTTAAAATATTCATTTCTATTCTGAGATAGGCTTTACAACTGCATGCGGATGAGAGGAGCGTCCAGATTGAACTGGTAAAACTTTAGAAAAGCGCTAGCTAAGTCCTTCCATGATTGGATATGGCTTTTTTCTAAATCTGTGTACCAACTTAATGATGCCCCACTCAGACTTTCTTGAAAATAATGAATCATCAGCTTATCGTCATGAGTGTAGGAGGTCATTTTTCGATAGAACATCACCAAATGACGCTTCGGGAAACTATAGCCTGTGTACTTCTCGAAGTTTGGCATCTTGAATCTCGGAGGAATCACCAAGTCTAGCACTAGACACATGTCAGCAGCATCGAGGCCATGCGTATCAGGAACTTTCATAGCTTGAAGTTTTTCCTCAAGGGAACGAAGCTTTTCTTCCATGAGAGATTAGTCGGTAACACCCTTTGGGGTTGAGTAGGAATGTTTACTTGCGGAGGATGGCCATCCGGCGGAAGATCATACAATGGATTAGTCATCACAGTAAATCCTAATGGGGGATCAATATTCTGGCCGTTGTTCTCTGGCATAACTACCTCAACTTGCATCGTCTGACTGGCCTTTCCAGGTGTCTATGCTTCTCTTGCTTCAAACGCTTCACAACTCTCACCAGTTCAATGGGAGTGTCGGGAAATCAACTGTGGGTTATGAACAGAGGATGGGTAAGCTTTTGGTATCCAGGTTAGGGAAGAAAATGCAAAATGATGCAGAGATGCTTATGCAAATGCAATGTTATGAGTGCACACGAGAACAGATCCACAACAAGGGTTAAGGTCACAGATCCTGCAAGACAACAACAAAAGGTACCTATCAGCTCGGGTGGGTAATCTATTGGTTTATAAGAGGGTATCCCAAAGGCTTTAAACAAAGTCCCATGCACTAACCCTCAAAAGTTTTCCATCAGAACGACGATTCGTAAGACGGTAATCCTTTCAAAGGATGAACATAGAGTTATGTTTTAGTAACCTTCGGAATAAGGTTCTACAAAAGGTCCTCAGAGTCACAGACTCCTGGGTCAGAAATAAATACGCCATTACTACTACTCATAAGACATAAATATCCCAAAGGGGTCTCATATGAGTGGTGGAATTCAAACCAACTCAACGAGTCCTAAGTCTCGGAAATCAGAAAGAAACCACCTCCTAATCTTAGTGTATACTAGAAAGCTCGGGTAGAAAGTCTTTATCCTTACAAACCATCCCAATAAACCCAACAGGTAAGAGGAACACAACACAAACAATAAAAGCAAATAAAACACAAATGCGACAAACAAATTAGGCTTGGCTTGCTAGGTCTCCTCAGCAGAGTCGCCAGTTGTCACTACTCGAAAAATGCAACGACGGGGAGGCGAAAAGAAAGACAGAAGAGTCGCCACCGAACTTTATTTATCCCATGAGGGGAAAGGAAAATATCGAGAAAACCTTAAGAAAGAAACAGATAAGATGGTCTCGCAACCAAGAACGGGTTCGGAAGCCAGTTATACGAAGGGAAGGTATTAGCATCCCTCGCATCCATCGTACTCGATGGGAACCATTTGTTTGTCGACGTGTGAAGATATTTGCTAAAAGTTATGCTATAAAAGAGTGTTCCACGGGATAAAGAGAGGGGTTAGGAAAGAATAAAAACTGAGGTATATGGGAAAATGAGAGAATAACAGACTCGGTAGGACTTCGCGGTCCTTGGCCTACGTATTCTCAACGGATATGAGAAAGTCAGAGTCGACGTAGTTCGGGAAACTACAGATATAGGGGGGAATATGCTCGACAAGGATTGTGGCCCTTGTGCCTACGTATCTTTACTTGAAGAAGTAAAGAATCAGAGTAGTTGTAGTTCGGCCTACGGTTTGTTGGGAAGGTCTGGTAGATGATGCTATCATGCACATTCTAGCAGTTTTAGGTGTATTGCTGCTTGCTCATTGGAGACTTAGGCGGTACCTGTTTGTGGTAGAATGGACATAGCATGTCCTTCTGGGAAAATATGGAAAAGAGAGAAGGGTGCTCACTAGGATTCTCGCAATCCTATGCCTACGTATTCTCAACATGCATGAGAAATCAGAGCAACATAATTCGTGGAACATGTAACAGGTGTTTTTGTGGATGATGCTATCGTGCGTATTCTAGAAGTTTAAGTGTATTGTTGCTCGCTCGTTGGAGACTTAGGCGTTACCTGTTTGCGGTAGAACGGATGTAGCATGTCCTTCTTAAAATGATTAATTTTTGCCATGTGAGGCAAGATGTGACATTTGATTTGTGAGAATTGTTTTTAGGGGTGAAATAGTTCCTAGAATAGTAACCCCTTACGGGTAGTACCCAATTCTTTATCTCAGAGTTTTGTTATGAAAAGGTGTGGCGAATACAATCGCATCTTCATATTGCAAGACAAGCATCGAGACCACACACTACAGTGAGTATCGTGACACTCGGAGAGGAAGAAGTCTACACTCAATCCTCTCTCTTTAATTCAATACAAAGAGAACTTCATTCTCTTATTAAAAGTGTTTTTGGTTTTGAATGGTAAGTGCTTTGCGACAGTGAACCCTACGGTAATGTCAGCACTCGAGATAGAATAAGGCATATGCCTAACTACTCCGCAACCATTCAAGTTTTTGTTGGGCAAAAAAAATGAAAATGCACTCGGTGCGGGATCGAGGTTTTAGGAGAAAGAGATTTCAAAAAGAAGTTATGAAAAAGAGAGGTGGTGAATAGAGTCGCGTCTTTGTATTGAAAGATGAGTATCGAGACCACCCACTCTGTAACACCCCCTTCTATACCCCCAAATAATCAAATAAAACATTTAAACATATATAAAAATTTTCATCAGAGTATAGTTAATAATACGGTATAAAAGAAGTATGTCACATTATTACCAAATAACATGTAACAGTGGGGTAGTTTTAAAATAGAGGAACTTAGTCCTTACACCCACATCTTAACATTTTAATTAAAGCGGAAGGTTAAAACATTGAATTACTTAAGACATGTTATCATAGAAATACACATCAATCAGTTTGTCTCATTGATATCATTCATGTTTTACAAAAACTTCATCGCCAGATACATATACAATGTATCACAAAAGAATGCTATACAACCTAACTACCCGGTGTTACACATCAGAGCAATCCGACTCAAAATAATGAAGCTATACTTCACAAAAAGAAACCTCCAACAACCTAATCTGCAATGCCTCATAGAGCATTATAAAACAGCAGAAGGGTCAGAAATATTATCATAGTAATCAATGCATAGAATTATATATACATAAACCAATATAGAATATGCATAATCCACGTTTCTCACCACATTTCATTCATAACTCATCATGCATTTCACAAATTGCAAATACATATACGGATCATCACAAAACATGTATCATCATATACATATCCATAATTCTCAAATCAACCATCCATACACAAGCATTTTTCATATATCAATGACATCTATGCAATGCGACTCAATGCAACTCAATGCAACTCATGCCATGTGGTACCAACACTTGTTATCATTTTTCGGTTTTTACACTTAAATCGGGTCCACCCTTCTAGACCGATAACAACAAAAGCCCATTCCCTAAGCTTTCAAACCCATCCTTCTAGGTTTAGGACAAGTCACTAGTCTCCACGAAACTAGAAAACATTGCCTCTTGACTGAATGATGCATATGCAACCAACAACCAAATGCACTTAAGACCGTTCACTCGTCTTAATCCCATGCATTCAAATAATTCATCCCTTCAAGAATTATAACATGATTGCACACACAACATATTCATATTATTAAGTAATCATACTTTACATCATCACATTTCAAACAATGCACACATATTCACGATATGTTCCCATGCATTATTCACATACAATCACAAACAATGCACACATATTCACGATGTTCTCATGCATTCAAATATCATGCCAAATGGCAATAACCCGATCGGAAATAATCATGCATTCTTATTCAATTTAAAACAATGCATTATATATTGCCCAAGGCTACATTTCACAATCAATTCATAATCTAGGATTCACGCCATAAGGATACCCACAGTGTATCATATCACGACAATAATATTCGCCTCATGAGAGAGGGTTAATCACACTCGAATCGGAAAACCGACCTCGGATGGAACACACAAGAAAATCACATCCTGTCATGCTCGCTACCTTGCTCGCTCAGCGAGCCCCTAGCGAATGCTCGCTACTTGTTCGCCCAGCGAACAAGCTCGTGAAGGCAAACAGAAGCTACTGACTTCGTTCGCTACCTCGCTCGCTCAGCGAATGCCTAGCGAACCTTCGCTACCTCATTCACTGCCAGCGAAACCCACCAAATACATTCTGCCCAAGTCTAGGACCGTTTGCTACTGGCTCGCTACTAGCTCGCTAAGCGAACGTTCGCTACTAGCTCGCTCAGCGAACACGCTAGCGAATGTCTGCGAACTTCAAAACCCTCCCTGCCAACTTTCACAAATCTCTCCAAATCCGACCGATTCTCATCGAACAAGTTTTCATAGCCTTAGTCTAACATCCCCCGACTAAATTACACCACTTATCCTCATTTTGAACCGTAAAAACTCGGCTTCTATCGATTAAATCCACTTTTGCCCTAAAATGGAAGTTGTAGAAAAACATCCAACAATCTAACCCAAGCATACATAATACATTGTTAAGATAATGATATTTCACAAACTTGAGACACTTAGATCTCTCAGCATTAACAGTGTTATAGTGAGGACAAAACTTAATCAATTCTTCAAATCTTGCCGCATACTCGGCTACAGTTGAATTACCCTGTTTCAGCTCAAGGAATTCAATCTCCTTCTTACCACGCACATCTTCTGGAAAATACTTCTCCAGAAATGTCTCTTTAAAAAGATCCCAAGTAATTACCATCTCATTCTCTTCAAATCTTTGGCGAGTGTTACCCCACCAATCCTCAGCTTCTTCCTCGAGCATATGAGTGCTAAACTGCACCTTCTGTGCATCTGAACAATTCATAACTCGAAAGATCTTCTTGATCGCCTTCAACCAATCCTGTGCTTTGTCAGGCTCATGGGTTCCCTTGAACACTGGCGGATTATTCCTTTGAAACCTTCCCAAAGCACGGAATTCATCATCAGCACGATTCCCAACATTCACATTGGCTTGAGGATTTTTCCCAATCGCTCCAGCCAACCTTGTCAAAGCCTCCGCAATCGCTTTATCATTCCTACCGGCCACCATCGTTCTGAATCTCAACAACAGAACTCCATCAAAACAAACAATATCGATAGTGCCACACACACAATCAGATATAAATGGGAAATAAACAAGTTAACAACTGGGCCAACTGGCCGACCTGCTCTGATACCACTTAATGTAACACCCCCTTCTATACTCCCAAATAATCAAATAAAACATTTAAGCATATATAAAAATTTTCATCAGAGTATAGTTAATAATACGGTATAAAATAAGTATGTCACATTATTACCAAATAACATACAACACCTGCTCTATTAAAAGACATGTAACAGTGGGGTAGTTTTAAAATAGAGGAACTTAGTCCTTACACCCACATCTTAACATTTTAATTAAAGCGGAAGGTTAAAACATTGAATTACTTAAGACATGTTATCATAGAAAAACACATCAATTAGTTTGTCTCATCGATATCATTCATGTTTTACAAAAACGTCATCGCCAGATACATATACAATGTATCACAAAAGAATGCTATACAACCTAACTACCCGGTGCTACACATCAGAGCAGTCCGACTCAAAAGAATGAAGCTATACTCCACAAAAAGAAACCTCCAACAACCTAATCTGCAATGCCTTATAGAGCATTATAAAACAGCAGAAGGGTGAGAAATATTATCATAATAATTAATGCATATAATTATATATACATACACCAATATAGAATATGCATAATCCACGTTTCTCACCACATTTCATTCATAACTCATCATGCATTTCACAAAATGCAAATACATATATGGATAATCACAAAATATGTATCATCATACACATATCCATAATTCTCAAATCAACCATCCATACACAAGCATTTTTCATATATCAATGACATATATGCAATGCGACTCAATGCAACTCAATGCAACTTATGCCATATGGTACCAACACTTGTTATCATTTTTCAGTTTTTACACTTAAACCGAGTCCACCCTTCTAGACCGATAACAACAAAAGCCCATTCCCTAAGCTTTTAAACCCACCCTTCTAGGTTTGGGACAAGTCACTAGTCTCCACGAAACTAGCAAACATTGCCTCTTGACTGAATGATGCATATGCAACCAACAACCAAATGCACTTAAGACCGTTCACTCGTCTTAATCCCATGCATTCAAATAATTCACCCCTTCAAGAATTATAACATGATTGCACACACAACATATTCATATTATCAAGTAATCATACTTTACATCATCATATTTCAAACAATGCACACATATTCACGATATGTTCCCATGCATTATTTACATACAATCACAAACAATGCACACATATTCACAAAATGTCCCCATGCATTCAAATATCATGCCAAATGGCAATAACCCGATCGCAAATCATCATGCATTCTTATTCAATTTAAAAAAATGCATTATATATTGCCCAAGGCTACATTTCACAATCAATTCATAATCTAGGATTCACGCCATAAGGCTACCCACAGTGTATCATATCACGACAATAATATTCTCCTCATGTGAGAGGGTTAATCACACTCGAATAGGAAAACCGACCTCGGATGGAACACACAAGAAAATCACATATTTTCATACTCGCTACCTTGCTTGCTCAGCGAGCCCCTAGCGAATGCTTGCTACTTGTTCGCCCAGCGAACAAGCTCACGAAGGCAAACAGAAGCTACTGACTTCGTTCGCTACCTCGCTCGCTCAGCGAATGCCTAGCGAACCTTCGCTACCTCATTCACTGCCAGCGAAACCCATCAAATACATTCTGCCCAAGTCTGGGACCGTTCTCTACTGGCTCGCTACTAGCTCGCTAAGCGAATGTTCGCTACCAACTCGCTCAGCGAACACGCTAGCGAATGTCTGCGAACTTCAAAACCCTCACTGCCAACTTTCATAAATCTCTCCAAAACCGAGCGGTTCTCATCGAACCAGTTTCCGTAGCCTTAGTCTAACATCCCCCGACTAAATTATACCACTTATTCTCATTTTGAACCGTAAAAACTCGGTTTCTATCGATTAAATCCACTTTTGCCCTAAAATGGAAGTTGTAGAAAAACATCCAACAATCTAACCCAAGCATACATAATCATATACATTGTTAAGATAATGATATTTCACACCCTTACCTTGGTTAGATCGATGCTTGAGAGTTGTTCTTGAGCTTCCAAGCTTTTTCCCTCTTCCTTTTCTCTTTTCTCCTCTTTCTCCTTCTTTCTCTATTCTTTCCTTTATGTTTCTATCTTTTCCTTTTCTTTCCACTTTCCTTTTATATGTATTTCTCTTCTAATTCTCTCCAACATCTATTAATTCATTTAATTAATTATCCACTAATTAAATAATCCTCATAAACCATTTAATTAACGCAAATAATCAATTAATGAAAAATTGGGATGTTACAATCCTCCCCCACTTTAGGAATTTTCGTCCTCAAAAATGTTACCAGATTCAAATAACTCTGGATAAGACTCCCTCATCTGGCTCTCCAGTTCCCAAGTAACATTTCCACCAGCCGGTCCTTCCCAAACGACCTTCACCAAAGCAATGTGTTTGCCTCGAAGTTGCTTCAACTTCCGATCCTCTATCCGCATAGGTGATATCTCCACAGTTAGGTTATCTCTTACCTGTACATCATCTACTTGGACTACATGAGACGGATCTGCAATGTATTTCCTCAATTGAGATACATGGAACACGTCATGAAGATTAGCAAAGCAACCCGATAGGCTACCTCTCCTATCCTCTGCAAAATCTGAAAAGGACTAATGAAACGCGGCGTCAACTTACGCGACTTCAATGCCCTACCAACACCAGTCATAGGAGCGACTCGAAGAAACACATGACCTCCCTCTTGAAACTCAAGTGCTTTCCTCCTCTTGTCATGATAACTCTTCTGGCGACTCTGAGAAATCCGAATCTTCTCTTGAATCATCTTAATCTTATCGGTAGTTTCTTGAACTATCTCAGGTCCAACTACAGAACTCTCTCCCAACTCATACCAACATAATGGCGTCCTGCAATGTCTACCATACAAGGCCTTAAAAGGTGCCATACCAATACATGAGTGAAAACTGTTGTTGTAAGTAAACTCAGTCAAAGGCAAGTAGCTATCCCAAGCTCCCCCCTTCACCAATACACAAGCTCTCAACAGATCCTCAAGTGATTGAATCGTTCTCTCAGTCTCACCATCTGTCTGAGGATGATAAGCTGAACTAAAGCGCAGCCTTGTACCCAAAGTACTTTGCAAACTCTCCCAAAATCTCGAAGTAAACCTCGGATCTCTATCTAACACAATACTAGACGGAATACCATGCAAATTGACAATCCTCTCAATATACAGCTTTGCCAATCTCTCCAATGGATAGTCCATGCGCATAGGAATAAAATAAGAAGATTTGGTCAATCTATCCACAATAACCCATATAGCTTCAAAATTACTTGGCGTCCTCGGTAAACCAGACACAAAATCCATACAAATGCTATCCCATTTCCACTCAGGAATAAACAACGGTTGCATCAAACCTGGCGGTTTCTAATGCTCAATCTTCGACTTCTGACAAGTCAAACAAGAATACACAAACTCAGCAATATCCTTCTTCATACGAGCCCACCAAAATACTTTCCTCAAATCTTGGTACGTCTTAGTAGCACCCGGATGAATATTCAATCCACTACGATGCCCTTCTTCAAGAATACTCTTCTTCAGCTCAACAATATCAGGAACCTAAACTCGATCACGACACCGCATAATACCATTCTTATCAATCCGAAAATCACCACCTTGACCTCGATTGATCAAAGTCAACTGATCCACTAAGCTCAAATCAGATCTCTGTCCTTCTCGAATCTCGTCAAGAATACCACTCGTAAGCTTCAACATACCAAGCTTAACACCGTAAGAAGTCTTCTCACACACCAAACTCAAATCACGAAACTGCTCAATCAATTCCAACTCTTTTACCATCATCATCGACATGTGCAATGATTTCCTACTCAATGCATCGGCTACCACATTCGCTTTACCCGGATGGTAATTCAAACCAAAGTCAAAATCTTTTAGAAGTTCCAACCATCTTTTCTGTCTTGCATTCAATTCTTTATGATCAAAGAGGTACTTCAAACTCTTATGATCACTAAACACCTCAAATCTCGAACCAAACAAATAATGCCTCCAAATTTTCAACACGAATACAACGGCGGCCAACTCTAAGTTATGTGTCGGATAATTCTTCTCATGAACTTTGAGTTTCCTCGAAGAATAAGCTACAACTTGGTTATTTTGCATCAACACACCTACTAAGCCCATCAAAGAAGCATCACAATACACAACAAACGGTTCTTCCGGATTCGACAAAATTAAAACAGGAGATGTCGTCAGTCTTCTCTTAAGCTCTTGGAAACTTCCTTCACACTTCGCATCCCAAAAAAAAGCTTGACCTTTCCTCGTTAATTGCGTCAACGGAAATGATAAATTAGCAAATCCTTCAATGAACTTCTGATAATAACCGGCCAAACCAAGAAAACTTCTAATCTCAAAAATTGATTTCGGAGTCTCCCATTGCGATACCGCTTCAACCTTCGACGGATCAACTGCAATACCTCTACTTGAAATCACATGACCAAGGAAGCTCACTTCTTTCAACCAAAATTCACACTTAGAAAGCTTCGCATACAACTGCTTCTCTTTCAACATAGATAACACAATCTTCAGATGCTCGGCATGCTCTTCTTCACTCTTCGAATAGACCAAAATGTCGTCAATGAACACAACCACAAACTTGTCCAAATAAGAATGGAAAATCCTATTCATGTACTCCATAAATACACCTGGTGCATTAGTCACACCAAATGGCATCACATAATACTCATAGTATCCATACCTCGTTCTAAAAGCAGTCTTCGGAATATCCTCAGCCTTTACACGAATCTGATGATACCCAGATCTCAAATCTATCTTACTGAACACACTTGCACCAACCAACTGATCCATCAAGTCATCAATCCTCGGAAGTGGATACTTATTCTTGATAGTCACCTTATTCAACTGTCTGTAGTCCACACAGAGCCTCATAGAACCTTCTTTCTTCTTAACCAACAACACTTGTGCACCCCACGGCGACACACTTGGACGAATAAATCTCTTATCAAGCAGGTCTTCAATTTTACTCTTCAACTCTTTCAATTCTGATGCGGACATACGATAGGGAGCCATCGATATCAGACTAGTTCCAAGAATCAAATCGATCGTAAACTCCACTTTTCGTTCTGGCGGTAAATCTCTTATCTCATCAGGAAAAACTTCCAGAAAATCAGGAAAAATTGGTAAAGTGTCAATTGCTCCACTTTCACCAATATTCAAAGTTGCCAACAACATAAATACCTTTTCACCATCTTGCACCGAGTCATTCACTTGCTTAGCAGTCATAAACAAATCTCCTTCCTCGTCAGATTCAGGAAAAATAACTGTTTTGTTAAAACAGTTAATATAGACACGATTGAACTCCAACCAATTCATCCCAAGAATAACATCAAGTTGATCTAAGTGAAGACACACTAAATCAACTCCAAAGTCTTTACCGAAAATACTCAACGGACAATTCAAACACACATACAGAGTAGTTACCGAACCCATAGCAGGAGTATTAATAACCATACCTCCACCCATAACAGACAACTTAAGACTTAATCTCTTAACACAATCCAAAGAAATAAAAGAATGCGTAGCTCCAATATCAATTATAGCGATCAAAGGTATACCATTAATGAAGCACGTACCTCGGATCAATCGATCATCACTAGCAGTCTCTGACCCAGATAGATCGAACACTTTTCCGCTCCCTTGATTCTTCTTTGGTTTGTCACACTTGGTACTAATGTGCCCTTGCTCACCACAATTGTAGCAAGTCACATTTGCACCGCTTCTGCACTAAAGAGCTTTGTGGCCTGGCTTGCCACACTTAAAACACTTTTGCTCAACGTTTTTGCACTCGGGAGCACGATGTCCCGCTTCACCGCATCTAAAACATCTTACCGGGGTAGAAACTCCTCCCCCACTTGGCTTTTTGCCGTAACTAAATTTCTATTTCCCTTTATCAACAAGAGTCACATAAGGCTTTCCTCTAAATTGCCCCTTCCATTTCTTATCACTTAAACCCTTGTAGTGGCTAGACCGAGCCCTACTATCCTCATCATAAATTTTACTCTTGTTTACCAACTCAGAAAATCGCCTGATCTCCTGATAACCAACAGCTTGTTTGATCTCAGGCCTCAAACCATTCACAAACTTGAGACACTTAGATCTCTCAGCATTAACAGTGTTATAGTGAGGACAAAACTTAATCAATTCTTCAAATCTTGCCGCATACTCGGCTACAGTTGAATTACCCTGTTTCAGCTCAAGGAATTCAATCTCCTTCTTACCACGCACATCTTCTGGAAAATACTTCTCCAGAAATGTCTCTTTAAAAAGATCCCAAGTAATTACCATCTCATTCTCTTCAAATCTTTGGCGAGTGTTACCCCACCAATCCTCAGCTTCTTCCTCGAGCATATGAGTGCTAAACTGCACCTTCTGTGCATCTGAACAATTCATAACTCGAAAGATCTTCTTGATCGCCTTCAACCAATCCTGTGCTTTGTCAGGCTCATGGGTTCCCTTGAACACTGGCGGATTATTCCTTTGAAACCTTCCCAAAGCACGGAATTCATCATCAGCACGATTCCCAACATTCACATTGGCTTGAGGATTTTTCCCAATCGCTCCAGCCAACCTTGTCAAAGCCTCCGCAATCGCTTTATCATTCCTACCGGCCACCATCGTTCTGAATCTCAACAACAGAACTCCATCAAAACAAACAATATCGATAGTGCCACACACACAATCAGATATAAATGGGAAATAAACAAGTTAACAACTTGGCCAACTGGTTGACCTGTTCTGATACCACTTAATGTAACACCCCCTTCTATACTCCCAAATAATCAAATAAAACATTTAAGCATATATAAAAATTTTCATCAGAGTATAGTTAATAATACGGTATAAAATAAGTATGTCACATTATTACCAAATAACATACAACACCTGCTCTATTAAAAGACATGTAACAGTGGGGTAGTTTTAAAATAGAGGAACTTAGTCCTTACACCCACATCTTAACATTTTAATTAAAGCGGAAGGTTAAAACATTGAATTACTTAAGACATGTTATCATAGAAAAACACATCAATTAGTTTGTCTCATCGATATCATTCATGTTTTACAAAAACGTCATCGCCAGATACATATACAATGTATCACAAAAGAATGCTATACAACCTAACTACCCGGTGCTACATATCAGAGCAGTCCGACTCAAAAGAATGAAGCTATACTTCACAAAAAGAAACCTCCAACAACCTAATCTGCAATGCCTTATAGAGCATTATAAAACAGCAGAAGGGTGAGAAATATTATCATAATAATTAATGCATATAATTATATATACATACACCAATATAGAATATGCATAATCCACGTTTCTCACCACATTTCATTCATAACTCATCATGCATTTCACAAAATGCAAATACATATATGGATAATCACAAAATATGTATCATCATACACATATCCATAATTCTCAAATCAACCATCCATACACAAGCATTTTTCATATATCAATGACATATATGCAATGCGACTCAATGCAACTCAATGCAACTTATGCCATATGGTACCAACACTTGTTATCATTTTTCGGTTTTTACACTTAAACCGGGTCCACCCTTCTAGACCGATAACAACAAAAGCCCATTCCCTAAGATTTTAAACCCACCCTTCTAGGTTTGGGACAAGTCACTAGTCTCCACGAAACTAGCAAACATTGCCTCTTGACTGAATGATGCATATGCAACCAACAACCAAATGCACTTAAGACCGTTCACTCGTCTTAATCCCATGCATTCAAATAATTCACCCCTTCAAGAATTATAACATGATTGCACACACAACATATTCATATTATCAAGTAATCATACTTTACATCATCATATTTCAAACAATGCACACATATTCACGATATGTTCCCATGCATTATTCACATACAATCACAAACAATGCACACATATTCACAAAATGTCCCCATGCATTCAAATATCATGCCAAATGGCAATAACCCAATCGCAAATCATCATGCATTCTTATTCAATTTAAAAAAATGCATTATATATTGCCCAAGGCTACATTTCACAATCAATTCATAATCTAGGATTCACGCCATAAGGCTACCCACAGTGTATCATATCACGACAATAATATTCTCCTCATGTGAGAGGGTTAATCACACTCGAATAGGAAAACCGACCTCGGATGGAACACACAAGAAAATCACATATTGTCATACTTGCTACCTTGCTTGCTCAGCGAGCCCCTAGCGAATGCTTGCTACTTGTTCGCCCAGCGAACAAGCTCACGAAGGCAAACAGAAGCTACTGACTTCGTTCGCTACCTCGCTCGCTCAGCGAATGCCTAGCGAACCTTCGCTACCTCATTCACTGCCAGCGAAACCCATAAAATACATTCTGCCTAAGTCTGGGACCGTTCTCTACTGGCTCGCTACTAGCTCGCTAAGCGAATGTTCGCTACCAACTCGCTCAGCGAACACGCTAGCGAATGTCTGCGAACTTCAAAACCCTCACTGCCAACTTTCACAAATCTCTCCAAAACCGACTGGTTCTCATCGAACAAGTTTCCGTAGCCTTAGTCTAACATCCCCCGACTAAATTATACCACTTATCCTCATTTTGAACCGTAAAAACTCGGTTTCTATCGATTAAATCCACTTTTGCCCTAAAATGGAAGTTGTAGAAAAACATCCAACAATCTAACCCAAGCATACATAATCATATACATTGTTAAGATAATGATATTTCACACCCTTACCTTGGTTAGATCGATGCTTGAGAGTTGTTCTTGAGCTTCCAAGCTTTTTCCCTCTTCCTTTTCTCTTTTCTCCTCTTTCTCCTTCTTTCTCTATTCTTTCCTTTATGTTTCTATCTTTTCCTTTTCTTTCCACTTTCCTTTTATATGTATTTCTCTTCTAATTCTCTCCGACATCTATTAATTCATTTAATTAATTATCCACTAATTAAATAATCCTCATAAACCATTTAATTAACGCAAATAATCAATTAATGAAAAATTGGGTTGTTACACACTCTACAGTGAATATCCTGACACTCGGAGAGGAAGAAGTCTACACTCAATCCTCTCTCTTTAATTCAATATAAAGATAACTTCATTCTCTTATTAAAGATGGTTTGGCAATGTTAGTGAATCGAATCGGGACACAATGTGACGTTAAACCATCGTAGCTCGACTTATGAGGGAAGTCGAACTATAAGAGGTTGCGTGATTGATATCCGTGCTAAAGACAAGATGGAGGAATGATATTGAGGATCATTCTCCGATTGAATCGTGTCGCACGGGCCAAAAGAATGGGAAGGTTATCAACTCCGATCGCGATCCCAAAGTAAAGAAAATGACCCAAATGGTCGTCTTCCATAGATTTGAAATCGGGAAGGTTATCAACTCCGATAAATCCGACGCTTACGGATACAAGACTTCATCAATCATAGAAAGTAAAAATAAATTCGAAATAATAATAAATGAGGAGAGAAAGAGGGTGGTCTCGGGCAAAGCATCATTTATCAATAATTTGACTAATGATGCTTTTAGGGGGGGTGTCGTCATCGACCAAAACTAAAGAAATGAAATAAAGTCGAAAATGAGAAAGAAGAGAGAAAGTCGGTCTAGGATCTATTGTTTCTCATCAATAATTTGACGGATAAACGACAAAAGTCTCTTCATCGATCCAAAAAGGCAAAAATGGAACAAAATGTTCAATAACAAAAGAGGAACAAGATCTAACTTCTAATAAAAAATAAAATAAACTCTAATATTATAAACTAGAAATTAGAAAATAAAATATAGATTTTAAAAAATAATAAAAGTTAGAAATATAATATATAAAAACTAAAACTAATATATTTACAAAATACATAAAAACTGTTTTTTAGAGACTAAATTATAAAATTATATATATAAACAGAATGATAATAATATTAATAAATCCCGAAATTAAATTGATATAATACAAATTAAGAAGCAGGGGGGTTTATGAATTAAAACAGGGAGTCTGCAAAACAAATCCAAATGGGCTACGAAGCCCAATAACAGAATATGTTCAGAATAAAATTAAATAAATGAAAACAAAAAAAAAATCCTATTCTTCTTGTCCGTTGACCTCACTCCATCACTCTCACCTGCTCGAAAATTTTTCTCCCTCCATCTCAGTTCAACGGCTTCCCTCTTACCAACTCGTCTCAATCTCTCTCCGTCTCACTCTATATTCAAAACAACTCTTCTCCTCCATTTGGTTTCTGTTTGAATCCGAGAGTAGGTTTTGAGGGGGTTAGAAGTGAATCATGGAAATAGGTTAATGGATGAAGGTTAGACGAAGGTGGAAGATGAAGAGGGTTTTGGAGAAATGGGTTGATTGAAGGTGTTTTAATGGAGGTCAAAGGTTTAATGTTGTTTGATTCCTGGGTTTTGCGTGAGTTTGATTGTAAATGGGTTTCTACGGGTTGAAGGGGTTTTGAGGCTGGTTTGTTGTGAAGATTGGAGTGTGGTTTGAGAATTGAGGAGGCAAGATTTCGTCGTTTTTGTTTGTTTGTTCTTATTGATGAAGAAGGAATTTAAGGGTGAGGGAGTTGATTGAAAATCTGGGTCTGCGGTTTTTTGTGTTGGGTTTCGATGAAGGGTATTTTGAGGTGGAAAGGGGATTTGCAGACTCTGTTGTGAGAAAATTGAAGGTGAGGGTTTTTCCTTGAAAATCCCCCTCTCAAGCAAGGTTCTATTTTCTTTATGGAGAAAAATGAAGGGTGAAAACGGGATTTTCCTCTTGTCGTCTGTGTTCATTTGCTTTTTGTTGGTTTTGTAATTGTGGTGTCTTTATCATGGTGCTGCAGGATTTATTGGTGCAGGCAGTAGCAGGCATTTGGTGTTGTTGTTGTATGAACTTGTTTTTATTATTGATGCAGAGTCCTGCGCTGCGTGAGGTTTGTCGGTTTGTGCTGGTCAAAGGAGGTCCGGTTGGTAGTGCATGGTTCACGGTCCACTTTTCCTTGACATTGCAGGCTCAATGTTATACGCACATCAGCCTTTTGGTGGCCCCTTATTTTGTTTTGAATATCAGTATTCTTCACAGATCTTTGGGAGTTTAGGATTAATGAGAACTTGTGTGGCATCATCCTCTTTCTTGTAACATAAAATGAAGAGGTTAATGGACTTTAAACAAGTGAAATGGGCTAGATGGCTATTAATCATAAAAAATGAAAAATGGATTTTTTTGAATTATTAGAAAAATGATTTAGAAACAGGTGCTGTAATGGACATTGGATAATGACTTGTATTTGGAGATGGACTTAAAAACGGATTGTAGCCTTATTTGTGAAAAGTGGACGATGGACATGGATGTACCGAAATAAATAAAAACGGATGAAGTCCAAAAGAATGTCTACGAAATTTAGGAAATGAATATTAAATATGGATGGATGAATATGGAAATGAATGGGCTTCCCCTGGATAAACTATATACCAATCTCAGCCTTAGAAACCTAGAATCACGAATCAACCCTGATAACCTTCATCATAAAACATAGACTTTTAATTTTCATATTAATGGTTGATGGAAAGATGTACAGATAAAGGATAAAAAGGTAGGACAAATTTGAGGTATGACAAAGATAAACCCCCTTATTTACCAAAGAGTTATTTTCTCTCGTGAGCATCAGGAAGAGGATTATGCACGTCCACTACCGCTCGTGTATTAATCATTTGCTTCTCTTGCATGTAGGTTCTAACACCTTGAGGACCTTTTCCTTCTTCGTAACTTAATTGCTCCCATAAGGCTATCAAGTAGTCTTTTGTCGACATCTCCTTTTGAGTAAATGATTCAGGCAAATTAGCATACGTGTGCGAATATTTATTGAAATGGATCCAAAAATAACACTTTTGGATCATATCTTTACATTTAGATTATTTAAGAGTATAAGGGTTGGTTAAGGAATGACCAATTGGAGAAGCTCCTCCCTTAGAGATGCTACAGAAGAAAAAAAATGTGGCTCTAGAGTATAGGGAATTACTAAAAGGGAATGATCTTTTAAATTATTCCAACTTTCTAATATATGCCAAACATTTTGGATGCCTAACACAATGATATCAGCCCTTATTCGTGGATAAGGTCCTTTGAGGTGTGTGTCACAATGAAAGAGATATAGAGACGATTCTTTGTTTTGGTACTCAAACCAGTATTAATAGACTTTAACAAATGACCACCCTATTAGGTGCAGATGAGAAGGGGAAATATTTAAGTGCCTCAACACTCCATTATCAAACCCGTTAAAGGAAGCCTGAGTTTCAACAGTGAAAAGATTCATTCATAAAAAGGATGAAACACCTATCAAAGTAACTGCAGATCTTGTTGCCAACATTGACATGTGAAATCGAACAATCAAAGGATGGACCAACTTCTATGCGAGCCTTTTTTTTCACTTTATTTACACTATTATAGTAGAAAGTTGTCCCCACTTGTTTGGGATCCATGCAACTTCATTAAACATGCACGTCCTTGTTAACTCATGTCCGCTGGCTGTCATGAAAAAGATAATGTCAATCAAAAAATGCACAATGGATACAAAAATTAAGGTGATCCAATTTCTATGTCAATAGGGTCTAGACCATGTGTTGCCCTAAAGGTAATAGCAAAATAGTGAGTCAGACGCTCATTTCAAGTTATTATAGCAGCATCTGGATTTGTGTGAGACCTAATAGAGAAAGAAAGACGGATAGCCACATCATCATATTTAGGTTGCCTAATCTCTATGTAACTATGGTCTAGGACATGTGTTGCCCTAAAGGTGATAACGCATGTTTGTGCCATTGGCTCACTTTCAGTTGCATAAAATTTATGAGATGCATCTCTGGAATTTTCCATCGTTTTAGTTTCCAAGCAACCAAAGATGCATCATTGGAATTTACTCAGTATTTTTTCTTTTCTTGCTTGTGGTGTTATTTTTTTTGCACTAATGGATGATAGACACGATAGACTGGGGCACTGGAGGGTTGCACAATGCGTATCAATGCAGACGCTTGAGGTACCCGAGTCACTGGTGGTACCGTAGGCACCACAACCACTTTCTATTACTGATATTGTAGGTGCTTCTTAGCCAATGCCACCTTCCACTATTGATGTTGTTGAGCTAGTGCCACTTCGGGAGGGCGGGGTTGCTAATGTAGCTGAGGTAGAAGCATTTGGAGGAGGCCCTATCAATTTGTCATTACTGCATTTGTATCTAGACCATACTGCTAGACATATATGGGACAGAGAGATATCATAAGTTGGACTCATTCTTTTTTATTTATGTTTATTTTAATTTATAAGTTTCTGACATTGTTTTTTTATTTTTTTCAGGACAGTGATCCGCTGAAGTGTATTAACTACAGGCGGAAGATTACTGGCTTGTCTCAGCTGAATTAGGATTGGTTTTAGACATTCTTGTCCTTATTTGTCCTGAAAGACTTATGCTTGATCAGTTATACTTCAGTCAACCACGTGAGAGATTGTACTCGGAGACCTCATCATTTCATCTCCCGCGCTTGAAGAGATGTCTATCACACTCGACGAAGTCTCGTGTTTGATAGATCTTTCGATCAGGTGGGAGACTTCTAGATCATGGGAGGATTACAAATGATGAGGCACTCAAGATGATGGTAGACAGTGCAGGAGGGCAGGGAGGATTGATGACCGAGGAGCCCGAGGAGATAGTCTGACATACATAGTAACACATTAGTATCTTGTATTAGTCTTATGGATTGTATTTTTTTTTTACATTGTGCTACTTTATCGTTGTTCTCGAATTTTTTGATATTTATTGGTCTTTTATTTATATATGACATTTTTGCACCATCTGGATTTATGTACGTCATTTTTTGATTTAAATCTCCATCGAATGCACGTAAACAATACATATTCTGATACGTTACGGAGGTATTTCTCTGTAAAATTAACGGATGTGCATTTCCGCTAAAATAAACTTGTATAATGACTACTGAGTGTGATGTATAGTATGTGTTTTAAATTGTTACGAAAATATATCTCCAGAATATTTTAACATTCAATTATAATTTGATGCGTCCGAAAATAAATCTCCAAAAACTAAAAACCTTATGTATTTTCGCATGGTGGCTAAAAAATATTGAAGATACATTAAAAAAAATTTCTTTTTTAATAATGTTACAATAGATTTTTTAGTCCAATTCTATAAAACTCAAGACCCATTTAAGGTCGGATAATTCGTTTTATCAGCTCTAATTATAGATCAATGATGTGATTTACTCCGGTCCTATAAAAATCAAGACTCGTTTAGAGTCGGATAATTTGTTTTAATAGCACTAATAACAGGTTGACTATTTTTTTTAATGTATTTAAAATCTCTCACATACATTTTGTAATAACTAAGTTAGGTACGCAATGGTATGTATTATTCAATCTTACTACTATTCACACTTTTCAATATTACTAATGTCTTTAGAATTAATCACTTCAAAATTCAAATAATAGTAACTATGATTGTAGCAGTATTAGTTTTATGAATGATAATGATGATGATAGTGATTAAACAAAGTTGGATGAACAAAGCATGCATGTTTGACTCTGAAGTTTCTGAATAATGTACACATTTTGGAGGAGATTATGAGCAAAAGAAAATTAATAGAAGCGTCGCATGTCAGAATTTTGTCGCCCTATCTTAGACACACAGCCGTCTTTCAAGGCTTACGTATTCGGTATTTATATACTCAACCATTCTTAACTGTTTGAAAAGAAACATATTCGGCATGCTTATTCTCCTCGAGTCACAACCATTATAGCTGCAAATTAAACACACACAGAAACTATATTAGAGACAATAGACAAACACATCTATAAAAAAAACCGAACACGCTTCTCCGACATTAACAGACAAACCTAATATTCTAAGGTCCCCTACCATCTTCTACACACACTTTTTATTCTATAACACGCCCTTCACCTACCTTATAAAACCACACTTTTCTTTTCTTCATTTTCATCATCACAATCACATAAAACTAAGCAATAAACATAATTTGCTTACTTTGTTCACTTCCACTATTACAACACACACCATGTTCAATCAAGAGAAACTCGTGCATTATCAAGTGGAACAACAACCATCATGGAGCTACTACATGACAAGAGTAACAAGAACAATGGAAGAAGATCAAATGGAGAGAATAATGAGATTAGCTACACAGAATGCTGTTGTGATATTCAGCATTAGTAGTACTAGTTGTATGTGTCATGCAATGAAGAGTTTGTTTAGTGGAATGGGAGTGAATGCAATGGTTCATGAACTTGATCAAGATCATAAACCATTCATGATGAGGTTACTTGGAAATTCAGCATCACTTCCAGTTGTATTCATTGGTGGGAAATTAGTTGGTTCTATGGATACAGTTTTGGCTTTTCATATCAATGGTTCTCTTGTTCCTCTTCTCAAACATGCTGGTGCTTTATGGCTTTAAATTATAGATTCTCAGCTTCTTAGTCATTATTAGAGTTGGATTTAATTAGTGATAATGATTACCAGCTTAATAACAGAGATATTAACATAATTAAGCAGTGACTTAATGTGTCGTAACTTGTAATGAACTAGCAATTTAATATGATGGAAAAAATATTTGGAATTTTGTGGATTTTCTTTTGACTTTATTACCTGGATAGTAGTTTGTATAATTAATGTTGCAACTCTATATTATATCTGCATAACTAAAAGATCTTATCCTGATATTTTACCTATATTTTTAAAAGAATATATATAAATTAATTCTTTTTATAAAGTATTATTGTGTATGGTTCATATTAAGACAATAGGTATATAAGGCACAAAGTGTTTGGTGTGACACTCGTTTTATGGAGCAATCTATTTAAGAGTATTTAAGAGTATTATTTTAAATAGATTGTTCCATAAATATATATATTTTTTATTTTTTTTAAATCTATAATATTAATTATTAAATAGAAATAAAAGAAATTATAACTGCTCTATATACACTATTGTCAAACTTTGTTAACAAATATTGATTGTATTTATTGTCTTTTACTTCCGTTTCTCTTTAATCTTCTATACTAATTGTTGTTCTAACAAATAGTATCAGATGACAATTAACCCATGTGTAAAATTCAGGGTAACAAGGTTCGACAGGACATGTAATTTTGAATCAAGGTAAAGGATGTTTAATGATCGGTTAGCTCAACAAGGTTAACAAAAGTCATCTTGTGAGATGAAATTGGTTGACATGAAGGATATCGATTGGATAGAGATGAAGGAGAATGTTGAACAATTGATTCCCCTATGTGTTTCAGACTAGCTGAAGTATCAGATACTAGACCTAACGATCCTGAAGGAAGGTTGGAACAAATTGGGTATATGTCAAGTGAAAAAATTGTTCACAAAGGAGCATCTATACACTTTAAAGATGCATGAAGGATCCGATTTGCAACAACATGTTAGTGTTTTCAATAATATAATTATTGATCTGTTGAGGCTTTGGGTGAAGATTGATGACAAAGATAATACAATTATCTTGTGGTGTTTGTTATTAGATTTTTGTGAATACTCTTACTTACGAGAAAGAAACTATCAGTCTTGATGTGATTACTGCTAATAATTTTGTCTCATTCTCAAAGGAGACAAAATGTAGAGGAAAGAAATGAAGGTGACGGTATGTATGTGACGGGGTGTCAAGATTGTGGGCGAAATAAGGTTAAAGCAAGTTCTGGAAAAACAGAGGTATAAATTCAAGAATTGGAAAAAAAATTGAGTGTTATGGTTGCAAACATATTAGACATTGGAAGATGGATTGTCCAAACTAAATGAATGGCTCATCTTGTTCGGCAAATATGGTTCAAAGGAATGATTCTCACTATGTAGAAGATATTAATTTGTTTCATCTACCAAGTGCATTGATGCATGGATTCTAGACTTTAGTTGTTCTTACCACATGACGTCGCACTGAGAATGGTTCACTTCATTTTTGCCAGGTAATTTTTTTATTTGTTTATCTATGTGATGATAAATCATGTAATGTCATTGTAATGGTACAAATTAAAACTTTCATGGATGGTGGTGACTGCGAAAATTGAAGAATGCCATATATATTCTAGAATTGAGGAAGAACTTGATTTTCCTAGGTGCTATATAGGCAAATGGTTTATACTACAAGTCTGATGGGGATAGGAACATTATGAATATTAGTAAGGGTGTCTGACTGTGATGAGAGCAAGGAGGTTAACATGTAACATCTACGAACTATTAGGGAACACTTTTGTAGGTGATGTTGTATTAGTTAAGTCTAGTAATGATACAATCAAACTCTGCCATATGTGTTTAGGTCATCTCAACGAGTGTGGGATGAAGGAACTTCATAAGAGAAATATATTAAAAGGTGTACTAGTTTCAAGATGGATTTGTGCAAGTATTGTGTACTTGTAAACAGTTTAATGTTTGGTTCAAGACTAGAAAACATAAAACATAAAGAATTTTAGACTATGTGCATTCAAATGTGTGGAGGGCTACCAAAGAGGTTTCTACATGTGGTTTATGGTATTTTGTGACTTTTACAGATGATTTTTATCGCAAGGTTTAGGTGTATTTCTTGAAGAAGGAATCCGAAGTTGCAGAAGTAAAGAATCAAACAAGCTAAAAAATCAAGTAGTTGAAGTCAGATAATAAGACAGAGTACACTAATTCTAATTTCAATAGGTTATGTGAAGAACACAATATTCAAAGGAATATCTCAATTTGTAAGACATTAAAACAAAATGGTATGGTAGAGAGAATGAATAGGTTAGTAATTGAGAGGGTATGATGTCTCTTGTTAAATGTTGTACAACCAAAAGGTTGATGGGAAGACAAAATTAACATAATGTGTCATCTTATCAACATATAACTAAAGGCTTTATTGAAGGGGTTGGTTGCAGAGGAGGTATGGATAACTAATCCTATTGATGTTGACAATTTAAGGATTTTTGGGTGTCGAGCTTATGTGTATATTGTTGCACCCCAAAATTTGCCCAACATTCTTTACTTAGCTTATGTTTCATTTCATTCACATTAGCATTATCATTTGCATTTCATTGACATGTATGCAGGAGATCAAGAGGTATGATTACCAATCAAGAGCTACACAGGGCTAGCTAAGGAGGTTATTCAAGTGTTCAAGGGTTGATATCCTTGTCAGAGAAAGTAGAAAGATCCTCAGAGAGAGTGGTTGAAGCCAAGAGGGTGGGTCTCCTAACTTGAGAGTTGTGGAAAGCCATCAGATGATTCTGAAGCTATGAAGTTAGACTTGAGGTCTTGAGAGAGCTCATGAGAAGTGTTGAAGATCACTTTGAATCCTAGATAGGTCATTGTGCAAGTTTAAGAAGACTCAGCCATGAGTGGTGCAATTAGGGTTTGACTGGGTCAACCCTAAGTCAACTGATGAGTTGAAGGAAGTTGAGACTTAAATCAAGAGCCATGTGATCATGGATTGATACATTGAGATGTTCTAAGGATGATTCCAAGGTTAACTCATCATGATTGAAGAGTTTGAGAAGTTTCAGGCTAGGGTTTCTAAGGCTTGATAGTGTAAAATCCCCTAGTTTGACCCCTATTTCCAAGGCAGTTTAGCTCAAGATGTGATTGTCATCTCATCTTGCCCCCAACATGATTGTTGAAGGGCATGATCTTAGCTTTAATTTGAGTACTATAAGTCCTTGAAAGGGTTTGTAGAACTCAAGTTATGACTTTGACAAGTTACAGGTCATCTGAGGTATGTGAATTGGGGGCTTGAAAGTTGCCCAACTTGCATGAAACGTTTGCCTAAGAAGGATGATTCCTATGAACTTTTGGTTAACATGAATGTTGTTACTTATTCTCTTAGCTTTCTATAAAGTACTAGAATTCCCTGATAGGATTTGTAGAAATCAACTTATGGCTTTGACAAGTCAAGGGTATTTTGGACATTTGGTGATTATAGGTCATTTGTGATCATAGGCCATTTTCACCAACTTAGAGGCCTCAAATGAAATTTTGTTCAACTAGAAAGTTGCTCAAAATGGGGTTTTAACCTTTTCCATGCATCAAGGAGGCATTGAAATGGCTCAAGGAGAGACTTGGTTCAAGAAATTTTGAAAAAGGAAGAATTAAAAGGACTTAATGGCCAAAAATTCAAATAATTCATTTTGTGACCAAATGAAGCAAACTTATAGGTCAAATTGATTGTAAAAATGATTTTAGAAGCAATGGAAATGTTAGAATTTTGATTTGAGGTCATTTTCATACCATTCCATTTCATTTCTTCATGATAAAGTAACATATCCAACTCACACCTTTGGCTTGCAAACAAGGAAAGTAACACATCAAACTCATTCAATATCTCATGAGAATTTAATTACAAGCATAGCCATGCCCAAAGGGAGCCAGAATTGTGACTGCCATGGATGGTATTTTGGAGAGAAATTGAAAATCCAAAATCTCATTTGGATGATTCCAGAAAGTTCTAGACAGTCCCAATGAGTTCTATATAAGTCATTGAATGAATTCAGTGCATTTTTTTGGAAGGAATTGAAGCTGGTTGCAGAGAGAGCCATTGAATTTTCATAGGTGCAAGTGAGAATCGGGTTTTGAGTTCAAGGAAGAATCAAGCCAAATCAAGGTGTGCAAAGGCTTCAGGAGTGAATTTGGAGTGTGCCTGCATCATCTTGGAAGTTAAAGTGATCAAAAACCATCTCTGTTACCTCTCTGAACTCAGGTTGGTACATTTCACTCTTATGCATGATTTAGGAGGAGATAGATAGAAATCTATAGGTGGTTAGGACCCTTGCAATGTGTAGTTGGATTTTAGATCAGAAAAGGGTGAATTAGAGACAAAATAGGTGTGTGATCATTTTCTGTTGAAGCTGATATCTCAAGATTCTTGAAGGAATAATCATGATTAGATAGTGCAAATTGATCACCATGAGATGAGGATTGGATTGAGACCTTTAATTTGAAGAATGGTGAGATTCAAGATTTTGATGAATTCTGAAAGTGCTATCGTGTTTGAAAATCTAGAGGGAATTAGATGTTTCTAAGGTTGGATTCGTGATCAGCATTGAATTCTAGAGAGAATGATGTATGGTTGGTGAAGTTTTGATGAACAGTGGAGGTTGTCTCACCGGAGAAGACGGTGGCGCCACTGTTCAGGCCACCGTCTGTGTTTTCCCCCCAAACTGAGTTCAAATGGGGACGACGCACTGCAAGCGTTGGATTAGGGTTTGACCTTGGACTCAGGCGAGCAATGGAGGGCCACGATTTGATTTCAAACTCTGAAGAGAGACAGTAAGATGAAACGCACCGTTTCATTTAATTGAGGCGTCTGGGCTTAATGACTGGGTTGATATCCACACCCTCCCCTCTGGGCCCAATTCTTGAATTAACTGATCAGAGTTGCTATTTGACACGCAAGTTTGTTTAATTTCTTTTTATTTCTTTTAATTTCTTCATTTCACATGGTTTAGAGATTAATTCATAAAAAATAGGAAATTAACTCAATTAATTCCAAACTTTTTTCCCCTGATTCATGATTGAATCTAGAATTTTATAGATTAAAAATATTAGGAATTAATGCATTTGTGATTTTATTTGCATTTTTTGAATATTAATTGATATTAAAATGGCCATGGTTGATACCTTGTCTTGCTGAATTTTGTTTGAGCATTTGGTGATGATTTTTGCCTTGATTTTTTTGTGTGTAGCTAGCATAGATATGCATGTTCCCCTAGTAATTTTCTCACATTTTTGTGAAGAAATTTAGGGCTAGTTTTAAGTTGAAACTTTAGGTGCTCTAGTTTTAGGGTTTAAGCTTGGTACCTTGTGATGTAGGTTTTATTTCTAGGACTTGGTGGATGATTGAACCCATGGATTTTGTATGGTAGATTCACGATTGAATTAGGTTCCCATAGTTATTTTTGTAGGATTTTACAATTGGTTTTAGCATTTTAGTTAGGATTAACTTTAGTACTAGGTTTTAGGTGATCCTAACTTGCTAATTTAACTATAATGGTTTCTTTAGTTCCCTTAGATTAGGGTTTTGCCTCTCTTGCTCTTGGCTGATGCTGAAGACAAGCTTGGGCTACTATGGAATGCTTGAAGAAGCTTGGATGTGGAGATTTCCCTTATTTTGGTTTGAGTTAGTTTAGGTGTTAAGATTAGGGTTTGTAAGTAGAGCTTCTAGATAGATTCTCTTCTTTCTTAAGCATGGAAGGTGTTGATCACTTCCATTCCTCCCTATGATGTAAGGTCCCCTTGTGAAGGCCTCATCCCTCCTTTGGTAGGATGTGTGTCTCTTCACAAGTTGGTAGAACCTTGAGGGTTCCTTTCTATGATGATGGAATGCTTAGTGGTGACCTTTGGTCTTCACTCTGCTGTCTATTATCCAAACCTTGCTCTTGTTAGATGAATCTTTCTCCCTTGCTAGAGGATGGAGCTCCTTGCTAGAAGATTGAAGATGCTAGAAGTTGTTACTTCCCAGTGTTTGAAGACTGCCATTGAAGTTGAAGCTTGAAGATCAGGAAGAGCAAGTTGATACTTGTGAAGAGAATTCAAATTGAAATTGAGAGCTGAAGCTTGAAGAAGAAGGGTAAGTTGATACTTATGTTGGATGTATTGGAAGCTTGAAGAAGCAAGTTGAAACTTTCCATTGAAGATGAAAAGCCTTGAAGAACAGTTGAAGACTGAGGACTGAACTGATGTCAGAGGAGCTTTGCTGTGAAGCTGTGGAGTGGTTGATCTGCTTTCTTTTCCTGTCTGTTTGCTTGCTGTGCAACTGTATTGATGTGACTTGTTTGATTTGCTTGATGCATTAGAATAAGTTCATATTTAGATTGATTTAAGCTAGGATCATGATTGCACTAGAGGTTGAGTTGCTCCCTCTGCTTGTATTTTACTATATGGCTTCGCTTGCGGGTATTCGGTAGAGCCCAACTCCCTTGCCTATGTGGTTTGTTATTTGCTTGATGGCATTTTACTTCTGCTGTATGATTGTAGTTATTGTGTTTGCTTGATAGAATGTCATTTCTTCTGTATGATTACAGTTATTCATATCTGGCTTGAGGTCGAGACGAGCTTGTGGAGGCTGATGCCCCACACACATTTCCTCCCTCACTTGCATTGCATGTATTTACAGTCGTTTACTATTTACTGTTTAAGCTGATGCTTTATCTGTTTCTGTTTATCATTGACATGATCCCCTTGGAATCTCACTTCCTTTGATAAGGAAGTGATGATTAGAACTTTAGGGTGAAACCTATGCATGATAACTTCTAGGAGTTCCCTGTTTCAAGCCTCAACCATAGGATGAATCCTTGGCATGACAACCTTAGGACTTGATAGTCTCCCCTTAGTTGAACATGTTCGTTCTCTCTTCTCATCTCAAAACAAATTAAAATACAGTAATAAAGGTTAACTGACGTCGTACGTTACGAGCCTTAAGCTATCTGAGAAAGGATTGTTGGAGAGTTTCTTTTCAACAGTCTGGATGTTTAGTATGGCACCCTTTGGGTGACATGCGACGCATTCACTCTCAGGTCATAGTCTCTAGTGCGATATTAGTTACAAACAACCATAAAAAACAGTTCTTTCGTAAAAGACAGAAAACAAACTTCAAACCTTTTTGCCCCGTGGGCCCATAATTCAAAGGAAGCTTTTCTGAAGGAAAGAGTGTCGTTAACTTCCAGTTCTACCGCAAACGGTAACGCCTAAGTCTCCAAGGGTCGAGCTGCGTACACCAAACTGCTGGAACTATTTGTTAACCCTAATCGATAAAACAGATGAATCTGAATCCCCGTAAGCCGTATTATCCCGAACTACGTAAGCTCTGATCTCTCATACCTTTTGAGAGTACGTAGGCACAATACTGACGTATTGGCGAGCCACCTTCACCCATCCGTAACCCGTAGTTAGCCGAACTATGTTGACTCTGATTTCTCATTCTCTGATGAGAATACGTAGGCATAAAGTGCGACGCTTTGCCGAGTCATTTTCTTTTCTTTTCAGACCAGCCTTGATAGGTAGATAGTAAATAAACCCGTCAGGTAAACATAAACAAGCGTGGATCCCATCGAGTACGATGGACGTGAGGGGTGCTAATACCTTCCCCTTGCGTAACCGACTCCCGAACCCAGACAACGGTTGCGATGACCTTGTCTTATACCTTTTCGTCAGGTTTCTCCGATCGTTTCCTTTCTTGTTCTGAGGGATAAATAACGAAAGGTGGCGACTCTTCTGTTTTGCCGGCACCTTATTTTCGCGGTAGCGACAGCTGGCGACTCTGCTGGGGATTGTAACCCGGTGAACTGACTTTAAACAATGTTGCGGATAGCAAGAGTCGCCACCGACTTTTATTTTATCCATAAGGAAAGGTTATAAAAGAACAGGAAAGACCTTAGAGAATATTTTGGGTCCGGGGGGTAGGTTATGAAAAGGGAAGGTATTAGCATCCTTTTCATCCATGGTTATCCATGGGCTCTTAGGTACTTAAGCTCACTTTTGAATTGTTTTGAAATTGTAGTGTGTGAATAGAAAATTTTCAGAATAGTTAATAAATAATCCATGTAAGGATGTGTTAAGAACTTGTTTGAAAACTTGTTGAAAATTTGTTTAAGTGCGAAACAATTTTGAAGTGAGCAAGCACCTAGGAGTAACCTACCCTAATGTTTAAAGGTCTTTCTTATTCTTCATTCTTTCCTTTAGTAAGACTATCCCTACTATAATGGAGTAGGTAGTCCTTACTTTGGATGTTAAGGGATATGTGAGGGACAATTTGACTTTGAAGGCCATTGTGGGATGTAATAAGCACATATAAGGGACCATCATCATTTTTCGAAAGGGACTCGATTCGTAAAGGCAACCATAAGGGACTTTGATGATTTTTCTATTTGAGGGACTTGCTTTATACACCCCACTTAACCATTATTCGTAGGCAACTTGAGGGATATCCTTAGGAAGTGAGACGGCGATTAAAATCGACTTACGTGTGTGACGTGTTTATTTTAATTATCTTTATTTAAAAGTGATCTAAATTTATTTTAATATTACATACATGTTGTTACACTCCCTAATTACTAACCATAATAATAATTAAATAATTAAACAACTTTACATCCAAGAATCAATTACGAAATAATAAGCAAAATAATTAAATAAAAAAGATAAATAAAATATAAATAAGCAATAATAAATAATAAAGGGGGTTAATTCTAAGTTTACTCGGCAAGACATCGCATCTTGTGCCTACGTATCCTTACGGGAGCGGAATCAGAGTAATCGTAGTTCCCCTCAATAGGGAGGTTAGAAACTTCTTGACTGTGGTCAAGGTCTCAAGGGGAATAAACGCATCTTAAGGACACGCTTACGTGGAGTGTAGAAACTCCAAATCTCTACGTTGAAATGTTAAGTTGTAATTAGGGTTAAATTAGGGATTCCACGGCGGGAAACCCTAAAATGAGCGCGGCGGCTCTTTGACCTAATGCTAAGGGTAAAATTGTAATTTTGCCTGCGGCGAGGCATTTGTGAAAATTAGGGTTTGTAGTTTGTAGTTTTGAGGATTTGAAATTGAATGTGTGAAGTTTTACGGACTATTGGCGCGGCGGCCAAACAGTTAGACCTAACCTTCGGATGTGTGCAATGTGACAGGAATAATAGTAAACGCGTGAGATAATTGAATCATGCAAACAGAGAGATAATGTCATAATTTAAACCATGCAAGCAGAAATTTAAAGGCAGAATTTAAAGAGCGATTGTTAAGTTCGCGAGGTTACATGAGAGGAGCAGATACAATATGATAATGAAATTTGAATTGAACAATAATAAAATAAAATAAATAACGGTTCTAGTTATTATTTTAAAAAAAAGATTTTAGTTATTATTTTAAATTTATCTAAAAAAAAAGTTTTTCTTAAAAATAATAGGTTTTCATATTAATTTGGAAAAGATGTTAATGTTATTTATTTTAAAAAACAGATTTTTATATTATAACAAATTTTAATAAATTAATGATAACAATAATAATAATAATGGTAATAATAATGATAATAATGATAATAATAATAAATAATGATAATAATAATAATAATAATAATAATAATAATAATAATAATAATAATAATAATAATAATAATAAAGCAATAATGAATTTTAAATGTGCCAAATAACCCAACAATGTTGCTAACGCAGAAATGCGCTCATCGCAACCAGATCTAAATCGGACGAAACAAAATTTATCGCAAAGAAAAAGAAATTAAGCAAAAAATAGTATTATTGCTCACACAAAAATGCGATCATCGCAACCAGATCGAACTAACACAAATGTCACGCGTCATGCACACAAATGTGCAAACATCGTATCGACATAATTCGATCAAAAATCTTATATATATAAACTCTAACAATTTAAAAATTATATATATATAAACGTAACAGTAATAGATAAAGAAAAAGAAATAACGGTAATAGATGAAGAAAAAGAAATAACGGTAAAAGATGAAGAAAAAGAAACAACAGTAATAGATGAAGGAAAAGAAATAACGGTAAACGATGAAGAAAAAGAAACAATAGTAATGGATGAAGAAGAAAACTAAATAACGGCAAACGGCACTCACTCCTCTTAGGTTTTTTTCAATCTCTCATTTTTCCAACAAGGCAACACATGTATATATAGGGAACAAATTAGGGTTAACACCAAATTGTCAATAATGTCCCTAAAGCCCATTTTAAAGCCCAAACTAAATAATTAGTTAAGAAAAAATAAAATTTAAATAATTTAAAATAATTAAAATAAACTTAAAATAAAAACTAATAATCCTATTGATTCCTAAAATAAAAAAATATTATAAAAAGAACAAAATTTTTTTCAATATTTTTTATTTTATGATTTTTTGGATATTTTTATGAATAATTTAGAAAAAAGTGAAAAAAATAATATTTTAAAAAATGATTTAATTAAAATACGAAAATAATAATTAAATAATAATAAAAAACTATTTTTGTTATTTTTTTAATGAAAGATAGAAAAATTTAGAGTAAAAATAATAAAAAACAAAAAAAGTGACAAAGGTGAGATTCGAACTCTCAACCTCTCACACTCATAACTCCTTACACATGTCCTCCTGCCAATTGTGCCATTTTTACTTTTTAGAAAAAAAAAATGCATGCCATATGATATTTACCTGCAAAAAGTCAAACGACTACACAAATTTGTTAGTAATTGATTAAATGCAATGAAATGCGACGACAAATCTTAGGGCAAAATTTGGGGTATTACAGTTATTATGATAATATTTCTCACCCAACCTCTCTTTGATGTTGGCAAAAAAAAAAAAATCATGAAGTTTGACTTTGGTTTGACCACAGTTGACCTCAGTTTGACCTTTTAACTGCATTGACTGCTTTTGACTTATCTGATCATCTGACTGAGCAAACTTTTGAGAAAAGTCTTGAAACTTGACATGGGGGTTCTTATACACATATAAGATGTTATGAAGCTCACTTGAAGTCTTGGAAGTCCATTTAGCCTGATTAAAGTCAAAACCCTAGTTTTGGATGCACTGCTTAGGAGGTGCATTGTCTGAGGGAATTGTCAACTCTTCTGACCAATTGTGAATTTTGTGAACCTTGTGAACCTTCTTGGAACATAAAGTCTTGTATTGTGAGGGCAAATTTTGGGGTGCAACAGGGATCCAACGTCCCTTAGGCGAGTCAATCCTAGCGCTTGTATGATTACTCGTTGGGTTGTGTTTATTCATCGCATTTTATTTCCCGCACTTTATTTTTCAGTATGATATGATTATCTGTGCTGTTGTGGGAGGGGCATTCTGATGAGTGAGAAGCCAGACCCAGGCTTGAGTGTACTTAGCATTAGTTGTGGAAATTAGTGGGCGCGTGCTTGCTTTGCAGGCACTAGTGTCTCATGAAATCCACGCTCAGACGAGGTTCTCCCGGTTGACTTCTTTTCCGGCCCTTTGGGCCTGAGGGGTTGTTGGTTTGGAGGATTGTCGACTCTGGGAACCGATCATTTGGGATTCAGCTAAGTGAGGCCGCTTCAAGAGATGATAATGCCACACCTTCTGGGTATCATATCGTCTCTCTTGAATGTCTTTGACGCTGATGACCGCATAGGATGCCGAACTTGTCTCAGTTTAGGTCCATACCTGTGAGCAGGGTCGGGTTTGTTGCAGGAAACCTTAACCTTCAGACTACCTGGTTTTATTGATAGTGAATCAGTTTTGTTGGTACCAGAGGTTTTCATCATCAGATGTGTTTGTTCTTGACAGAGCAGATTTATGGTCCTGTATCAGAGGTCCTTGTCGCTTCTGCGAAAATAAGGTGCCGGCAAAACAGAAGAGTCGCCACCTTTCGTTATTTATCCCTCAGAGCGGGAAAGGAAACGATCGGAGAAACCTGACGAAAAGGTATAAGACAAGGTCATCGCAACCATTGTCTGGGTTCGGGAGTCGGTTATGCAAGGGGAAGGTATTAGCACCCCTCACGTCCATCGTACTCGATGGGATCCATGCTTGTTGTGTTTATCTGACGGGTTGATGTTTACTATCTACCTATCAAGGCTGGTCTGAAAAGAAAAGAAAATGACTCGGCAAAGCGTCGCACTTTATGCCTATGTATTCTCATCAGAGAATGAAAAGTCAGAGTCAACGTAGTTCGCCTAACTACGGGTGATGGGGAAGGTGGCTCGCCAATACATCAGTATTGTGCCTACTTACTCTCAACAGGTATGAGAGATCAGAGCTTACGTAGTTCGAGATAATACGGATTACGGGAATTCAGATTCATCTGTTTTTCGAGTAGGGTTAACAGACAGTTCCAGCAGTTTGGTGTACGCAGCTCGATCCTTGGAGACTTAGGCGTTACCGTTTGCGGTGGAACTGGGAGTTAACGACACTCTTTTCTTCAGAAAAGCTTCCTTTGAATTATGGGCCCACGGGACAAAAAGGTTTGAAGTTTGTTTTCTGTCTTTTACGGAAGAATTGTTTTTTATGGATGTTTGCAACCAATATCGCACTAGAGACTATGACCTGAGAGTGAATGCGTCGCATGTCACCCAAAGGGTACCATACTAAACATCCAAGCTGTCAAAAAGAAACTCTCCGACAACCCTTTCTCAGATAGCTTAAGGCTCGTAACGTACGATGTCAGTTAACCTTTATTACTATATTTTAATTTGTTTTGAGATGAGAAGAGAGAACGAACAGGTTCAACTAAGGGGAGACTATCAAGTCCTAAGGTTGTCATGCCAAGGATTCATCCTATGGTTGAAGTTTGAAACAGGGAACTCCTAGAATTTATCATGCATAGGTTTCAACCTAATGTTATAATCATCACTTCCTTATCAAAGGAAGTGAGATTCCTAGGGGATCATGTCAATGATAAACAGAAATAGGTAAAGCATCAGCTTAAACAGTAAACAGTAAACGACTGTAAAATGCATGCGATGCAAGTGAGGGAGGAAATCTGTGTGGGGCATCAGCCTCCACAAGCTCGTCTCGACCTCAAGCCAGATATGAATAACTGTAATCATACAGGAAGAAATAACATGCTATCAAGAAAACACAATAACTGCAATCATACAGAAGAAGTAAAATGCCATCAAGCAAATAACAAACCACATAGGCAAGGGAGCAGGGCTCTACCGAATACCCACAAGCAAAGCCATACAGTAAACATACAAGCAGAAGAAGTAACTCAACCTCTAGTGCAATCATGCTCCTAGCTTAAAAGAATCTAGATATGAACTTATTCTAATGCATCAAGCAAATCAAACAAGTCACATCAATACAGTTGCACAGAAAGCAAACAGACAGGAAAGAAAGCAAATCAACAGCTTCCTCAGCTTCACAGCAAAGCATCTCTCTGACAGCAGTTCAGTCCTCAGTCTTCAACTACTCTTCAAGGCTATCATCTCCAATAGCAAGTGTCAACTTGCTTCTTCCAGCTTTCAACATATCAAACACAAGTATCAACTTATCCTTCTTCTTCTCCAAGCTTCAGCTTCAAAGCAGACCTTACCTTCAGGCTTCAATCCCAATAGCAAGTATCAACTTCTTCCTTCAGGCTCTCAATGTACCAAACACAAGTATCAACTTGTTTCTCAAGCTTCAGCTCTTCTTCAATCTCAATTTGATCTCCTTCTTCACACAAGTATCAACTTGTTCCTCTTGATCTTCAAGCTTCGGCTCTAAGGGTAGTCTTCAAACACAAAGAGGTAGAAACTTCTGTCATCTTCAATCTTCTAACAAGTAATTCCATCCTCTAGCAAGGGAGAAAGATTCATCTAACAAGAGCAAGGTTTGGATGACTGACAGCAGAGTGAAGACCAAAGGTCACCACTAAGCATCCTATCATCAGAGAAAAGGACCCTAAAAGGTTCTACCAACTTGTAAAGAGCCACACATCCTACCAAAGGAGGGATGAGGCCTTTACAAAGGGACCTTACATCATAGGGAAGAATGGAAGTGATCAATACCTTCCATGTTTATGAAAGAAGAGAATCTATCTAGAAGCTCTGCCTACAAACCCTAACCTTAACACCTAATCAACACTACACCAAAAGAAGGGAAGATCTTCACATCCAAGCTTCTTCAAGAATTCCATGGTAGCCCAAACTTGTCTTCAACATCATCCAAGAGCAAGAGAGACAAAACCCTAATCTAAGGGAACTAAAGAAGTCATTCTAGTTGAATTAGTGCATTAGAATCATCTAGAGTTAGCACCTAAACTAAAATCAAACAAAAATAGTAAACCACATTGTAAATTCCTACAAAAATTCCTAAGGGATCCTAATTCAATCATGAACCTACCATACAAAATTCAGGGGTTGAATCATCCACCAAGTTCTAGATATAAAACCTAAATCATAAGGTATTAACCATAAACCCTAAAAATGGAGCTCCTAAAGTTTCAACCTAAACCTACCACTTACATTCATCACAAAAATGTGAGAAAAATCTAAGGGGAACATGCATATCTATGTTAGCTACACACAAAAAATCAAAGCAAGAATCATCACCAAATGCTCAACTCAAATTCATCAAAACAAGGTATCAACCATGGTTATTTCAATATCAATTAAAATTCAAAAATGCACATAAAATCAGAAAATGCATGGATTATTAATATATTTTATCTAAAAAAAACTAGATTCAATCATGAATCAATGGAAAAAAGAATGGAATTAATTGAGTAATTCTTCAATTTTTTATGAATTATTTAATAAACCATGCAAAATGAAGAAAATAAAAGAAAATAATGGAAATTGGTAAAACAAGCGTGGCAAATAGCAAGAATTTCCAGTTCATTTCAAAGGTTGGGCCCAAAAGGGGGTGCTGATATCAAATGCAACCCAGGCCCATGCGCCAATTCTCAGTTCACAACAATTAAGCAAAAGAAAAAAAGTTGCCAAGCGAAGTCTCGAACCCACACGCCTTTGGTCTATGCAGCGAGGCACACAAGCCTGGGATTTTCCACTTATCAAAACGGTGTGTTTTGATGGGAGTGTTACATGGCGCACTGAGGAGCCTTGGATGGGGGTCTGAGTCAAAGTCCTCTTCAGGAATGGATGCCTCAGATTATGTCTTCTTCATTTCAAATCTCTGCAACCTCTTGCCATGCGCGCGCGAAGACCACCGCCGGTGGCTTTTCCGGCCAGCCTCATCCAACCCTAACTCTCTCTATAGGCCTCCATTCCACATGGTTTCTACATGAATCTTGGACCAAATTTCACAAGGAATCCACCTATACTACTCAATCGTTCTAAAAACTCAAGAATCCAAGAATAGCAATCTCAACCGAAAATTGCATAAACCCTAAATTGTCACTAATCTCCAAATTAATGATCCAAAAAGCTTCCTACACTAATCTACAGTGATTCTAATCTAACAAAACCTAAAGATTATGCTTAAATTAAGCCATGGAATGAGAGTTACATACCTGTCAAAATCGTGTGAACAGAGTACTCAAATCTTCAAATCAACCCTCAAGAGCTTCCAGATTCCTTCACTAGCATCCAAGGAAGCTTCTGTATGCAACCAAATGGCTTGAAATACTCTGAATCTTTGAATCCGATCTTGAGTTGCAGATGAGGAATTTCAAATACTATCACACGATTCTTCACCAATCTTGCTCAATTATCCATCTGGAATTGTCCACCCATGCTAGAGCAAGCTTCTGAGATCAAAAGAATGGATTGAAATGGCTTCAATGGTTGTAACCGATTTTGATTTGCAATGAGCAAATTCAAAATGCAATCTCTCTATTTCCTCTCAATTTTCACCAACCAGTGCTCTGAATCACTTCATATGCTTATATAGGACATGAATGAACACTCTAGAAAGTTCTGGATCAATCTAATGAGGATTTCAACATCTCATGTCACTTGAAAATTCAATCTCATGCCATCCTCATACCAGTTCAGGTTATAGCTTGTTTATTACCTCACTCTCATCCAAATTCTCCTCAAATGAGATTATGAAGGTGTTTGGATGTGTTAGCACCTTGGTTTTGCACTTGTGTGTAGTTTGGCAAATGTAACTTAAGTCTTAAGTAACAAAATGCAACTCCATGATTTTGAACTCAAATGAGAAAAATGCTATTGTCATTGTATTTAAAATGTCTTTTTAAATCAAAATGACATATTACATGTCTTATTTTGGCCTTGGAATGAAAAATCACAAATTTGGTCTTTTTAATGAACTTTAATTCTACCTTTTTAAGCCAATTTTGCAATTTTGAGTTACAAGCAATTCCATCCTCTCATGACCACTTGGTTAGCCTCCAAACATCATTTTGAACAAGTTTGATGTTGAAAATTTTCCCATTTGAAGCTTGCAAATAGAAGTTATGGACTTATGATTGAAATGACCTGTAATCTCCAAATGTCCAAAATACCCTTGACTTGTCAAAGCCATAACTTGAGTTCTACAAATCCTATCAAGGACTTCTAGTACTCTCTATAAAGTTAAGAGGATAAGTAACAACATTCATGTTGACCAAAAGTTCATAGGAATCATCCTTCTAGGGCAAAAGTGCCATGCAAGTTGGGTAACTTTCAAGCCCTAAATTCACATACCTCAGATGACCTGTAACTTGTCAAAGCCATAACTTGAGTTCTACAAATCCTATCAAGGACTTCTAGCACTCAAATTAAAGCTAATGTCATTCTCTACAACAATCATGTTGGGGGCAAGATGAGATGACAATCACATATTGAGCTACATTGCCTTGAAAATAGGGGTCAAACTAGGGGATTTTACACTGTCAAGCCTTAGAAACCCTAGCTTGAAACTTCTTAAACTCTCCAATCATGATGAGCTAGCCTTGGAATCATCCTTATAACATCCCAATGTATCAATCCATGATCACATGGCTCTTGAATTAGGTCTCAACCTCCTTCAAATCATCAGTTGACTTAGGGTTGACCCAGTCAAACCCTAGCTGCACCACTCATGGCTGAGGCTTCTTAATCTTGCATAATGACCTATCTAGGCTTCAAGGTGATCTTAAAAACTTCTCATGAGCTCTCTCAAGACCTCAAGTCCATCTTCATGGCCTCAGAATCATCTGATGGTCTTCCCCCTAACTCTCAAGTTAGGAGACCCACATACTTGGTTTCAACCACTCTCTCTGAGGAGCTTTTAACTTCTCTGACAAGGATATCAACCCTTAAACACTTGAATAACCTTCTTAGCTTGCTTCACAGTCTTGTGTAGCTCTTGATTGGTAATCATACCTCTTGATCTCCTGCATACATGTCAATGAAATGCAAATGATAATGCTAATGTGAATGAAATGAAACATAAGCTAGGTGAATAAATGTTGGGCAAATTTTGGGGTGCAACTGCTGCCCCTATTCAAACAGCTAAGACCTGACTGGGTGAGAAGAGAACGACTCTCAAACAATCAAGGTAAAAGACGATTGAATACCAATAAACTCGGGAATTTGCCAACTGCACAAGTACACAGTACTCTGATGGGACAAATCTTCAGAAACTGAAATGATAGTTGCGCGGCCACTAGCTGGAGAACCATTAATCTGAACCTCCGTCAGGATGATTATCTGATTCATCTGATATCATTGCATCCTTAAATCATCAAGGGATCATCGGTTACACGGTAACTGGTGATTCACCAACCGCACAGGTAAACGATACTCTGATTGGTAGGAATATCTTCAACACTGAGCATGACAATTGCACGGCAACTCTGTTGGGGAATTGGTCAAACGGTAACCGGTGAAAGGTCTAATCTCAAATCTCAGTCAGGATGATCATCTGATTTTGCTGTGGATATTCGTCTTCAAGTCATCAAGGGGTCCCTAGTCACTCGGTAACCGGTGATACACGGTCGATCATGCCTTCAAGCATTCTGCGACACTGCATCAGAATTCCTCGGGACTCATCAGGTCATTAGGAACATTTTAACTATCAAGTTAATTATGCCGTCGGGCATTCAAAAGAATTTTCGGGCGTCAGCCGGACTTCGTCAGTAAGTCGGGAATATAATCCTCGATCAATCATGAACCAAATAGGGATATCCAAACTTCTGCCATCAGGCACTCTGCATCAGCTGAGAGAACTGCGTCGACATCACAGTTAGACTTCATCAGTAAGTCAGGGGTTTTGGCACCGCTGTCGGACTTCAATCATCAAGTCTTCAAGGGAAATCTCAACTTCTCTGTTCAAACCTGCTGGGGATGACACATCTCCGCTGAGGATTCTGAAGAACTATCAAGTAACTCTGCTTCGAGGATCCAGAAATCATTCTGGATGAATCAACTCTGCTGAGGACTTCAAGAATCATCTTGGACACATAACTCCGCCGGAGACTTCAAGAATCATCCGGAACCAATAACTCTACTGAAGATTTCAGGAATCATCCTGAGCAAACACCCTGCCGGGGACTCTAAGCATCAACTTGAGCAACTAACTATGGCGACTTCCCTGGGGATTTTAAGAATCATCTTAAGCAATCAACTTCGCTGAGGGGTTCAAGAATCATCTTGGGCAAACGACTTTGCTGGGGAATTCAAGAATCATCTTGGGCCACATAACTCTTCCGAGATTTCAGGAATCATCCTGAGCAAACACCCTGCCGGGGAACACCTGCAAAACAAGAACGGTAACGACCTAGCTCATGTTTCATATGCATATAATTGACAATGGCGCAATGCTCCACACGGTGTAAATGCTACGCGTTTAGGGTAAATGCTATGCAATCATGCACAATGCTACGACCCCATCAGCAAAATAAATGCTGAAGGGAGAATCCTCCTGTCAAGGAGAAAGAACCACTCTAGTGGAGAGGAGGAATCATCCTGCCGAGGAGAAGAAGTCACACCAATCTCAATTGGACTCCGCCTGGGAAACTGAACTTCAGTCGACTGCTGCGTGGGAACAAAGTTCTACGAGAACCTGGACCTGCCCATCTAGGTGTACGAACCACAAACTGCTGAGGGAAACGATGTCAATCGCAGAAATAAACTGTGCGGTCTTCGCGGTTAAACTTTCCTGGAGATAATGACTCTGATGGGGAAGTACAACATCAGCTATTCAACACTCTACTGGGGAAAACCAATCATGGCCCCCACGGCTTCCAAGGACTCGGCTCTCTTGGGGAACTGCCAACTCGGCTGGGGAAGTAGGAATCATCCTGCTTGCAGGGGAGAGTGCAACTTGGTGGGGAATTTCAATTCTCCTGAAAACTTCAGTCTTGAACTTTTTGAAAGCCGCATACTTCAGCATATGACTCAGCTGGGGAAGTGACGATCCTTCAGGATACATCTGGTTGGGGAGAGAATCTTCTCTGCTTGGGGAGACATATCAATGCTTGCGATCTCATGTTCAAACTCCGTGGGGAGGTGCCACTGAACTTGCTGGAGAAGAAGGAGTCATCCTGCTTGGGGACGCATACGGCGTACTGCCTGGAATATGCTATACCTGCAACAACATAAACAAACAGACAAGATACCCTTCTCAAGGGGACCTATCAAGGTTATCATCTTATGACAGTATTCAAGTAATTCATTGTTTCAACAATTAGTGGCCTAGGCCAGTAAGTTTATGTATGCGCATTTTATCAAAAACATCGGCGTTCTTTTTCGCAAACAAAACAGATGGATGCTAAACAAACAAACAAAATTGCTGAATAGTATACATTTCATTGATAACGAACCCCTGAATGGGCAAAAATGTTTTACAACAGATGCAAGCTCCTGGAATGAGGAAGCTGCGCAAACATAAAAACATAAATATACATCAGTATATACACAAATGTCGGCAATGTGGCATGGACGAACACCATGAGTTGATCCCTCTATGACCCACTCGACTTCGATACTTCTCCGACGCTTCAGCTTCAGAAGAGATTGATTCAAACAAACGGCCCTCAGGTCTTCCAAACCACTAAACAATGAAAGTCCACACGCGAAACGCAGTCATTTGCTTTTTCAAATCCCTAACTTTTGCTTGAATCGCCCTTCCAGGTTTTCGATTCACCGGGATACCCTTTTTTGCCAAAGTCGCCCTTTCGGGTTTTCGGCTTTGCGGGTGTACATTCTTCTCTTTTATATCCCTAATTTTTGCCCGAACCTTTTTCCTTTTTTATGGTTCGCCGGGATGCCCCATTTTTGCCTGGATATTCTTTTTCCTTACAGCGGGTCATTTTTCAAGCAAAGTATTTTTTAACTGCGTCCGCGTTCACCGGGGATGCAAAATCTTCACCATTCATCGTGGATAACAACAAGGCTCCTCCCGAGAAGACCTTGCTGACAACGTGCGGACCTTCGTAATTGGGTGTCCACTTGCCCCGGTGATCGGAGTGTGGAGGAAGAATCTTCTTCAGGACGAGATCACCCGTCTGAAAGCTTCTAGGACGCACCTTCTTATCATAAGCTTTCTTCATTCGGCTTTGGTACAGACGACCATGTGCAATCGATGCTAACCTCTTCTTTGTAAGAGCACAGATTGTGTCTTAGTTATATCTCTATGTTTTGATGATAACACTTATAAATTTTGTATTCAAGAATTATATACTCTAAACGTGTTCTAGATTGTTTGCTACAGGCACTAAAGAAAATTATCTTAAGAAAGCAAATTTGGATCTGAACAATGTTATTATAAGAGCATCTTAAGTGAAGATCTGAACGCTGCTCCCAGAAGATTCTGAAGCAGGAGCCTCTAAAGCATAGAAGACTCTGCTCTGATGGATTTACACGCTCAAGCACACAAGCTGCACATACTCTGATTCAGCTCAATCTGAAGAACATCCAAGACTCTGAAGATCCAGATGATCTCTAGTCTGGAGACTCTGAAGATTCAGATTCTAATGTTGAAAGCTGAACTTACTTTGAAGAAGATTTAAATATGTACGTTGGTTTATCTCAACAGCTCTTTCCTATTTTGTGCTAGACACAAGGACACAGACAAAAAGGTTTTATCTGTGCATTCTATACTGAGGAAAGTTTTCTGCAAGTGAAGACAAAAGGCATCAGGCTTGTTTCAGCACAACCTCCAATGTGAAGACAAAAGGCTTCAGGCTTTTCTGCACAGCCTTCAACGTAACAAGACTTCTTGGATCTTAGTGCCTATATAAAGAAGTCCACTCCATCTTCTTCAGCATCGAACCTCTAGAAAAATCACTCTTCAAAGAAAATCTCTCAAGCTCTTATTATTTTATTTTGCTTTAACATTGTTCTTAATTTAAGAGAAATATCACAGTTGTGATAACAGCTTATTAGAAGCATCCTTACTCTTGTAAAAGTTTTACATCGTTTGTAAAAGGTTTTCCTTAAGAGGATCCAGTTGGGATCAGTTGCTCTTGAGAAGACTAAGAACAGTTGTTCTTAGGTGTTGCTATTTGTAATCTATTTGATTTAAATAGTGGATTAAGTCCTTGATAGAGAAAGGCAAATCACTCTTGAGAGGGTGGACTGGAGTAGTTGTTTTCAACGAACCAGGATAAAAATATCTGTGTTCAAAGTTCTGATTTTTAGTCTTACTTATTCAACCCCCCCCCCCCCCCCTTCTAAGTAATTTTCTCACCTTCAGTTGGTATCAGAGCTCCGGTTCTGCGTGTGCTTCACTTAACCGTGATAGTTAAAGATCCAGTGAGAAAGATACTTTGATATTTGTTTGGTTGTCATTATGGATAATACATCTACATCAACTTACAAATATGAAGGAGATAGGATCAGTACCAAGCCACCCATGTTTGATGGGGAAAAATTTGACTATTGGAAAGATAGAATAGAAATTTTTTTCCTTGGGTATGATGCTGATCTTTGGGATATGGTCATTGATGGATATAAACATCCTACTGATGAGGATGGCAAAAAGATTGATAGAAAATCAATGACTGAAGTTCAGAAAAGAGATTTCAAGAATCACCACAAAGCCAGAACTATACTGCTTAATGCAATCTCTCATACTGAGTATGAGAAGATTACAAACAGAGATACTGCTCATGACATGTTTGAGTCACTCAAAATGACTCATGAGGGAAACTCCCAGGTTAAGGAGACCAAGGCGCTGGCGCTCATACAGAAGTATGAGGCATTTAAAATGGAAGAGTTTGAAAATGTAGAAACTATGTTTTCTAGATTTCAGATTCTTACAGCTGGTCTGAAAGTTCTGGATAAGGGCTACTCAACGTCACATCATGTCAAGAAGATCATCAGAAGTCTTCCCACCAGATGGAGACCAATGGTGACTGCATTGAAGATGGCAAAAGATCTGAACAATATCTCTTTAGAAGAACTTATCAGTTCTTTGAGAAGCCATGAAATAGAGCTGGAGGAAGATGAACCCCAGAAGAAAGATAAAGGTAAATCCATAGCTTTAAAATCTAACAAACCTGTTAAAGCCTTGCAGGTAAAAGAAGAAAGTTCTGAAGAATCGTCTTCTGAAGAAGAAGATGAACTGTCCATGCTTTCCAGAAGAATCAACAAGCTCTGGAAGCACAAGGGAAAGAAGTTTAACAACTTCAGAAAAGCTGACCACAGGAAGGAATCTTCTGGACACAGAAGATCTGGAAAGAAAGAGGTCACATGCTATGAATGCAAGGAACCTGGGCACTACAAAAATGACAGCCCCAAACTTCTCAAGGAGAAACCCAAGAGAAAGTTTGATAAAAAGAAGAAGGTTCTTATGGCAACTTGGGATGATTCAGATGAATCTGAATCTGAATCTGAAGCAGAAGAAGAGTGTGCCAACATGGCATTAATGTCTGGAATAGAAGATCAGAATGAAGAGTTATCATCTGAATCTGAGTCAGACTCCGACTCTGACGCTGAAGAGGTAATGTCTAAACTTACCAAAGAAGAACTTATAAAGGTGTTATCTGAAGTTTTGAAAAGCTACAATAATATCAAACTCAAAAACAAGAAGCTGAAAAGCAATCTTGAATCTGAGATTGATAATCTGAAAATAGAACTTGTTGAGCAGAGAGAAATAAATATAAAAATCAAAAATGATTTGGAAATTGCCCAACAAGAATCTGACTCTGAAGCTAAGTCATCTAAAAATATTTTGGAAAAATATGACTCTAGTTTTCAGAGGTTCCTCACTAAAAGCATAGACAGAAGCAAGATGGCTTCTATGATCTATGGAGTTAGTAGGAATAAAAGAAAGGGAATTGGATTTCAATCTTCTTCTCTTGAAAAAGATGTAAGACCAATACCTGTAGATGATCTGATCATTAAGATAACTCCTTTATACTCTAATTTTAAATTTGGTCATTTAAATGATATTAAACACACGAGCTCTGAAAAGAATACTCATGTGTTTAGATCTAAGGCAAGTCTAAACAAAAACTATGTTGAAAAACAAAAGTTTAGACAAACCTACAAGACAACTAACCCTAAAGGACCCAAGAAGATCTGGGTACCTAAAGACAAAATAATCCCTGTTGCAGATGTCCTTAGCAGCAAAGTCAGGACACCAATCATGGTACCTGGACTCTGGATGCTCACGACACATGACGGGAGAAAAGTCTATGTTCCAAAGTCTGGAACTTAGATCTGGAGGGGACGTGAAATTTGGAGGGAACCAGAAGGGCAAGATCATTGGCTCTGGAAATATAGGTAATGGCAACCTACCCTCTATTTCTAATGTTCTTTTAGTTGAAGGATTGAAACATAATCTATTGTCCATAAGTCAATTAAGTGACAATGGTTATGATATAATCTTTAATCAAAAATGTTGCAAAGCTGTATGTCAAAAGGATGGTTCTATCCTATTCAATGGAAAGAGGAAACACAACATTTATAAAATTAACCTTTCAGAACTTAAAGTTCAAAATATAAAATGCCTCTTATCTGTGAATGATGAGCAATGGGTCTGGCATAGAAGATTGGGTCATATTAATATGAGACGTATATCTCAGATTAATAAACTCAATCTGGTCAGAGGACTTCCTAAGTTGAAGTTCAACTCAGATGCTCTGTGTGAAGCATGTCAAAGAGGTAAATTTTCAAAATCTCATTTTAAATCAAAAAATGTTGTTTCTACCTCCAGACCATTGGAATTACTTCACATTGATCTGTTTGGACCAGTGAAAACTGCATCCATCAGAGGCAAGAAGTATGGGTTAGTCATTGTAGATGACTACAGCAGATGGACATGGGTAAAGTTTCTAAAACACAAGGATGAGTCTCATTCTGTGTTCTTTGACTTCTGCAATCAAGTCCAGACTGAAAAAGATTGTAAAATTATTAAAGTCAGAAGTGATCATGGTGGAGAATTTGAAAATAAACATTTTGAAAAATATTTTTCTGAAAAAGGCATTGCACATGATTTCTCCTGCCCTAGAACTCCACAACAAAATGGAGTTGTAGAGAGGGAAAATAGAACATTGCAAGAAATGGCCAAAACCATGATCAACGAGACAAATCTGGAAAAATATTTCTGGGCAGAAGCAATTAACACAGCTTGTTATATTCAGAACAGAGTGTCTGTAAGACCTCTTCTGAAAAAGACTCCCTATGAATTATGGAGAAACAGAAAGCCTAACATTGCTTATTTTCATCCTTTTGGATGTATTTGTTTTATGCTTAATACTAAAGATAATCTGAACAAGTTTGATTCCAAAGCACAGAAGTGTTTCATGCTTGGTTATTCTGAACGCTCTAAAGGCTACAGAGTATTCAATACTGAAACACAGATTGTGGAATAATCTATTCATGTCAGATTTGATGATAAGCTTGGCTCTGAAAAGCCAAAGCAGTTTGAAAGTTCTGCAGATAGAGAAGTGATTCTCACAGACTCTGAAGGCTCAGAGGCAGAAAAGGCAAAGAACAAAGAATCTGACGCAACCCCAGATGCTACACCTTTGACCTCCCAACTAAACAACTTGCATATTTCTGAAAGACCAACTGTCAAAGGATCTTCTTCCAGAATCAAAGCTTCTCATCCAGAAGATGTGATAATTGGAAAGAAAGATGATCCTATAAGGACAAGATCATTTCTCAGAACTTCTGAATCTTCCTTATTTGGCTTAGTGTCATTGATAGAACCAACATCTGTAGATGAGGCTCTGGAAGATAATGAATGGATTATAGCTATGCAAGAAGAGCTGAATCAATTCACTAGAAATGAAGTTTGGGATCTGGTTCCTAGACCTAAAGGATTCAATGTCATTGGAACAAAATGGGTCTTCAGGAATAAGCTGAATGAAAAGGGAGAGGTAGAAAGGAATAAGGCAAGGTTGGTTGCTCAAGGATATAGTCAACAAGAAGGTATTGATTACACTGAGACATATGCTCCAGTGGCAAGGTTAGAATCTATTCGTCTTCTTATTTCATTTGCTGCACAGAATAACATCACTCTGTATCAGATGGATGTTAAAAGTGCTTTTCTTAATGGTATTATAGAAGAAGAAGTATATGTCCACCAACCTCCTGGTTTTGAAAGTGAAAACTTTCCAGATCATGTTTTCAAATTAAAGAAATCCCTTTATGGATTAAAACAAGCTCCCAGAGCTTGGTATGAGAGGTTGAGCAACTTCCTTCTGAAGAAAAATTTTATCAGAGGAAAAGTGGATACAACTTTATTCTGTAAAACTGTTAAGAAAGATCTGTTAATTTGTCAAATTTATGTAGATGCCATTATTTTTGGATCAACAAATATTACGCTTGGAAAGGAGTTTGCTAAATGTATGCAGGAAGAATTTGAAATGAGCATGATGGGAGAATTGAGATTTTTCTTGGGAATCCAAGTCAATCAGACTCCATAGTGTACCTACATACATCAAACCAAATATGTTAAAGAGCTTCTGAAGAAGTTCAACATGGTTGATAGCAAAATGGCAAAGACTCCAATGCATCCTACAAGCACTCTAGGTAAGGAAGAGGTAAGTAAGAAGGTAGATCAAAAACTCTACAGAGGTATGATAGGATCTCTTTATACTTGACTGCTTCTAGACCAGATATTCTGTTTAGTGTCTGCTTATGTGCTAGATTCCAATCAGATCCTAGAGAATCTCACTTAACAGCTGTTAAGAGGATTCTAAGGTATCTGAAAGGTACTGCTAACATGGGTTTGTGTTACAGAAGATCTGATGAATTTTCATTAGTTGGATTCTGTGATGCTGACTATGCTGGAGACAGAGTTGAACGTAAGAGTACTTCTGGAAGCTGTCAGTTTCTTGGAAGTCATCTGATCTCATGGTACAGCAAGAAGCAACCTACCATTGCACTATCAACTACAGAGGCAGAATACATTGCTGCTGCTGGATGTTGTACTCAGATGCTCTGGATGAAGAGTCAATTAGAAGATTATCAAATCTATGAGAGTAATCTTTCTATCTTTTGTGATAATACTTCTGCTATATGTTTGTCAAAAAATCCAATCTTGCATTCTAAGGCAAAACATATAGAAATTAAACATCACTTCATCAGAGACTATGTTCAGAAGGGTGTAATTAATTTAGCTTTTGTTGATACAGATCATCAATGGGCTGATATTTTCACAAAACCCCTTGCTGAAGATAGATTTAAGTTCATTCTGAAAAATATTTGTATGGATTTTTGTCCAGAGTAATATTTATCAGAGGCAACCTCTCAGATGCAAAATGTTTAATAATCTGAAGTATTTCATCTGTTTATTCGTTCCATTATATATATTCAATTTTTTTTTTGGTAATACTCTGAACTAACAAGCTCAGAAGATCTGAAAGTTGGAAACGTTTCATTTCTTGAGAGACATCAGATGCGCCAGCAAAGCAAACACGTGTTACTCAATATCTGAAAAGATGGAGTGCTCAACTGAATTGACGTTTGAGGTATTGCTTTGAAAATCTCACTTTTCTTGGTTTTCCCCCCAGCTGTCATAAATTTAATATGAAATGATTATTTTTCATTAAATGCTGTCCAAACGTGCGTAAGTGTCTTTTGTGTGCCCTATGTTTGATTTTTGGTTATCTATAAATATCACTTATCACACTATTTTCACACTTTCCACATTCACTACATTCATGCGTTTCTGCTTTCTTTTCAATCTCTACCAAAACCCTAAACCTAAACCAAGGTCCTATTCTTCTTCAATGGCGTCTACTTCAAACACTGCTGCAAAACCCAACAAGACTATAATGTACAAAGAACCTGAACGAACCTTATTCACTCCAGTGGCTGATCTAGAGGTGCTCTGTGAAAGCTTCATTGATCTTGATTCGTTAAAGGAAAATGGGTTCGACCTCATTTCTGCCATTAAAGCTCAAGGTTGGGAAAAATACTTTGAAAGGCTAATGGGTCCTGTATTTCCATCACTGGTAAAGGAGTTTTGGATTCATGCAAGCGCTGGTCCCAAGTTTATTCATTCCTCGGTTCTTGGAATGGAGATAGTTATTACTGAAAAACTGATCAGACAACTGTTCAGTTATACTGAATCTGATGGAGTTTCAAATCTTGCTTCTTCTCGCATTGATATGGCTAGGGTTTATGAAGAAGTTACTATAGCTGGATTGCCGTCAAGTAAGGTTAAAGATTTGAAACCCATTTATAGGATCTGGGCAAAAATCTTTATGAGTACATTTTTTCACAGAAAACCATCCAACTCACCAGACTATGTGAGTTCGGAACATCTGTATTTTATGTACTGCATCAGCAAAAATGTCAAAGTGGATCTACCGTATCTTATCTTCAGTCATTTACTAACTCATGTCAAAGAAACCAGAGAGGAAGTAAGAGCTAAAGCTGGTAAAGTTAGGACGTGGATACCCCTGGGAAGGTTGATTTCAGACATCCTTATTGAGAACAAGCTGGTACAGCATCTAACTGATGCGAAGATTACAGAAGATCTGACTTACATCATTGGCTCTGAAATTAATGGACTCAATCTGAAAAGGATGAAAATCATTTCAGAATTGAAAGGTCAACTAAGGAAGATCAACTCTGAAGAGGTTCAAGGCAGAAGAATTCCTGTGGAAGACTTTCCACTATTCAGTGCAGATGAACCTAAGGAATTTGTCTGGCTGTACATTACTGAATGTCTAAAGGAAGGAATTCCTCTACCTGCCAATCTCGTTCAGAAGCCAGGAGAAGAATTTCCAAATCAGATGAAGGAAAGGCGCAGTAAAAGGAAGGCTGACGAAGGATCCATTCAGAAGAAGAGAAAAGCATCTGAAGCTTCAAGAAAGAAGAAGAAAGAAGGAAAGAAGGCCAGAATAAGCCCTAGAGAAGCTACTTTGGAAGAGATCAGAGACACCATTCAACAGGTATTAGCATCTGATCCTACTCCTACTGTTCATTCACCTCTGTCTTCACCACAACTCTCTCCAAGCCTTATACAAAGAACTTCCAAATCCAAACAGTCTGTCAATATCTCATCTGAACCACTCCCCTCTGAACCAATAAATTTACAATCATCTCCTGTACCAAATCCATCTCAACCAGCAATTCGAACAGAAATTCCACCACCAGAACCAACTCAACCAGAAAACTCTCCAACAACAACTCCACAACCAACTTTGTCACAACCAGAGAATCCCCAACTAGAGACTCTCCAACCAGAAACAATTATTTCAGAACAAAACCAACCAGAGACTGTTCAAACTGAACACTCTGAACAAACAATTCCCTCAGAAGATCCAAATCTTTCTGACAATATTCTTGATATTCAACCCCTCAACCAAACAATTGAAATTTCTTCAACATCTGTTCACTCAGATGAATCTTCTGATTCATCTGATTCATTTGACTGTGATTCAGAATCACTCAAACAAGCTCGCTCTGAAAGTGTTATGAAGAAACATCTTAACATTTCCTTGTTTCATACCCCACCAAACTCTCCATCTCATCAACAACCATCTGTAACTCAACCATCTGACACTCAAACATCTGAAAACCAAACCACACCTCAACCACCTGAAACTAATCCATCTGAGAATCATACTTTTCCTCAATCATCTGAACTCCCTCAATCTGACATCCACACATCTCAACCACCCACACCTCAACCACAATCATCTGAACCTACTCCTGTTAACACCCCTAATCCTTTTTCCTCTGGACAGACTGAACAGTCAGATTTAGGATCTTGTGTTAATGCTATGTTTGATATTTTCAAAAAGGAGTTAGATTCTGAATATGATCGTGTTAAGGCTGTATGCATGTCTAGTTTGGATCCCAATGTTTCGAATACTGCTTGGAAGCGCTTCATCTGGATGTTCAACAAAGCTGCCTTAAAAGTTAGAGCTAAATGCTCTAAGCTTGCTAAGACTAAATTTGCAGAATTAATCAAGGTAACGCTGATGAACATGCCTCCTCCTCCTCCTGTGTTACTTTTGGAAGCTGCTCCTCCAGTAGTTCCTGAATCTGATATGGTTGAACAAGCTTCTGTTGAAAACCAAACTGAAGGAAACCCTGCTGCTACTGCATCTGCTCCGTCTTCATCTGTGGTTTTAGAACTTGTGAATGATGTGAAGGATATAAAGGACTGGATGATCAAGCAAGAAAAGACAACTGATGAAATCAAGACCTGGATGTCTAAGCAAGAAGAGTCAGCTGCCAAGATGACAGAGCTTCTGACCCTCATTGCCTCTCGCCAGACCTAGTTTTATTTGTTGTTTTGCACTTGAACTGCTTTTGCTGTCTGTTTGTTTTTTGTTGTGTTATGTGTTTTGGCATATGCCTGTTTGACTGTGAACTTTGGTTTGTTTTAATTGCATGATAACATGTTTTGCTCCTATATGATTCTTTTCTTCTATATCTTTCTGTCTTTGAAAATCTTTTTGATTATGACAAAAAGGGGGAGAAAAAGAGAAACTGAGTGTTCAACCTATAAGCAAGTACTAAAACTGAAATTCAGACATTTTATTAACTTACTTTGAATTTAAGTCTTTCAGATTACATTGATATATCTGACATAATTCTTTGAAGTTACCCTGAGACTGTGTCAACCAGAACCTGATCCTCTAAAGAAAATCTGAGTATTCAATCAACTCTGATAACTCTGATATCTTACTCTGATACATTTATTCTGAAAGAGAATTTATGCAAGATGATAACCAGACGCTCTGACTGAAGGAAGTCATATGTATCTGGCATCAAGATTTGACTCTGAACTCTTTCATCAGGCTCTGAATCTGAAATATACTTAATCAGAAAGGGAAGTATTCTATTCTATTGAAGTATTTATTTCAGGGGGAGATTGTTAATCTCAGGGGGAGTTTCTAATTCTTACTCTTTATTGAACAAAATTTTCTCATGTTTTGTCATCATCAAAAAGGGGGAGATTGTAAGAGCACAGATTGTGTCTTAGTTATATCTCTATGTTTTGATGATAACACTTATAAATTTTGTATTCAAGAATTATATACTCTAAACGTGTTCTAGATTGTTTGCTACAGGCACTAAAGAAAGTTATCTTAAGAAAGCAAATTTGGATCTGAACAATGTTATTATAAGAGCATCTTAAGTGAAGATCTGAACGCTGCTCCCAGAAGATTCTGAAGCAGGAGCCTCTAAAGCATAGAAGACTCTGCTCTGATGGATTTACACGCTCAAGCACACAAGCTGCACATACTCTGATTCAGCTCAATCTGAAGAACATCCAAGACTCTGAAGATCCAGATGATCTCTAGTCTGGAGACTCTGAAGATTCAGATTCTAATGTTGAAAGCTGAACTTACTTTGAAGAAGATTTAAATATGTACGTTGGTTTATCTCAACAGCTCTTTCCTATTTTGTGCTAGACACAAGGACACAGACAAAAAGTTTTTATCTGTGCATTCTATACTGAGGAAAGTTTTCTGCAAGTGAAGACAAAAGGCATCAGGCTTGTTTCAGCACAGCCTCCAATGTGAAGACAAAAGGCTTCAGGCTTTTCTGCACAGCCTTCAACGTAACAAGACTTCTTGGATCTTAGTGCCTATATAAAGAAGTCCACTCCATCTTCTTCAGCATCGAACCTCTAGAAAAATCACTCTTCAAAGAAAATCTCTCAAGCTCTTATTATTTTATTTTGCTTTAACATTGTTCTTAATTTAAGAGAAATATCACAGTTGTGATAACAGCTTATTAGAAGCATCCTTACTCTTGTAAAAGTTTTACATCGTTTGTAAAAGGTTTTCCTTAAGAGGATCCAGTTGGGATCAGTTGCTCTTGAGAAGACTAAGAACAGTTGTTCTTAGGTGTTGCTATTTGTAATCTGTTTGATTTAAATAGTGGATTAAGTCCTTGATAGAGAAAGGCAAATCACTCTTGAGAGGGTGGACTGGAGTAGTTGTTTTCAACGAACCAGGATAAAAATATCTGTGTTCAAAGTTCTGATTTTTAGTCTTACTTATTCAACCCCCCCCCCTCTAAGTAATTTTCTCACCTTCATTCTTGTCCATCAGGCTGAGTTGGTTTAGTCGATTCTTAATCCATTCTGCCTCATCGAGTTTCACATCAACCAAAACTCGTAAAGAAGGGATCTCAACTTCTAACGGTAGGACAACTTCCATACCGTACACTAGTGAGAAAGGAGTTGCCCCGGTTGATGTACGTACCGTGGTACGATAACCGTGCAGTGCAAATGGCAACATCTCGTGCCAATCCTTATAGGTCACAACCATCTTCTGTACAATCTTCTTAATGTTCTTATTGGCCGCTTCAACGACGCCATTCATCTTCTGCCGGTAAGGAGATGAGTTGTGGTGTTCAATCTTGAAACTCTGGCACAGCTCCTTCATCATCTTGTTATTCAGATTCGAACCATTATCAGTAATGATCCGCTCGGGAATTCCGTAACGACAGATGATGTCCCTCTTTATGAATTTAGCCACCACCTGCTTGGTCACATTAGCATATGAGGCTGCCTCCACCCACTTGGTGAAGTAGTCGATAGCTACTAGAATGAACAATGACCGTTAGATGCAGTGGGCTCGATCTTGCCTATCATGTCGATGCCCCACATGGAGAATGGCCACGGGGAGGACATGACATTTAACGGGCATGGCGGCACATGAATCTTATCAGCATAAATCTGGCATTTATGACATCTCTTCGCGAATTTAAAGCAATATGATTCCATCGTCAGCCAGTAATATCCTGCTCTCAGGATCTTTCTCATCTACACATCTGAGTAGCACAAGATCGTGGTTTCTTTTATACAAAACTCCATCAGGATTGAGATAAAAATTTCCAGACAGCCTCCTCAGAGTCTTCTTATCCTGGGTTGACGCTCCCGCAGGATACTCCTTAGTCATAAGGAAAGTCTGGATATCATGGAACCATGGCTTGTCGCCGGAGGCTTCCTCGATCGCAAAGACGAATGCGGGTCTATCGAGACGAGAAAGGACAATTCTTGGAGCTTCATTCCAAAAATTGACTTTATACATCGAAGCCAACGTGGCAAGGGCATCAACCATCTGATTTTCAGTTCGGGGCACATGATGGAGTTCCACTCGATCAAAGAACGGAAGCAGCCTTCTGGCATAGTTCATGTACGACACCAGATTCGATTGACGAGTCTCCCACTCCCCTTTAATCTGGTTGATCACAAGTGCCGAGTCACCATATACATCTAGGTTCTTGATTCTCAAATCAATTGCTTCTTCTAGACCCATGATGCATGCTTCGTACTCCGCTTCGTTATTGGTGACCGGAAACGTCAGTCTCGCTGTAAACGGGATGTGGGATCCGTGAGGAGTTGTGATGATTGCCCCAATGCCACTTCCATAAGAATTAACTGCCCTGTCAAATATCAATTTCCACTGGGATTTCCTGTCTGGACCCTCGTCGGGCAACGGTTCATCACAATCTTTTGCTTTTAGAAACATGATATCCTCATCAGGGAATTCAAATTTCATCGGCTGATAATCCTCGATCGGCTGTTCGGCAAGGTATTCAGACAAGACGCTTCCCTTGATGGCCTTCTGAGAAACGTACTGAATGTCATATTCCATCAACACCATTTGCCATCTGGAAATCCTGCCCGAAAGTGCTTGCTTCTCGAAGACGTACTTGATCGGATCCATCTTCAAAATTAGCATAGTTGTGTGATTGAGCATGTACTGACGTAAACGTTTGGCAGCCCAGGCTAATGCACAACACGTCTTCTCCAGCATTGAATAACGAGATTCACAATCTGTGAAGTTTTTACTCAAATAATAAATGGCATGCTCCTTTCTGCCCGTCTCGTCGTGCTGACCGAGAACACACCCCATACTATTCTCAAGAACTGTCAAGTACATGATTAAAGGTCTTCCGGCCACTGGGGGTATCAAGATCGGAGGTTTCTACAGATACCTTTTTATCTTATTAAATGCCTTCTGGCAATCCTCGTTCTAGATAATCGCCTGATTTTTCTTTAGCAATTTGAATATCGGTTCACACGTGGCCGTGAGCTGAGAAATAAACCTTGCAATGTAGTTTATTCTGCCCAGGAAATCACGAACTTCTTTTTCTGTTTTTGGCGCTGGCATTTCTTGTATTGCTTTTATTTTCACAGGATCAACCTCAATGCCTCTTTCACTCACGATAAACCCCCGTAGTTTTCCAGATCGTACTCCGAAAGTACACTTGTTAGGATTTAGCCTCAACCTGAACTTCCTAAGCCTCTCAAAAAGCTTTAGCAAATTGACCAGATGTCCCTCCTCCGTTTGGGACTTCGCAATCATGTCATCAACATAGACTTCAATCTCATGATGAATCATATCATGAAACAAAGTGACTATTGCTCGTTGGTAAGTGGCCCCTGCATTCTTCAGACCGAAAGGCATTACCTTATAGCAAAATGTTCCCCAAGGTGTAATAAACGTAGTTTTCTCCATGTCCTCCGGCGCCATCTTGATCTGATTGTAGCCGGAGAAGCCATCCATGAACGAAAACACGGAGAACTGAGTTGTATTGTCGACCAACACATCAATATGAGGGAGCGGGAAATCATCTTTAGGGCTCGCCCTATTCAAATCCCGATAATCGACACACATTCGCACCTTACCGTCCTTCTTCGGTACAGACACTATGTTGGAGACCCACAGAGGGTAAGTAGTGACCGCTAAGAAGCCAGCATCAAGTTGTTTCTGCACTTCTTCTTTGATCTTAACGGACATATCTGGTCGCGTCCTCCTAAGCTTATGCTTAACGGGAGGACAATCTTCTCGCAGCGGCAAGTGATGGACCACGATGTCAGTATCAAGTCCGGGCATATCTTCGTATGACCAAGCAAAGATGTCACTATACTCTCGAAGCATCTCGACCAATCTCTGCTTGACATCACTCTGCAATGCAGCCCCTATCCTGACGTTCCTGACCAGTTCCTCAGAACCCAAATTCACAATCTCGATCTCCTCCTCGTGAGGCAGAATAACTTTCTCCTCTTGTTTCAACAAGCGAGCCAACTCTTCGGGAAGGTCTTCGTCTTCATCCATCTCTTCTTCAGCTTGATAGATCGGGCAATCGAAATCGAAGTGATTCGTAGAAGGTCCAGAGTCGATGTCATCTGTTATGTGGATCCTGCAATAACAAGGGTTAAGCTTAAAACAAGGATATGCAGGTTAGCACAAACCTCATTGCCATTTTATTGTTTTTCAAAACAAATATAAAACAGGAATAACAGAGATCACAACATTTGAATGCGAAGAAAAACGCCTTTTGATTTATTGGAAAAATGCACGTACATAACCAAACAAGGCCCTGACAATAAAACCACTATGCCCCGGGTAGGACATAGGGTCGTACAACAATTGGAGAAAGTAAATCATTACTCTTTGCCTGTCAATTGGATGATATCCCTGATGGACCAGTTGTTGAGGCTCTCGCCTGGTTTGCTTGGCTGGATCCAAGAGTCTAGGTCGCAATCACTGTCTTCGCCGTCTTCAGACACTGCGTTGACACTTTCAAATATCACTCCGCCACTAGTAAACCGGATCGGTCCTTTACCTCGCGATGCACTGTGAGAAGAGGAGGCTTCAGCCGCAGGAGAGTACCCTAACCCAAACTTGTCCTGTTTGTTAGGTATTTCTAGAATTCGCCTCCATCCTCGGGTAGATCCGGCTTGGACAACGGCCCGGGCTTCCTTGAAGGAAGAGAGAGTCATTTCTGGTTTCTCGGTGATTACAGGAGCCACGTTCTTGACTTTAACAGCTTCGAACGCCTGATATAGGGTTTCGTGGATTTCCCCATCCATCTCAACATACTTGAAGGATGACAAATGGCTCACCATTATGTCTTCCTCGCCACATACAGTCACGATGCTGCCTCCGACAGCATACTAGAGTTTCTGGTGCAACTTGGAGGTCACAGCGCCAGCAGAATGGATCCATGGTCGGCCTAAGAGACAGTTGTAGGCGGGCATGATGTCCATAATGTAGAAAACTGCGTCGAAAGTTTCCGGCCCAACTTGGATTGGTAACGTCACCTCCCCAAAAACATGACGTTTGGTTCCATCGAACGCTTTCACAACCAGATCACTGGGTGTGCAAATCAATCCTCGAGTATCTAACTTCATCAATGCTTTCTTCGGAAGAACATTGAGCGATGACCCTGTGTCCACCAACACATGAGACATAATCGTTCCCCTACACTCTATCGAGATGTGCAGGGTACTGTTGTGGTTTCTTCCCTTCGGCGTCAGCTCCAGGTCAGTGAACCCTAACCCGTTTCCAGCATTCACGTGGGCTACGACCCCTTCTAACTGGTTGACCGATATTTCCTGCGGTACATACGTGGCATTCAAAACCTTTAACAGCGCGTTGCGATGTGCCTCAGAACACAGCAACAAATTCAGGATGGAGATTTTCGAGGGTGTTTGATGGAGATGATCCATGATCTTATAATCACTCTTCTTAATCAACCTCATGAACTCTTCAGCGTCCTTAACAAGTAAGTCCTTCTCTACCCCCCGAGGGGTTTCCTCAACGACTTTACTCTTTCCCTTATCGGTTTTCTCAGCTTTATCTGCTTTGTCCACTACAATCTCAGGTGGAGCAAATACTCTTCCACTGCGCGTGATTCCGCCAGTGCCCACTAGGTTATCCACAGACTTCCCAGATGGTTCTAGTTCTAACTTCTGTCCGTTGTAGTAGACGTCTGCCCCATAATGCCACGGGACGGCGTTAGTGCTTTCAAAAGGTATCGGCCCAGCCTTTGTGATGGTAATTATGGGCGGTCTGGGTGCATAAATAGTGATCGTCCGGCGAGGGATGGTGATGGTGGCAACCTCATCATCTTGCTTCGGCATTACCTCTCCAGATCCCCCTTCGGCCCTTCGGCTAAACTGCAAGATTCCTTCGGTCATCAGACTCTGGATCCCCTCTATCAATTGTTCACATCCATCAGGACGAATCGCACAGCCCATACACAGTTCTCCACAGCCTGGGAAGAAACCTCTTTTCATCAGCTTGGCTTTAACGAAGCTAAGCGGTGTCTTCAGATCCTTGACATCAGTCAACCAATCTAAGCTCTCGTCTTCGGTAATGGAATTCACCCCGCCTCCCCTGTGATTCGGCATAGGGTTCTTCGTGACATTCGGCACATTATCTGAGAAATTGATGATCTTAGCATCCACCGTGTCTTGCACCTTGTGCTTGAAGGCTTTGCATTTTTCTATCGTGTGGCCCGGTGCCCCTGAGTGAAATTCGCAAGTTGCATTCACATCATATCCTGGCGGCGGTGCCCCTGTCAAGGGAGCCAGGGTTCTCTTCTAGATTAGCTGTAACTGAAGCAGAGTCTGTAACAGTTGAGCATAAGACATGGGCGGTGTCTCAAGGTGACGGCTTGATAGAGGTGCCCTGTTCTGATACTTCCTGTACCCTTGCTGATTCGGCTGCTGTTGCTGCTGCTGTTGGACCGCGGGGATGGTTATGCTGGCCACCTACTGGTGCTGGCCCTTGCCTTTCCTTCGAGCGTTAGACACGGCGCTCGTCTCTCCTTCCTGCCTTTTGCCACCATACGGTTTCTTTCCTCCTCTAGCTGAGGATAGATCACCTTGAATTTTCCCTAGTTTGATCCCATTTTCAACGTGCTCGCCCGTAATGATGAGATCTGAGAAGCTTCCAGACATACCGCTGGCCAATTTCTCGTAATAAACCCCTGGGAGGGTGGCTACAAACATTTCAACAAGCTCCCGTTCAACCATCGGCGGCTGAACCCTAGCTGCCAACTCACGCCACCTCTGGGCGTATTCTTTGAACCCTTCGTTGTTCCTCTGTGACAAATTCTGCAGTTGAACCCGGTTCGGAGCCAAGTCACTGTTATACTGATAATGGCGCACGAATGCTTCAGCAAGTTCCTTCCACGTGCGCACACTGGTAGGCTCCAGACTCATGTACCATTCCAAGGATGGCCCGGACAAGCTATCCTGGAAGAAGTGCATCACCAGCTTCTCATCTTCAGAGTGAGCGGACATTTTCCGGTAGTATGACCTTAAGTGGACACGAGGGCAAGTGGTGCCCTTGTACTTCTCAAAGTCGGGTACCTTGAATTTAGGAGGCACCTTGAAATCAGCAATCAATCTCAATTTGGACATGTCGACGCCCATAGTGTTCAGGTTCTCGAAATTCCTCATTTTGTCCTCGAGTGCTTTAAACCTCAGACGTGCTTCAGCAATCAGCTCTCCTTCAGCACCTTTCTGCGAGAACAAATCTTCTTGACGGTCTTCTAACCATGGCTGAGGCCCATACAGATTTCCAACACCTGCATTAACGTTGCCCAGTCCAACATTGACATTAGCTTCAAAATTCCCATTACCGACGCCAGTCGTATTACCATTGAGCCCCATGTTAGCGATCAAATTACCGTTGTCATTACCATTCCCCCCGGTCACGGGGATGCCATTCTGAGGAGTTTCAACAGGTGGAGGGGTTGGAACACCCCCACCGTGGAGCACACCATTGCTGTCAACCCTTGCAATCAGAGGCTGGACCAAGGTTCTGAGCTGGTCTTGGCCGTTGGCAACCACTTGCATGAGCTCCATGAAGCGGTCCATCCTCTCTCGGAGTTCCTGGACGTTAGTTTGCACTTGTTCCAATGCTCTAGCTTGATTTGCTCTGGTCGGATAGCGGTGGATCGGTTTTGATCAATCCTGGAACAACCTGCATACACAAAGGGTTAGAAAAAAACGACAAAGTGCTCGTTATGCAGATGCTTCATGCAAATGCAAACGTGTGTCTGTGCGTTAGGGAGATTTCCCCCGATCCTAGTGCCTGAGTGCCAGTGCTGATAATAAGAAGTCCGAGTCCAGTCATGGAAATAACATCTCATATATACGAAGAAAGCCCATCAAGGCAGTACATAACGTCACTGAGTACAAGCAAAATCAACAGCATGACCTCGACCAACAAGCCTGGTGATGGTCAGCGTACAACAATGATCAAAACAAAAGGATTACAAATATAGTCAAGTACGGCCACGGGCGCGAAACTCTTCCAACAAACCCTTTGTTTCTGGATGATCAGGCCGAGTGAGCAACCCTTCGACGAGTAACTCCCTCTGCATAATAGTGTACTGAAGACCTTCGACCGAATCTTCCCATGCTCCTTCGCCGAAACAATCATCTAGATTTCGCTTCTTGGACTCAAACGTCAGTTTGCGCTCCTTCAAGTTAGCAAGAGCTTTATTGAGCAGGCCTTCCGCGGCATATCTGCGAGCGGTTTCTTCATCAAACCTCTTCTCACTAGCCTTTACCTGGGCTTTCAGCTTGGAGATCTGCTGTTTCAGTTTATCCTCTCGTTCCTTGCCGTTGGCCAGGGTGGCCTTCCAGTGCTGATTAAACTTGGATATTCTCCGGTACGCTTCATCCGAGTGCTGCTTCTTAGTGGCTAGTACGTCATTGACGGCTTTGAAGTCCCGACCCAAACGCTCATGCTCAGCTATCTGCTTAGTCAAATCCGTACCTAGCTGATTCACCAGCTCTGTTTGCCTCTTAAAGGAATGGACGGCTTTGTTTCTCTCGCTTCTGAGTTGAGCTAATTCCTTCTCCAGTACTTCATTTTCCTTCTTCAGCTCGTCTCTCTCAGCTAACACCTGATTATGCTGTTTACTAGGCACGTTGGTAGGCTCTTCAACCACTGGAGGGCTTTCTAGCTTGGCAGGAGGAAACGGCATCCCTATAATATCTGCTATGGATCTGATCCAGGTCACATACGGAGCGTAGGCTTGGCTATTACTTTTCCCCAGCACCGACTTTCCCCGCTTACTGATACCATTCCAAGTGTGCTGAAGCTTAGATAACATATCCCCCTCTAGAAGACCAGTGAGGTACAGAGATTCCTGCACCTCTTCATTCTTCGGCGGAGCTCTCAAAGCATAAGCAAACTGTCGGACTAGCAGAGATGGATTATAGTTGATACAGCCCTTCCTGCCTATCAAAGGCACATTCGGAAACCCGCTGTAGCTGAAGATGATCTCAGTACCCAACCTATCTCTATCAAACCAGGCAATATCCTCCACTGACAGACTCATCAAGCGCTCGGACCACTCAGCTGTGGCTGCAGACGAAGCAAAGGGACCCTTCTTGGGTAGGTAACTATCAAGCCATCTATAGAGTAAGGGCACACAGCACGAGACGTTCTTACCCCTTCTGTTCTCGTTCTTGTAGTGGACGGAATGATAGACATCTCCTATCAAGGTAGGGACTGGATTCCTTGATGCAAAGATATGGAAGGCGTCGAAGTCTACAAAGTCAGGCATATTGAGGAACAGAATTATGCCGTATATGCACAAAGCAAGGATGGCGTTGAACACGATCCAACATCCGTCTTTGGCGCACTGTTGGGCCTTTCCCACTAGGAACTGCAAGGAGAAACCGGGAACCCTGTTCCAACTAGACAAGACCAACTCGGAGGCATCCAGATGAAGTGAAGGAGCTAGACTATCCAGATTAGGCTCAGCATCCATATGAACAAAGGGCATCTGACTCTTGATAGGCACACCTAACAAATCAGCATACTCCTCTAGTGTGGGTGCGAGAATAAAATCCTGGAAAGTAAAGAATCTCAAAGGAGGATCGTAGAACTGCAGCAAGGCGTGCAACCCGTTCGACTCAAACACAGAAGGTTTACGAACCAAGCTGAGCAGTTTCCCATACGACTTTCTGAATTCACCTCTCACAGAATCATCTGCCAAAGCAATCAAACCAGTCAGCTGAACAACATCAGGAGTAGGGAGCTTGTAGGCCACGGTCTTCCTCAGAGAACCCATACTAGCATAATAGGAGGCTAGAAAACCTGAACCGGGGGAAACGGTACCTGCAACACAGACACACGTTAATGAAATGCAAATGAGTATGCAAAACAATGCAAAATGCAATCATGCAGCAGGAGATCAAGACAACTGTGTTGTTGAAGAGATGGAGATTCTGTATCAACAAAGCCACAACACTGCTCTGTCAAGGACAACCCTATCTCTGACGAGAAGCCCTGATATCAGACCATAAATCTGCTCTATCAAGAACAAATACACATCTCTGATGGTGAGAACCTATGATACAGGGCCATAAATCTGCTCTGTCAAGAACAACCCATATCTGAATACAAGGACCTCTGATACAGGACCAAAAATCTGCTCTGTCAAGAACAAACCTATATCCAAATACAAGGACCTCTGATACAGGACCATAAATATGCTCTGTCAAGAACACACATATCAGATGAGAACCTCTGATACCAACAAAACTGATTCACTATCAAGAAAACCAGGTGGTCTAAAGGTTAAGGTTTCCTGCAACAAACCCGACCCTGCTCACAGGTATGGACCTAAACTGACACAAGTTCGGCATCCTATGCGGTCATCAGCGTCACAGACATTCAAGAGGGGTGATACGATACCCAGAAGGTGTGGCATCACCATCTCCTGAAGCGACCTCACTTAGCTGAATCCCAAATGATCGGTTCCCAGAGTCGACAATCCTCCAAACCAACAACCCCTCAGGCCCAAAGGGCCGGAAAAGAAGTCAACCGGGAGAACCTCGTCTGAGCGTGGATTTCATGAGACACTAGTGCCTGCAAAGCAAGCACGCGCCCACTAATTTCCACAACTAATGCTAGGTACACTCAAGCCTGGGTCTGGCTTCTCACTCATCAGAATGCCCCTCCCACAACAGCACAGATAATCATATCATACTGAAAATAAAATGCGGGAAATAAAATGTGATAAATAACCACAAACCAACAAGTAATCATACAAGCGCTAGGATTGACTCTCGTAGGGGACGTTGGATCCCCAAACTGCCTCGCATACGGGACGCTGGATCCCAGGAAACTATCAAGTCCCCAACAGAGTCCCAGTTGTCGCTTCCGCGAAAATAAGGTGTCGGCAAAACAGAAGAGTCGCCACCTTTCGTTATTTATCCCTCAGAGCGGGAAAGGAAACGATCGGAGAAACCTGACGAAAAGGTATAAGACAAGGTCATCGCAACCATTGTCTGGGTTCGGGAGTCGGTTACGCAAGGGGAAGGTATTAGCACCCCTCACGTCCATCGTACTCGATGGGATCCACGCTTGTTGTGTTTATCTGACGGGTTGATGTTTACTCTCTACCTATCAAGGCTGGTCTGAAAAGAAAAGAAAATGACTCGGCAAAGCGTCACACTTTATGCCTACGTATTCTCATCAGAGAATGAGAAATCAGAGTCAACGTAGTTCGCCTAACTACGGGTGATGGGGAAGGTGGCTCGCCAATACATCAGTATTGTGCCTACGTACTCTCAACAGGTATGAGAGATCAGAGCTTACGTAGTTCGAGATAATACGGATTACGGGAATTCAGATTCATCTGTTTTTCGAGTAGGGTTAACAGACAGTTCCAACAGTTTGGTGTACGCAGCTCGACCCTTGGAGACTTAGGCGTTACCGTTTGCGGTGGAACTGGGAGTTAACGACACTCTTTTCTTCAGAAAAGCTTCCTTTGAATTATGGGCCCACAGGGCAAAAAGGTTTGAAGTTTGTTTTCTGTCTTTTACGGAAGAACTGTTTTTTATGGATGTTTGCAACCAATATCGCACTAGAGACTATGACCTGAGAGTGAATGCATCGCATGTCACCCAAAGGGTACCATACTAAACATCCAAGCTGTCGAAAAGAAACTCTCCGACAACCCTTTCTCAGATAGCTTAAGGCTCGTAACGTACGACGTCGGTTAACCTTTATTACTGTATTTTAATTTGTTTTGAGATGAGAAGAGAGAACGAACAGGTTCAACTAAGGGGAGACTATCAAGTCCTAAGGTTGTCATGCCAAGGATTCATCCTATGGTTGAAGTTTGAAACAGGGAACTCCTAGAAGTTATCATGCATAGGTTTCAACCTAATGTTATAATCATCACTTCCTTATCAAAGGAAGTGAGTTTCCTAGGGGATCATGTCAATGATAAACAGAAATAGGTAAAGCATCAGCTTAAACAGTAAACAGTAAACGACTGTAAAATGCATGCGATGCAAGTGAGGGAGGAAATCTGTGTGGGGCATCAGCCTCCACAAGCTCGTCTCGACCTCAAGCCAGATATGAATAACTGTAATCATACAGGAAGAAATAACATGCTATCAAGCAAACACAATAACTGCAATCATACAGAAGAAGTAAAATGCCATCAAGCAAATAACAAACCACATAGGCAAGGGAGCAGGGCTCTACCGAATACCCACAAGCAAAGCCATACAGTAAACATACAAGCAGAGGGAGCAACTCAACCTCTAGTGCAATCATGCTCCTAGCTTAAAAGAATCTATTTATGAACTTATTCTAATGCATCAAGCAAATCAAACAAGTCACATCAATACAGTTGCACAGAAAGCAAACAGACAGGAAAGAAAGCAAATCAACAACTTCCTCAGCTTCACAGCAAAGCATCTCTCTAACAGCAGTTCAGTCCTCAGTCTTCAACTACTCTTCAAGGCTATCATCTCCAATAGCAAGTGTCAACTTGCTTCTTCCAGCTTTCAACATATCAAACACAAGTATCAACTTATCCTTCTTCTTCTCCAAGCTTCAGTTTCAAAGCAGACCTTACCTTCAGGCTTCAATCCCAATAGCAAGTATCAACTTCTTCCTTCAGGCTCTCAATGTACCAAACACAAGTATCAACTTGTTTCTCAAGCTTCAGCTCTTCTTCAATCTCAATTTGATCTCCTTCTTCACACAAGTATCAACTTGTTCCTCTTGATCTTCAAGCTTCAACTCTAAGGGTAGTCTTCAAACACAAAGAGGTAGAAACTTCTGTCATCTTCAATCTTCTAACAAGGAATTCCATCCTCTAGCAAGGGAGAAAGATTCATCTAACAAGAGCAAGGTTTGGATGACTGACAGCAGAGTGAAGACCAAAGGTCACCACAAGCATCCTATCATCAGAGAAAAGGACCCTCAAAGGTTCTACCAACTTGTAAAGAGCCACACATCCTACCAAAGGAGGGATGAGGCCTTTACAAGGGGACCTTACATCATAAGGAAGAATGGAAGTGATCAACACCTTCCATGTTTATGAAAGAAGAGAATCTATCTAGAAGCTCTGCCTACAAACCCTAACCTTAACACCTAATCAACACTACACCAAAAGAAGGGAAGATCTTCACATCCAAGCTTATTCAAGCATTCCATGGTAGCCCAAACTTGTCTTCAACATCATCCAAGAGGAAGAGAGACAAAACCCTAATCTAAGGGAACTAAAGAAGTCATTCTAGTTGAATTTTAGTGCATTAGAATCATCTAGAGTTAGCACCTAAACTAAAATCAAACAAAAATAGTAAACCACATTGTAAATTCCTACAAAAATTCGTAAGGGATCCTAATTCAATCATGAACCTACCATACAAAATTTAGGGGTTGAATCATCCACCAAGTTCTAGATATAAAACCTAAATCATAAGGTATTAACCATAAACCCTAAAAATGGAGCTCCTAAAGTTTCAACCTAAAACTACCACTTACATTCATCATAAAAATGTGACAAAAATCTAGGGGGAACATGCATATCTATGCTAGCTACACACAAAAAATCAAAGCAAGAATCATCACCAAATGCTCAACTCAAATTCATCAAAACAAGGTATCAACCATGGTTATTTCAATATCAATTAAAATTCAAAAGTGCACATAAAATCAGAAAATGCATGGATTATTAATATTTTTTATCTAAAAAAACTAGATTCAATCATGAATCAATGGAAAAAAGAATGGAATTAATTGAGTAATTCTTCAATTTTTTATGAATTATTTACTAAACCATGCAAAATGAAGAAAATAAAAGAAAATAATGGAAATTGGTAAAACAAACGCGGCAAATAGCAAGAATTTCCAGTTCATTTCAAAGGTTGGGCCCAAAAGGGGGTACTGATATCAAATGCAACCCAGGCCCATGCGCCAATTCTCAGTTCACAACAATTAAGCAAAAGAAAAAAAGTTGCCAAGCCAAGTCTCGAACCCACACGCCTTTGGTCTATGCAGCGAGGCACACAAGCCTGGGGTTTTCCACTTATCAAAACGGTGTGTTTTGATGGGAGTGTTACATGGCGCGCTGAGGAGCCTTGGATGGGGGTCTGAGTCAAATTCCTCTTCAGGAATGGACGCCTCAGATTATGTCTTCTTCATTTCAAATCTCTGCAACCTCTTGCCCTGCGCGCGCGAAGACCACTGCCGGTGGCTTTTCCGGCTAGCCTCATCCAACCCTAACTCTCTCTATAGGCCTCTATTCCACATGGTTTCTACATGAATCTTGGCCCAAATTTCACAAGGAATCCACCTATACTACTCAATCATTTTAAAAACTCAAGAATCCAAGAATAACAATCTCAACCGAAAATTGCATAAACCCTAAATTGTCACTAATCTCCAAATAAATGATCCAAAAAGCTTCCTACACTAATCTACAGTGATTCTAACCTAACAAAACCTAAAGATTATGCTTAAATTAAGCCATGGAATGAGAGTTACATACCTGTCAAAATCGTGTGAACAGAGTACTCAAATCTTCAAATCAACCCTCAAGAGCTTCCAGATTCCTTCACTAGCATCCAAGGAAGCTTCTGTATGCAACCAAATGGCTTGAAATACTCTGAATCTTTGAATCCGATCTTGAGTTGCAGATGATGAATTTCAAATACTATCACACGATTCTTCACCAATCTTGCTCAATTATCCATCTGGAATTGTCCACCCATGCTAGAGCAAGCTTCTGAGATCAAAAGAATGGATTGAAATGGCTTCAATGGCTGTAACCGATTTTGATTTGCAATGAGCAAATTCAAAATGAAATCTCTCTATTTCCTCTCAATTCTCACCAACCAGTGCTCTGAATCACTTCATATGCTTATATAGGACATGAATGAACACTCTAGAAAGTTCTGGATCAATCTAATGAGGATTTCAATATCTCATGTCACTTGAAAATTCAATTTCATGCAATCCTCATACCAGTTCAGGTTATAGCTTATTTATTAGCTCACTCTCATCCAAATTCTCCTCAAATGAGATTATGAAGGTGTTTGGATGTGTTAGCACCTTGGTTTTGCACTTGTGTGTAGTTTGGCAAATGTAACTTAAGTCTTAAGTAACAAAATGTAACTCCATTATTTTGACCTCAAATGAGAAAAGTGATATTGTCATTGTCTTTAAAATGTCTTTTGCAATCAAAATGACATATTACATGTCTTATTTTGGCCTTGGAATGAAAAATCACAAATTTGGTCTTTTTAATGAACTTTAATTCTTCCTTTTTAAGCCAATTTTGCAATTTTGAGTTACAAGCAATTCCAACCTCTCATGAACACGTCGTTTGCCTCAAAACATCATTTTGAACAAGTTTGATGTTGAACATTTTCCCATTTGAAGCTTGCAAATAGGAGTTATGGACTTATGATTGAAATGACCTGTAATCTCCAAATGTCCAAAATACCCTTGACTTGTCAAAGCCATAACTTGAGTTATACAAATCATATCAAGGACTTCTAGTACTCTCTAGAAATATAAGAGGATAAGGAACAACATTCATGTTGACCAAAAGTTCATAGCAATCATCCTTCTAGGGCAAAGGTGCCATGCAAGTTGGGTAACTTTCAAGCCCCAAATTCACATACCTCAGATGACCTGTAACTTGTCAAAGCCATAACTTGAGTTCTAAAAATCCTATCAAGGACTTATAGCACTCAAATTAAAGCTAATGTCATGCTCTACAACAATCATGTTGGGGGAAAGATGATATGACAATCAAATCTTGAGCTACATTGCCTTGAAGATAGGGGTCAAACTAGGGGATTTTACACTGTCAAGCCTTAGAAACCCTAGCTTGAAACTTCTCAAACTCTCCAATCATGATGATCTAGCCTTGGAATCATCCTTATAATATCCCAATGTATCAATCCATGATCACATGGCTCTTGAATTAGGTCTCAACCTCCTTCAAATCATCAGTTGACTTAGGGTTGACCCAGTCAAACCCTAGTTGCACCACTCATGGCTGAGGCTTCTTAATCTTGCATAATGACCTATCTAGGCTTCAAGGTGATATTCAACACTTCTAATGAGCTCTCTCAAGACCTCAAGTCCATCTTCATGGCCTTAGAATCATCTGATGGTCTTCCCCCTAACTCTCAAGTTAGGAGACCCACATACTTGGTTTCAACCATTCTCTCTGAGGAGCTTTTAACTTCTCTGACAAGGATATCAACCCTTAAACACTTGAATAACCTTCTTAGCTTGCTTCAGTCTTGTGTAGCTCTTGATTGGTAATCATACCTCTTGATCTCCTGCATACATGTCAATGAAATGCAAATGATAATGCTAATGTGAATGAAATGAAACATAAGCTAGGTGAATAAATGTTGGGCAAATTTTGGGGTGCAACAGTCCTTATATTCAGATATGTGTTTGTTCTTGACAGAGCAGATTTATGGTCCTGTATCAGAGGTCCTTATATTCAGATATGTGTTTGTTCTTGACAGAGCAGATTTGTGGTCCTGTATCAGAGGTCCTTATATTCAGATATATGTTTGTTCTTGACAGAGCATATTTATGGTCCTATATCAGAGGTCCTTATATTCAGATATGTGTTTGTTCTTGACAGAGCAGATTTATGGTCCTGTATCAGAGGTCCTTATTATCAGATATGTGTTTGTTCTTGACAGAGCAGATTTATGGTCCTGTATCAGAGGTCCTTCTCATCAGAGATGTGTATTTGTTCTTGACATAGCAGAGTATAGTCTACCATCAGGGCTTCTCATTATCAGATGGATATTTGTTCTTGACAGAGCAGACTTATGGTCTGATATCGGGGTTTTCTTCTTATCAAAGATAGGGTTGTTCTTGACAGAGCAGTATTGTGGTTTTGTTGACACAGAACCTTCATCACTTCAACAGCACGGTCGTCTTGATCTCCTGCTGCATGCTTGCATTTTGCATTGTTTTGCATACTCATTTGCATATCATTAACGTGTGTCTGTGTTGCAGGTACCGTTCCCCCGGTTCAGGTTTTCTTGCCTTCTATTGTGTTATCATTGAAAGAATTTTTGGGCCTATAAAAAGTGGAATTTGTGCTTGTGGAAATTATCGAGTAATCGGAGATAAAAAAGACCAACCAAAATTTTGTGAAAAATGCGGAGTAGAATTTGTTGATTCTCGGATACGTAGATATCAAATGGGGTATATCCAATTAGCATGTCCTGTAACCCATGTGTGGTATTTGAAACGTCTTCCTAGTTATATCGCGAGCCTTTTAGATAAACCTCTTAAAGAATTAGAGAATCTAGTATACCGCGATGTGTGATTTGATAAAAATTCTTATTGTATAGGTTTTCTTGCCTTCTATTGTGTTATCATGGGTTCTCTGAGGAAGACCGTGGCCTACAAGCTCCCCACTCCTGATGTTGTTCAGCTGACTGGTTTGATTGCTTTGGCAGATGATTCTGTGAGAGGTGAATTCAGAAAGTATTATGGGAAACTACTCAGCTTGGTTCGTAAACCTTCTGTGTTTGAGTTGAATGGGTTGCACGCCTTGCTGCAGTTCTACGATCCTCCTTTGAGATGCTTTACTTTCCCAGACTTTAATCTCGCACCTACACTAGAGGAGTATGCTGATCTGTTAGGTGTGCCTATCAAGAGTCAGATGCCCTTTGTTCATATGGATGTTGAGCCTAATCTGGCTAGTTTAGCCCCTTCACTTCATCTGGATGCCTCCGAGTTGGTCTTGTCTAGTTGGAACAGGGTTCCCGGTTTCTCCTTGCAGTTCTTAGTGGGAAAGGCCCAGCAGTGCGCCAAAGACGGATGTTGGATCGTGTTCAACGCCATCCTTGCTCTGTGCGTATATGGCATTATTCTGTTCCCCAATATGCCTGACTTTGTAGACTTGGACGCCTTCCACATCTTTGCATCAGGGAATCCAGTCCCTACCTTGATAGGAGATGTTTACCATTCCGTCCATTACAAAAACGAGAACAGAAGGGGTAAGAATGTCTCATGTTGTGTGCCCATGCTCTATAGATGGCTTGATAGTCACCTACCCAAGAAGGGTCCCTTTGCTTCGTCTGTAGCCACAGCTGAGTGGTCTGAGTGCTTGATGAGTCTATCAGAGGAGGATATTGCCTGGTTTGATAGAGATAGGTTGGGTACTGAGATTATCTTCAGCTGCAGCGGGTTTCCGAATGTGCCTTTGATAGGCAGGAAGTGTTGTATCAACTATAATCCATCTCTGTTGGCCCGACAATCTGCTTATGCTTTGAGAGCTCCGCCGAAGGATGAAGAGGTGCAGGAATCTCTATACCTCACTGGTCTTCCAGAAGGGGATATGTTATATAAGCTTCAGCGCGCTTGGAATGGTATCTGTAAGCGGGGAAAGTCGTTGCTGGGGAAAAGTAATAGCCAAGCCTACGCTCCGTATGTGACCTGGATCAGAGCCAGAGCAGATATTATAGGGATGCCGTTTCCACCTGCCCAGCCAGAAAGCCCTCCAATGATTGAAGAGCCTACCACCGTGCCTATTCAGCAGCATAATCAGGTGTTAGCTGAGAGAGATGAGCTAAAGGAGGCCAATGAAGAACTGGAGAAATAATTGGCTCAACTCAGAAGCGAGAGAAGTGAAGCCGTCCATTCCTTCAAGAGGCAAATAGAGCTGGTGAACCAGCTAGGTACGGATTTGACTAAACAGATGGCTGAGCGTGAGCGCTTGGGTCGGGACTTCAAATTTGTCAATGACGTACTGGCCACTAAGAAGCAGCACTTGGATGAAGCGTACCGGAGGATATCCAAGTTTAATCAGCACTTGAAGGCCACCCTAGCCAACGGCAAGGGACGGGAGGACAAGCTGAAGCAGCAGATCTCCAAACTGAAAGCCCAGGTGAAGGCTAGTGAGAAGAGGTCTGATGAAGAAACCGCTCGCAGATATGCCGCTGAATGCCTGCTCAACAAGGCTCTTGCTAACCTGAAGGAGCGCAAACTGACGTTTGAGTCCAAGAAGCGGAAGCTAGAAGATTGTTTCGGCGAAGGAGCATGGGAAGACTCGGTTGAAGGTCTTCAATACACTATTGGACAGAGGGAGTTACTCGTCAAAGGGTTGCTCACTCGGCCTGATCATCCAAAAACGAGGGGTTTGTAAGAAGAGTTTCGCGCCCGTAGCCATACTTGACTATATTTGTAACCCTGTTGTTTTGATCATTGTTGTATGCTGACCATCACCAGGCTTGTTGGTCGAGGTCATGCTGTTGATTTTGCTTGTACTCAGTGACGTTGTGTACCGCCTTGATGGGCTTTCTTTATATATATGAGATGTTATTTCCATGACTGGACTCGGACTTCTTATTATCAGCACTGGCACTCAGGCACTAGGATCGGGAGAGAAATCTCCCTAACACACAAACACACGTTTGCATTTGCATGAAGCATTTGCATAACGAGCACTTTGGCGTTTTTTTTCTAACCCTTTGTGTATACAGGTTGTTCCAGGATTGATCGAAGACCAATCCACCGCTATCCGACCAGAGTGAATCAAGCTAGAGCAATGGAACAAGTGCAAACTGACGTCCAGAAACTCCGAGAGAGGATGGACCGCTTCATGGAACTCATGCAAGTGGTTGCCAATGGCCAAGACCAGCTCAGAACCTTGGTCCAGCCACTGATCTCCAGGGTTGACAACAACGGTGTACTTCATGGTGGGAGCATTCCAATCCTTCCACCTGTTGAAACTCCTCAGAATGGCATCCCCGTGACCGGGGGGAATGGAAGTGGTAACGGCAATGTGATCACTAACATTGGGCTCAATGGTAATACGACTGGCGTCGGAAATGGAAACTTTGAAGCTAATGGCAATGCTGGACTGGGCAACAGCAACAAAGGTGCTGGAAATCTGTATGGGCCTCAGCCATGGCTAGAAGATCGTCAAGAAGATTTGTTCTCACAGAGGAGTGCTGAAGGAGAACTGACTGATGAAGCACGTCTGAGGTTTAAGGCACTCGAGGACAAAATGAGGAATTTCGAGAACCTGAACACTATGGGTGTCGACATGTCTAAATTGGGATTGATTTCTGATTTCAAGGTGCCTCCTAAATTCAAGGTACCCGACTTCGAGAAATACAAGGGCACCACTTGCCCTCGTGTCCACTTAAGATCATACTACTGAAAGATGTCCGCTCACTCTGAAGACGAGAAGCTGCTGATGCACTTCTTTCAGGATAGCTTGTCCGGGCCATCCTTAGAATGGTACATGAGTTTGGAACCCACCAGTGTGCGTACGTGGAAGGAACTTGCTGAAGCCTTTGTGTACCATTATCAGTATAACAGTGACTTGGCTCTGAATCGGGTTCAGCTGCAGAACTTGTCGCAGAGGAACAACGAAGGGTTCAAAGAATACGCACAGCGATGGCGTGAATTGGCAGCTAGGGTTCAGCCGCCGATGGTTGAACGAGAGCTTGTTGAGATGTTTGTAGCCACTCTCCCGGGGGTCTATTACGAGAAACTAGTCAGTGGTATGTCGGGGAGTTTCTCAGATCTCATCATTACCGGGGAACACGTTGAAAATGGGATCAAACTGGGGAAGATTCAAGGTGGTGATCTATCCTCAATTGGAGGAGGAAAGAAACCCTATGGTAAAAAAAGGCGTGAAGGAGAGATGAGCGTCGTGTCTAATGCTCGAAGGAAAGGCAAGGGCCAGCACCAGCAGGTGGCTAGCATAACCATCCCTGCTGTCCAACAACCCCAGCCACCGCCGCAGCTGCAACAACAACAGCCGAATCAGCAAGGATACAGAAAGTATCAAAGCAGGGCACCTCTATCAAGTCGTCACCTTGAGACACCGCCCATGTCTTATGCTCAGCTGTTACAAACTCTGCTTCAGTTACAGCTAGTCTAGAAGAGAACCTTGGCTCCCTTGACAGGGGTACCTCCGCCAGGTTATGATGCGAACGCAACTTGTGAGTTTCACTCAGGGGCACCCGGCCACACGATAGAAAACTGCAAGGCCTTCAAGCACAAGGTGCAAGATATGGTGGATGCTAAGATCATCAATTTCTCAGATAATGTGCCGAATGTCACAAAGAACCCTATGCCGAATCATAGGGGAGGTGGGGTAAATGCCATTATTGAAGACGAGAACTTAGATTTGTTGACTAATGTCAAGGATCTGAAGACACCGCTTAGCTTCGTTAAAGCCAGGCTGATGAAGAAAGGTTTCTTTTCGGGCTATGGAGAATTGTGTATAGACTGTGTGGCTCGTCCTGATGGATGTGAACAGTTGACAGTGGGGATTCAGAGCTTGATGACCGAGGGAATCTTGCAATTTAGCCGAAGGGCCGAATGTGGATCTGGAGAGGTAATGCTGGGGCAGGATGATGAGGTTGCCACCATCACCATCCCTCGCCGGACGATCACTATTTCTGCACCCAGACCGCCCACGATTACCATCACAAAGGCTGGGTCGATACCTTTTGAAAGCACCAACGTTTTCCCATGGCACTATGGGGCAGACGTCTACTGTAACGGACAGAAGTTGGAGTTGGAACAATCTGGGCAGTCTGTGGATAACCTAGTGGGCACTGGTGGAATCACGCGCAGCGGAAGAGTATTTGCTCCACCTGAGTTTGTAGTGGACAAAGCGGATAAAGCTGAGAAAACCGATAAGGGAAAGAGTAAAGTCGTTGAGGAAACCCCTCGTGGGGTAGAGAAGGGCTTACTGGTAAAGGACGCTGAAGAGTTCATGAGGTTGATCAAGAAGAGTGATTATAAGATCGTGGATCACCTCCATCAAACGCCTTCGAAAATTTCCATCCTGAATTTGTTGCTGTTTCAGAGTCACATCGCAACGCCCTGTTAAAGGTCTTGAATGCCACGTATGTACCGCAGGAAATCTCGGTCAACCAGTTAGAAGGGGTCGTAGCCCACGTGAATGCTGGAAACGGGTTAGGGTTCACTGATCTGGAGCTGACGCCGAAGGGCAGAAACCACAACAGCGCCCTGCACATCTCGATAGAGTGTAGGGGAACGGTTATATCTCATGTGTTGGTGGACACGGGGTCGTCGCTCAATGTTCTTCCGAAGAAAGCATTGATGAAGTTAGATACTCGGGGATTGATTTGCACACCCAGTGATCTGGTTGTGAAGGCTTTCGACGGAACCAAGCGACATGTCTTCGGAGAGGTAACTCTGCCAATCCAAGTTGGGCCGGAAACTTTCGACGCAGTCTTCTACATCATGGACATCATGCCTGCCTACAGTTGTCTCTTAGGCCGCCCATGGATCCATTCTGCTGGCGCTGTGACCTCCATGTTGCACCAGAAACTCAAGTATGCTGTCGGAGGCAGCATCGTAACTGTCTGTGGCGAGGAAGACATAATGGTGAGCCATTTGTCGTCCTTCAAATATGTTGAGATGGATGTAGAAATCCACGAAACCCTATGTCAGGCGTTCGAAGCTGTTAAGGTCAAGGAAGTAGCTCCAGTAATAACTGAAAAACCAGAGATGACTCTCTCTTCCTTCAAGGAGGCTCGGGCCGTTGTTCAAGCCGGATCTACCCCAGGCTGGGGGCAGGTTCTAGAAATACCTAACAAACAGGACAAGTTTGGTTTAGGATACTCTCCGGCGGCTGAAGCCTCCTCTTCTCACAGTGCATCGCGAGGTAAAGGGCCGATCCAGTTTACCAGTGGCGGGGTGATATTTGAAAGTGTCAACGCAGTGTCTGAAGACGGCGAAGACAGTGACTGCGACCTGGATTCTTGGATTCAGCCAAGCAAACCAGGCCAGAGCCTCAACAACTGGTCCATCAGGGATATCATCCAAGTGATAGGCAAAGAGTAATGATTTACTTTCTCCAATTATTGTACAACCCTATGTCCTACCCGGGGCATAACGGTTTTATTGTCAGGGCCTTGTCTGGTTATGTACATGCATTTTACCAATAAATCAAAAGGCGTTTTTCTTCGCATTCAAATGTTGTGATCTCTGTTATTCCTGTTTTATATTTGTTTTGAAAAACAATAAAACGGCAATGGGGTTTGTGCTAACCTGCATATCCTTCATTTAAGCTTAACCCTTGTTATTGCAGGATCCACATAACAGATGACATCGACTCTGGACCTTCTACGACTCACTTCGACTTTGATTGCCCGATCTATCAAGCCGAAGAAGAGATTGATGAAGACGAAGACCTTCCCGAAGAGTTGGCCCGCTTGTTGAAACAAGAAGAGAAAGTTATTCTGCCTCACGAGGAAGAGATTGAGATTGTGAATTTAGGTTCTGAGGAACTTGTCAGGAACGTCAGGATAGGGGCCGCATTGCAGAGTGATGTCAAGCAGAGATTGGTCGAGATGCTTCGAGAGTATAGTGACATCTTTGCTTGGTCATATGAAGATATGCCCGGACTTGATACTGACATCGTGGTCCATCACTTGCCGCTGCGAGAAGATTGTCCTCCCGTTAAGCAGAAGCTTAGAAGGACACGACCAGATATGGCCGTTAAGATCAAAGAAGAAGTGCAGAAACAGCTTGATGTTGGCTTCTTAGCGGTCACCACTTACCCTCCGTGGGTCGCCAACATAGTGCCTGTATCGAAGAAGGACGGTAAGGTGAGAATGTGCGTCGATTATCGGGATTTGAATAGGGCGAGCCCTAAAGATGATTTCCCACTCCCTTATATTGATGTGTTGGTCGACAATACAACTCAGTTCTCCGTATTTTCGTTCATGGATGGCTTCTCCGGCTACAATCAGATCAAGATGGCGCCAGAGGACATGGAGAAAACTACGTTTATTACACCTTGGGGAACATTTTGCTACAAGGTAATGCCTTTCAGTCTGAAGAACGCAGGGGCCACTTACCAATGAGCAATGGTTACTTTGTTTCATGATATGATTCATCATGAGATTGAAGTCTATGTTGATGACATGATTGCAAAGTCCCAAACGGAGGAGGGTCATCTGGTCAATTTGCTGAAGCTTTTTGGGAGGCTTAGGAAGTTCAGGTTGAGGCTGAATCCTAACAAGTGTACTTTCGGAGTACGGTCTGGAAAACTACTCGGGTTTATCGTGAGTGAAGGAGGCATTGAGGTTGATCCTGCGAAAATAAAAGCAATACAAGAGATGCCAGCGCCAAAAACTGAAAAAGAAGTTCGTGGTTTCCTGGGCAGAATAAACTACATTGCAAGGTTTATTTCTCAGCTCACCGCCACGTGTGAACCGATGTTCAAACTACTAAAGAAAGATCAGGCGATTATCTGGAACGAGGATTGCCAGAAGGCATTTGATAAGATAAAACAGTATCTGCAGGAACCTCCAATCTTGATACCCCCAGTGGCCGGAAGACCCTTAATCATGTACTTGACAGTTCTTGAGAATAGTATGGGGTGTGTTCTCGGTCAGCACGACGAGACGGGCAGAAAGGAGCATGCCATCTATTATTTGAGTAAAAATTTCACAGACTGTGAATCTCGTTACTCGATGCTGGAGAAAACGTGTTGTGCACTAGCCTGGGCTGCCAAACGTTTACGACAGTAGATGCTCAATCACACAACCATGCTAATTTCGAAGATGGATCCGATCAAGTACGTCTTCGAGAAGCAAGCGCTTTCGGGCAGGATTGCCAGATGGCAAATGGTGTTGACGGAATATGACATTCGGTACGTTTCCCAGAAGGCCATCAAGGGAAGCGTATTGTCTGAATACCTTGCCGAACAACCAATCGAGGATTATCAGCCGATGAAATTTGAATTCCCTGATGAGGATATCATGTTTCTCAAGGTGAAAGATTGTGATGAACCGTTGCCCGACGAGGGTCCTGACAGGAAATCCCAGTGGAAACTAATATTTTACGGGGCGGTTAATTCTTACGGAAGTGGCATTGGGGCGATCATCACGACTCCCCACGGGTCCCACATCCCGTTCACTACGAGACTGACGTTTCCGGTCACCAATAACGAAGCGGAGTACGAAGCATGCATTATGGGTCTAGAAGAAGCAACTGATTTGAGAATCAAGAACCTAGATGTATATGGTGACTCGGCACTCGTGATTAACCAGATTAAAGGAGAGTGGGAGACTCGTCAATCGAATTTAGTGTCGTACATTAACTATGCCAGAAGGCTGCTTCCGTTCTTTGATCGAGTGGAACTCTATCATGTGCCCAGAGCTGAAAATCAGATGGCTGATGCCTTAGCCACGTTGGCTTCGATGTATAAAATCAATTTTTGGAATGAAGCTCCAAGAACTGTCCTTTCTCGTCTTGATAGACCTGCATTCGTCTTTGCGATCGAGGAAGCCTCCGACGGCAAGTCATGGTTCCACAATATCCAGACCTTCCTTATGACTAAGGAGTATCCTGCGGGAGCGTCAACCCAGGATAAGAAGACTCTGAGGAGGCTATCTGGAAATTTTTATCTCAATCCTGATGGAGTTTTGTATAAAAGAAACCACGATCTCGTGCTACTCAGATGTGTAAATGAGAAAGAAGCGAGTATGCTCATGGAAGAAGTCAATGAAGGCACATTTGGTACGCATGCCGGCGGGCATGCTATGACGAGAAAGATCCTGAGAGCAGGATATTACTGGCTGACGATGGAATCAGATTGTTTTAAATTCGCGAAGAGATGTCATAAATGCCAGATTTATGCTGACAAAATTCACGTGCCGCCGTGCCCGTTGAATGTCATGTCCTCCCCGTGGCCATTCTCCATGCGGGGCATCGACATGATAGGCAAGATCGAGCCTACTGCATCTAACGGTCATCGCTTCATTCTAGTAGCTATCGACTACTTCACCAAGTGGGTGGAGGCAGCCTCATATGCTAACGTGACCAAGCAGGTGGTGGCTAGATTCATAAAGAGGGACATCATCTGTCGTTACGGAATTCCCGAGCGGAACATTACTGATAATGGTTCGAATCTGAATAACAAGATGATGAAGGAGCTGTGCCAGAGTTTCAAGATTGAACACCACAACTCATCTCCTTACCGGCCGAAGATGAATGGCGCCGTTGAAGCGGCTAATAAAAACATTAAGAAGATTGTACAAAAGATGGTTGTGACCTATAAGGACTGGCATGAGATGTTGCCATTTGCATTACACGGTTATCTTACGACAGTACGTACATCAACCGGGGAAACTCCTTTCTCACTAGTGTACGGTATGGAAGCTGTCCTACCGCTAGAAGTTTAGATCCCTTCTTTACGAGTTTTGGTTGATGTGAAACTCGATGAGGCAGAATGGATTAAGAACCGACTAAACTAACTCAGCCTGATGGACGAGAAGAGGTTAGCATCGATTGCATATGGTCGTCTGTACCAAAGTCGAATGAAGAAAGCTTATGATAAGAAGGTGCGTCCTAGAAGCTTTCAGACGGGTGACCTCGTCCTGAAGAAGATTCTTCCTCCACACTCCGATCACCGGGGCAAGTGGACTCCCAATTACGAAGGTCCGTATGTCGTCAGCAAGGTCTTCTCAGGAGGAGCCTTGTTGTTATCCACGATGGATGGTGAGGATTTTGCATCCCCGGTGAATGCGGACGCAGTAAAAAAATACTTTGCTTAAAGAATGACCCGCTGGAAAGAAAAAGAATATCCAGGCAAAAATGGGGCATCCTGGCGAACCATAAAAAAGGAAAAAGGTTCGGGCAAAAATTAGGGATATAAAAGAAAAGAATGTACACCCGCAAAGTCGAAAACCTGGAAAGGCGACTTTGGCAAAAAAGGGTATCCCGGTGAATCGAAAACCCGGAAGGGCGATTCAGGCAAAAGTTAGGGATTTGAAAAAGCAAATGATTGCGTTTCGCGTGTGGACTGTATTTGTTTAGTGGTTTGGAAGACCTGAAGGTCGTTTATCTGAATCAATCTCTTCTGAAGCTGAAGCGTCGGAGAAGTATCGAAGTCGAGTGGGTCATAGAGGGATCAACTCGTGGTGTTCGTCTACGCCACATTGCCGGAATGTGTGTATATACTGATGTATATTTATGTCTTTATGTTTGCGCAGCTTCCTCATTCCAGGAGCTTGCATCTGTTGTAAAACATTTCTTCACCCATTCAGGGGTTCGTTATCAATGAAATGTATACTATTCAGCAATTCTATTTGTTTGTCTAGCATTTATCTGTTTTGTTTATGAAAAGAACACCCGATGTTTTTGATAAAATGCGCATACATAAACTTACTGGCCTAGGCCACTGATTGTTGAAGCAATGAATTACTTGAACATTGTCACAACATGATAACCTTGATAGGTCCCTTTGAGAAGGGTATCTTGTCTGTTTGTTTGTGTTGTTGCAGGTAGCATATTCCAGGCAGTACGCCGTATGCGTCCTCAAGCAGGATGATTCCTTCTTCTCCAGCAAGTGTAGCAGCATTTCCCCGTAGAGTCCGAACACGGAACCAGGAACATTGATGTGTATCCCCAAGCAGAAAAGATTCTCCCCCAACCAGATGTATCCTGAAGGGTCGTCATTTCCCCAGCTGAGTCATATACTGAAGTATGCAACACTCGATAATGCAGATGGAAGTCTCCAGCAGAATTGAAATTCCCCACAGGGTTGTATTCCCCCCGGCAAGCAGAATGATTTCTTTTTCCCCAGCCGAATTTGCAGTTCCCCAAGAGAGTCGAGTCCTTGGAAGCCGTTTGGGCCATGATTGGTTTTCCCCAGTAGAGTATTGAATAGCTGATGGCAGTATTTCCCCACCGGAGTCGCTATCTCCAGGAAAGTTTTTTTGCGAATGTCGTGCAGTTATTTCTGCGATTGATATCGTTTCCTCGACAGTTTGTGGTTTGAATACCTGGTTGAGCGGGTTCAGGTTCTTGTAGAACTTTGTTCCCCTGCAGCAGTCGACTGAAGTTCGTTTCCCCAGGCGGAATCCAGTTGAGATTGGTGTGAATACTTCTCCTCGGCAGTATGATTCCTCCACCAGAGTTGTTCTTTCTCCTTGACAGGAGGGTCTCCCTTCAGCATTTATTTTGCTGATGGGGTCGTAGCATTTTGCATGATTGCATGGCATTTACCCTAAACGCGTAGCATTTCCACCGTGTGGAGCATTACGCCATTGACGAACATATACATATGAAACATGAGCTAGGTCGTTACCGTTCTTGTTTTGCAGGTGTTCCTCGGCAGAGTGTTTGCTCAGGATGATTCCTGAAATCTCAGAAGAGTTGTTTGGTTCAAGATGATTCTCGAATTCCCCCGCAGAATGGTTTGCTCAAGATGATTCTTGAATTCCCCAGTGAAGTTGATTGCTTAAGATGAATCTTAAAATCCCCAGTGAGATCGCCAAAGTTGGTTGCTCAAGTTGATGCTTAGAGTCCCCGGCAGAGTGTTTGCTTAGGATGATTCCTGAAATCTCCAGCAGAGTTATTGGTTCAGGATGATTCTTGAAGTCCCCGGCGGAATTATTTGTCCAAGATGATTCTTGTAGTCCTCAGCAGAGTTGATTCACCCGGAATGATTTCTGGATCCCCGAAGCAGAGTTACTTGATAGTTCTCCAGAATCCCCAGCGGAGATGTGTCATCCCCAACAGGTTTTAAACAGAGAAGTTGAAATTTCCTTGAAGACTTGATGATTGAAGTCCGGCAGCGGTGCCAAAACCCCAGACTTACTGATGAAGTCTAACTGCAATGCCGAAGCAGTTATCTCAGCTGACGCGGAGTGCCTAATGGCGGAAGATTGTATAACCTTAGTGGTTCCTGATTGATTAAGGATCCCATTTCAGGACTTACTGACGAAGTCCCACCGCGATGTCGAAGCAGTTATCTCAGCTGATGCAGAGTGCCTGATGGTAATGGTTTAGATATCCCTATTGGTTCATGATTGATTGAGGAGTCTATTTCAGACTTGCTAACAAAGTCCGGCTGACGCCCGGATGTTCTTTGAATGCCCGAAGGCATAATTAACTTGATTTCTAAAAAGTTCCTAATGACCTGATGAGTCCCGAGGAATCCTTCTGCCGCAGTGTCGCAGAATGCCTGACGGCAATATCAACTATGTATCGCTAGTTACCGAATAACCGGTGACCCTTTGATGACTTGAGGAAGAAGATCTACATCAAAATCATATGATTATCCTAACGGAGATTTGAGATTAGACCATTCACCAATTCCCCAGCAGAGTTGCTGTGCAACTTTCATGCTCAGTTTTTGAAGATGTGCCTACCAATCAAAGTATCGTTTACCTGTGCGGTGGCAGATCACCTGTTAACGTGTAACCAGTGATCCCTCGATGATTTGAGAATGCAATGATATCAGATGAATCAGAGAATCATCCTGACGGAGGTTCAGATCAGTATTTCTCCAGTTAGTTGCTGTGCAGCTATTATTTCAGTTTCCGAAGATTTGTCCCATCAGAGTACCGTGTACTTGTGCAGTTGGCAAATTTCCGGGTTTGTTGGTATTCAACCGTCTTTTACCTTGATTGTTTGAGAGCCATTCGCTTCTCACCCAGTCAGGTCCAATCCGTTTGAATAGGGGCAGCTGTTGCACCCCAAAATTTGCCCAACATTCTTTACTTAGCTTATGTTTCATTTCATTCACATTAGCATTATCATTTGCATTTCATTGACATGTATGCAGGAGATCAAGAGGTATGATTACCAATCAAGAGCTACACAGGGCTATCTAAGGATGTTATTCAATTGTTCAAGGGTTGATATCCTTGTCAGAGAAAGTAGAAAGATCCTCAGAGAGAGTGGTTGAAGCTAAGAGGGTGGGTCTCCTAACTTGAGAGTTGTGGAAAGCCATCAGATGATTCTGAAGCCATGAAGTTAGACTTGAGGTCTTGAGAGAGCTCATGAGAAGTGTTGAAGATCACTTTGAAGCCTAGATAGGTCATTGTGTAAGTTTAAGAAGACTCAGCCATGAGTGGTGCAATTAGGGTTTGACTGGGTCAACCCTAAGTCAACTGATGAGTTGAAGGAAGTTGACACTTAATTCAAGAGCCATGTGATCATGGATTGATACATTGAGATGTTATAAGGATGATTCCAAGGTTAACTCATCATTATTGAAGAGTTTGAGAAGTTTCAGGCTAGGGTTTCTAAGGCTTGATAGTGTAAAATCCCCTAGTTTGACCCCTATTTCCAAGGCAATTTAGCTCAAGATGTGATTGTCATCTCATCTTGCCCCCAACATGATTGTTTAAGGGCATGATCTTAGCTTTAATTTGAGTACTAGAAGTCCTTGATAGGGTTTGTAGAACTCAAGTTATGACTTTGACAAGTTACAGATCATCTGAGGTATGTGAATTTGGGGCTTGAAAGTTGCCCAACTTGCATGAAACATTTGCCCAAGAAGGATGATTCCTATTAACTTTTGGTCAACATGAATGTTTTTCCGTATTCTCTTAGCTTTCTGGAGAGTACTAGAATTCCTTGATAGGATTTGTAGAACTCAACTTATGGCTTTGACAAGTCAAGGATATTTTGGACATTTGGTGATTATAGGTCATTTGTGATCATAGGCCATTTTCACCAACTTAGAGGCCTCAAATGAAATTTTGTTCAACTAGAAAGTTGCTCAAAATGGGGTTTTAACCTTGTCCATGCATCAAGGAGGAATTTAAATGGCTCAAGGAGAGACTTGGTTCAAGAAATTTTGAAAAAGGAAGAATTAAAAGGATTTAATGGCCAAAAATTCAAATAATTCATTTTGTGACCAAATGAAGCAAAATTATAGGTCAAATTGATTGGAAAAATGATTTTAGAAGCAATTGAAATGTTAGAATTTTTATTTGAGGTCATTTGATACCATTCCATTTCATTTCTTCATGATGAAGTAACATATCCAACTCACACCTTTGGCTTGCAAACAAGGAAAGTAACACATCAAACTCATTCAATATCTCATGAGAAGTTGATTACAAGCATAGTCATGCCCAAAGGGAGCCAGAATTGTGACTGCCATGGATGGTATTTTGGAGAGAAATTGAAAATCTAAAATCTCATTTGGATGATTCCAGAAAGTTCTAGACAGTCCCAATGAGTTCTATATAAGTCATTGAATGAATTCAGTGCATTTTTTGGAAGGAATTGAAGCTGGTTACAGAGAGAGCCATTGAATTTTTAGAGGTGCAAGTGAGAATCAGGTTTTGAGTTCAAGGAAGAATCAAGCCAAATCAAGGTGTGCAAAGGCTTCAGGAGTGAATTTGGAGTGTGTCTGCATCATCTTGGAAGTTGAAGTGATCAAAAACCATCTCTGTTACCTCTCTGAACTCAGGTTGGTACATTTCACTCTTATGCATGATTTAGGAGGAGATAGATAAAAATCTATAGGTGGTTAGGACCCTTGCAATGTGTAGTTGGATTTTAGATCAGAAAATGGTGAATTAGAGACAAAATAGGTGTGTGATCATTTTCTGTTGAAGCTGATATCTCAAGATTCTTGAAGGAATAATCATGATTAGATAGTTGATCGCGACTTTCTATGTCTAATACAACTTAACTGCAAGTGCGCAGTCTATCGCGTAGTAATAAAAGATATCGATCCCACAAGGACTCGTAATTAAACTAGTGTTCTAGGTGTTGCACCCTAAAATTTGACCAACCGGGTCCCGTATCTGGCTCGATGTTTCGACGCATTTCGCATTTCGCATTCACATACTGCATATAATGCATTTCTCCAATCATGGTGATTTTATCGGGAGTACAGCCCTGCTGTCGCATTTTGGGTATTTCAGGTTATTTTGGGAAGTCGCGCGCTTCCTGGGTGTTTTCAGTTTATGCAGTGATTTTTGAGATTTAGGGTATCTGGTTATCGTTTTGCTTCGATCTGGTCTCGCGCTCTCTTTTATGCTGGTTATTTGCATTTGTCTGCATTTTTTAGAATTTAATAGCTTCTTGTAGATTTTTAATAGGCTTTGTAGATTTTTCTAGAATTTAAATAGATTTTCCTAATATTTTTTAATAGCTTTAAATCAATTTTTTAGAATTTTATAGATTTTTTTTTAGGTTTTAATGATTTTTAATAGTTTTAATAGAATATAATGGATTTTTCTTTTATTAGTTAAATAGAATTTTAATAGTTGTAATAGAATATTAGATTTTCTTTTAAATAAGTAGTATAGATTTTATTAGAAATTTGATAGAAATTTAATAAAATTTTAAATATAGGTTTTATTAGAGTTTTTTAGATTAGTGGATTTATTAGAGTTTATTAGTTTAGAAATTAATTGAGTATTAGTTAGTTAGTTAGGATTAGTCAGATTTTAGTTAGTTAATTAGGTTTAATTATTTTTTATTCAGATTTATTTTTTTGGGTTCATTGCATGCCATTTTCGTGGGTCCAGAATGGGTTTTTGGAGGCCCAATTTCATCTCAGTCCAATTTTTGTTCATTTTTGTCCAGCAGTGCCACTTGTCGATTATATAAGGGGCCACGCGTTCATCTCAGAGACTAACACATCACCATTCACTATCACCAGAATCACGCCACCTCACAAGTTCACTTCACTCAGAATCCTCCACTTGTCCCATTATCCTCTCCCCCTCACCACGTGGCGTCCTGCATGTCTCCACTAACCCCTTCACCGTGACACGTGTTTGCCCGTGAACCTCACCGGTTGCATGGCCGGCGGCCATGCAACCACCGCGCCTGACCCTCGCCGGCCACCACCAACCAACTCCGGCCAACCCTAACTAACCCCCAACTAATTCCGACCACCGCCCTCCGCTGTGAACTTCACCGGAAAATCATTTTTTGCCCAGAAATCCTTCTGAATCTTCATCTCTCACCTCTAAACCTTCATCTTCTCCGATCAATAATCTTCATCATCTCACCGGAAAACTCAACGGGTTCTTCGTGTGTTCATACCAATTTCCAGAAGTTCATAGATCTAAACTTAGATCTTCATCATGTTCTTCATTATTCGCCAGATTTTCCCAGATCTGCACTCAAACCTTCATAGCGTTCATCCGCGATCTCCAGAAATCCAAACAAACTCATCATTATCTTCATTAGATCTTCGCCATTCAAGAACCTTCCCCAATGAACTTCGTCATCCATCACCGATCGTCAATCTATTTCCAGATCCTCCAGAAGTCCTCAAATCTCCAGAAACTCGTCCTTCAACAATCTCCAGATACTCGTCCTTCAACAATCTCCAGAAACAAGTTTCAACAAGAACATGCAAGAATAGTTAGCATCCTCTCCAGTTTTCCAGAACATCATCGCGCTCCAGATCCACAAAGATCCTCCTCAGAAACTCAGTTCTCCAGGTCAAGAACAATCATCTTCGCGAGTTCATCACCTGTCCAGAATATTCCAGATAAGATTTCTTCAAGCATCTTCAAACGGTTTCTCCAGATCTTCTTTAGATGTTCATACAGATTTTCAGTGTTCGTTCACCATGTTTCTTCCAGAAAGTCTCACGAACGCTCAACCTTTAATCTTCTTCCGCGAGCAAGATCCATCAACAAAGGTTTAGGACGTGATTTGAACGGTTATGGTAGTACGTGTTTGAGGATGAAAGACGGTAAGGATAGGAGCAAGGTTCAGAGATGAAGATTGAGAAAGGCTGAGGTGATGGAGATCGAGAGAGACGAGAGAGTTGAGAGGATGGTGGTGGCGGCGCAGTGAACAGTAGAAAGGAGGAATTAGGTTTTTTTTCTTTCAGAATGAGGGGAATGTGAACGAAGAGAGAGGAGGATTGTGATTGGATTGGGCCGGGCCCATCAGTCTGTGGCATCCGTACACCCCCCCCCCCCCCCCCCCCCCGTTTTTGGACAATTACATCAGTTTTTTTTGTTGTTAGTTGGGCCGGGCTCAACGGGTTTGTTACCAGCATCACCTCCGTTTCCTAAACTCACACCCCCTGGATTCTTTGTTTGTTTTTTCTGAATTGCTTATGGGCTGGGCCCAGTTTTGTTTTTTTTCTCTTTTACTACTGCAACCCCCTTGTACTCACCTGTACCCCTCTCCCCTTTATATTTCTTATCTTTTTTTCTTTTGTAATATTTTCTTATTTTTTAGGTGGAAGAAATGAGAAAAAGAGAAAAAAAGAATACATAGAAAAATATTTTGAAAAGAAAAGAGAAAAGAATATTGAGGAGAAAAAAAGAAAAGGAAATATGGAAAAAGAAAAGAAAGAGAAAAATAATATTGAAAAATAGAGAAAAATAGAGAAAAAAATATATGAAGAATATTTTGAGAAAAGAAAAGGGAAAAGAAATGTTGAGAAAAAGGGGAAAAATATTAGTGTAGATTTAATATTTTTTAGAGGATATTTTCTTCATAGGAGTATATTTTACCCTTTTAGAGGTAGTTTTAGAAGTCCACTTGTTAGGGGACTACTTTCCATTTGTTCTTTCCAGGATAGTCTCTAGGAGTTCATTTTTCAATTCTCAATCATTGTAACCATTTTTTCAGAATGTTAATAAAACGAGATTTGAGCTGTGGTCCCGAAGTAGCCGAACTACAGCTGCTCTGATTCCTCGTACCAGACGAGGATATGTAGGCATAGGATGCGATATCCTAGCGAGCACACTAACAACTAACCTTCAGTTCTCTCGCTGCTGTGCGATCGAGACTTTCCCGCTGACGATTGATGTTACCCTTTTCTCTTGCCCTTGTGCATTTGAGACCAGACCGTAGTTTTTCCCATAGGTTCCCGTACCTTTGAAACCAGTTTGATTTCTCACTGCTGTGTGAGAACACCCAGATTAGCCGTAGTTAGCCTGAACTACGTAAGCTCTGATCTTCCATGCAGTGTGGAAGTATGTCGGCACAAGACGCGAGTCTTGGCGAGCCAATTTCCCTGTAGTCCCGAACTACGTTGACTCTGACTTTCTCTCTTGAGAATACGTAGGCGTAGAGTGCGACGCTCTATCGAGTCAGTTCCCTTCCGTTTAGATTTAGCAGCCGTAGATAGATTGTTTTACGTCCTTTAGACAACCCAAGCAAGCGTGGATCCCGTCGAGTACGACGGACGTGAGGGGTGCTAATACCTTCCCCTTGCGTAACCGACTCCCGAATCCAGGATTTGGTTGCAATGACCATTCCTTTCCCGTTTTGCGGTAGGTTTACCTCGAGCGTTTCCTTTCCCCACGTTAGGATAAATAACGCACGGTGGCGACTCTTCTGTCAGCCGGCGCCGATTTTCGCAGTAGCGACAGCTGGCGACTCTGCTGGGGATCCAACGTCCCCTGGATGCTAAGGACTACGATAGTCCTTATGCATGTGGGATCCAACGTCCCCTAAGAGAGTCAATCCTAGCGCTTGTTTGCTTGTCTTTTGGGTGTTTCTTTTTTCATCGCTTTTTTCTATTGTCGTTGTGCTGGGGAGGGTGATATTCTGAGTGATAGCCGGACCTAGGCTGCTTGAGTGTGCATTTAGACATAGTTGCGGAGAAGTAGTAGACGAACCTGTCTGCTGGGCAGGCACAGTTCCCTACGAAAATCTGCGCTCAGACGAGGTTCTCGCAGAGGTGCTTCTCTAAGGTCCTGAGGATCATAGGGGAGTCCAGACGTGAGGATTGTCGACTCTGGGGACCGATCAATTGGAAGTCAGCTAAGTGAGGCCTCTTCATGAGATGACGATGCCACTCCTTCTGGGAATCGTATCATTCCTCATGAAAGTATGTGACGCTGACTACCGCATAGGATGTCGTATCTTAGGTCCATACCCGTGAGTAGGGGGGTTTTTCTTTTTTGCGAAACCTTGACTTTCAGACTACCAGCTATCCTGGCGTTCTCTTTTAGAGAGAACATACTCCGTCAGCAGTGCAGTGGCACTCAGTTTGTTGTGTGGGGGTTGTGATCCCGTGTTTGTTGTTTGCTGCATTGCATTTGCATAAGCATCTTTGCATCGTATTGCATAGCATTTCTCCGGCTGGCCAGAGCTCTTATCCAGCCGTTGTTTGATTCCAGAAGGTGATTATCCGGTGATTGGTCTGAGCAACTGTTGATTGTTAGAAGACGACCAAGGGGTTGAAACAGATCAAGCAGAATCAAGCAGCGCCGTCAGTTGAGAGTTGCTGATAGTCATGTCAGGGAACGATTTCCAGATTGCTGATGCCTTGCCAGGCTTTTCTGTGACGTCCAATCCTTTGTATGATTCCACGTCTGACGAAGGCTTTCCGCAAGTGAATAACCTTACTACAGCTCAACCTGTGCGGACTTCTGTTAGAGGCCAAGATTTGCACCACCAGTTTGTCATCCCAGGTGAACGTTCCTCTTCTGACACCGCGAATTATCAGAATGTTATTCCTGCTGGTTTGATCTCCCGAAGAGAAGTCCCGATAGTGAGGACTAATAATCCATTAGCTCTTATGCAAGCTAAGAGGTTGCACGCATTGGAGGAACAAGTCAAAACCCTGGAAGTTAAGAACGATGTTGGTCTCAAAGCTTCAGATATGTGCTTGGTTTCTGACCTAGTGTTACCTCCTAAATTCAGAACGCCGAAGTTTGAAAAGTATAGAGGAGATAGCTGTCCGAGGCTACATTTGGTGATGTTCTGCAGAAAGATGACTTCGTTCATGCAAGATGACAAGCTGATGATTTACTGTTTTCAGGACAGTTTGATTGGGGCATCTCTACGCTGGTATATGCAGTTAGAGAAGGATCAGATTCGATCATGGGTGGATTTAGACAGAGCTTTCCTGAAGCGGTATGATTACAATATGGACGTAGCTCCCTTTCACATGGAGTTACAATCTTTGTCTATGGGGATCAATGAACCTTTCAAAAAGTATGCTCGGAGATGGAGAGATTTTGCTTCCAGAGTGGAACCACCGATCCCTGACCGAGAGTTAGCAGGCATGTTCGTAGACTCATTGCAAAGCCCGTACTTTGAGAGATTGCTTGGAGTTTCGCTGAACTTCTCCGAATTAGTGGGAGTTGGAGAACGTATTGAGAATACTATAAAGATTGGAAAAATTCAGGTTGTCTCAAGCGGTCAGGCTAGTGAAATTGAATCCCTTTGCGCCTATCAGAATGAAGAGGGAGTTGTGATCAATGCAGTCATGCCAGATGTTGGGTATTCTCGAGATGAATCGGTGAAATCTGTTGGATAAGTATCTTCTAGGCCTTGTTATGCTGGACAGACCACTGTGCCAGGGGCACCATATCAGGAGTCTTATGCCGTTTCCCTTGCAAATCAGCGAACCCGTGACCGAGGTTATCAGAATCAGCGTCAGAATCAGAATCGACCTTGCAACAATTTGGAACGAAAGAATGCTCCTTCTCATCCAGTTCCTGTGCCGTACAGTAAGCTTTTGCCACAGTTGGTCCAGAGTTATTTGGTGGAGCCGAAAGCTCTCAAGCCCATGCCAGAACCTTACCCTCCTGGGTATAGTCCCCAAGTTCAATGTGGTTACCATGGTGGCTCTCCAGGGCAGGCAACTGAAGATTGTAAAGCGTTTCAAGCGAAGGTACAGCAGTTGATCAACCAAGGGTGCATTTCCTTTCCAGAAGGAGTTTTGTTTGTTCATACCAACCGCTCAGCTGTCTAAGCTCGTAGACCCTGAAAGTATTCCCTAGCCAGAGGCCAGTGGTCCAGACAGGCAGACACCCTCAGCATTGGCAGTCCTCGGACTTTTTATCATTTGCATTTGTAGTTTCTTTTCTGTTAGTTACTACCTGCTTTTAAACATTGTATGTTTCGAATGGTGATATTAATAAGGTGGCTATGCATTTTTCTGAATTAATCATGTCGCTGTCGCTCATTTACTGCATTGCACCGACACTTGCATTTTATTGACTCCACTTTATCACTATGATTAGCAAAGATTGGAGGGAGGATGACGAAACTGAATACTCTTAACCGATGATCGTATGCTTTCAGATAAAACCTTGCCGATGACGTACAAGGCATTGTTTCAAATCCCCAAACACTGGAGATATAAGGAGTTAGTCCCTTGTTAACCACTTCGAGCCAGGAAGTAGAAGTTTTTTCGGACTTTTAAACCCTCACATCTTAACCCGGGGCAGGGTAGTTGTCAGTTAGCTTGACCGAGCATTCAAGTCTTACAGAGGAGTGTTGCCTTTCGAGGACCAATCAGTTTATACCTCTCGAGAGGTCGTACCTCATCAACCACAGTGGTTAAACCTCACCAATCAGGAGTAAGGCAGTTACAATCCTTTCGGAGAAACCAACACAACCAGTGTCACACGACTTTGTTCCAAAAAAAAAAGAAAGGAAAAAGAAAGCCCGCTAAGTAAAAAGAAAGAAAAAGCTGGAAGGCTAATACTTAGGCAAAAATTAGGGCATCCCGCTGGACTTCAAAAGAAAAATCGAAAAGAACTCAAAGGGAGTCAGTCCAGGCAAAAGTTAGGGAATCGAAAGAACAAAAAGAAAGGATATAAAAAGAGAAATCCTCGAACAAGTCACGAAGTCATGTATACAGACACCGAAAACGAGAAGGAGTAACTGTCACTCCGAAACCTTGTGAGTTCCTTAGCCATGGTCCTTACCATTCAACATACCTCTCGAAGAGGCGAGCGCTCGAGCCACGTTAACTGAACTTTAGGATCGGAGATCATCACGTAGAAGGGGTGGGTATAAATCATAATTTGAGCCAAATATCCTTTGTTTCACGAACCGTGAACTCGACCACGATACAACCTTTAAAAGACCTAATTGAGGCAGGGTTTATTCTGAAAGCGCACTACGATAAGGTTGAGTAACCTGACTCCCTCTTGATTTGCTAGTCATATCCTTGTTGTATTTTTCACTGATCACATAAGCACTACGTTTGAACTTTGGTTCATTCGTCACTCACAGTCATGACACGTAAATGAGTGACAGCACAAGTTTTTTTCAAAATTTGCATGAACACTGCATTAAAATTACCATTTGGGACTGAACAATTTTACTTGCAGGTTAGTAATTGACAGGAAAGAAATTCCAACAGGGAATAATCGAACAGGATTGAATAATTCAACAGTCTGGATCAGAATGGTGTATGTTGTGAAACCCTGTAAATCTGGGGCATTGACTTCCAGAGAGTTCGGAATCAATTAGTCTGAGGAAAAGTCCCGAAGCATCAATTGATTATGGGGTAGAAGTTGATCAGAAGCGAATCTTCTCATGAGCCAATCAGGGGCAGTTATCCAGAATGCTATATCAGGACAGGTTAAGTCGTTCAACGCTCGTTCAGGGGAAAGTCACGATGTGGATAGTTGTTGAATTGAGGGAATCCTTTGTCGTGCAAACACCGGGGTAAGCCACCGCAAGGTCGTATTGTAGCAAGGTGCTTTCGGTTCAGAGTGGGTTTTTTCCAAGAACCAGATTAAGGCAAAGTCATTGCAGACGGGGGCATGCCATCCCAAGAAGGCAGGGAGTATTCTTTATTCGAGAGGCGTTCGATTCGAAGTATCTCGCGGAAGTTCAGAATGCTGAGGTAGTTCATATTAAACCATCAGGGTACAAATTTTCAGACTATCCCACAGAGATTCCTGCAGGCAGGGGCATAACAGAGGCGAAAGAATTGTTCTTAGTGTCATCAGAGTTACTCAGAGCTACTTGAGCAGATTCAGCCGATCTTCAAGCTTGAGACAAATATCGGGAAGTCGTGCTGCCCTCCAGTGACCCTTCTGCTAGAAGCCGTGAATTTAGACAAGATATTGTCCAGCATCAGGCGTGTGTGACCTATCACGGATGTACAGAAGTCCAGCCTAATTGGCGCGCTCGGTTATCCCCAGCAAAGTCATACGGTCGAGAATCAGTTAATCTGGGGCAATTAGGTTGAGATTCGGCAAATCTCTCGCGGCTATGGGCACTGCTCCACGAATCAGTCGATCAGGGGCAAAAGATTATCGCAAGACCGGGGCAGAACACCCTAAAAACAAAAGATGTTGTTGGGACATTCTTTTGGGGTTTGACATACAGAAACAATTCAGATCTAACCGTCAAGGTACATAGATCGAAGAGTCCTAACCAGAATATCGTAACGAAAAGACTTGATCGTTATGTGAAGTGAATCCCCACGCAGGTCGCGCTTCCGAGATAACAATTTTCCTCACTGAAGAAGGATCAAATTCCCCAGCTAGTCGTAGCTTATCCAAAGGACATTCTCCAGCAAAGTCGTTTATCCTTAGCAGAGTTTGGCGATTCTAAGATTGTAGACTGTATTCAGACAGTATGGTGTCCCCCAGAAGGATTCCCCCATCTCGAGCAGAGTGGTTTAGCCTCAGAAGATTAATGTTTTCAACTTGTGAGTTGTACTCAGTCAGTCTACCCTTCCCAGTAGGGTCATTGGCTCTCCCTCCAGCGGAGTCAGGTGATTTTCCCCAAGAGAATCGTTTCGCCCCCAGCGGAGTTCTCTTTTCAGCAAGTGCTTTCTTTCCTCCCAGTGGAACTCATAGATTAAAGAAAGCTCTCCCCGGCAGAGTTGGTTGTGCATCCTGGCATTTATTTTATCAGAATACCGTGTGATACCTGTTCACTCCCCAGCAGAAGCCCAATCATACTGGGCACATCTGCTATTCCCCAGCAGAGTTATATTCCCCAGCAGGGTGTTACTTCAACGAGGTGCTTGGTTAAATTCCCAATATCCCAGCAAAGTTGGCTTCACTTTTCCAGCATTTATTTTGCTGGAATAATTCTGTAGCACCTGGCTATCCCCAGCAGAGTTGGCGTTGTCTTCAGCATTTATTTTGCTGAAGCGGTTTCTGTATCCCAGCAGCTCGAGCCTGCATTTGCATCGGCATATAGTGTCATATTTGCATCAGCATATAGTGTCATGTTTGCATCAGCATGTAGTGTCATATTTGCATCGGCATATAGTGTCATATTTGCATTCACCAAATAAAGGCGCGTAGCATTTCCATGTCGAATGGAGCATTGCATCATTGTCAAGCATATGCATTTTGAAACATAAACTAGGTTGGCTAACCGTTTGTTTCAAGTATTGTTTTCCTTGCAGGTGGAGAGAGCTCTTGCTCAAATAAATTACCAAACCTTCAAGATCTCGACGACAATATCAGTTTTGGCGTTATTCCCCACAGAGTTAGTAGGCAAAATCTCTCCTTGTCCCCAAACAGAGTTATTTGTCATCAAAGGGTTTCAGGAATTAGAATTTCAGAGGCTGCCGCCGGTTATCAGAACAGGCGTCCGGGAGTTTGGATTCCAAGTATCCCCAGTAGAGTCCGCCTCAAAGTCACTGTCACGTCAGTGCTAAGAAGTTTGTGGGTTGGGACCAATGGAGAAATGAGTCCTGACGTGGACAATTTATTCCTATATTGACGGGATTTCTTCGTGCTAGAGAAGTGGGTGTCCTAACGTGGACAGATTTGTTTCCCCGGGCTGATGAGATGTGCTAGTCCTAACGTGGACAGATTCGATTTCTCCGTATTGATTGGATGTGAGGTCATGACGTTGACAGAATTGATTACTCTTTGTGTTGGTGTCCTGACGTGGACCATTTATTCCCAACAGATATCTTTATTCGTAATGGTGAGATGTGAGTCCTGACGTGGACAAGTTTTATTTCTTCAGCGGGTCGAGATGTGAGTCCTGACGTAGACAAATCAAGACGAGATGCGAGTCCTTACATGGACAAATCAAGTCGAGATGGGAGTCCTTACGTGGACAAATCAAGATGAGTTGTATTCCTTACGTGGAAAGATGGTATTCCTTACGTGGAAAGATGGTTTCCTTACGTGGAAAGATGGTTTCCTTACGTGGAAAGATGGTATTCCTTACGTGGAAAGATTTGGTTTCCTTACGTGGAAAGATGGTTTCCTTACGTGGAAAGATGGTTTCCTTACGTGGAAAGATGTGGTTTCCTTACGTGGAAAGATGGTTTCCTTACGTGGAAAGATGGTTTCCTTACGTGGAAAGATGTGATTCCTTACGTGGAAAGATGTGATTCCTGACGTGGAAAGATGTGATTCCTGACGTGGAAAGATGAGATTCCTTACGTGGAAAGATGAGATTCCTTACGTGGAAAGAGGTATTCCTTACGTGGAAAGAAGATGTATTCCTTACGTGGAAAGAGATTATTCCTGATGTGGAAGAGTTTAGTCCTGACGTGGACAGATCCAGACGAAGTTTATTCCTGACGTGGACAAGTTTATCCCTTACGTGGAAAGAAGTTTATTCCTAATGTGGAAAGAAGTTATTCCTAATGTGGAAAGGTGAGTCCTAACGTGGACGATGGAGTCCTAACGTGGACAAGTGTATTCCTAACGTGGAAGAGGTTATTCCTGACGTGGACAATTCATTCCTATGTTGGTAGGATCCCCTCGCGCTGATGAAATACAGACGAGTCATCCCCAGCGAAGTTGCCGAGATTTTTCCGTATTGACGGCAGGTGGAGTCCTGACGTGGACAAGTTTAGTTGAGATTTCTTCGTGTTGACGACACAGACGTCCTAACGTGGACAAAGTTCTATCCCTGCGATGATAGAATCTTTTTTAGGCTGATGGAAATAATCCCCAGCACGGTCGTTAATGAATCAGTTGGTTGCTGTAACAGTTAGATTCAGTTGATGAATGTCGTTCCCCAAGCAGTAGTGCAGTTTATTTCTGCGGTTGGCAAATTTCAGGGTTCCATTTGTATTCAACCATCTTATACCTATGAATGATCAAAGGCTGGGCGCTCTTCAACCATTCAGGTCCAAGCTGCTTGAATAGGGGCAGCTGTTGCACCCTAAAATTTGACTAACCGGGTCCCGTATCTGGCTCGATGTTTCGACGCATTTCGCATTTCGCATTCACATACTGCATATAATGCATTTCTCCAATCATGGTGATTTTATCGGGAGTACAGCCCTGCTGTCGCATTTTGGGTATTTCAGGTTATTTTGGGAAGTCGCGCGCTTCCTGGGTGTTTTCAGTTTATGCAGTGATTTTTGAGATTTAGGGTATCTGGTTATCGTTTTGCTTCGATCTGGTCTCGCGCTCTCTTTTATGCTGGTTATTTGCATTTGTTTGCATTTTTTAGAATTTAATAGCTTCTTGTAGATTTTTAATAGGCTTTGTAGATTTTTCTAGAATTTAAATAGATTTTCCTAATATTTTTTAATAGCTTTAAATCAATTTTTTAGAATTTTATAGAATTTTTTTTTAGGTTTTAATGATTTTTAATAGTTTTAATAGAATATAATGGATTTTTCTTTTATTAGTTAAATAGAATTTTAATAGTTGTAATAGAATATTAGATTTTCTTTTAAATAAGTAGTATAGATTTTATTAGAAATTTGATAGAAATTTAATAAAATTTTAAATATAGGTTTTATTAGAGTTTTTTAGATTAGTGGATTTATTAGAGTTTATTAGTTTAGAAATTAATAGAAATTAATTGAGTATTAGTTAGTTAGTTAGGATTAGTCAGATTTTAATTAGTTAATTAGGTTTAATTATTTTTTATTCAGATTTATTTTTTTGGGTTCATTGCATGCCATTTTCGTGGGCCCAGAATGGGTTTTTGGAGGCCCAATTTCATCTCAGTCCAATTTTTGTTCATTTTTGTCCAGCAGTGCCACTTGTCGATTATATAAGGGGCCACGCGTTCATCTCAGAGACTAACACATCACCATTCACTATCACCAGAATCACGCCACCTCACAAGTTCACTTCACTCAGAATCCTCCACTTGTCCCATTATCCTCTCCCCCTCACCACGTGGCGTCCTGCATGTCTCCACTAACCCCTTCACCGTGACACGTGTTTGCCCGTGAACCTCACCGGTTGCATGGTCGGCGGCCATGCAACCACCGCGCCTGACCCTCGCCGGCCACCACCAACCAACTCCGACCAACCCTAACTAACCCCCAACTAATTCCGACCACCGCCCTCCGCTATGAACTTCACCGGAAAACCATTTTTTGCCCAGAAATCCTTCTGAATCTTCATCTCTCACCTCTAAACCTTCATCTTCTCCGATCAATAATCTTCATCATCTCACCGGAAAACTCAACGGGTTCTTCGTGTGTTCATACCAATTTCCAGAAGTTCATAGATCTAAACTTAGATCTTCATCATGTTCTTCATTATTCGCTAGATTTTCCCAGATCTGCACTCAAACCTTCATAGCGTTCATCCGCGATCTCCAGAAATCCAAACAAACTCATCATTATCTTCATTAGATCTTCGCCATTCAAGAACCTTCCCCAATGAACTTCGTCATCCATCACCGATCGTCAATCTATTTCCAGATCCTCCAGAAGTCCTCAAATCTCCAGATACTCGTCCTTCAACAATCTCCAGATACTCGTCCTTCAACAATCTCCAGAAACAAGCTTCAACAAGAACATGCAAGAATAGTTAGCATCCTCTCCAGTTTTCCAGAACATCATCGCGCTCCAGATCCACAAAGATCCTCCTCAGAAACTCAGTTCTCCAGGTCAAGAACAATCATCTTCGCGAGTTCATCACCTGTCCAGAATATTCCAGATAAGATTTCTTCAAGCATCTTCAAACGGTTTCTCCAGATCTTCTTTAGATGTTCATACAGATTTTCAGTGTTCGTTCACCATGTTTCTTCCAGAAAGTCTCACGAACGCTCAACCTTTAATCTTCTTCCGCGAGCAAGATCCATCAACAAAGGTTTAGGACGTGATTTGAACGGTTATGGTAGTACGTGTTTGAGGATGAAAGACGGTAAGGATAGGAGCAAGGTTCAGAGATGAAGATTGAGAAAGGCTGAGGTGATGGAGATCGAGAGAGACGAGAGAGTTGAGAGGATGGTGGTGGCGGCGCAGTGAACAGTAGAAAGGAGGAATTAGGTTTTTTTTCTTTCAAAATGAGGGGAATGTGAATGAAGAGAGAGGAGGATTGTGATTGGATTGGGCCGGGCCCATCAGTCTGTGGCATCCATACACCCCCCCCCCCCCCCCCCCCCCCGTTTTTGGACAATTACATCAGTTTTTTTGTTGTTAGTTGGGCCGGGCTCAACGGGTTTGTTACCAGCATCACCTCCGTTTCCTCAACTCACACCCCCCTGGATTCTTTGTTTGTTTTTTCTGAATTGCTTATGGGTTGGGCCCAGTTTTGTTTTTTTTTCTCTTTTACTACTGCAACCCCCTTGTACTCACCTGTACCCCTCTCCCCTTTATATTTCTTATCTTTTTTTCTTTTGTAATATTTTCTTATTTTTTAGGTGGAAGAAATGAGAAAAAGAGAAAAAAAGAATACATAGAAAAATATTTTGAAAAGAAAAGAGAAAAGAATATTGAGGAGAAAAAAAGAAAAGGAAATATGGAAAAAGAAAAGAAAGAGAAAAATAATATTGAAAAATAAAGAAAAAAAATATATGAAGAATATTTTGAGAAAAGAAAAGGGAAAAGAAATGTTGAGAAAAAGGGGAAAAATATTAGTGTAGATTTAATATTTTTTAGAGGATATTTTCTTCATAGGAGTATATTTTACCCTTTTAGAGGTAGTTTTAGAAGTCCACTTGTTAGGGGACTACTTTCCATTTGATCTTTCCAGGATAGTCTCTAGGAGTTCATTTTTCAATTCTCAATCATTGTAACCATTTTTTCAGAATGTTAATAAAACGAGATTTGAGTTGTGGTCCTGAAGTAGCCGAACTACAACTGCTCTGATTCCTCGTACCAGACGAGGATATGTAGGCATAGGATGCGATATCCTAGCGAGCACACTAACAACTAACCTTTAGTTCTCTCGCTGCTGTGCGATCGAGACTTTCCCGCTGACGATTGATGTTATCCTTTTCTCTTGCCCTTGTGCATTTGAGACCAGACCGTAGTTTTCCCCATAGGTTCCCGTACCTTTGAAACCAGTTTGATTTCTCACTGCTGTGTGAGAACACCCAGATTAGCCGTAGTTAGCCTGAACTACGTAAGCTCTGATCTTCCATGCAGTGTGGAAGTACGTAGGTACAAGACGCGAGTCTTGGCGAGCCAATTTCCCTGTAGTCCCGAACTACGTTGACTCTGACTTTCTCTCTTGAGAATACGTAGGCGTAGAGTGCGACGCTCTATCGAGTCAGTTCCCTTCCGTTTAGATTTAGCAGCCGTAGATAGATTGTTTTGCGTCCTTTAGACAACCCAAGCAAGCGTGGATCCCGTCGAGTACGACGGACGTGAGGGGTGCTAATACCTTCCCCTTGCGTAACCGACTCCCGAATCCAGGATTTGGTTGCGATGACCATTCCTTTCCCGTTTTGCGGTAGGTTTACCTCGAGCGTTTCCTTTCCCCCCGTTGGGATAAATAACGCACGGTGGCGACTCTTCTGTCAGCCGGCGCCGATTTTCGCAGTAGCGACAGCTGGCGACTCTGCTGGGGATCCAACGTCCCCTGGCTGCTAAGGACTGCGATAGTCCTTATGCATGTGGGATCCAACGTCCCCTAAGAGAGTCAATCCTAGCGCTTGTTTGCTTGTCTTTTGGGTGTTTCTTTTTTCATCGCTTTTTTCTATTGCCGTTGTGCTGGGGAGGGTGATATTCTGAGTGATAGCCGGACCTGGGCTGCTTGAGTGTGCATTTAGACATAGTTGCGGAGAAGTAGTAGACGAACCTGTCTGCTGGGCAGGCACAGTTCCCTACGAAAATCTGCGCTCAGACGAGGTTCTCGCAGAGGTGCTTCTCTAAGGTCCTGAGGATCATAGGGGAGTCCAGACGTGAGGATTGTCGACTCTGGGGACCGATTAATTGGAAGTCAGCTAAGTGAGGCCTCTTCATGAGATGACGATGCCACTCCTTCTGGGAATCGTATCATTCCTCATGAAAGTATGTGACGCTGACTACCACATAGGATGTCGTATCTTAGGTCCATACCCGTGAGTAGGGGGGGTTTTCTTTTTTGCGAAACCTTGACTTTCAGACTACCAGCTATCCTGGCGTTCTCTTTTAGAGAGAACGTACTCCGTCAGCAGTGCAGTGGCACTCAGTTTGTTGTGTGGGGGCTGTGATCCCGTGTTTGTTGTTTGCTGCATTGCATTTGCATAAGCATCTTTGCATCGTATTGCATAGCATTTCTCCGGCTGGCCAGAGCTCTTATCCAGCCGTTGTTTGATTCCAGAAGGTGATTATCCGGTGATTGGTCTGAGAAACTGTTGATTGTTAGAAGACGACCAAGGGGTTGAAACAGATCAAGCAGAATCAAGCAGCACCGTCAGTTGAGAGTTGCTGATAGTCATGTCAGGGAACGATTTCCAGATTGCTGATGCCTTGCCAGGCTTTACTGTGACGTCCAATCCTTTGTATGATTCCACGTCTGACGAAGGCTTTCCGCAAGTGAATAACCTTACTGCAGCTCAACCTGTGCGGACTTCTGTTAGAGGCCAAGATTTGCACCACCAGTTTGTCATCCCAGGTGAACGTTCCTCTTCTGACACTGCGAATTATCAGAATGTTATTCCTGCTGGTTTGATCTCCCGAAGAGAAGTCCCGATAGTGAGGACTAATAATCCATTAGCTCTTATGCAAGCTAAGAGGTTGCATGCATTGGAGGAACAAGTCAAAACCCTGGAAGTTAAGAACGATGTTGGTCTCAAAGCTTCAGATATGTGCTTGGTTTCTGACCTAGTGTTACCTCCTAAATTCAGAACGCCGAAGTTTGAAAAGTATAGAGGAGATAGCTGTCCGAGGCTACATTTGGTGATGTTCTGCAGAAAGATGACTTTGTTCATGCAAGATGACAAGCTGATGATTTACTGTTTTCAGGACAGTTTGATTGGGGCATCTCTACGCTGGTATATGCAGTTAGAGAAGAATCAGATTCGATCATGGGTGGATTTAGACAGAGCTTTCCTGAAGCGGTATGATTACAATATGGACGTAGCTCCCTTTCGCATGGAGTTACAATATTTGTCTATGGGGATCAATGAACCTTTCAAAAAGTATGCTCGGAGATGGAGAGATTTTGCTTCCAGAGTGGAACCACCGATCCCTGACCGAGAGTTAGCAGGCATGTTCGTAGACTCATTGCAAAGCCCGTACTTTGAGAGATTGCTTGGAGTTTCGCTGAACTTCTTCGAATTAGTGGGAGTTAGAGAACGTATTGAGAATACTATAAAGATTGGAAAAATTCAGGTTGTCTCAAGCGGTCAGGCTAGTGAAACTGAATCCCTTTGCGCCTATCAGAATGAAGAGGGAGTTGTGATCAATGCAGTCATGCCAGATGTTGGGTATTCTCGAGATGAATCGGTGAAATCTATTGGATCAGTATCTTCTAGGCCTTGTTATGCTGGACAGACCACTGTGCCAGGGGCACCATATCAGGAGTCTTATGCCGCTTCCCTTGCAAATCAGCGAACCCGTGACCGAGGTTATCAGAATCAGCGTCAGAATCAGAATCGACCTCGCAACAATTTGGAACGAAAGAATGCTCCTTCTCATCCAGTTCCTGTGCCGTACAGTCAGCTTTTGCCACAGTTGGTCCAGAGTTATTTGGTGGAGCCGAAAGCTCTCAAGCCCGTGCCAGAACCTTACCCTCCTGGGTATAGTCCCCAAGTTCAATGTGGTTACCATGGTGGCTCTCCAGGGCAGGCAACTGAAGATTGTAAAGCGTTTCAGGCGAAGGTACAGCAGTTGATCGACCAAGGGTGCATTTCCTTTCTAGAAGGAGTTTTGTTTGTTCATACCAACCGCTCAGCTGTCTAAGCTCGTAGACCCTAAAAGTATTCCCTAGCCAGAGGCCAGTGGTCCAGACAGGAAGACACCCTCAGCATTGGCAGTCCTCGGACTTTTTATCATTTGCATTTGTAGTTTCTTTTCTATTAGTTACTACCTGCTTTTAAACATTGTATGTTTCGAATGGTGATATTAATAAGGTGGCTATGCATTTTTCTGAATTAATCATGTCGCTGTCGCTCATTTACTGCATTGCACCGACACTTGCATTTTATTGACTCTACTTTATCACTATGATTAGCAAAGATTGGAGGGAGGATGACGAAACTGAATACTCTTAACCGATGATCGTATGCTTTCAGATAAAACCTTGCCGATGACGTACAAGGCATTGTTTCAAATCCCCAAACACTGGAGATATAAGGAGTTAGTCCCTTGTTAACCACTTCGAGCCAGGAAGTAGAAGTTTTTTCGGACTTTTAAACCCTCACATCTTAACCCGGGGCAGGGTAGTTGTCAGTTAGCTTGACCGAGCATTCAAGTCTTACAAAGGAGTGTTGCCTTTCGAGGACCAATCAGTTTATACCTCTCGAGAGGTCGTACCTCATCAACCACAGTGGTTAAACCTCACCAATCAGGAGTAAGGCAGTTACAATCCTTTCGGAGAAACCAAGACCACCAGTGTCACACGACTTTGTTCCAAAAAAAAAAGAAAGGAAAAAGAAAGCCCGCTAAGTAAAAAGAAAGAAAAAGCTGGAAGGCTAATACTTAGGCAAAAATTAGGGCATCCCGCTGGACTTCAAAAGAAAAATCGAAAAGAACTCAAAGAGAGTCAGTCCAGGCAAAAGTTAGGAAATCGAAAGAACGAAAAGAAAGGATATAAAAAGAGAAATCCTCGAACAAGTCACGAAGTCATGTATACAGACACCGAAAACGAGAAGGAGTAACTGTCACTCCGAAACCTTGTGAGTTCCTTAGCCATGGTCCTTACCATTCAACATACCTCTCGAAGAGGCGAGCGCTCGAGCCACGTTAACTGAACTTTAGGATCGGAGATCATCACGTTGAAGGGGTGGGTATAAATCATAATTTAAGTCAAATATCCTTTATTTCACGAAGCGTGAACCCGACCACGATACAACCTTTAAAAGACCTAATTGAGGCAGGGTTTATTCTGAAAGCGCACTACGATAAGGTTGAGTAACCTGACTCCCTCTTGATTTGCTAGTCATATCCTTGTTGTATTTTTCACTGATCACATAAGTACTACGTTTGAACTTTGGTTCATTCGTCACTCACAGTCATGACACGTAAATGAGTGACAGCACAAGTTTTTTTCAAAATTTGCATGAACACTGCATTAAAATTACCATTTGGGACTGAACAATTTTACTTGCAGGTTAGTAGTTGACAGGAAAGAAATTCCAACAGGGAATAATCGAACAGGATTGAATAATTCAACAGTCTGGATCAGAATGGTGTATGTTGTGAAACCCTGTAAATCTGGGGCATTGACTTCCAGAGAGTTCGGAATCAATTATTCTGAGGAAAAGTCCCGAAGCATCAATTGATTATGGGGTAGAAGTTGATCAGAAGCGAATCTTCTCAAGAGCCAATCAGGGGCAGTTATCCAGAATGCTATATCAGGACATGTTAAGTCGCTCAACGCTCGTTCAGGGGAAAGTCACGATGTGGATAGTTGTTGAATTGAGGGAATCCTTTGTCGTGCAAACACCGGGGTAAGCCACCGCAAGGTCGTATTGTAGCAAGGTTCTTTCGGTTCAGAGTGGGTTTTTTCCAAGAACCAGATTAAGGCAAAGTCATTGCAGACGGGGGCATGCCATCCCAAGAAGGCAGGGAGTATTCTTTATTCGAGAGGCGTTCGATTCGAAGTATCTCGCGGAAGTTCAGAATGCTGAGGTAGTTCATATTAAACCATCAGGGTACAGATTTTCATACTATCCCACAGAGATTCCTGCAGGCAGGGGCATAACAGAGGCGAAAGAATTGTTCTTAGTGTCATCAGAGTTACTCAGAGCTACTTGAGCAGATTCAGCCGATCTTCAAGCTTGAGACAAATATCGGAAAGTCGTGCTGCCCTCCAGTGACCCTTCTGCTAGAAGCCGTGAATTTAGACAAGATATTGTCCAGCATCAGGCGTGTGTGACCTATCACGGATGTACAGAAGTCCAGCCTAATTGGCGCGCTCGGTTATCCCCAGCAAAGTCATACGGTCGAGAATCAGTTAATCTGGGGCAATTAGGTCGAGATTCGGCAAATCTCTTGCGGCTATGGGCACTGCTCCACGAATCAGTCGATCAGGGGCAAAAGATTATCGCAAGACCGGGGCAGAACACCCTAAAAACAAAAGATGTTGTTGGGACATTCTTTTGGGGTTTGACGTACAGAAACAGTTCAGATCTAACCGTCAGGGTACAGAGATCGAAGAGTCCTAACCAGAAGATCGTAACGAAAAGACTTGATCGTTATGTGAAGTGAATCCCCACGCAGGTCGCGCTTCCGAGATAACAATTTTCCTCACTGAAGAAGGATCAAATTCCCCAGCTAGTCGTAGCTTATCCAAAGGACACTCTCCAGCAAAGTCGTTTATCCTTAGCAGAGTTTGGCGATTCTAAGATTGTAGACTGTATTCAGACAGTGTGGTGTCCCCCAGAAGGATTCCCCCATCTCGAGCAGAGTGGTTTAGCCTCAGAAGATTAATGTTTTCAACTTGTGAGCTGTACTCAGTTAGTCTACCCTTCCCAGTAGGGTCATTGGCTCTCCCTCCAGCGGAGTCAGGTGATTTTCCCCAAGAGAATCGTTTCGCCCCCAGCGGAGTTCTCTTTTCAGCAAGTGCTTTCTTTCCTCCCAGTGGAACTCATAGATTAAAGAAAGCTCTCCCCGGCAGAGTTGGTTGTGCATCCTAGCATTTATTTTATCAGAATACCGTGTGATACCTGTTCACTCCCCAGCAGAAGCCCAATCATACTGGGCACATCTGCTATTCCCCAGCAGAGTTATATTCCCCAGCAGGGTGTTACTTCAACGAGGTGCTTGGTTAAATTCCCAATATCCCAGCAAAGTTGGCTTCACTTTTCCAGCATTTATTTTGCTGGAATAATTCTGTAGCACCTGGCTATCCCCAGCAGGTTGGCGTTGTCTTCAGCATTTATTTTGCTGAAGCGGTTTCTGTATCCCAGCAGCTCGAGCCTGCATTTGCATCGGCATATAGTGTCATATTTGCATCAGCATATAGTGTCATATTTGCATCAGCATGTAGTGTCATATTTGCATCGGCATATAGTGTCATATTTGCATTCACCAAATAAAGGCGCGTAGCATTTCCATGTCGAATGGAGCATTGCATCATTGTCAAGCATATGCATTTTGAAACATAAACTAGGTTGGCTAACCGTTTGTTTCAAGTATTGTTTTCCTTGCAGGTGGAGAGAGCTCTTGCTCAAATAAATTACCAAACCTTCAAGATCTCGACGACAATATCAGTTTTGGCGTTATTCCCCACAGAGTTAGTAGGCAAAATCTCTCCTTGTCCCCAAACAGATTTATTTGTCATCAAAGGGTTTCAGGAATTAGAATTTCAGAGGCTGCCGCCGGTTATCAGAACAGGCGTCCGGGAGTTTGGATTCCAAGTATCCCCAATAGAGTCCGCCTCAAAGTCACTGTCACGTCAGTGCTAAGAAGTTTGTGGGTTGGGACCAATGGAGAAATGAGTCCTGACGTGGACAATTTATTCCTATATTGACGGGATTTCTTCGTGCTAGAGAAGTGGGTGTCCTAACGTGGACAGATTTGTTTCCCCGGGCTGATGAGATGTGCTAGTCCTAACGTGGACAGATTCGATTTCTCCGTATTGATTGGATGTGAGGTCATGACGTTGACAGAATTGATTACTCTTTGTGTTGGTGTCCTGACGTGGACCATTTATTCCCAGCAGATATCTTTATTCGTAATGGTGAGATGTGAGTCCTGACGTGGAAAAGTTTTATTTCTTCAGCGGGTCGAGATGTGAGTCCTGACGTGGACAAATCAAGACGAGATGCGAGTCCTTACATGGACAAATCAAGTCGAGATGGGAGTCCTTACGTGGACAAATCAAGATGAGTTGTATTCCTTACGTGGAAAGATGGTATTCCTTACGTGGAAAAATGTGGTTTCCTTACGTGGAAAGATGGTTTCCTTACGTGGAAAGATGGTTTCCTTACGTGGAAAGATGGTATTCCTTACGTGGAAAGATGTGGTTTCCTTACGTGGAAAGATGGTTTCCTTACGTGGAAAGATGGTTTCCTTACGTGGAAAGATGTGGTTTCCTTACGTGGAAAGATGGTTTCCTTACGTGGAAAGATGGTTTCCTTACGTGGAAAGATGTGATTCCTTACGTGGAAAGATGTGATTCCTGACGTGGAAAGATGTGATTCCTGACGTGGAAAGATGAGATTCCTTACGTGGAAAGATGAGATTCCTTACGTGGAAAGAGGTATTCCTTACGTGGAAAGAAGATGTATTCCTTACGTGGAAAGAGATTATTCCTGACGTGGAAGAGTTTAGTCCTGACGTGGACAGATCCAGACGAAGTTTATTCTTGACGTGGACAAGTTTATCCCTTACGTGGAAAGAAGTTTATTCCTAATGTGGAAAGAAGTTATTCCTAACGTGGAAAGGTGAGTCCTAACGTGGACGATGGAGTCCTAACGTGGACAAGTGTATTCCTAACGTGGAAGAGGTTATTGCTGACGTGGACAATTCATTCCTATGTTGGTAGGATCCCCTCGCGCTGATGAAATACAGACGAGTCATCCCCAGCGAAGTTGCCGAGATTTTTCCGTATTGACGGCAGGTGGAGTCCTGACGTGGACAAGTTTAGTTGAGATTTCTTCGTGTTGACGACACAGACGTCCTAACGTGGACAAAGTTCTATCCCTGCGATGATAGAATCTTTTTTAGGCTGATGGAAATAATCCCCAGCACGGTCGTTAATGAATCAGTTGGTTGTTGTAACAGTTAGATTCAGTTGATGAATGTCGTTCCCCAAGCAGTAGTGCAGTTTATTTCTGCGGTTGGCAAATTTCAGGGTTCCATTTGTATTCAACCATCTTATACCTATGAATGATCAAAGGCTGGGCGCTCTTCAACCATTCAGGTCCAAGCTGCTTGAATAGGGGCAGCTGTTGCACCCTAAAATTTGACCAACCGGGTCCCGTATCTGGCTCGATGTTTCGACGCATTTCGCATTTCGCATTCACATACTGCATATAATGCATTTCTCCAATCATGGTGATTTTATCGGGAGTACAGCCCTGCTGTCGCATTTTGGGTATTTCAGGTTATTTTGGGAAGTCGCGCGCTTCCTGGGTGTTTTCAGTTTATGCAGTGATTTTTGAGATTTAGGGTATCTGGTTATCGTTTTGCTTCGATCTGGTCTCGCGCTCTCTTTTATGCTGGTTATTTGCATTTGTCTGCATTTTTTAGAATTTAATAGCTTCTTGTAGATTTTTAATAGGCTTTGTAGATTTTTCTAGAATTTAAATAGATTTTCCTAATATTTTTTAATAGCTTTAAATCAATTTTTTAGAATTTTATAGATTTTTTTTTTTAGGTTTTAATGATTTTTAATAGTTTTAATAGAATATAATGGATTTTTCTTTTATTAGTTAAATAGAATTTTAATAGTTGTAATAGAATATTAGATTTTCTTTTAAATAAGTAGTATAGATTTTATTAGAAATTTGATAGAAATTTAATAAAATTTTAAATATAGGTTTTATTAGAGTTTTTTAGATTAGTGGATTTATTAGAGTTTATTAGTTTAGAAATTAATAGAAATTAATTGAGTATTAGTTAGTTAGTTAGGATTAGTCAGATTTTAGTTAGTTAATTAGGTTTAATTATTTTTTATTCAGATTTATTTTTTTGGGTTCATTGCATGCCATTTTCGTGGGTCCAGAATGGGTTTTTGGAGGCCCAATTTCATCTCAGTCCAATTTTTGTTCATTTTTGTCCAGCAGTGCCACTTGTCGATTATATAAGGGGCCACGCGTTCATCTCAGAGACTAACACATCACCATTCACTATCACCAGAATCACGCCACCTCACAAGTTCACTTCACTCAGAATCCTCCACTTGTCCCATTATCCTCTCCCCCTCACCACGTGGCGTCCTGCATGTCTCCACTAACCCCTTCACCGTGACACGTGTTTGCCCGTGAACCTCACCGGTTGCATGGCCGGCGGCCATGCAACCACCGCGCCTGACCCTCGCCGGCCACCACCAACCAACTCCGGCCAACCCTAACTAACCCCCAACTAATTCCGACCACCGCCCTCCGCTGTGAACTTCACCGGAAAATCATTTTTTGCCCAGAAATCCTTCTGAATCTTCATCTCTCACCTCTAAACCTTCATCTTCTCCGATCAATAATCTTCATCATCTCACCGGAAAACTCAACGGGTTCTTCGTGTGTTCATACCAATTTCCAGAAGTTCATAGATCTAAACTTAGATCTTCATCATGTTCTTCATTATTCGCCAGATTTTCCCAGATCTGCACTCAAACCTTCATAGCGTTCATCCGCGATCTCCAGAAATCCAAACAAACTCATCATTATCTTCATTAGATCTTCGCCATTCAAGAACCTTCCCCAATGAACTTCGTCATCCATCACCGATCGTCAATCTATTTCCAGATCCTCCAGAAGTCCTCAAATCTCCAGAAACTCGTCCTTCAACAATCTCCAGATACTCGTCCTTCAACAATCTCCAGAAACAAGCTTCAACAAGAACATGCAAGAATAGTTAGCATCCTCTCCAGTTTTCCAGAACATCATCGCGCTCCAGATCCACAAAGATCCTCCTCAGAAACTCAGTTCTCCAGGTCAAGAACAATCATCTTCGCGAGTTCATCACCTGTCCAGAATATTCCAGATAAGATTTCTTCAAGCATCTTCAAACGGTTTCTCCAGATCTTCTTTAGATGTTCATACAGATTTTCAGTGTTCGTTCACCATGTTTCTTCCAGAAAGTCTCACGAACGCTCAACCTTTAATCTTCTTCCGCGAGCAAGATCCATCAACAAAGGTTTAGGACGTGATTTGAACGGTTATGGTAGTACGTGTTTGAGGATGAAAGACGGTAAGGATAGGAGCAAGGTTCAGAGATGAAGATTGAGAAAGGCTGAGGTGATGGAGATCGAGAGAGACGAGAGAGTTGAGAGGATGGTGGTGGCGGCGCAGTGAACAGTAGAAAGGAGGAATTAGGTTTTTTTTCTTTCAAAATGAGGGGAATGTGAATGAAGAGAGAGGAGGATTGTGATTGGATTGGGCCGGGCCCATCAGTCTGTGGCATCCATACACCCCCCCCCCCCGTTTTTGGACAATTACATCAGTTTTTTTGTTGTTAGTTGGGCCGGGCTGAACGGGTTTGTTACCAGCATCACCTCCGTTTCCTCAACTCACACCCCCCTGGATTCTTTGTTTGTTTTTTCTGAATTGCTTATGGGTTGGGCCCAGTTTTGTTTTTTTTTCTCTTTTACTACTGCAACCCCCTTGTACTCACCTGTACCCCTCTCCCCTTTATATTTCTTATCTTTTTTTCTTTTGTAATATTTTCTTATTTTTTAGGTGGAAGAAATGAGAAAAAGAGAAAAAAAGAATACATAGAAAAATATTTTGAAAAGAAAAGAGAAAAGAATATTGAGGAGAAAAAAAGAAAAGGAAATATGGAAAAAGAAAAGAAAGAGAAAAATAATATTGAAAAATAAAGAAAAAAAATATATGAAGAATATTTTGAGAAAAGAAAAGGGAAAAGAAATGTTGAGAAAAAGGGGAAAAATATTAGTGTAGATTTAATATTTTTTAGAGGATATTTTCTTCATAGGAGTATATTTTACCCTTTTAGAGGTAGTTTTAGAAGTCCACTTGTTAGGGGACTACTTTCCATTTGATCTTTCCAGGATAGTCTCTAGGAGTTCATTTTTCAATTCTCAATCATTGTAACCATTTTTTCAGAATGTTAATAAAACGAGATTTGAGTTGTGGTCCTGAAGTAGCCGAACTAGAGCTGCTCTGATTCCTCGTACCAGACGAGGATATGTAGGCATAGGATGCGATATCCTAGCGAGCACACTAACAACTAACCTTTAGTTCTCTCGCTGTTGTGCGATCGAGACTTTCCCGCTGACGATTGATGTTACCCTTTTCTCTTGCCCTTGTGCATTTGAGACCAGACCGTAGTTTTTCCCATAGGTTCCCGTACATTTGAAACCAGTTTGATTTCTCACTGCTGTGTGAGAACACCCAGATTAGCCGTAGTTAGCCTGAACTACGTAAGCTCTGATCTTCCATGCAGTGTGGAAGTACGTAGGCACAAGACGCGAGTCTTGGCGAGCCAATTTCCCTGTAGTCCCGAACTACGTTGACTCTGACTTTCTCTCTTGAGAATACGTAGGCATAGAGTGCGACGCTCTATCGAGTCAGTTCCCTTCCGTTTAGATTTAGCAGTTGTAGATAGATTGTTTTGCGTCCTTTAGACAACCCAAGCAAGCGTGGATCCCGTCGAGTACGACGGACGTGAGGGGTGCTAATACCTTCCCCTTGCGTAACCGACTCCCGAATCCAGGATTTGGTTGCGATGACCATTCCTTTCCCGTTTTGCGGTAGGTTTACCTCGAACGTTTCCTTTCCCCCCGTTGGGATAAATAACGCACGGTGGCGACTCTTCTGTCAGCCGACGCCGATTTTCGCAGTAGCGACACTCGGGAGTTACTATGTTTAGCTAGGTAGATAATGTTTAAGGGAATAATTGTTATTACTAAAGGGAACTAAGGTGTTACTTAAGATATGAATTTATGAATCGATATGCAATAATTTTGTTCTTCGGGGATTTGACAACTTATTGGCGTATTAAATGTTTTCAAACTTAGTTTAAGAAGAAAATAGTGATTTAAAGACTTTTGTCTCACGATGGTTGTTGACGCTAGTCGCAACTCTAAGGCGGAACGTATGCTTTCGCTATCCCGTTTAGGGTTAAAGTTACCTTTTGAAAATCTCTAAGTTCTAATCCTTTTTAAAGCACTTTCGCTGTTTTTAAATCGAATGCCTAGTTTTTACTATCTGGTCTTAGCCTCAGCTGTCGCTTGTTGGTTCGTACCTTAATATGGTTTCCCACTGTCGTGGCAAAACCACCGTAAATAGCTTCTCACTGTCGTGACAAAGGTTTATTTAGAATTTTGATTAAAAACTAGAACCATAACTGAGTTTTTGAAAAGAGAAAGACTACACCAATTACTATCAAATTCCGCCTGAATTATTATTACATATCGATTACAGTAGTTTAGCTAGACATGGAAATAGAAATGGTAATACATAAATAAAAACAGTAATTAATAACATGCATCATAACGAAAACTGAAATTACGATTAAAATTTAAAACCTGTAAATATTCCAATTGGCCTTTGGGCAGATCCTCCACAAATGTTGGCAGGATTCTGGTCTTTGTGCCAATTGATCGTACAAGGGAAATGGGAATTACAAAATATCAAAGAATGCAGAGAAAGAAAAGAGAAACAAATAAGAATAGAATAATGGAAAGGTTGCTCTGAAGACGAATTGGCAGCACTTCGTTGTCTTGAATGCGGCTCTCTTTCTCAGCTCCCCTCCTTCCCCTTTTATAGAGGTGAAATGCTAACGGTTGTAATTTGCAGAAGGTGGACTTGGAGTCAGAAAAATTAGGGAGTAGTGGTCCATTACTTTGGGACTTGGAACTGGTTTTTGCACGTTAAATGGAGTTTTGCGTTTTTGCCTGCATGACGGTCGTCATGGTGTGTGACGGTTGTCACCCGTGTGACGGTCGTCATGGATGTGTGACAGTCGTCACAGCAGCAAAATACGCATCTGCTGTTTTTCATGTTGTTTTCATCTGGTTTTCGTCCATATTTCATCTGTAATTGCTTCTTTTCTTCATATTGCTTTGTTTGGACATGATCTTCAAATACCTGCAAAATATCAGACAAATAACATGGAAAAACCCGAAATCAGATTGAAACCAGTCAAATATTAGTTGAATTATACGTCAATATATATATATATATATATATATATATATATATATATATATATATATATATATATATATATATATATATATATATATATATATATATATATATATATATATATATATATATATATATATATATATATATATATATATATATATATATATATATATATATATATATATATATATATATATATATATATATATATATATATATATATATATATACGATTTCGCGTTATCAAACTCCCCTAAGCTTGAATCTTTGCTTGTTCTCAAGTAAAAGCAGGAAGAATAAAGGTCGGCAAGCACGAGGCAGCTTCCTCATTCAGAAAGTTGGGAAAAACCGGGATTCTAAATAGGAACAAAACGAGTACGGTGACGACACTGGACTATAAGTCTTCGGAGGTCTCCTTTTTATGCAAATCGGTCCCAATCATGCTACTGCAGCTTGGTATCAAGGTTCTCGCGTCAAGTTTACCCTGTTTGTTCTAGCGCAATCACATTAAGCCCGTTATCCATACACTTTCATGGCAAGTCAACCTGTTAGTGAATATGATCTCATTGCTGTTTTGATCTTTTCATTGCTCATAAGCTTATACTATTGATTTTTCAATGAGTTTTTGTACTGTTGGGCTAGATGCTCGGGTGAGGAGCACCTAACTTAGAGGGAACATGTCTCTATACTTGGGCTATATGGCTTTCTTTTCATGATTTTTCATCTTTTTAGAGATCATCCACTTATTTGCATTGGTCGCTCGCTTAGAAGTGTTTAGGATGGTGTTGACTGCTTGTATAAACTACTTGGGGCTGAGTTTGCGTGGAAACTTGAGACTTTGGTACACGTAGGTAGTGAAACCAACTCGCATAAACCGGAGGTCTAAGGTGTCAGGACGGTACTGGTTCTGTTAGAATTTTCGTCTCGGAGTTTTAAAACTTGGTTTGAACTTTGGCGCATTCTCGTGATGCTTTTGAGGAACAATTAAAAAATTTTGTTTATGTCGAATAAAGTGGGGGAATTTGCATAACGGAAAAAGACATATAAATGAGCTTTTATTTGCTAAAGTGGGGAAATGTTTGAATTGAAATTACTGAATTGAAAGTACAAGGAAACGGGAAATAAACGCTCCGCTCCCAGATTATCTCAATCAGTGTCCTCACTGATTTGAAAGAATGCAAGAGGGAAATACAAGGGAATTGAAAATACATGAAACGGGAAATACAGTAAACAAAGAAAGAAAGAAAGAACTAATCACGGCCTCTGCCTCGGTCACGTCCTCTGTCTCGTCCTCTACCTCTGGCTTGGTCGACTCGGGCCTCAAAGTTCAGCGCTCCGGTGTGATAGACATAATCTCGGAGTCCTTCGAATTGCAAGGTAAGATTCGCCAAGTTCTCAGTGATGGTTTCCTGGCCAGTTTGAAGATGTTGCATCGTGGTCCTATGCCAAGCTTTGTATTGCTCTGCTCGCTGATTTTGTTGCTGCATCATGGTGAGTATCTGTGCTTGTTGGTCGAGGGATCGGCAGAGGTCTTCTTCAGAGAAGTCGGGCTCTGGACGGTGGCGGCGGCGACGGTAGGATGTGCCTTCAGAAGGAAGTGGTTGCGATGCCTCAGGTTGCTCAGTTCTGTCCAACTCATCTTGCATTTCGTCAACAGAACCTTGGGTGTTGGTTTGAGTTGGGGCAGCGGTAGCAGCAGGGGCAATCAGGTCAAAAAGCCAGTTGGCATGATCCTGTGGGTGCATCCGGGTACGTGACGACATGATGATACTTCTGATGGTTTTGCCATGCACGACCGGATGGTACTTTCCATCGGCCTTGGAGCGGATGAGGTGAGAAGCTCTGCAGTGGTCGGTGTCGAGAAATACCGAAGGCATTGTATGGAGATTCTAGAGTTGGTCACCGAGGTTAAGGCCTAGTGCAATGGAGGTAACAATCCCGCCAAAGTAAAAAGGCTTCGAGCCCCGGTTGCAGTTGGCCTGAATGTGGGCCAGGAGGAACGGAGCGGCGTTGACGGGCTCGGAATTGAACACGCAGCGGAGGAAGAAAAGTTCTTTGGAGTTCACCTTGTGGTTGCTATCCCTTGCGAAGATGGTATTGCTCAGTGCTCGGTGGAAATACCGGATGGTCGGGTTGTGGATGTGTGTTGCATGCAGAGAGTCCCAGCCGTCGGCATTGATTCCGGTCAATTGGTACCAAAGCGCAAAGGCTTCATGTTGAAATTGTTCGGTAATGCGGCGGTGAGCATCTTCGCCGCGAGGGAAGTGTAGGATGTCGGAAATCTGATTTTGATTCAGTTGGTAGTTCGTGCCGAACATACGGAAGCATGCGGCGCCGGAATGTTGGCTGAGGTCGCCGCTGGAGGTGAAGTAAGTGAACGAACTGAGGAACTCAAGGGTGAGTTGTTCGTAAGTGGGCTGCGGATTTGTGCACAAATGCCAAATGCCGGCTCTCTGGAGCATCCAAGTGACGCCGTCAAGGAGTCCGAGTTCCGTGAGAGATGGGATGTGCGGATAGTGGGTCGGCTGTAGCGACCGTTGATGGAAGGCGACATAGTTTGCTCTTTGTTTCTCACCGGAGTCGCCGTCGCTGAAAATGATATTGCTAAGGTCAGGGGTTTCGTTGTTTCTTGCCATGGTTGGATGATGCAGATGAAGTGGGGATTAAGTGGTTTCTGTGGGATGAGAAATGTCACAAAAATGGATTATGAAGATGAAATGGGAGTTGGGATTATATGTAGTAAGGAGGGAAAACGAAATTTTGAAGTGGGGTTTGAGTGTGTGGTGATTGGAGGTTGAGAAGATGGGAGTGGGGGAAAAAACGTAACCTCTGTTCTAGCAGATATCATGTTTTGGACTCGTGACGGTCGTCACACATCTGTGACGGTCGTCACCCGTGTGACGGGCGTCATGCTTCTGTGACGGTCTTCACACCAGCAAATTCTGCAGAACGCAGAATTTTTCTATAGGGGTGCTTTTAACATTGTTTTAAGGCTTGTAAATGATATCACAATGTAATAAATCAGCCAAGAAGCATATGATAACATAAAAACAGAATAAAAGAAGAATGAATAAAATTTAAATAACATTTAATTAAAATGATTGTTTTTAATGTACTACATAAGTGAAACGAAACAATGCGAAGATAAAAAATAATTGAAAACGTACGGAAGAACAGGAAAAATAAACTAAACTAAAGCTAAAATCTCAGTCCTTTTGTGCCTTCAATTCGTCAAACTTTCGGGCGTAGTAATCGAGCTGGTCACAGACTAAATCCATGAAGATTGCTAATTCGCTGTGGATGCTTGTGATTTCTTCTCTTACGGTGATCAGAGCTGCGTCGACGTTGTCTAATCGGTGCAAAACAATATCCATTTTGTTAGTGTTTTCTTCAGGAATGGGCTCAGGATAGGTGTTGTAATGTGGAGGGGTTTCAGGGTTTACCTCCACTTCTGATACAACATCCTCATAATACATATAATCATGTGCTTCAGAGATGTGATCACTGTCGTACATGTAATTCTGTGGTGTTGATTGAGGTGAAGGAGGTCCCATAGGCTCATCCAATTCATAAATCCAATTGTCCGTGTTATGGATACTCGTCATCTGATGATTTGGCAATGTGAATAGCTGGACAGGTTTGTCATTGATAAGGTACTCGTAGGGGCCAGGTCCCATGGTTCTTAAAATGCGCTTGTTAAAGCAAAACTGGATATTCATGGGTCGGACGGTGCCAAAACTAGTGCTTGCATTTAGGTGGAAACTAAGGCCAAGCTCGTGGGCAATCATTGTCACGAGGCCTCCTATTAGAATAGGTGATTGTGGTTCCTGAGTGAGGCGTAGGAAGGATCTCATCATAAAAGACACGACATTCACTGGACGGCCCTGAGAAGCACAGAACAAGATAAACAACTCTTCTTTAGATATTGCAGTGATGTTTTCTTCCTTTCCGAAAAGGGTGTGAGCTAGGATCTTATGAAAGTATCTGAAAGCGGGGTTATGAATCTCATCGTTATACATCCCATTTGGGTCAGGGTGATAGTCGCTTGTGATTTTACCCCAAAACTGGTTTAGTTCAAAATCAAGATCATCGTCTTCGGCACTGATGAACACATGTGGTCCGCTAGGAAATCCTAGGAGGTTAGCTAATGACATACGACTATGGGTGTGGTCCATTCCAAACATCCTAAAGGTGATCAGCTCTGTGTTTGATCCAAAACCATAGTTGGGTAAGTACCTGAAGGAACTAAGGAATTCGTAAGTGAGGTCCTTATAGGTAACAAAACGGGTTTTCAAGGAGGTGTTCTCCCAGCCTAATTGATTAAACAGGAATTGAATGCTATTAGTAATTCCTAGCTTCTCCATGGTAGACTTATCATAATACAGTGTTAAGGCTATGTCTCTCTCTGTTAATGCTTCAAATCTTACCTTTTAAGCTAATCCTCGAAAATGAACCTTTGTGAAGTCGTACGCGGCCATACTCGTAGGTTAGTCGGAGAAAAACAGGAGGAAGGTTTGAAGGCTTTTAAAATCCTGAAAAGTTTAAAACAGAAATTTTAAGTCAGAATTTTTAGAAACAAAAGGTGGTAGAAATAAAAACAAAGTTTAAATAAAAGAGAAAATAATGAAAATAAAATAAAAATATTAGCACTTTAAGTTTAAAATTTTGTTAAAATTTCAAAACAAGATTTCAAATAAAAAATGAGATTGAAATACAGTAAAGAGGGAAATACGGGAAAATTGGGTTGCCTCCCATTAAGCGCTGTTTTTAACGTCTAAAGCCTGACGATAGCTTGGTGACAAGCTATTCGGGTGTTTGAGCAGGAAGCTCGAGCAATGTTATACTGCCGACTTGAGGGCTGTTTTTGTTCTTATTATAATGTTTTAAACGTTGCCCGTTTACGATAAACGGTGCATTCGTCTTATCGGTAATTTCTACAACTCCACTTTGAAGTACTTTAGTCACTACAAAAGGTCCAGACCACCTAGATTTTAGTTTACCTGGGAAGAGTTTCAATCTTGAATTAAATAGAAGCACGATGTCTCCCACACTGAATTGTTTCCGGACCGAACGTTTATCATGCCATTTCTTAGTTCGTTCTTTGTAGATACGGGCATTTTCGTAAGCGTCCAATTTGAGTTCTTCTAATTCGTGTAAGTTCAAGATTTGTTTCTCTCCTGCCTCAGTGTAGTTGAAATTAAGTGTCTTAATGGCCCAGAAGGCTTTATGCTCTAATTCTACAGGGAGATGACAGGATTTACCGTAAACTAATTTGAAAGGTGTAGTACCTATTGGTGTCTTAAAAGCGGTCCTATAAGCCCATAAAGCTTCATTTAGCTTTGATGACCAATCTTTCCTTGAGGTAGCGACAGTCTTTTCCAATATTTGTTTTATTTCCCTGTTCGAGACCTCTACTTGTCCGCTAGTTTGCGGATGATAAGGTGTAGCTACTCGGTGTCGGACTCCATATTTAGAAAGAAGTTTGTCAAAGATTCGCGATATGAAGTGTGATCCGCCGTCACTAATGACGAGTCTGGGTACACCGAATCTAGGAAAGATTGTGTTTTTGAAGAGTTTGATTACTACTCGTGCGTCATTTATTGGAGCGGCAATGGCTTTTATCCATTTAGACACATAGTCTACGACGACGAGTATGTAGCTATTACCAAAAGAATACGGGAAGGGTCCCATGAAATCTATTCCCCATACGTCAAAGATTTCTACCTCTAAGATTCCTTTCTGAGGCATTTCATCGCGTCGTGAGATGTTGCCTGTTCGTTGGCATCGATCACATTTTAGCACAGCGATGTGAACGTCTTTCCAGAGGTTAGGCCAGAATAGGCCGGCTTGGAGAATCTTAGCGCACGTCTTGGATGTACTGGCATGACCACCATATGGTGCTGAATGGCATTTGGAAATAATGTTTTCTATTTCTTCCTTTGGGACACAGCGACAGTATATGTTGTCGGCCCCTCTCTTGAAGAGTAGAGGTTCATCCCAATAATAGTGTTTCAGATCGTGGAAGAATTTCTTCTTTTGCTGATAAGTGAGATCCGGTGGAAGCACGCCTGCAGCTAGGTAATTAACGATGTCGGCATACCAAGGTAATGTAACTTGGGCATAGACGGCTTCTACGGTTTTTTCGAGTTCTGGATCTTCCGAGATTAAGTTAGACATGTCACTTTCTAATTTGGCTATCAGACGTTCGTATGGAAAATCGTCATTTATCGGTATTGGTTCATGTTTAATGCCTTCTATTCTGGATAAGTGATCTACAACTACATTCTCGGTTCCTTTCTTATCTTTAATTTCTAAGTCAAACTCTTGTAATAATAGGATCCATCTCAATAGTCTTGATTTGGCATCCTTTTTGCTTATTAGGTACCTAATGGCAGTGTGGTCTGTGTATATGATAATTTTTGCTCCTACTAAGTAAGAACGGAATTTGTCAAGTGCAAATGTAACTGCTAGAAGTTCCTTTTCTGTTGTAGCGTAGTTCATTTGGGCAGGATCTAAGGTTCTACTGGCGTAGTAGATGGCATGAAGCTTCTTGTCCTTCCTTTATCCTAGAACTGCGCCTACAGCATAATCACTCGCATCGCACAAGATTTCGAACGGTAGTCGCCAATCGGGCGGTTGCATAATTGGTGTGGTGATAAGGGCTGATTTTAATGTTTCGAATGCTTTTAGACATTCGTCGTCAAAGACGAACTCAACATCTTTCATCAACAGGCCGGTTAAAGGTTTTGTGATTTTTGAAAAATCTTTTATAAATCTGCGGTAGAAACCGGCATGTCCTAGAAAACTCTGTATTTCGCGTACGAATATTGGAGGTTGGAGGTCTTTTATAATTTCTATTTTAGCTTTGTCGACCTCAATCCCTTTATTTGATATGACATGTCCTAGAACTATTCCTTGTCGGACCATAAAATGGCATTTTCCCAATTTAGGACGAGGTTCACTTTTACACAACGTTCTAATACCACTTCTAAGTTTTGTAGGCATCCTTCGAAACTTTGTCCACATACTGAGAAATCGTCCATAAATACTTCCATGATGTCGTCTATGAAATCTGCGAAGATTGCCATCATGCATCTTTGGAAGGTTGCTGGAGCATTACAAAGTCCGAATGGCATTCAGCGGTAAGCAAAAGTACCATAAGGACATGTGAATGTAGTCTTTTCTTGGTCATCAGGATGAATGGGAATTTGGAAAAATCCTGAATAACCATCTAGATAGCAGAAATATGAATGTTTGGCTAATCTTTCTAACATTTGGTCTATGAAGGGTAAAGGGAAGTGATCTTTTCGTGTGGCTTTGTTAAGCTTTCTGTAATCAATGCACATTCTGCTTCTAGTCACGACTCTTTTTGTTATTGATTCGCCTTTTTCGTTCTTAACTACTGTGACTCCTCCTTTCTTAGGTACGACATGAACTGGGCTGACCCATTCACTATCGGAGATTGGGTAGATGATTCCTGCATCTAATAATTTCTTTACTTCGTCTCTGACTACTGTACTTAGGATGGGGTTCAGTCTCCTCTGATGCTCTCTAGAGGTTTTACAGTCTTCGTCTATTGTAATTCGACGCATACAGATCGAATGGCTTATACCTTTTAGATCGCTTATGTTATAGCCTAACGCGCGCGCGGGGGGGGGGGGGGGGGGGGGGGGGGGTACTTCTTTAGGACTTCTAATAGCTTTGCGGTTTCTAGTTGTCCTAAGTCTGCGTTGACTATCACTGGTCTTTTTAGTTCATCGTCTAGGAATTCATATCTAAGGTTTTTGGGTAGTGTTTTAAGTTCTAAAGATGGGTTCTTCGGACCTGGCATATGGTTTGGGGTTAGTGCTAAGCTTTCGCTTAGACTGTCGTCTTTATACGGTTTACGCCAATCATCGTCTTCAGAAATATCGGGTATTTGAATCTTTATTATTTCTGAATATGTGGTCTCTTCATTTTCAAGTTCTCTTATGCATTCGTCAATTACATCTACTAAATAACAGGTATCGTCTAGGGCTGGTGCTTGTAAGAACTTGATGAGAATGAACTCTATCTTTTCTTCTCCTACTTCGAATGTTAGCCTTCCTTTCTTTACATCTATAATAGCTCCGGCTGTGGCTAGGAACGGTCTTCCTAGGATAATTGGGGTAACAGAGTCCTCTTTGATGTCCATGATTATGAAGTCGGTTGGGATGTAGAATTGTCCTATGCGTACTGGAACGTTTTCCAATATTCCGACGGGGTATTTGACTGATCGGTCAGCTAATTGTACGGACATTTTGGTTGGTCTTAGTTCTCCCATATTCAGCTTTTTGCATATAGATAGGGGCATAACACTAATACTGGCTCCTAAATCGCATAGAGCTTTGTCTATTACGAACTTTCCTATGACGCATGGTATGGAGAAACTACCTGGGCCTTTTAATTTAGGAGGCATGCGGTTTTGAATAATAGCGATACACTCTGCAGTAAGTGTAACTGTTTCGTTATCCTCGATCTTTCTCTTATTTGACAGGATTTCTTTGAGAAATTTAGCATACGAGGGCATTTGAGTGACAGCTTTTGTAAACGGAATAGTGATATTCAACTGTTTAAGGAGCTCTACGAATTTCTTAAACTGCCCTGAAGTTTTGGAGTTTATTAATCTTTGAGGATAAGAGATAGGTGGTTTATATGGCGCTGGAGGTGCTTGAGTTTTTTCACTTGCGGTGTCCTCCTTCTCGTTGTCTTCCTTCTTCTCTAACTCGGATTCCTTCTCTGCTTGTTCAGTTGGTTTTTATTGCATGACTGAGTTTTCGGTTCTTGGATCGATCGATTCGTCCAATTCTTTTCCGCTTCTTAATATGACAGCATTTGCTTGCCCTTTTGGATTTTGTTCGGGTTGTCCAGGAAATGTTCCAGCTGGGGCAGCGGCAGAGGCTTGTTGTTGAGCCACTTGGGATATCTGCGTTTCTAGCATTTTGTTGTGGGTGGCTAAAGCGTCTACTTTTCCGGTCAGCTGTTTAATTTGCTCGCTAGTGTGTATGTTTTGATTCAGGAATTCTTTGTTTGTTTGAGCTTGAGTAGCTATGAATTTTTCCATCATCAACTCGAGGTTTGATTTCCTAGGTGTAGTCTGGGCAGCAGCTGGTTTCTGATATCCTGGCGGAATAGCAGGCATCTGCAATGCATTATCGCTTTTGTAAGAAAAGTTTGGATGGTTTCGCCAACCTGGGTTGTAAGTATTTGCGTAAGGATTTCCTTGAGCATAATTTACTTGGTCTGATGGGATTCCGGCCAACAATGGGCACTCGGGCGTATTATGAGTGACGATTTCGCATAACTCGCAGTATGGAGTTACGGCAGCGATGGTTGCAGTGGAGTTTGCGGTCAGACTGTCAATTTTCTGTGCTAGAGCATCTACTTTAGCGTTGAACTTTTCAAGGCTGCTGATCTCATACATTCCACCTTTCGCTGCGGGTTTCTCTGCTGGAATGCGTTCACCTTCCCATTGGCAGTGGTTCTGAGACATGTTTTCGATTAGTTGATAGGCTTCGTCGTATGGCTTATCCATAAGTGCACCGCCCGCGGCGGCGTCTATCGTTAATCTGGTGTTGTATAGAAGCCCGTTAGAGAAAGTATGGATCGTCACCCAGTCTTCTAGACCGTGGTGAGGACATGTTCTCATCATGTCTTTGAACCTTTCCCACGCTTCGTAGAGAGATTCAGTATCTTTTTGTCGAAATCCGTTGATTTGAGCTCTAAGCATAGCAGTCTTGCTTGGAGGAAAATATCTCGCTAAGAAAACGTTTTTCAACTGTTCCCATGTCGTAACGGAGTTGGATGGTAAGGATTGTAACCATGTCCACGCTCTATCTCTAAAAGAGAAAGGGAAAAGACGAAGTCTTATTGCGTCTGGAGTTACTCCATTTGCTTTCACTGTGTCTGCGTATTGTACAAACTTCGTTAAATGTTCGTTTGGATCCTCAGTTGCATTTCCTGAGAATTGGTTTTGTTGTACAGCTGACAACAATGACGGTTTTAGCTCAAAATCATTTCGAGTTATAGCTGGGGCAGTAATGCTACTTCTAAGCTCCATCTGAGAGGGTGTAGCGTATGCGTTCAGCGGTTTGTTTTGAGGTCCTTCAGCCATCTTTGGTTCTTCTTCAGATTTGGGAATGTGAGTGAGAGGATCGGGAATGTTATGTTTTTGTTGGTACTCAATGATGCGACTTCTTAAATGTAAGAAGCGCTCTAGTTCTGCGACTAAAGGTTTTAAGATATCGCCTTATGGGCGATTACTTGGCATACAATCGACAGAACTAGTAAAGGAAAAATGAGAATAGTTAACCTAGTCTATACGGCGTAACAGAAAGTTACACTATTGACTAAACGAGTCCCCAGCAACGGCGCCAAAAACTTGATCGCGACTTTCTATGTCTAATACAACTTAACTGCAAGTGCACAGTCTATCGCGTAGTAATAAAAGATATCGATCCCACAAAGACTCGTAATCAAACTAGTGTTCTCGAGAGTTACTATGTTTAGCTAGGTAGATAATGTTTAAGGGAATAATTGCTATTACTAAAGGGAACTAAGGTTTTACTTAAGATATGCATTTATGAATCGATATGCAATAATTTTGTTCTTCGGGGATTTGACAACTTATTGGCATATTAAATGTTTTCAAACTTAGTTTAAGAAGAAAATAGTGATTTAAAGACTTTTGTCTCATGATGTTTGTTGACGCTAGTCGCAACTCTAAGGCGGAACGTATGCTTTTGCTATCCCGTTCGGAATTAAAGTTACCTTTTGAAAATCTCTAAGTTCTAATCCTTTTTAAAACGCTTTCGCTGTTTTTAAATCGAATGCCTAGTTTTTACTATCTGGTCTTAGCCTCAGCTGTCGCTTGTTGGTTCGTACCTTAATATGGTTTCCCACTGTCGTGGCAAAACCACCGTAAATAGCTTCTCACTGTCGTGACAAAGGTTTATTTAGAATTTTGATTAAAACCTAGAACCATAACTGAGTTTTTGAAAAGAGAAAGACTACGCCAATTACTATCAAATTCCGTCTGAATTATTATTACATATCGATTACAGTAGTTTAGCTAGACATGGAAATAGAAATGGTAATACATAAATAAAAACAGTAATTAATAACATGCATCATAATGAAAACTGAAATTACGATTAAAATTTAAAACCTGTAAATATTCCAATTGGCCTTTGGGCAGATCCTCCACAAATGTTGGCAGGATTCTGGTCTTTGTGCCAATTGATCGTACAAGGGAAATGGGAATTACAAAATATTAAAGAATGCAGAGAAAGAAAAGAGAAACAAATAAGAATAGAATAATGGAAAGGTTGCTCTGAAGACGAATTGGCAGCACTTCGTTGTCTTGAATGCGGCTCTCTTTCTCAGCTCCCCTCCTTCCCCTTTTATAGAGGTGAAATGCTAACGGTTGTAATTTGCAGAAGGTGAACTTGGAGTCAGAAAAATTAGGGAGTAGTGGTCCATTACTTTGGGACTTGGAACTGGTTTTTGTACGTTAAATGGAGTTTTGCGTTTTTGCCTGCATGACGGTCGTCATGGTGTGTGACGGTCGTCACCCGTGTGACGGTCGTCATGGATGTGTGACGGTCGTCACAGCAGCAAAATACGCATCTGCTGTTTTTCATGTTGTTTTCATCTGGTTTTCGTCCATATTTCATCTGTAATTGCTTCTTTTCTTCATATTGCTTTGTTTGGACATGATCTTCAAATACCTGCAAAATATCAGACAAATAACATGGAAAAACCCGAAATCAGATTGAAACCAGTCAAATATTAGTTGAATTATACGTCAATATATATATATATATATATATATATATATATATATATATATATATATATATATATATATATATATATATATATATATATATATATATATATATATATATATATATATATATATATATATATATATATATATATATATATATATATATATATATATATATATATATATATATACGATTTCGCTTTATCAATAGTGCAAATTGATCACCATGAGATGATGATTGGATTGAGACCTTTAATTTGAAGAATGGTGAGATTCAAGATTTTGATGAATTCTGAAAGTGCTATCGTGTTTGAAAATCTAGAGGGAATTAGATGTTTCTAAGGTTGGATTCGTGATCAACATTGAATTCTAGAGAGAATGATGTATGGTTGGTGAAGTTTTGATGAATTGTGGAGGTTGTCTCACAGGAGAAGACGGTGGCACCACTGTTCAGGCCACCGTCTGTGTTTTCCCCCCAAACTGAGTTCAAATGGGGACGATGCACTGCAAGCGTTGGATTAGGGTTTGACCTTGGACTCAGGCGAGCAATGGAGGGCCACGATTTGATTTCAAACTCTGAAGAGAGACAGTAAGATGAAACGCACTGTTTCATTTAATTAAGGCATTTGGGCTTAATGACTGGGTTGATATCTACACCCTCCCCTCTGGGCCCAATTCTTGAATTATCTGATCAGAGTTGCTATTTGACACGCAAGTTTGTTTAATTTCTTTTTATTTCTTTTAATTGCTTCATTTCACATGGTTTAGAGATTAATTCATAAAAAATAGGAAATTAACTCAATTAATTCCAAACTTTTTTACCCTGATTAATGATTGAATCTAGAATTTTATAGATTAAAAATATTAGGAATTCATGTATTTTTTATTTTATTTGAATTTTTTGAATATTAATTGATATTAAAATGGCCATGGTTGATACCTTGTCTTGCTGAATTTTGTTTGAGCATTTGGTGATGATTCTTGCCTTGATTTTTTGTGTGTAGCTAGCATAGATATGCATGTTCCCCTAGTAATTTTCTCACATTTTTGTGAAGAATTTTAGGGCTAGTTTTAAGTTGAAACTTTAGGTGCTCTAGTTTTAGGGTTTAAGCTTGGTACCTTGTGATGTAGGTTTTATTTATAGGACTTGGTGGATGATTCAACCCCTGGATTTTGTATGGTAGATTCATGATTGAATTAGGTTCCCATAGTTATTTTTGTAGGATTTTACAATTGGTTTAAGCATTTTAGTTAGGATTAACTTTAGTACTAGGTTTTAGGTGATCCTAACTTGCTAATTCAACTAGAATGGTTTCTTTAGTTCCCTTATTTTGGTTTGAGTTAGTTTAGGTGTTAAGATTAGGGTTTGTAAGTAGAGCTTCTAGATAGATTCTCTTCTTTCTTAAACATGGAAGGTGTTGATCACTTCCATTCCTCCCTATGATGTAAGGTCCCCTTGTGAAGGCCTCATCCCTCCTTTGGTAGAATGTGTGGCTCTTCACAAGTTGGTAGAACCTTGAGGGTTCCTTTCTTTGATGATGGAATGCTTAGTGGTGACCTTTGGTCTTCACTCTGCTGTCTATTATCCAAATCTTGCTCTTGTTAGATGAATCTTTCTCCCTTGCTAGAGGATGGATCTCCTTGCTAGAAGATTGAAGATGCTAGAAGTTGCTACTTCCCAGTGTTTGAAGACTGCCATTGAAGCTGAAGCTTGAAGATCAGGAAGAGCAAGTTGATACTTGTGAAGAGAATTCAAATTGAAATTGAGAGCTGAAGCTTGAAGAAGAAGGGTAAGTTGATACTTATGTTGGATATATTGGAAGCTTGAAGAAGCAAGTTGACACTTGCCATTGAAGATAAAAAGCCTTGAAGAACAGTTGAAGATTGAGGACTGAACTGATGTCAGAGGAGCTTTGCTGTGAAGCTGTAGAGTGGTTGATCTGCTTTCTTTTCCTATCTGTTTGCTTGCTATGCAACTGTATTGATGTGACTTGTTTGATTTGCTTGATGCATTAGAATAAGTTCATATTTAGATTGATTTAAGCTAGGAGCATGATTGCACTAGAGGTTGAGTTGCTCCCTCTGCTTGTATTTTTACTGTATGGCTTTGCTTGCGGGTATTCGGTAGAGCCCAGCTCCCTTGCCTATGTGGTTTGTTATTTGCTTGATGGCATTTTACTTCTGCTGTATGATTGCAGTTATTGTGTTTGCTTGATAGCATGTCATTTCTTTTGTATGATTACAGTTATTCATATCTGGCTTAAGGTCGAGACGGGCTTGTGGAGGCTGATGCCCCACACACATTTCCTCCCTCACTTGCATTGCATGCATTTTACTGTCGTTTACTGTTTAAGCTGATGCTTTATCTGTTTCTGTTTATCATTGACATGATCCCCTAGGAATCTCACTTCCTTTGATAAGGAAGTGATGATTAGAACTTTAGGGTGAAACCTATGCATGATAACTTCTAGGAGTTCCCTGTTTCAAGCCTCAACCATAGGATGAATCCTTGGCATGACAACCTTAGGACTTGATAGTCTCCCCTTAGTTGAACCTGTTCGTTCTCTCTTCTCATCTCAAAACAAATTAAAATACAGTAATAAAGGTTAACTGACGTCGTACGTTACGAGCCTTAAGCTATCTGAGAAAGTATTGTTGGAGAGTTTCTTTTCAACAGTCTGGATGTTTAGTATGGCACCCTTTGGGTGACATGCGACGCATTCACTCTCAGGTCATAGTCTCTAGTGCGATATTAGTTGCAAACAACCATAAAAAACAGTTCTTCCGTAAAAGACAGAAAACAAACTTCAAACCTTTTTGCCCCGTAGGCCCATAATTCAAAGGAAGCTTTTCTGAAGGAAAGAGTGTCGTTAACTTCTAGTTCTACCGCAAACGGTAACGCCTAAGTCTCCAAGGGTCGAGCTGCGTACACCAAACTGTTGGAACTGTTTGTTAACCCTACTCGATAAAACAGATGAATCTAATCCCCGTAAGCCGTATTATCCCAAACTACGTAAGCTCTGATCTCTCATACCTGTTGAGAGTACGTAGGCACAATACTGACGTATTGGCGAGCCACCTTCACCCATCCGTAACCCGTAGTTAGCCGAACTATGTTGACTCTGATTTCTCATTCTCTGATGAGAATACGTAGGCATAAAGTGTGACGCTTTGCCGAGTCATTTTCTTTTCTTTTCAAACCAGCCTTGATAGGTAGATAGTAAATAAACCCGCCAGGTAAACGTAAACAAGCGTGGATCCCATCGAGTACGATGGACGTGAGGGGTGCTAATACCTTCCCCTTGCGTAACTGACTCCCGAACCCAGACAACGGTTGCGATGACCTTGTCTTATACCTTTTCGTCAGGTTTCTCCGATCGTTTCCTTTCCTGTTCTGAGGGATAAATAACGAAAGGTGGCGACTCTTTTGTTTTTCCGGCACCTTATTTTCGCGGTAGCGACATATATGTCAAATGATTTATATTTAATTTTAAAATATGTGCCATTTTGAAAAGATTCTCGATCAATTGTTTGGCCAACTGAGGGAATAACTAGTACCTTTTTTAAGAAAATAAAATACAATATTGTAGTTGTTGAGAATCGAAGTCTGTACCAGCGCTACTTTTCCCAATGGGTTCTTGCCCAACCGAGGGGAAAATCGTATTTTTTTTTTTAAATATAGAAATAAAAAGGGAGGGTGCCTATTCGAATATATCTCAGCTCAGCTCAGTATCCAACCGAAGCTCGTTGCGAAATATATATTTTGTAGTAGTGTTGTAATATATATTGTCAAGAACAAAGAAAATACAACTTTGGTTGTAATATCTAGTTTTTCTTATTAAAAATTCTGCTTTGAAAGTATTTTCTATGGCAAGCGGAAGCAAATTCAGAATGGACACCTGTCTATCTGAACCGTTATTAAAAGAATTGGATATGCGTATATATCGTAATAAACATATGCTAAAGATGAGAAGGGAAATCAAATTTTGAATTAAATCATACAATGCAAATGATTTCTAATGAAATACAAAAATAAGCTTGACTCAGGAAATATATTGAACACTTAGTGTGCAGTCAATTTATCAAACACTTGGTGCGCAATATGCCAAGCTTAATTATCTTTATGTTGAAGGTATGAAAAATCAAATGCAATTGTTAAGATTGTAATACTTTACAAAAGTAGTTTAAGATACTTCAACACAACCAGAATTTTTAGCCAATCAAATTACTCACTAAGTATATTATTAATTATGTGTGTGTGTGTGTGTGTGTATATATATATTATTGTGAATCGGATACCTTCAAACAAAGTATAAACGGTTTCTTAATGATCAAGAAACACACAAGGGTTAGGGTTAACAAAGAAAACAAGGTAAAACAACAAGGAACAACAAGGATTGGTTATTAAAAAAATAACTAATTAAATTAATAAAGAAACACACAAGGGTTAGGGTTAACAAAGAAAACAAGGTAAAACAACAAGGAACAACAAGGATTGGTTATTAAAAAAATTAATAAAATAACTAATATATCATTTATTAATTTTAATATTTTAAAAACTAATCATTATTAAAAAAAACTAATTAAATTAATTAAAAATAAATATAAAAATTAAAAACGAAAAAAGAAATACTCCATCCAAAATGACAAACCCCTAAAGAAGTTCTAACGCATCTGACATCTAAGATAGAGTGTAGCATTTAAAATAAAATAAAATTAGAAAAGGTAAAGAAAAAAAAAGTGATATTGTTTGGATTTTTTATCAAATGATGGCATTTTGAGACATTATTTTCAACCATGTGCCATTGTGGTCAAATGGATTGTATTGGTGTTATTTGTTACATTGGCATAGCTTATGCCTGCTGTTTATCAATACATTCTTTCCTTTGCTGCTTCAAAAAAAAACATTGGATTCATGTGCCATAATTAGATATAAAACCCGTCCAAAAGCTGTCAAATCAGTTTCTATAGGCTGCAAATTTTACTATAAAGGTATTTGAACAATAAAGTGCATAACTTGAACTACTTCAACCACAGGGTCAAAGGAATACAAGGGTGACTTGTCCATATCAAAATTCACATTGTAGTCAATTAGAAAAAATGACTTAATTCATTTCATAAAAGCCCTTCACAAAAACATTGTATAAAGCACTTTCATAGTATCAGTTTTATCTATAAATTGACACCTGGAACCATAGAGTGTAGTTATTGCCATCTAATTTGATGTCGATCGATGCAATCGTGTATGTTGTAGAGTATAGAAGTAAAAAAATTAAAAATGCAAAGTATAGAAATATATAGATAATGAAATAAATTCAGAACGAATAGAATTCCATCATTTCATCCATGTATTGTAGCCAATTTTACCGGATTATCTCATTACCAATTAGTCCATCCGTCCTACAATGAACGACCCATTTAAAATAAAAGATTAATAAGAAGAAATCAAAATTAAAAAGCAAAGCAAAAGTGATGATATGCAACCATTATTATATTTGACATTAACATGTCTCCTTTTCTTATTCTTCTTCTTCAACTTGTCACAAGTGAATGCTCTCTCAAGCTGATCCACCCTTTATGTGAGAGATGTGAGAAGTGATGTTTCTTTCTCATTCTTCTCAAACAATTGTGTCATCATACACATCATCTTCTCATTCTCATCCATCATCTTTCTCAACATTTTCCTATTCTCCTCTGCTTCCTCCTCACATACAATTACATTTATACCCTCCTCTTCTTTAAAATCCACAATGTTCTCCTCGATTCCTTCCTCCACCAAATTTATACACACTTTCTTCTTTATCTTCTACCTCCATCTTCTTTTCATCCTCATCTCCACCCTCTTCCTCTTTTACCTTCATCAAACAATCATCATCTTCTTTTCACATTTATCCTCATCACTATTAACCATTCTTCACTTCATCCACCAAACATTCCATTTTTTCACCTCCACAATATTTGGATGACTTTTGAAGAATCCTTTTTTGTTATCATAGGAAAGTTGTACAGAAACTTTCTTCTCTTATCTCTTTTGATTCTGATGAGATTGTTAATCATTATGATATCCTTTTCAATCTATCTTTCATGTGAGCCAAAACTGATGCATACAACACACTTCCATAAGCATCATCTAAGTCTTGAGTGGCTTCACATTCTAACAACAAGTTAATCAGTTTGCCTTGATAGAAAAGTTTGGACAGTAACCTTGCATAAGCACTATTTTTAAGCTTCTTGGAGGAGTCTTTAATGGATTCATATAAATGATGGAAAATGTAAGCAAGAAGATTTAACCTCTGATTAGTTGAGAGATACCAGAGAAACATCTTGTGGTCCCAAGAAATTTGATCAGAACTACCATAACGAGGGATCAAACATCCAATGAGAATTTTGAACAGTAGTTTTTGTTCCAGATGCATATTCTTCACTTTACCAAAATCATCTTTCTTTTTTAATAGACATTTCTTAATATCCTTATCATAAATTCCTCCATCCTTTGAGTTTAGAATCACCATACCTTTATTCTTAGCTCCAATCAACTGAGCAATATTATCCTAAGTGATCAAAACCTCTATACCCATTACAGTAGATCTAATTTCAACGCAGTTGAATTCTTTTAGACCCATTTTTGCTATTGAATTTTAATTCAAACTTATGTCATTTTCTATAGCAATTCTCTCTAACCCAAAAATATTTTACCAGAGTTAGGTATGTTTGTCCATTTAGCATGTCGAAAAATTTCATCTATCCTTGAGACTCAAAGTACTTCTTCAACTGACAGCCATTTGGAGAAAAACTTTCAAAATTAATCACTTGCTCAATAAGAAGCTTTAATCATTTTGATTAAGCTAAGTAGCCTTTAGTTTGATCTCAAGGTCTTGCATGGAATTAATGTTTAATGGAGTGATAGAGGATGCCATAGAGAAGGTAAAAGGTTTTTCTAGGGTTTATAGTTAGTCTCATACCTCGAAAAAAGCATGATCCTTCGCGAATGGTCGCGGAAAACAGAGTCGCCACCAAATTTTATTCATTCCAAGATGGAATAGGAAAATATCGAGAAAAACTTTAGGGAAAGAACATGGTCATTGCAACCAAGTCTTAGCACCCCTCACGTTCGTTGTACTCAACGTGAACCTCTTGATTCGATTCATGAGAAATGTTAGCTAAGTTTGTTTTTTTTCTTCTAAAGGAATAAAGCGAAAAGGTATGGGTAAAGGTTTAGATTGCTAAGGGAAAATGGGTTGGTTGTAGATTTGAGTGCTCGCCAAGGATTGGGGCCCTTGTGCCTACGTACCTTCACTTGAAAGAAGTGAAGAATCATAACATTCGTAGTTCGTGGGACTTCGAGAGAAAAAAGAGGATGTTGCTCGCTAGGATCTCGCAATCCTATGCATACGTATTCTCATTGACAAATGAGAAATCAGAGTGTCTGTAGTTCGGACTACATATGTTGGTTTGTTTTATCGAGAGATGCTTAGTCGCATTCGACAAAAAATCTTGCTTTACCCAAACAAGTGCAGAGAAAACGCTTGCATCACTTTGAATGTATTTCCATATATCAACATTAATGGGAAACACGCCACTTATCTCGACTCAAATAGGTTACGGACGAAGCAATGTTTTGTGTCGTCTCAAGACACCATATCTGAGGTTTATAAAAAGATTTCACGAATCACACGGCGGCGAGAAGTTGAATTAATATGTTGATATTTTGTTTGGATGAGGATTACTTAAAGTTTAAGAAAGGCTCCTCGGGCCCAAGTAATCGGGAAAGTGAGTCGAAGGTCCGACTCTCTCTCTCTTTTTCACCCTTAATTATGAAAGAGTTTTGATATAGCTAGAGTAAGTTACGAATGACGATTACTCAAAGCTTAAGAAAGGCTTTTTGGGCCCACGTAATCAGGAGAATGAGTCAAAGGCTTGACTCTCTCTTTTTCATCTAAGTGATTGAGAAAATAGATTTGATTTAGTAAGAGTAAATTAAACGGATGACGATTACTCGAAGCTTAAGAAAGGCTCCTCAGACCCAAGTAATCGGGAGAGTGAATCGAAGGATCGACTCGCTCTCTCTTTTTCAACCTTAATTGTGAAAGAGTTTTGATATAGTTAGATTAAATTAAGAAAATGACGATTACTCGAAGCTTAAGAAAGGCTCCCCAGGCCCAAGTAATCGGGATAGTGAATTGAAGGCTCGACTCTCTCTCTTTTCCATCTAAGTGTTTGAGAAAATAAATTTGATTTATTTATTGTGAAATAGTTTGATGTAGGGTCGTCTTATAAATATTTTAAAGAAGATAATTGTTCGAGCTTAAGAAAGGTTCCTTGGTCCCAAACAATTAAGGAGAGAAATCGAAGGCTCCATTCCAACTCCATTTTCGTCTTTTATTGAAATATGGTCTAAGTATAATTAAGTTCATTAAGTTGACTTTGATAAAATGCTCGATATTGATCGAGGTTTTAAATTTACGTGTAAAATGGAGTGAGGATTTGAACTAAATGGTAAAGAAGTCCTAATAGATTGGGTAAGGTCGATGGCGAGGCAAAAGCGCTCGACTTACAAGTTGGGTATGGTTTGTACCTTAGGATATCGACTCAAATCATCATATAAATAAACAAGTAAAGGAAAGCAATTGAATTGAATTTTAATCGTGTGCACTAGCAAAATGGGCTAGTGTTCTAAATGGCCAACTAGAAGTAATTGATCGAATAGGTCTTACTGTAAGAAAGCCCAAGAGTAAGCTAAAAATGTTGTGTATGGTGACCATGAGGTGGATGGCAATGCTTAAAAAGCAGTCGACTTACAAAAGTGTGAAAGATGGCTCGATATGAATCGAGAATTTATTTCGATAATGGTTTATGTTATGCAAGTCCCTAAGGGTGCTCCTAGTAAGCAAAACCATAATCAATGAAAATCAAGTAAAGAACATACATCGAATTGGGAGCGGAGCACATACAAAGTACACGAGATTGCGAGAAATAAAAGGTTTCATTGTCAGGTACCCCAAGAGGAAGTCATATCTGTGCTAGTGTCCTAAGCTAAAGTAATAGAGAATAGAGATAATCAAGATCCACAACTCATTTGCTAGGGTTTTTGTACAATGTCTCAATTCCATGATGCCCAAAGATAGTAACCATAGTCCACCACTTAAAAGTCTTTTAGGGTTTCAATAAATTTATCACGTTTTTGTGTTTTTCTTGAATAAGACGAAAATGACAAGATCAATATGAAAAATGATAATATGATGACAGTGATATATAGACAAAAAGATGCAGCAGGAAAATATTGGACGAAAATTAAAATCAGTGGTTAAACGGATGAATCATATTCACATTGGCGCTAAGCACTCGTAGGACGAGCTATGAGGAAGATCATGCTATAGGAGGTCGCGCTATCAATGATATTTGTGCTAAAACACGATAGATAAATGATATTTAAATCATTCTCAAAGAATCGTGCCACACGAAAAGAAAAGAAAACGGTCTCGTCTTAATCACAAACTTTCATCGATTAATCGAAGGTAACCTATCACGATCCCAAAGTGTAAAAAATTATCTCAATGATCAATCCTTACATATTTGAAATAACGAAGGTTAAACAACCTCGATAACTAACATCCATGATACTTAGACTTCATCGACCAAAATGAGACAAAGGGAAGTCAAATCAAATGACATGAAAATGAATAAGAAAATGAAATATTATATACATGAAATATTATAATAAAAGATCAATAATAATTTCCTTTTTGTAAAACAAATCTAGATGTTTGTTTTGAAGAAGTTGTGTAGTGGCTGGTTGCGAGGTGGTAGTAGCTTTAGTATTGTGTTAGCCTTTTTTGTTACAATTTTTGCAAAGTAATGGGCTTGTAGTATTTTGTGTGGGGTGAGCTTTTTTGTCATTGTAATAACTTTGGAAAGTTTGGTAGAATGGTAATTCGAATTTAACTTGTATAAATTGAACGTGGACATTGTGTTCGAAATTTGAATTTGCATTTGGATTTGAATTTGAAATTTGAAATCTTGACTTTAAAAATGAAACTTTGACATGAAATTGGAATTTTGTAGTTTGGATTAGAATGAACTTGAATTGGATTGAAGTTAGAATGAAATTGGTCACTTGAACTAAGTTGTGAATTGGAAAGATGAACTTGAATTTTGTTGAATTGAAACAAGCTTGAATGAAACATATTGAATTGAAATTTTAATTAATTGGATTGAATTTGGAATTTGAATGGAATTTGGAAAAGGTTTGAATTTAACTTGACTAGAACTTGAAATGAAATTGAAAATATGAAGCTTGAACACTTGAACTTTGACATTTGAATTAAAATAAAATTGAATTGGAACTGATTTAAAATTGAAACTTGAGATCGATGAAATGGTTTAACTTGGTTGAGTCGTCCAAAGTTCATTGAATTAACTCCAAACATAACCACTTGTAATCATTCTTAAACATCTTTGAAATCTCCTTAAGAACCAATTTGGAAATGACATGAAACCTCAATTCAAATATTGAGAAATGATTACAAACGAACCACTTGAAACAAATCTTGAATACGTGACACCCTTGACTTGCATCAACAAATCATCCTTGAAATCAATTTTCAGCATCTTGAATTCTCCATCAAAGTCATGTCAGAAATACATTGAAACCTTGAATCAGTTCTATGAGAAATAACACCACATCCTGATTCCATTTAGCAACAGTCTTGAATTGAAATCTTGAATTCTCTATGACAAGAACATGAACCACATAATTAGGACTTGAAATAACTGACTGAATGTCTTAACTTTAAATGGCTCTTGCAGCTTGACTTTATCAGACAAACTTGAACTTTGCACAAAATCCTGATCTGGATCCTCAAACACAAGTACTTGAATTCAATCCACGCTTGTCCTCAAAGTAGCCAATGGCACAAACAACCTGAGATATGAACAGAAGTGCCACCGCACCAAAACCCAAATTGACAGTGAACTTAACCTGGTGCTTATCCACCTTGAAACAACGTCTTTGCTACAACCTGATAACTTGATACTGAAACAAACCACTTTTTCGACCAATATTATGTCAAACTTCCACTAAATTTAAAACCACACCACACACACCTTTGACTTAATAAATTTGCCTGATCCTTGATTCGATTCTTGCAAAACCTGAGTTTAGATAACAAGAAAACAAAAGGTACATAATCTGTATGCACAATGGTTAGATGACATGAATAATGGATATGATGCGCATATGATGAAAATGCTATGCTATGTATGGTATGGCGACTCAGAGTCAAAATTAGGGTGTAATAGTTAGAGCACAAGAGTGACAGTGATAAAGGTTGTGTGTGTTGGGAGAATTAAATAGCATTAAAAGGATTTTAAACATACAAATATTTAAAAAAAATTCAATTCCTTTCAAATTCAAGTCACCAATAATTTCAAGCATGCTAAAGACAATTCTGATAGGTGTAAAGAGTGATATAGGTGCAAAAAAAAATTACACTCTTTGTGCATGTGAAAAACAAAGATTTCTTTAAGCAAGATTCTAAATCAGAAAATTTTCAGAGATTATCTTAGATCAAAATTTTTGCTTACTAAAAACCTTGATTAAGACAGTCTCTGACAATTATCAGATTCAGATTCTCTACTTGCAATCAAGCATAAACCACTAAGTTCAGAAAAAAATTTCAACTACATAACTCTTGAGAGAATTATTAGATGAATCAGCTCAGTGAAGAACAAAATATATAAATTTGTTCTGAACAATAGTAATAGAGCTTTCTTCAAAAGTAAAAAGAATTCTTTGTTTCAGCATAAGATATATATTGCCACAAAAGATGAGAATAACCACTACACTAGTTCAGAATTTTCTTAAGATACTTTCTTCTAAGATATCTAAGCATGAAGATTACTTATGCTGAAACATCTTGTATAGAAAGTTACACTTGAAATCATGAATAATAAAACTTACCTGGATGATGTTTATGATTCTGGATCTGAAGTCGGTTTTGAAGTATTTTTGACTTATTGACGAGTCATCATCTTGAACTATCCAGTTCCATTGAGAAGAAGACAAGTTTATTTTAGTAGATTCCTTCATCTTGTAGCCACCCTTCTTTTTATATTAAAATTAAAATGAACTTTCCTCACAAGATCTTTGTCTGCACCACTGTAAAGTGTTGTGCACAGACCAGGCTCTGATACCAATTGAAGGTGAGGAAAATACACAAGAAGGGGGGGTTGAATTATGTTCACCAAAATAAAAATATTTCTGCTTCTGAACAGAGTTCAGACTCTAAATGTTTGTTCAAAATCTGATCATACATGCAGCGAAACAATATATCAGAAGTAGAATAAACTAAACACATAACACAATAGATTTATCTTGGATCCTCTCCTAATTGAGAGTACTCCAGTCCCCTTTCCTTGCAAGAGGTTTTCCATTATAATCAACCACATGATTACAACTACTTATGCACTTAAGCATAAGATTTTCACTGCTCAGACCTATAGTCTAAGACTTCCCTGCTCAATTAGAACCTGACCAAGACTTCCTGCTTAGATCCTCTGATTCTAAGACTTTCCTTGCTCAAACCACCTGATTCAAGGCTTTCCTGCTTAGACCCGCTGCCTAATAATTTCTTGCTTAGACACACCATCTAATACTTTCCTGCTTAGATACACCATCTAAGATGTGTTTTCTTAGACACACCATCTAAGACTTTCCTACTTAGACACATCATCTAAGACTTTACTGTTGAGATCCTCGATCTAAGATTTCCCTGCTCAGACACACTGTCTAAGAATTTCCTGCTTAATCAACATATATCAAGACTTTCAATGCTCTATCACACAATAGGAGACTTACTTGACTCAAGCTTTTCAACTAGAGACTTGATGCTCAAACACATAGTATAAGACTTTTAATATTATCTACTGAACAATATGTTTAGCAGAAAAGAGAACAAGGTGTATTTTATCTAAAATCAGAGGTACAAGGTGATAACCTTAACAAGAACCTTAAGCACTTAAGGTTTCCAGAGTATTCAATGTTTAGGAAACCTTAAGGCTATTTACAATTTACAACAATTAATAAAATATTATGCATATTCAGTAGCGTTACACATTGTTGCTCATTATTGATCTTGTTATTTCTTCATTCAGATAGAGACACTAAAAACCTTTATCTTCTTGAGCTTTCCTTCTTCCTTTTATTCCTTGTTAAAGATTCAAGTAGAACCTTCAACTCCTTATATAGCAGATTTCAAGGAACTAGCTGTTAATAGAAATAACTTGATCAAATGTCTATGTTCTTCTCGAAAGTACAAGAGACGTTGAGGGTGGATACACAAAAGATCTTGATCCATATGTAACTTGTATAACCAAAGTGTCTTTAGAAGTATCATGTACTATAGAGTTGTTGAGAGTAGTTATCCATAAAGCACGTCAACTTTTCTTGAGCCTTGTGATCATAGACTCTAGCTGACGAGTTGAGTTGACATTAACCCTAGCTTTTTGTAGTACAGATAGCTTCAACTTTGCTATATCTTGTAAATAGTCTTCAAAAGACAATACTATTACCAAGTGTAGAAATAATGAGTTGCTTCTTCTGATGCCGAGGCCTTCAGCTTCAGAGTTTCCATTAGACAACACTTAGCAAGAGTTCTTTCATATTCTGTGTCATCAGGACCACGTAGCTAAGCTTCACTCAAGTGTGTCTTCATATCAGATTCTGGTTGTATCTTTTAAGTGAGTGAACCTACATACTTGAACACACATTAGATAACACCATTGTTCTTGTAATACTTATGTTATCATCCAAACTAAGGATATATATCATGAATAGATCTTGTTCTAACAGCCATAACCTGTCTTACCTTGGTGTCCTATGAGAATCCATAACCTTTTTCTTTTCGTTACTTGAGAATCTATAACTTGTCTTATTTTGTTGTCATGTGAGAGTCCATAACTTTCTTCTAGTTCTATGAAAATCCATAACCTTCCTTTTTCATTAACCTACCACTCAGTTCTCTGAGAACCCAGAGTCGTTTCATTTTGGTACGTGAGAATCCGTAACCTACCCACTGTTTTTCTATGAGAAACCAAAACCTCTTTTTTTTTACGCACGGATTTGTAATCCTTCTTTTGCCCCATGAGAATCTAGAGCTTACCACTTCATTACAATTATTGTAAAATACCCTTTGGTTTGTTGTGTAAAAATCCAAAACTAACCATCTTTCTAAAAGTATCCCCAGTAAGTCATTTCACTTTATTTCATTAAATCCCCAGCGGACCTCATTATCTAGCCATCTCAGCAATCCCCATAGATTCAGCTTCACACTTCATATCCAAAATACCATGCTAGCGCTCATCTCATATCGCATCATAGCTTTAGCAAACCAAATAAAAGAGAAATAGTCTTTCATGCATTCATATCATATCATTTCATTTGTATTCAGGGACAAAATTCGGATCTTTTTAGTATTTAACTATCTCCCATTGCGATCATATGAAGAGTAACCATCTTCATATTCCCTAGTCGATGATATTCCAATAGGGCCAGCTATCACACTCCAATTTTAACCCTGATTCAATAAATTGATGCATTCATCATGACATTCTCATCATATGTATAACATAACATAAATTTCATCTCAAATAATAGCAACATCTTCATTATTGTTACCTTCACTTTTGTTGTTGTTGTTGTTGTAGTTCTTCTTCTTGTTTTCCCTTTTCAACTTCCGACAATACCTATTTTGATGTCTCCGCCTCGATCTGGTAACCTACGCCTCGAAATATGAAGAAGAACCTTATGACTTACACCTCAACTCCTTATTAAACATATTAATTTTAGCCAAGTTCATCGAGATGATACCATTCAGAGCGGAGTTAGACGAGGATGTCCTAAAAGTCTCCCAGGAATTAGACAAAGTACAAAGAAGCCACAAACCTTGAATGTCATAATCAAAAGTAAGATTCATCGCAGACAATTAATTTAGAATCCCTTGGAATCCCTTGGAATCCCTTATGAATATTTGACTTAATTCTCTTTATTTTATAATAACAAAGACTCACACACACGGGCTACTAACCCACATTCATTTGGCCACTACAAATAGGAGGGATAGCCTAACAAACTTGGCGTCGTCTGTAAGAATATCAAGTGTGAGTATTGTTAGAACAGTGGTCAAGTGTCGGGTTTTTGTTATCGTCTCCACAGGGAATATGAGATATTTCCGCCGTTCGACAGTTATTAAATTCGTAACTTTATAGTAAGAAAAGTTTTGGTTTTAAAGTAACGGTAGCTTTGCATATAAGTAAGAAATGCGATAAAATAATGGTTTGACGGTTTAAATAAAGATTGCCAAAGTTAGGGTTCGGTAATCACTTTGCATGCACATGTTCAATCAACATTGCATAAACTCCTTTTAATGATCAACACATTCACAATATCCTCTCAATATGATTATCTCTAACTCACATTGTGATATTTACCATTTTGATCCATTGTTGATTTCTCACACAATCTGTCAAAATGACAACTTTAAAGTTTAACATTTTAAGTGAACAAAACCATCCAAGATTATTTCTAGCTCAAGAAAAGAGAAGGATGAGAACCTAGGTCAAGAGTTGGGAAATATCTCTCAATCATTAACCAACACAAAAGATTGTAAATGAAACAAGGTTTTCACCATATATTAATCTTCCAAGAGTTTACAAATGAGGATCATCCATAAACATACAAAGTTTAATGATTACCTACATCTAACCTTGACAAAAAGATGAACTTAGCTACTCATTCTCATGGGTAGCTTGAACAAGAAGAAAATGGAGAAGATGAAGAACATCCACTTCAAAGGATTGATGATGGATGTGTTTCCACTTCTCAAGATTACAAGATGAGCCAAAAAGCAAGAAAAACTAAGCTATCTTCAATTCTAGGTCAGAAAATGTTATGTTGCAAATGTTCTAAGTGTCTTCCAAAAGTAGCTAAAGCATGGTACTTATAAGGCACTAGAAAGTGTCAAAAAGTAGCTCTGTTTTCGCCCATTCTCCAGGCGAACATAAAATATCTTGGCACTTCAAGGTGTCCAACAAGCAAACCGCCCTTCTGGTGTGTCGCACCTTCACCAGGCGAAGCAAAACATTCGCCAGGCGAACATTCGCTGGCATCACTCACCAGGCGAATTTTGTGTTGATTTGCTACTGGAATTGCAAGAGGAAAGCTGAGACTTCTTCGCCGTAACCTTCGCCAGGCGAACGGTAGCGAAGCTTCGCTGGAACCTTCTCCTGGCGAACTTTCTGCCCTTTAGGTCTGGGAGTTTATTCTGAATTATTCGCCTTGGCTCGCCAGCACTCGCCGGGCGAACCTTCGCTGGAACTCGCTGGGCTTCGCCAGGCGAATGCTCTGATCTTTCAACTTTCTTCAGGAAGCTTCAAATTCATTCCTTCCAAGGTGCTCCTATTAGTGTCAAACCTGCATACTTAACAACAATATTACAAACACCATTCACTTGAATCACAATAAAATGAAACTAAACAAATTCTACTACTAAATCAAACACTACTAGATAAAAAACAAGTAAAAACACTATTAAAAATGGTCAAATATATACAACATTTGGGATCTAACAACTCTCCCCAACTAACTTATTTGCATGTCCTCAAGCAAAGTATGCCTCTCAAAACAAAAAGGAGGATTTGCTCAAGAACCAATTCATTCAAAGTTAAAATATTCGGCTCAAACACACAACAAATACAACAAGTTAAACATTACACAATTCCACAATAGATAATGTACGAGAACTTGATTCTAAAACAAATCAAACAATGCTTCAAGAAACAACTAATTCTCATGACATGTCATTCTAACACTCCACTTTGAAAAAGGATTGAAGTAAAACGCGCAAGCAAGCGTGGGACAAAAATTCACTCTAATGACAAATAATGGAATACCACACAATTCATGCAATATCTAAACGCTCACAACAACATTACGAAGTTAAAGATCACATAGGACTTCAACGGTTGTAGCTTGGTCGGGTTACAAAAAAGGGTCATTTATAAGGCCATTGACACGAAATTGCCGATGCTCGAGAACACTCACTATACAGGAATTTACAACATCACCACTTCATTCATCAAATTCCTACAAATGTCAACCCTCACAAGTCTTTTGCACAATTATTTTCTTTTTCTTTCCTTCAAGCAAGCATACTCTTTTTTTCCTTTTTTTTCTTTTTTTTTCATTGTGTTCTATTTCTCTTTTCTTTTGATTATTTCAACAATCTTTATTCACACCGCTTGCTTGAAAGATTTTCACAATTTTCTCGACTTTCTCTATTCTCCCCAACTAAATTCCAACTCCACCCAAAGTGAATGTTCCAAGCTTTTACAGCAAGAAAAACAATTTAAGCATAACAAGGTTCAAGAAGAAATCGAAAATTAGAAACTCGAAAGGCTCAAAAGGGGCTAACGAAAGTCACACTCCTCACAGGACGTGTATGGAAATGGTTGTGCTCTATACAAACAAGTGCCTTGATCCTCTCTAAAACTTCCACAAAATTATAAAGAACAAAAGATAGAGCATGAATTATAAGTATACACAAAATTCATCATCCATCCATAGCATATATACAATTAAAGGGAGGATTCTTTCATTTGTGGTTTAGGATCTAAATGACATATCAAGTCTCAAAGTTGCAAAAAGAAGCAAAGTTACAAAATTGTTCAAAGAATAACAAGTTCTAAAACATTCTAAATTCTAGAATAAGGTAATAAGTACCTTGCCAACAAATTTGTGAGACGATAATATCATCGTCGTCCCACTTTGAACGAAATTTTTGCATATCTACAAAAGACACTAAATGTCGACAATAGGGTGTTAAAATATTCATAACACAACCACCCTTAGATAAAACTTAACATAAAACTTAAACAATAAAGAAATAATAATAATAATAGTAAAAAAACAAAATATGCTAATAATAATAATAATAATAAAAGATAACACGGTGTATAACACCAACAAAGTCAAAAGTACCTTAAAAGGTACAAGTACAAAATAGAATCTCAATCCCAAAAGTACATCACAACAACTGAAAGGAAATACAAGATAAAAACAAGAGCAGGATAAAAAAAACTTCACTTTGTAGCACAAAGGAAGTAACAAAACACCAAACACCAAGAGATCACTCCTCCTCAGACATGTCATAACCATCATCATCTTCACCGCCCTCCTCATCGTCATCATCCTCACCCTCTCCCTCATCACCAGCAGGATCATCATCCTCAGCATCCTCCCCCTACCAAAACTGGGCCTGTCCACAGGCCATGCAACATGCTCAAGGAATTGCTCCCTTGTCATCATCGAGTGGTTGTCGGTAGGGTCACGTATCTACAGCTGCAAAAGCTGCATGGAGTCATGCAGATCACAAGTGGCACGCTGCTGAGCGGCCATCCAATCCCAATTATAAGTACAAATTTCCTACTGGAATGGGTAGAAAGCAGGAGTAGCCTAACCAGAACCAGAAGTTCCACCGGCACGCCTGCCGGCATCAGTACCGGCACCAAAAGTCTCACCAACAGCCGACCTAGCTCTACAAAACTTGTCAACATATTTATCATCAATCGCCGCAGGAATAGTCACCTGTCTCCTTTGAGGTATATCCACTCCAGCATAAGCACAAAGTGACATAATGAGGCACGGGAAGGCTAGCGGGGCATCCTTGCGAGCCGCTATACCTCCACGTCCACTGAGGACAACAGCGTGCATCTTATCCGCAATGATGCAGGCAATATCAATCTGAACATTCTGCAGGATCGAGTGAATCAGATGTGCAATAGGCAAGGGCACTGAACTGTGATGGGACCTTGGTACAACGTTGGTAAGAACAAACAACAGGATCAGTTGCACCAGAGGTTTCATCTCAGTGCAGAGGTACCGAATAGCTACTCCAGAAGAGTTTCGCACCACACTACGGCCGTCTAAGCACAAATCTTTGGTCATAGAATCCACATCCTGATGCTTATTCAAATCACGATGATACTCGTCAATCCGGCTACCTGTGAGAGAAAGAGGGTTACCCAAACATTACTAATTACCCGCCGATCAAACTATACCACGACCCCACGGACCATTGAGGTCCAACTGAACACCTCACCATCATCCGGGAGGGCGTTAGCATAAAATTCTCAGACTATCTCAGCGTTGTACCCATCCAAAGGGGTCATCAGTCTCTCCCACTTCTTTGTCACAAACAGGGCATCAATAGTGCGGTATTGCCCGGTTTCACTTAGTTGAAACCTTTTTTCTGCCATGATAGTCCTTCTCTCAAGGGCCTCGTAACGAGCAGCATGTGTGGCACCACGGAACCAATCTTGATCAAAACGGATTGGGACGGTGCGAGAAGTCGAGGCCTTTCTTTTGTTTGCGTTCATCATCTTGGGTCCCATCTGAAAACAATGTTAAAAAAAACAAACATAATAGAAACAAGATGTTAGAAAGGGACAGGAAGCAATAAACAGCAAAGAAAGAGACATTATGCTGCATTCGCCTTGGTTCGCTGGGCGAATCTTGGCGAATGCTCGCTACCATTCGCCAGGTGAATGCCAGCGAAGGTGCAAAAATGCAGACAAACAGCACTTCTGCAATTGTGTTAGATGCAAACCAAAGGTGTTCTATCCCTCATTCTCATTACCAGAAGCAATTCGAACATGCATGCACTAATTTTCACAGAAAAAGAGAAATGGGTTTCTTAACCTAACACAATTTCAGAAGCATATTCAAGGATCCCACAACATAAAAGCACAGAAGTAGAAGAAAACAACAATAACAATGCACAAAGTGAAAGAAGAATAAACAAGAGAACATACCTTAGGATTGAAATTGAGGAATTCGCAGCAAGCAAAACAAGAGAGAAAGTTGGGAGGGAATGTGAGAGTGAGGCAATGAAAAGAGGCAAAGGGAGGTTAGGGTTTTCAGAATTGAAAGTGTAACGGTTAATGGGCCCATATGACCCATCCAAATTCCCCAACTTAACTGATGTGGCAAGCCCTATTCCGCTACCTTCGCCAGGAGAAAGCTAGCGAAGCTTCGCTTTTACTCGCCAGGTGAATACTCGCCAACATTCGCCTGCCGCATTGCTCCACTTCACAAGTCCACAGCCAACCTTTCTCAAAATGCATAAAATGAACATAAAAACATGTAAATACTTACAATGTTGAGGTGCCTCTCAACAAGCGCTTGTTTAACATCGGATAAGCTCGACGGTCCAAGATGCTCACTCCGGAACATCTAGACGGAAACTACAGCTTTGTCGGTCCACAAGACCGCCAAGGTATACCTTCAACCGCTGACCATTCACTGTCCAGCTGTCCTTTTTCTCCAAATCCTCAATGACAACTGCCCCGAAAGTTTTTACCTCTTTAACACGGAATGGTCCAGACCACTTTGACTTTAATTTTCCCGGGAACAATCTTAACCTGGAATTGAACAATTGTACAAGCTGCCCCGATGCAAATTCCTTCTTACGGATCTTCTTATCATGGTATTCCTTCATTTTCTCTTTGTACAACCAACTTGAGTGGTATGCGGCATTGCGCATCTCTTCCAACTCAAGAAGTTGCACCTTCCTCTTTTCACCTGCTAACTCTTGATCAAAGTTTAGAAATTTTAAAGCCCATAAGGCTTTATGATCCATTTCAACCGGCAAGTGGCAAGCTTTGCCGAAAACTAATTGAAACGGAGTCAACCCAATTGGAGCTTTATAGGCCGTGCGATACGCCCATAGAGCTTCATCCAACTTTTGCGACCAATCCTTCCTTGAGTTCGACACGATTTTTTCCAAAATTATTTAAATCTCTCTATTCGAGACCTCAGCTTGACCATTTGCCTGCGGGTGATACGGAGTCGTCACTTTATGCGTTACACCGTAATGTTGCAAAACTTTTTCTAACGGTGCATTGCAAAAGTGTGACCTCCGTCACTAATCAACACCCGGGGGGTTCCAAAATGGGAAAAAATATTTCTTTTTAAAAAGCTTATGACCGTTTTAGAATCCGTCCTTGGTGAGGCAATCGCCTCAACCCACTTTGACACATAGCCAACTGCCACCAACAAGTATTCATTTCCAAAAGAGGGTGGGAATGGTCCGACAAAGTCGATACCCCAACAATCAAACAATTCTACCTCTTGGATATTTTGAAGAGGCATTTCGTCTCTCTTTCCTATCCCACCACTCTGTTGACAATTGTCACAACTTTGTGCATGGGCATTTGCGTCTTTAAAAATAGAAGGCCAATAAAATCCCGATTGAAAGACTTTATTTTCCGTTCTAGCCCCATTGAAATGACCGCCATAAGGCGAGTTGTGACAGTGCCATAGAATACTTGGGCCTCATCACCCGTAACACACCTTCTTAACAAATTATCACCTTCTAGCTTAAACAGATAAGGGTCATCCCACACATAGTACTTGGCATCCGAGAGGAATTTCCTCTTTTGATTAGGAGTTAGGTCGAGCGGCACAAAACCACTCGCCTTGTGGTTTGCAAAATCTGCAAACCACGGCCTCACTTGAACTCTAAAGAGTTTTTCATCAGGAAACTCTTCTCGGATTTCCTTTTCTAAAGTAGTCACCTCCATGTTGACAAGGCGAGATAAATGATCTGCTACCAAATTTTCGGACCCTTTTTTGTCTTTAATTTCTACATCAAACTCTTGCAACAAAAGGATCCAACGGATAAGCCTTTGCTTTGAATCCGGTTTGGTTAGCAGATATTTTATCACCGCATGGTCGGTATAAACAATCACTTTAGACCCAATGAGATATGACCTAAATTTTTCAAGTGCATACACTATTGCAAGCAATTCTTTTTCTGTTGTGGCATAATTAATTTGCACCTCATTAAGAACCTTGCTTGCATAGTGTATAGCATGAAAATTTTTGTCTTTTCGTTGGCCCAACACCGCTCCAATAGCATAGTCACTAGCATCACACATTAGCTCAAAATTTGAATTCCAATCCGGAGCAACTATGATTGGAGCGGTGACCAATTTTTGTTTCAAAATCTCAAAAGCTTTTAAACATTCATCAGATAAGAGAAATACCTGGTCCTTGGCCAGCAAGTTACTCAAAGGCCTAGCCACCTTTGAGAAGTCTTTGATGAATCGTCGGTAGAAACCGGTATGCCCAAGAAAGCTTCGGACACCCATTATGTTAGCTGGAGGAGGCAACTTCTTGATCACATCAACCTTAGCATGATCCACTTCGAGCCCTTTTGACGAGACTTTGTGACTGAGAACAATCCCCTCCGTCACCATAAAGTGGCATTTCTCCCAATTTAGCACCAAATTAGTCTTCACACACCTTTCAAGCGTGGTTTCTAAATTTTCCATACATAAGCCAAAAGAACTACCAAACACTGAAAAGTCATCCATGAAAACTTCCATTGTTTTCTCTATAAGATCGGAAAAAATGGCTTGCATGCATCTTTGGAAAGTTGTCGGCGCATTACATAACTCGAAGAGCATTTTGCGATAAGCGAAGATTCTAAACGGACACGTGAAAGCCGTCTTCTCATGATCGGCCGGGTCAACCGCAATTTGGTTGTACCCGGAATAGCCATCTAGAAAACAATAGAATTGTTGTCCCGAGAGTCTCTCTAACATTTGGTCCATGAATGGAAGTGGGAAGTGGTCTTTCCGAGTTGCGGTATTCAACCGCCTATAGTCAATACACATTCTCCACCCCGTTGCTACCTTTGTTGGGATCAACTCATCTTTCTCATTACGAATAACGGTAATGCCATCCTTTTTAGGAACCACATGCACCGGACTCACCCAAGGGCTATTCGAGATAGGCTAGATCATTCCCGCATCCAATAATTTGACAACTTCCTTCCTAACAACCTCTTTCATTGTAGGATTTAAGCGGTGTTGTGGTTGAGCCACCGACTTAAAATCCTCCTCCATTAAAATTTTGTACATGCAATAGGAGGGACTAATTCCTTTGAGATCGGAAAGAGTCCACCCCATCGCTTCTCGATTCTTCTTCAACACATCAATTAAACGGGATTCTTCACTTTTGGATAAAAGGTTGCTTATGATAACCAGCTTTTCTTTGGTTTCATCTAGGAATGCATACTTCAAGTTATTTGGTAACTCCTTCAATTCAATCATTGGCTTTTCATCTTCAACCTTCTTTTTCAACACTTCCTCCTCCACTTCCCATGGTTGCAAATCTTTAAAATTATCAAGTTCCTTGAGGCATTCTTCGAGGGCTTGTTCTTCTTCAACGGTAAAAACTTCAAAAGAGTCATCAAGGGCTAGCTCCATGGGAGTTATGTCATAAACATGTTTTGCAACTTCAAAGGTGGCTTCTTCAATTACATCAATACGGAAACTATCACGTTTGTCATTTGAGTGCTTCATTGCTTCAAAAAGGTCAAAAGTGACTTCTTTGTTTTGTACCCTCACCTTCATTAAACTGTCGTCTACATCAATCATCATACGAGCGGTTTTCATGAATGGTCTTCCGAGAATTAGCGGCGCATCATCGTCTTCCTCCATATCAATGACAATAAAATCAACCGGAAAGAAAAACTTGTCAACCTTTACCAATACATCTTGAGCTACTCCATGAGGGTGAGTAGTAGACTTATCGGCCAATTGCAACGTCATGCGGATGGCTTTAATCTCAATGTTACCAAGCTTTTTCACAATAGATAAAGGTATAAGATTGATGCTTGACCCCAAATCTATTAACCCCTTTCCAACATAAACGTCGCCAATTGTAACCGGCAAGGTGACTCTCCCCGGATCAACTTCTTTTCTCGATAGAGTCCTTTGGATGATGGCACTACAACTCGCATCCAGAACAACTGTTTCCGATTCCGTATACCTTCGCTTTTTGGTGAGTATGTCCTTCATGAACTTGACATACTTTGGCATTTGCTCCAAAACTTCGGCAAACGGGATATTGACTTGAAGTTGTTTAAAGATATCCATCAACCGGGCGTAATGCCGTTCATTTTCTCTCCTAGATGGAGCATGAGGATAAGGTGAATTTTGGACCGGAGTAGTGCTCACTACCTCCTTCCTTCTAGAATTTCGCTCTTTTTTCTTCTTCACTTCTTCCACCACGACTTTTTCACTTGTTTTATTTTCAACTACAACATTTTTTTGATTTTCAACTTCAACCAATTTTTCTTTCTTTTCAACTTCACCATTTTTCTCATTATTTTCAACTTCATCCTCACTCCACTCCCCAACTCTACCATCAAGTTCATCAATTTTTTCTCTACCTCTCTTTTTTCACTCTCGTCAACCAACTCTTTTCCACTTCTCATTTTAATAGCCTTACAATGCTCCTTAGGATTTGTTTGCGTATTTGCCGAGAAAGATGGTCCGGATTGTTGTTCTGCTAATTGCTTAGCAAGTTGACCAACTTGAGTCTCAATATTTTTAATTGTCGCATTGTTACTTTTTTGATTCTCCATTTACATTTGCATGAATTGCGTCAATGTCTCTTCCAATTTTGAAGCTACGACCGGTGGTTGTTAAGTTTGATAGGGATTTTGACGGTTGGAAGAACCACCCCCATAACCTTGGTTATGTTGATAGTTTCCCCTAGATTGGTACCCTTGGTTGCCTTGATAGTTTTGTTGTTGTGGATTTTGGTGGTGTTGTTGTTGTTGATACGGTGGTTGTTGTTGATGATGTTGCCTTAGTTGGTAATCTCTTTGATTTGCCATGTAATTAACTTCTTCGAAACCTGGAGGTGGACAAAATCCAGTGTCGTGTTCACCTTTGCAAAGTTCACAACAAGCTATTTGTTTAACTTTTGACGGTTCTTTTAACTCTTTTATTTGTTGAGTTAACAGTTCCACTTGTTGTGAGATAAGCTTGTTTTGTGCAAGAATAGCGTCATTTGTTCCTAACTCGAGCACACCCGGTTTTCTTTGAGTCACCCCACAGTTATGATTCCCTTGATGATCATTAAGTGCCATCTTATCAATAATTGTAATTGCATCATCTGCACTTTTTGACATCAAAGATCCTCCCGCCGTAGCATCCAATAAGGTCTTGTGAACCGAAAGGAGTCCATTGCGGAAAATATGAACTTGAGTGAGCTCGTCGAAACCGTGTCCCTTGCACTTTCTTAACATAGATTTGTATCGCTCCCAAGCTTCGTTTAGTGATTCACTAGCTCCTTGAGAAAATACCGTGATCACAGTTTTAACCTCCATGAATTGTTTATGTGGAAAGAAACGTTCAAGAAACTTCTCTTCTAGAAGATTCCAATCTGTCATGATTGTTGTCGATTGATCAAGGTACCACTCCTTTGCTTTCCCAATCAAGGAATGAGGGAATAGTCTCCTAAACAATGACTCTTCGTCAGCTTTTGTTGCTCCCGTTGCGCCAGCAATCTCATAGAATTTTGTAAGATGGGTGAACGGATCCTCATGGTCTAGTCTCGTGAAAGTATTTTGATAGACTAGAGCTAGGATTTCCATTTTCATCTCAGCTTGTCTTCCGTTTCGAAGATTTCGTGCGAACTGAGCTGTATGTCTTGGACTGTTCGTGCATGGAGTGGAAACTGGAGGTGGTGGTGGAGGTGCTGCCATAGTTGGTGTTAAATGTGGTGATAGTGGTAGTGTAGAGGAACTTTCTCCTTGCTCTTGTCTTTGTCTAGCTTGTTGCTTCCTCCGTCTTGTTCTACTATTCAGTCTCCTTGCGGTTCTTTCGACCTCTGGATCAAAAAGAATTTGGTCCTCAGGGATCTGTCCTCGCATAAAACAAAGATTGCACACTAAACCAAACAGATTACAAGCACAAGTCAAAAATTCAAAGTTAAAAATTCAGCAACTATTGCGATACTCGCAATATCAATTTATATTCCCCAGCAACGGCGCCATTTTGTTAGATCAGTGGTCAAGTGTCGGGTTTTTGTTATCGTCTCCACAGGGAATATGAGATATTGCCGCCGTTAGACAGTTGTTAAATTCGTAACTTTATAGTAACAAAAGGTTTGGTTTTAAAGTAACAGTAGCTTTGCATATAAGTAAGAAATGCGATAAAATAATGGTTTGACGGTTTAAATAAAGATTGCCAAAGTTAGGGTTCGGTAATCACTTTGCATGCATATGTTCAATCAACATTGCATAAACTCCTTTTAATGATCAGCACATTCACAATATCCTTTCAATATGATTATCTCTAACTCACATTGTGATGTTTACCATTTTGATCCATTGTTGATTTCTCACACAATCTATCAAAATGACAACTTTAAAGTTTAACATTTTAAGTGAACAAAACCATCCAAGACTATTTCTAGCTCAAGAAAAGAGAAGGATGAGAACCTAGGTCAAGAGTTGGGAAATATCTCTCAATCATTAACCACATAAAAGATTGTAAATGAAACAAGGTTTTCACCATATATTAATCTTCCAAGAGTTTACAAATGAGGATCATCCATACACATACAAAGTTTAATGATTACCTACAACTAACCTTGACAAAAGGATGAACTTAGCTACTCATTCACATGGGTAGCTTGAACAAGAAGAAAATGGAGAAGATAAAGAACATCCACTTCAAAGGATTGATGATGGATGTGTTTCCACTTCTCAAGATTACAAGATGAGCCAAAAAGCAAGAAAAACTAAGCTATCTTCAATTCTAGGTCAGAAAATGTTATGTTGCAAATGTTCTAAGTGTCTTCCAAAAGTAGTTAAAGCATGGTACTTATAAGGCAATAGAAAGTGTCAAAAAGTAGCTCTGTTTTCGCCCATTCGCCAGGCGAACAGAGCCCTTCGCCAAGCGAACATAAAATATCTTGGCACTTCAAGGTGCCTCCAACAAGCAAACCGCCCTTCTGGTGTGTCGCACCTTCGCCAGGCGAAGCAAAACATTCGCCAGGCGAACATTCGCTGGCATCACTCGTCAGACGAATTTTGTGTTGATTTGCTACTAGAATTGCAAGAGGAAAGCTGAGACTTCGTCGTAACCCTCGCCAGGCAAACGGTAGCGAAGCTTCGCTGGAACCTTCGCCTGGCAAACTTTCTGCCCTTTAGGTCTGGGAGTTTATTCTGAATTATTCGCCTTGACTCGCCAGCACTCGCCTGGCGAACCTTCGCTGGAACTCGCTGGGCTTCGCTAGGCGAATGCTCTGATCTTTCAACTTTCTTCAAGCAACTTCAAATTCATTCCTTCCAAGGTGCTCCTATTAGTGTCAAACATGCACACTTAACAACAATATTACGAACACCATTCACTTGAATCACAACAAAATGAAACTAAACAAATTCTACTACTAAATCAAACACTACTAGATAAAAAAAAAGTAAAAACACTATTAAAAAGGGTCAAATATATACAACATTTGGGATCTAACAAGTATGAGTCTCACATCGGATGTAATAATGAATGTATAACAGTTTATAAGTGAGAGAACCTACACACCTATCCCCATAAGGTTTTGGGTAAATATATGTTGTCTCTCTCACTTATGTGGTTGCTCTTAAATGCCCGATGTGATGATCCCTGAACCCCATCTTGACCCAACAATGGTATCAAAGCCCGTTTCGACTAAAGCTTCTTGTATCGAAAGTTTTCCTGAGAAAGGTGCTTAAATGATGTGTTTCATTGAGCTGTCACAATGGTGGTGCAAGTAAATATGAACAAAAAAATTTATTTTAGAGGGGCATATCCATAGTAATGGATGGACTCACACTTGAGGGGAAGATTGTTAGTATCCCACATTGGATGAAAAAGTGAATTTTGAACAGTTTATAAGTGAGAAAACCCACACACCTATCACTTTAAAATTTTGAATAAATATATGATGTTTATCTCACTTGTGTGGTTACTCCTAAATCTTTACTGTTTTGATCCCCGAACCCCTCATGACCCAACACATTAAAAGTTATGGGGATAGGAAATGAAAAGCATATGTTATGTAATTCAAAACTTGCAATATTCACAAAGCAAAGCCAAGCAAAAGTCATGATATGCAACCATTATTGATATCTATGTTTTTCCATGTTCCTTTAAGCCATCATTTTCAGTACAAAAATATTTTTATTTTTTATTTTTCTTTTAAAAATAATTAAGAAAAATTTAATAGTCAAAATTATTTTCATGTAACTTTATAGATTAAAAAATTATTTTAATATTTAATAATATAAGAATATATTATTAAAGATTAAAACATTGTCAAAATTATAAGTATTTAAAAGAACACTTTAAATAAAAAGAATTATTATAAATTATTTTTAAAAATAACTCTAAGTTATGTGTGGTTTAGAAATTTTAATATTAAAAAATTATAGTATAAAGTAGGAACATTGAGTAGAGGGGGATTGTGTAGAGATTAGAGAGGATATGTAGCGTTAAGTAATGTTACCCCCTGAAGTTGTGACAAAGTTGCAGTTGGTGTTTGAACATTTAGGCGGCGGAACTTTACTAACGGAGCTACCTTTGTCTTTTATGTTGTTTTTTTCTTAAATGTTTGGTGCATTTACATTGGTACATGGGAAATCACACATGTTTCTTTCTTCTTTCAACTCTCTTTTCTATCGCATTCCTTGTAACGCAAAAACGAACTTTTCAACTTATTTTATATTTTAATTTTGGATTATCATCAACTTTTTAGTTCAACTTCCAAATGTGTTGCTAAAGGCTTTTTAAAGTTGGCTTTTTTTTTTAAATTCACTTTCGACCATGATTGTCATATTTTGTGAGGGTGTATGTTTGTATATGTTTATAATAAAAAAAATATTCTTTTAATCTTTTAAAGTTATTTTAAAATTCAACTTAATCATTTAAGTTTTTTTTATAACGTTTTGATTATTTATGTTAAATAATATTTATGTGGTTGATCTTTCTAAAAATTTCTGTTATAATAAATTGTAAATTCATATTTCATTTGAACTGATTTTTCGCGCTGATCACGAATATGTAATTAGTTTTGCGTTTGATTGTGTATTTTGGTCAGATCGAACGATTTTTCATTATTTATTTGTCCACTTTTTTCCTTGATTCTCATGAACCGTAACTTGTTTGATAAATTTGATTGCATATTCGTGATCAGCGCGAAAAACCAGTTTAAATGGTATATGAATTTAGAATTTATTGTAACAGAGATTTTTAAAAAGGTCAATGGTGCAAAAATTACTTAACATAAATGACCAAAGCGTTACAAAAAAAAAAATTAAAAAGACTAACTTAATATTTTAAAATAACTTAAGAGACCTAGACATTATTTTTGCCTTAAAAATAATTAAAATTATCTTTTAAAATAGTTAGACATACAATTTTAAGATTAATTGAACGGTCTTCAACCAATAATAGCAAGTCAAATGAATATAAATGTATTCGAACATGTGTTTATCGAATTTCTCTCAAATCTATTGAATTTATAATAATCGTCAATAATTTAGACTCAATAAAAATATAGTAGGTGATCTTACCAAATGATCAGAACTTGAGATGGGGCAAGGACAAACATCTGTGATGCTGGATGCGAAAGAGGAGGAAGGGTGTACCTGCAAAGCACTCCGATGCTAAAGTAAGAAAATGAGTAAGAGAGCGAGCAAGTACATATTATGTGTATTTCAAGGTGAAAAATTAGATACCTAACCCTCTCAAATGAGAGGATTTTTATAATGCCTCCAGCGCTTGACCATTAGTCTCTATTTTTGGGGCAAGATAACCGTTCCCCAAAGAATAGTTAACTGCCAGAAATAGTCGTTGGGACGGGCAGACGTACCTATAACTAGTCGTTGGCACGGGCAGGGGCGTAGTTACGGGCACAAGCGTCTTGCCTGTTTCTCAATGGTGGAACCGTGCGTGACGGGCAGAGACTGTCGAGGAGAAGTGCTATGACCAAGGGTAAACTGGCCAGCCTCCTTTGTTGGAGGGGCAGAAAGGTAGATTCTCCCCCAAAGTTATTGGATTTAGGCAGTTGGGTCGTTCTGGGAGCAGAAGTGGGTTGGGCCAGTCCGGAACAATAGGATTTGAGAGTTGGACATGTGAGACATTGGATCGAACTCTAGTGTGGTCGAAGTCTGTTCGCAAGTAATGCGTGTTGTAGTTGAAGTTTGTTCTAACATGCATGAGTAAATATTGCTAAAGTTGTTAGCATGAGTAAATATTGCTAAGGTTGTTAGCATGAGTAAATATTGCTAAGGTTGTTAGCATGAGTAAATATTGCTAGGGTTGTTAGCATGTTGAATTGGGTCTTGCTTGTAAGCCCAATTGTTTAAGTTAGCTTGTACCCTAAGTTAGCTTGTAATGGGTAACTGTTAAAAAGCCCATTAGGTTAGTGTGCTATTTTATTATAAATAGGATGCTAGTTTCTCAATCTTGAGTAAAAGGAAAAATAGGAAGATAAAATCTTAATTTCAAGGGAGAGAGGTTATTTTGTTATTCTTGTATACTTGTAATCTTGTTCTAAGAGAAAGGAAAGAATAGCAGTTTAATAACCAATCCTTGTTGTTCCTTGTTATTTTACCTTGTCTTCTTTGTTAACCCTAACCCTTGTGTGTTTCTTGATTATTAAGAAACCGTTTATACTTTGTTTAAAGGTATCTGATTCACAACAAATTGGTGCGGTGAGCGTGGAGAAAATGCCTTCAACAAAGTATGAGATTGAAAAGTTCACCGGAGTGAACGAATCTGGTCTGTGGCGCTTGAAGATGAAAGCCCTATTGGTTCAGCAGGGTTGTTTGGAAGCGTTGAAGGGTGAGGCATCCATGGACGCTGCGTTAACGACAAAAGAAAAGACGGGCATGATCGAGAAAGCCCACAGCACAATATTATTGAGCCTTGGTGATAAGGTTCTTCGACAGGTATCAAAGGAGACTACAACATCAGGATTATGGGTGAAAATTGAAAGTTTGTACATGACCAAATCTCTAGTGAATCGACTATACCTGAAGCAAGCTTTATATTCATTCAAGATGAGTGAAGACAAAGTGTTGGATGAGCAGTTGGATATGTTCAACAAGCTGATTCTTGATCTTGAAAATATTGATGTGAAGATCGATGATGAAGATCAAGCACTATTGCTGCTGTGTGCTTTGCCCAGAACACATGCTCACTTCAAAGAAACTCTCTTGTATGGAAGGGAGTCCCTGACCTTTGAAGAAGTTCAATCAGCCTTGTATTCTAAGGACTTGAACGAACGAAAGGAGCATAAACCTTTGACGGTGGGCGAAGGTTTGGCCGTTAAGGGAAAATTCTTGCGAAAGGATGGTAAGTTCGACAAGAAAAAAGGTAAAAGTCAACAGAAGTCTTATAGTGGCGAAACATCTAGTATTCGATGTTACCACTGTAAGAAGGAGGGTCACATAAGAAAGTTGTGCCCTGAACGCGTGAAAGATCATGGAGGTAATGGCAATGCAGCCATTGTTCAAGATGACTTCGATTCATCTGATGTTCTTGTGGTTTCAAGTGGCGACTCGAGGAAAGAGTGGATTATGGATTCAGGTTGCACTTGGCACATGACTCCAAACAGAGAATTGTTCGAGGAGCTATGTGATCAAGATGGTGGATCTGTGTTGTTAGGAAACAACAAATCTTGCAAAATTGCAGGTATTGGATCTGTGAGATTCAAGCTCCATGATGAGTCAATAAGGTTATTGACTGAAGTCAGGTATGTACCTGACTTGAAGAGAAATTTGATTTCTCTTGGTGAATTCGACAGAAAAGGATATGTTTTTCAAGGAGAGAAAAGTATCCTAAGAGTCATGAAGGGGTCGAAGGAAGTCTTGAGAGGCGTGAAGAAACAAGGCTTGTATACCCTTGAGGCTGAGGTTGTAAGTGGTTCGACAAATGTTGCATCCACGAAATCTATGTCGAAGACAGAATTATGGCACATGAGATTGGGCCATGTCAGCGAAAGAGGCCTGGTCGAATTGGGGAAGCAGAACCTGCTAGGAGGTGACAAAGTTGAAAAGCTGGAATTTTGTGAATCTTGTGTAGTTGGTAAATCCTGTAGGGAAATTTTTAACAAAGGCAATCAAAGAACACATGGATCCCTGGATTACATTCATGCTGATCTTTGGGGGCCTGCAAGGAATCCTTCACACTCGTGTGCAAGGTACTTTCTATCCATCGTTGATGACTATTCCAGAAAGCTATGGGTATTCATTCAGAAGACGAAGGATGAAACTTTTGAGAATTTCAAAAGTTGGAAGATTCTGATCGAAACTCAAACTGGCAGAAAGGTTAAGAGGTTGAGAACCGACAATGGCCTTGAATTCTGCAATAAAGCGTTCAACAATTACTGTGTTGAGTATGGGATTGCAAGGCATAAGACTGTAGCAGGTACTCCTCAACAAAATGGCTTAGCTGAGAGATTCAATCGAACAATCCTTGAAAGGGTTAGATGCATGTTGGTTAGTGCTGGATTGAAGAAGGTGTTTTGGGCGGAAGCTGTTTCGACAGCAACTTACCTGATAAATAGATGTCCCTCGACTGCCTTGGGAATGAAGACACCTGAAGAAGTTTGGTCGGGACATCCACCTAGTCTCGACAGACTGAGAGTATTTGGCTGTGTGGCCTATGCTCATATTAGGCAAGACAAGGTCGAACCTAGAGCTCTGAAATGCATGTTCATGGGATACCCTGAAGGAGTCAAAGCTTATAGGCTATGGTGCCTAGAGCCAGGTCACAGGAGGTGTATCACCAGTCGAGATGTAGTTTTTAACGAAGCAGAGATGGCTTTCAAGAAAACTGATGATGCTGACGAAGAGCTGGAACATGGAGAGATTCCTGTTGAGGTGGAGCATGTTGATGCTGAATTGCTTACCCCAGATGAAGTCGAAGAAGACACAGAAGATGTTGTCGAAGATGAGGAGACTGATAATAACTACATGCTAGCAAGAGACAGGTTGAGGAGAGTCATCAAGCCACCTCAGAGACTTGGGTATGCAGATCTTATAGCTTATGCCTTAATCTCTGCAAGTGAGGTTCTAGACGAAGAACCTAGAGACTATAAGGAAGTTATGAGGAATCAAAAGAAGACAAATTGGTCTTTGATGTATGCTATGGTCTGTACTAGACCCGACATAGCATATGCAGTAAGTCTTGTAAGCAGGTACATGGCGAATCCTGGAAAGGCTCACTGGCAAGCATTGAAGTGGATTTTAAGGTACATAAATGGGTCTCTGAATAGAATCCTAATTTATGGTGGAGCCTTGAGTGAAGATAGTAAAGCAGCAATCGAAGGATATGTCGACTCTGATTATGCAGGTTGTATGGATTCTAGAAAATCTATCTCCGGATATGTGTTCACTATGTTTGGGACAGCAATCAGTTGGAAAACAACACTTCAGGAGGTCGTTGCCTTATCAACCACTGAAGCGGAGTATATTGCTCTAACTGAAGCTGTGAAGGAAGCAGTGTGGCTTGAAGGTTTTGCAAAGGAGCTAAAACTTCAAGGTCGAGTTATCACTGTTAAATGTGATAGTCAAAGTGCAATACACCTGTCGAAGAATTTAGTCTATCATGAGCGAACCAAGCACATTGATGTGAGGCTGCATTTCATCAGAGGGGTAATCAAGCGTGGAGAAGTCCAAGTGCTGAAAGTTTCGACAGATCATAATGCTGCTGATATGATCACCAAGACATTGCCCAGTTACAAGTTTTTCCACTGTATGCAGTTAATAAATCTGCATGAAGAAAACTAGTTTCTTGATGTTATAGAGTTAGATCCAAGGTGGATATTTGTGAGACATTGGATCGAACTCTAGTGTGGTCGAAGTCTGTTCGCAAGTAATGCGTGTTGTAGTCGAAGTTTGTTCTAACATGCATGAGTAAATATTGCTAAGGTTGTTAGCATGAGTAAATATTGCTAAGGTTGTTAGCATGAGTAAATATTGCTAAGGTTGTTAGCATGAGTAAATATTGCTAAGGTTGTTAGCATGAGTAAATATTGCTAGGGTTGTTAGCATGTTGAATTGGGTCTTGCTTGTAAGCCCAATTGTTTAAGTTAGCTTGTACCCTAAGTTAGCTTGTAATGGGTAACTGTTAAAAAGCCCATTAGGTTAGTGTGCTATTTTATTATAAATAGGATGCTAGTTTCTCAATCTTGAGTAAAAGGAAAAATAGGAAGATAAAATCCTAATTTCAAGGGAGAGAGGTTATTTTGTTATTCTTGTATACTTGTAATCTTGTTCTAAGAGAAAGAAAAGAATAGCAGTTTAATAACCAATCCTTGTTGTTCCTTGTTATTTTACCTTGTCTTCTTTGTTAACTCTAACCCTTGTGTGTTTCTTGATTATTAAGAAACCGTTTATACTTTGTTTAAAGGTATCCGATTCACAACAGGACATTATAACCATGTCTTGTGCTCCCTCTGATTACTATTATATAAAAAAATGATCGTAGACATTATAACCATGTCTTATACATGTATTAACATTGCCACTATCTAAAGAGGGTGACAATTACACAACCACGATCTAAGTAAGTTGCACACTCGAGGTAGGATCAATGAAACAATGTCAAGAAATAGAATACATTAAGCATACGTAGGGAGCTACATATTCCAAAGTATAGAGAACACTTATAATTACTCTGGTAAATAATTGAATGAAGTAACATTTCTATAGGTTTCAATTATACGACTGATATACAATAGTTTCCTCTAAATACCATAAGTTGTAAATGACTGGACATATCATCAATCAATCAATTTATTTTACACATTTTTTCTCTTTAGTTTATTTTTTTAATGTATTTCTTAGCCAATTAGATTAACATTCCCACAAATTGTACTTAACGCTCTCTGGAATAGGTAAGGAACCTAAAATTGTTGGACAAAGTTTTTTCCTCAGTGGAATTACTTGAAGATAAGGAAATCACGATTGGGAGTTATTAGTCAATTATCGACTAACTTTCACAATTCAAAAACCAATTCAGCATGCCTAGTGTGACACAATGGCCAATACCACTAAAAGAATTCATTCACTAGGTCAAGAATACGATTGGTGTATGGATGTGTTGTATGAAAAAAAAAACTTAGCAATATGAATCAACCATCAGAATTATCAAAAAATAAATCATACTAAAAAAAACTTGATGGACCTCTTAAAACTAAGAGAACACAAACAATTGTGCATATTCTTATGCTTCTAAAGGTGCATTGATTGATCCAACAAAGTAACTTATGGTAATGGCATTGTATTTTATTAGACAATAATTAACTTGAGGAGACATTATATCATGTGGGATTCTCTTAACAACTTATTTACTTTGTACAACATATGTTTCATTATGAGATCCAACAAGATAGAAAGTTAGAGATCATACGAGGTAAGTCATGTGAGAGTTTTATCACGACTACTATATAAAGACTTCAAGGGAATTAAAGATAGGTAGACATTACTATTAGAAGACAATCGATCAATACAAAGACAATGGCTTCCTTGTTCAAGTCGAATCTTATACAGCAGATGACATTTACTCTTTGTAGTGAACATCCTAATATTTTTCTACGCTTGAGGAGAATCCAATGTTGAATGATACATACAATTAGATAAATCTTTAGTTTGGGCATGTACATATGGAAAGGATGTCACCTGAAGCAGTTTGAAAAATTGGTATATTGCGAGTATCTCCTTATAAAAACATTATACAAGTACACATGTCCTAATATCGAGACAAGCATTTGGTCAAATATCAAAAACACAAAGACTAATTATGGATTATTTAGTTTAAGTGCCAATAGAAAATTACCCACATGTATTGGTTTTTACCATAACATACCTCCCATGAGTTGATGTACAAGTTCCATCTTTGGTAGACTTTATGACATCTAGACTAACCAATGGTTATGTTGGTGAACAAGTACATAGTGTTAGATCCATTGTTTTAGGATTGACAACATTTTTGTTAAAACATAGTTCACAGCAGGATGTTGTGTGTGATGTTCTGACATGCTGTTCAGTTCACCTTGTGAGCAGATGTTCTGACAGATGTTGTAACATGTTATACTAGAATATCTTCCTGGCTGTTTTAAATCTTGACATATTTTATTTGATTCTGTGATAATCCTTTTGGATATATCTTGGTAATTTTCACAGGTCAAGAAGATTTTATTTGGAACAAGTGTTTGTATCTCCAGCTGTACACAAATTGCCAAAATTGGATGACAATACAATTTAGGAAACTTTGTATTTTTGTTCCAAGATTTAAGGAGATCTTTTTTGCACAATTGGTGCAACCCTTAGCGTATGGATCAAGGAATATTTGGGTGAAGATTTTGAAGCCCATGGAATGCTATGGAGTATTTAAAGAGCTGCTTAAACCTAATGTTTTTACGACTTTCACTTTTGTAAAATAAGGGGAGGTTTTGTAGTGCTAGGTTTGAGAGTCTCTTGTGTGACTTTGTAAGTCACCCTCTGTATCGTTTGATACATTGTTGTAGATAGATTGTTTATTGTTTGTTGTTCTCACTCTAAAAATTCTAAGAAAGGAGTTGAGTATTGTTCTTAATTGAAACTTTTAAGCAAAACTGAGTATTGTCTTGGAAGAGTGTTCTTCTTCTTTTTTATTTCTCAAGGCATAAGTCACTGGGACTGTGATAAGGGGGATCTCATATTTAGATGGCAATTTCTAGGTAGAAGTAGCACAAGGTAGTGATTAGGCCAGAAGTTGTAAATATGGGAGTTTAACTTTGAACTAATACTATCATAGTGGATTTCCTTCTTGGCTTGGATGCCCCCAGATGTAGGTGATGTTGCACTGAATTGGGTTACCAATTGGCTATGTTATTTATCTTTTCGCATTTAAATTTTTGCATATTTACAGTTGGACAAATTGTTCTGTTAGTCTAAAGATGTCAAAACATCTGTCATAACTTTGTACTATGATGTTGAGACATCAGAATAACCATCGTGTGTTGCATGTGCCAGAAAATCTCAATTAACGTCAAACCTGGAACCCTAGTCAATTTTGGGTGAGCTTCAGGGAGTTTTTTTTATGATACTGTTTGATCGTTAGAAGGACAACAGGCCTTGGATATTTGTCACCAAAGAGTGTGTGGTCTTGTTCTTGAAAGACAAAGTTTGCTTTGACTTTTGTTATTCTAAGGTGTGAAATTCCTAACAAAAGAAGTTGTGTGGCATGTGTTCAGATTGCTAAACATATGTGTTATAACCAAAAGTGTTTGGGACTTTCTCAAGAAGTTTCTTGAAGGGACATCTGGTCAGCAGGATTCTATGGTTTTTATCCAAGAAACCTATCTTGTTTTTGTTTGTTGTTGAAAATGAAGATCTAGACACCATCAGCTTATGTGATGCCTACTAGGTCAGTTTATTTCAGATCTTCTTGAATAAGAGTTCAAGAGATTGGCTTTTGTCTCTTCTTTGAAGAAGCTTGTGGTCTGATTTCTACTGAAGGACTGTAAAGGCATCTCAACTAGGTTTTGCGTATATCGATTGATAGCCAAGGATAAATGTCTAGGATATTTACCTTGACATCTTGAAGTCTCTTCTGCTTAAGAAAATCTGGATCTAATTGATCTTGCAGATGTTTGTGTCTATCTTGTGACTACCTTATCTAAAAGGTTAGTTTTTGGTGTGGACTCTGTTTTTGGTATGGATGAGTTGGATGCTTCACTTGAAGAATTGTGCTTGAAGTAGGTTTCCATCAAGGAGCTCTGCAAGGTGAGGCAGTGTCAGAAAACCTAAAGGGGATGGATCTTAAAGAGTATATTAGGTAAGGTAGAACTCTGTGAGGTTTCATCAATTGGCTAACTAAGTCATTGATGTTGTTCAAATGTCCTAACATCATGCTGAAAGGAATGTATGCACTGAAGTTTTCTCTTCTTATTAAAGGATGGTATCTTTAGGCTTACGTGTTCTCAATATATATAGCGGTCTCCAAGGTCTATCTCAATCTTTGTGAACCATTCAATGGCTAAGGCTCAAGGGAGTTGTTGATTGCTTTTTTCTTTCATATCCTCTTCTTGGAGTCTCATCTAAGATGTTTGGTATGAATGTTTCAAACACCTGTATGGAGTAAGGGAGTTTTAGAATTGGAAGTTCTAGTTCTGATGTTGTTTCCACATAATCAAGGTCCTTGTGTAAGGGGTTCTGATTGATCACTTATGGAGGAAGATGTGTCAAATAACAGTTGTTATTTATGTGCTCCAAGGAACTACGTGCTTAAGCTTTTTAACCATCTTATGATGTTTATATGGACTGTACAATATGGAGTCTTATAGGACAAAGGTAATGCAGTCTTGTGCTAAGAAGTCTGCTTATGGGAGGATGCTCTTGTAGTACCCTGATTTCTGTAGTCAGCCAAAGTGATGCCTACTAGAGGGAATATCCTCTCTGGGTGCATAAGGATGGTTGCTGACACCTTAAATGTCAGACATGATGTCTGGACATTGTTCTTCTGGGTATAAGCTTCCTGAGGTGTGTGAGAGTCTCTGTGTGCTATGCTGGTTGCTGTAAGTACCATGATCTGACATTGGAGGATAATAAGTTGTTGTACTTCTCATAGGGATGCGTATGAATCACTATGCAGATAGTAATTTCTATGGATGTTGACTCCAGAACCAAAGTAAATGGTTCAATCCTTGTGGTTGAGGCTGATGTCTGAACTGATGTTGGAACATCATCTCAGTTATTTATCTCTCCAGAAAAGGAAAGTTGTTTATCCATGGAATCTAATTTAGAGTTCACAGTGTGGAGTTTGTTGCTCACTAGTAGATTCAAAATAAAATTATCTGACCATGGTAAAGTATGAAGTTAAGCCACTGGCCAAATCTGGTGTGATCTATGGTGAGTGTGTGTCATGACTGTTTGTCTTTATGAAGAATCCACTTGTGCTTGATCATGCTGTGGTGTGCAGAAGAAGAATGTTAAACCAAATGTTCTGATCTCTGTGGTGCTCAACCATTTGTGAGGAGGAAGCCTTTTCTGCTGTTTGTACCTCTGAGGGAGGTTGTGATAATATGTACCTTGTAAAGGAGGGAGCTTGAAGAAATGTTCTTCTCTTGTTGTGGAGTATGTGCATGATGTCAAACTTAGAGTGCATGGCATCTTGCCTAACTAAAGAGTTAAGAGAACTCTAGTGTCTCTTAAGTTGTTGCGTTATCATTGTGTGAGAAAGAAGATGCTTGGTTTTCTCCTTGGGGGGAGTATTGATTATGTGTGGCAGGGAGAGTGGTGTACCTGTCTGTTTTGTTGCTGCAAGATTGCAGATTATACAAAGCTTACATGTTCTCATGTAGCTTGTATTGATTTGTGATGTCAGACCTAATGTCTTGACATGTTGCTATCAGGTGTGCTCTTTTGCCTTGACATTGTGGTTGTGGTTCTAGATTTTTTTAATTTTTTTTGTGCATGTGCCTCTAATATACGTTCTGGGATGGGTCATGATTCTTGGAAATGTCCCAAGAAACATTGTTTTTTGGTTGTCTAGGAGAATTTATTTTTCTCTACAGAAGGTTGTGGGCCTCAAAGGAGGTTCTGTTGTTAGATGTGAGATGTCAAGCATGATGTCTTGACACTGTGTTCAAGTTTTCAAATAAGCCTTGCTGAATTCATTAGCCATGGAATTAAGTTGTTTTCATTTGGTGCAGAATAATGTTTCTGCCTTGATCTGTTTGTTATGTTTCTTCTTGATCACCAATCATGTTTGTTGAATCAGCAAGATAAAATGATGGTGTCTGTCTAAAGTATGTTGTTGAGGTTGTTTGGTGCTCCAACTAGAGAAGATTGCAATGTCAATCAGAATGACAAGACATTATATCATGACACGCTAGATTGTCAAGAGATTCTCTCTAGTCAGCATGATAAGGATAGGTTAACTAGGCACCAGGGGTTTTGAAAAGGCCTAAAAAACGTTTTTTTTATGTGCATGTGTGTCTAAGGATAGCAGTTTCAATGACATGGGAATTGTCATGGTCAAAACTTGGGTGTAGAGAAAGAGGAACATAGAACGAATCTCTCATATGTGCATAGTTACTAAGGATGATTTTATTTTCTTCCAAGAACACTCACATTTACACGAATGTCATTACTAGCAAGGGTCGTTAGAAACTAGGTAACTCTCCGTGTATTTAAAGACCCTGCTTCCTCACCACCCTCTCAAGCTAGGTCTCAACATGAGTAAATCTTCCAAAACACTGATGTTGGTAAGGTTCTTTAGGGAGTTCTTTCTTGCTTTGGCTGATGTGTTTCTGTTTTACGTTTTTATTTTTGTCCCCTTAGGTAAGTTTTTTTTGTTGTTGTTTTGTCAGTAAAGTCAGTCCTGGCTCGTGTGTCTTTGAGTCAGTTGTGTGTCTTCTCTTAATTATCTTTGTGTTATTTTCTTTTTACTCTATTTTTGTCAATTTTTGGCTGAAAAGAAAGAGAAAAAGGTTTGTGTGTGTAGTCTTGTATTGTTGTCTCCCATATCTCCATTTTTTGGGGAGCATGATTATCTGTCATGTGGATCGTGTGTCTCTATGTTCCTAAGTCTACTTCAGATGTAGCATGTGCAGGATGTCTCGTCCGATGTTCTAACATCGTGTATATTGTGTCTTGTTCTGGGTTTATGTGAGTCTAGAGCTCTGGTGTTCTGAGTTATATGTGAGGTTTCAGTTGTATATATTTATAATGCATGAACTTAGATAGTTCATGCTTATCTATCTTGTGCCTTGGTTGAAGCTCAAGGTTTGTTTTCTTGTGCTTTGGTAAAGGTTCTTCTGATGCTTTGAGAGGAAGATTTATTCCTACGTTACATGGATCGGTTCTGTAGTTTAAGGGGAGTAACTTGGATAATCCTGAAGATGCAGATTATTTTCTTCCTCATGTACACAATTTACATGTTTTTACATGTAATTTATGTTGTGTGTTTGTGGTTTTATTCGATCTAAGATGTTCATCTATTAATGAGCAAACTTTTGATATGGTCTTATGAGTTGATATTCATTTGCATCACTTTTATTTTATTGTGTTGATTAGTAGCACGAGTAGGATTAACACGGTAAAGACCACGATGACATTTTTGACACAAGCGGTATTGTAAGGATGCGTGATAATAGAGATGAAGAACTATGTTCACATACATTTGGCAAATTAGGTGAATGCATGTAAAAAGGGTTAATCATGTGTATGTATTCTAATCATGGCGTTATATATGAATCTGTAGCTACTCGAAAAATGCAACAACGGGGAGGCGAGAATGAAAGACAGAAGAGTCGCCATAGAACTTTATTTATCCCATGAGGGGTAAGGAAAATATCTAGAAAACCTTGAGAAAGAAACGGATAAGATGGTCTCGCGACCAAGAACGGGTTCGGAAGCCGGTTATGCAAAGGGAAGGTATTAGCACCCCTCGCATCCATCGTACTCGATGGGAACCATTTATTTGTCTACGTGTGATGATATTTTCTAAAGGTTATTGTTATAAAGAGTGTTCCAACGGGGTAAAGAGAAGGGTTATAAACAGGGAAAAGAGAGGTAACAGGGAAGAAGAGAAGAAGAGGAAGAAGGACTCGGTGGGAATTTGCGGTCCTAGGCCTACGTATTCTCAACAGATATGAGAAATTCAGAGTAAACGTAGTTTGGGGGACTACGGATAAAGGAGGGGAATGTGTTCGGCAAGGATTGTGGCCCTTGTTCCTACGTATCTTTACTTAAAAGAAGTAAAGAATCAGAGCATTCGTAGTTCGGCCTACGATTGACTGGAAAGTTCGGGTACATGATGCTAACATACACATTCTAGAAGTTTAGGTGTATTACTGATCGCTCGTTGGAGACTTAGGTGTTACCTGTTTGCGGTAGAACGGACGTAGCATATCCTTCTCGGGGAAAAGGTGGAAAAGAAAAAGAGTGCTCGCCAAGACATCGTCGTCTTGTGCCTATGTATTCTCATATGGCATGAGAAATCAGAGCAACATAGTTCGTGCAACTATTAACCGGTGTTTTTATGGATGATGTTAATGTAGCGCGTTCTAGCAGTTTAGGTGTATTGCTGATCGCTCGTTGGAGACTTAGGCGTTACCTGTTTACGGTAGAACGGACATACATATCCTTTTTGAAAAGATAGTTTTCACCATGCGAGGTAAGATGTCACATTTGATTTGTGGAAGTTGTTTTTAGGGGTGAAATAGATCCTCGGATAGTAACCCCTTGCGGGTAGTACCCAATTCTTTATCTCAAAGTTTTGTTATGAAAAGGTGTGGTGAATACAAGCGCGTCTTCGTATTAAAAGAGGAGTATCAAGACCAAACACTCTACAGTGAGTATCCTGAGACTCGGAGAGGAAGAAGTCTACACTCAATCCTCTCTCTTTAGTTCAATACAAAAAGAACTTCATTCTCTTATTACAAATGTTTTTTGGTCTTGAATGGTAAGTGTTTTGCGATAGTGAACCCTACGGTAACGTCACCACTCAGGATAGGAGAAGGCCTACGCCTAACCACACCACGACCATTCAAGTTTTATTATGAAAAAGTGTTTCGAAAATACACTCGGTACGGTACCGAGGTTTTAGGAGAAAGGAGTGACGAATACAAGTGTCTTCGTATTGAAAGACGAGTATCGAGATCACACACTCTACAGTGAGTATCCTAACACTCGGAGAGTAAGAAGTCTACACTCAATCCTCTCTCTTTAGTTCAATACAAAGAGAACTTCATTCTCTTATTAGGGATGTTTTCGATCTTGAATGGTAAGCGCTCAGCGACAGTGAATCCTACAGTAATGTCAAGCACTCGGGATAGGAGAAAGCCTACGCCTAACCATTCCACGACCATTCAAGTTTTTGTTGAGAAAAGAGTTTGGAAATGCACTCGGTACGGGACCGAGGTTTTAGGAGAAAAAGGGTTTGAAAGGGAGTTTTGAAAATTGAGGGTAGCGAATATAGTCGCGTCTTTGTATTGAAAGACGAGTATTGAGACCACACACTCTACATTGAGTATCCTGATACTCGGAGAGAAATAATTCTACACTCAATCCTCTCTCTTTAGTTCAATACAAAGAGACATATATTTTTTGAGAAGATGCGAAAGAGATCGGAGATGGATAAGATTATATACAGGGTACAGATAATGTACAAGATATATAACCAACAGTCCACCAATTAGGATTTTATAGTTTCGATATTTATTAGATGTTTTGAATAAAATGAACAAGTGAAGGAGATGACAGTATGAAGTATGAACAATGATGATAATATGAACAAGATAATGGGCAAGATAATATCAATAGAAAGTGTAGACAGAGAAATATGTGCGGGAATATAAAACAGTGAAGTATTAACAGAATGTTAAAGTCGGAATTTATTAATCGGTGAAATGGAGAAGGTCAAAAAATGTGATATCTCGTCTTAATCATAAACTAGCGTCTATTAATCAAAGGGTAATCTCTCACGATCCCAAAGTATAGAAAAAGGATCCAAATGATCATTTTCTACAGATTTAAAACAATGAAGATTAACGACTTCGATAAATTGGCATTTACGAATGTAAAGACTTCTTCGACCATAAAAAGTAGGTTAAGAGTGAAATAAATTCGAAAATAAAAAATAAAAAATAAACCTCGTCTTAATTGTAAACTTCATGTTAATTAGTCGAAGGGAACCTCTCACGATCTCAAAGTAGAGAAAATGACCCAAATGGTCATTCTCCTTAGATTTGAAATAACGAAGGTTTCAACATCCTCGAAGATCAATGTTTGACGAATCAGAGACTTCATCGATTCGAAAACAAAAATTGAAATGAAAAAAAGGTATGAGGTGAGGAAAAGGTGGGTCTCGGGTCCAACGCTACTTATCAATAGATTGACTAGTAACGATTTACGGAAGTCTCGTCATCGACCTAAACGGTGAAAATAAGTCCTGAAAGGTAAATGAAAATATTAGAAACTAACTTCTAGAGGAAAATGACTATAAAAACTCTAAGAATTAAATTAAAAGAAGATAATTACAAAATTTCTAGAAAGCTAAGTTGGAAAAGTAAATCTAAAAAATAAAATAGAAAAAACTATAAGGAATTCAATAATATATATTTACAAAATTCTATATAAATTAAGTATAATATATATATATATATATATATATATATATATATATATATATATATATATATATATATATATATATATATATATATATATATATATATATATATATATATATATATATATATATATATATATATATATATATATATATATATATATATATATATATATAAACTAAAACTATTAGAAAAATATCAATATATTAATTAAACTAATTTATATTACATATATTAACAATTCTACCCATTTTAAATTAAAATAAATAAAAAAAGCACTAGTAGAAACAACATCACCACTTATCACAACACTAATCCAACACAGTAAAACCACAAATGGACTAGACGTAACATTGATCAACAACTAGAAAATTATAAAATTGAAAGTTACCAAACTACTTTGCCAACATTATTGCTCAGGATTCGATATTGAATGGATGCGAGTTAGAATCGACCAAAATACTTCACTGTTGCTCGGCCGCCATCTTTTGATCTGAATACTCCGCCATTGGGAGGATCTGACGTAACAAACTGAGGATCCGCAATGCATTCTTCTTCAGTGAGAGGCGACGGATTGGAGAAGGTTGATGAAAGTTCGTGATATTGCGTCGTCGTGCTGTTGAGCTATTGTTGCCGAGCCTGAAAACTTCAAAACCGACATGAGCTGGATGCGAACTATGGTTGTCGATGGAGAACAGTTGCTGATGGTGGTGGTTTCATCGTGGGTTTCATGGAGGTTTGGTGAAGGGGATTTGGATTTCGAAAGGGTGTTGTTGAAGTTTCAGATGGTTGTGAGATGGAGAAATGGGTTACGAAGAAGGAAGCGAGGGATGAAGTTGAAAATGGGTCGATGGGTTTTCACGGCGGAAAGAATACGAAGCAGAAGGTTTCACGATTGGGGTTTCTAGATTGAAAGAGACAAGGAGTTTTGTGGATGGGTTTGAGGGTGGAGGTTCGCGAATTCGTAGAAGGTGGAGGGAGTTAGATTCGCAGCGTGAGATTAGAGAAATAGGTGAGGACAGAAACTGAGGATGGTCGGAGATTAAAGGTGATTCCTGGTGTAGATTGGGTTAGTTCTGATGGGTTAGATGAAGATTGAAGTGGGTTTTAGAGATTGAAAGGAGGTTCAATGGATTTCGTTTGATTCGATGAAGATGAATAGTGGATTGTGGAAGAAAATGGAGGTCTCTACGAAAATGGTGGAGTTTGTGTTCAGGTGAAGGGTCTGATGATGAGTGATTGTGTTGCTGTTGTTGATGAATAAAAGGCGGAGATGGTGAAAGAAGATGAAGGTTCTGCGATTTGATGATGATGAATAGTGTAGGAAGGGGTTGCGACTAGGGTTGCTGAACCAAGGAAGAAGGAAATGAGCAGTAGACTTTATACTCAATATTGTGACACGTGGCATGCCTGACTGTGCTGATTTTTGATTAAATTAAATTATGTGTTGATTATGGCCTAAATGATTAATTAACTGACTATTATAACTAAAATTCTAATAAACTAAACTAATCCTAGTTCTAACTAAAATCTAAACTAAATAAAAATTAAACTAATCCAACTTAAACTAACTAATTAATTAAAAACCTATTTTCTAAAAAAGCCAATCTCTAAATTATTAATTCCAATAAAATCTATAACTTAATAAAAACTAATTCTAGAAACTAAAAAATCTATTTCTAATCTATTTCTAAAAAAATAAATATAATTCTATTTCTAAAAAACAAATATCTAATTCTAATTAAAAAGAAAAATCTATTCTTAAAATTCTATTTCTATTAAAAACAATTATTTTCTAATTAAAATAAAAAACTTAAATTCTAAAATCTAATTCTATATCCTAGAAAAACTATTTAAAATTCTAAACTATTTTCTAACATACGCTAAAAAAAACTATTTCTAAACAAAAAAATCTAATTCCTAATTTCTAATCGAAACCTAATTTAACTAAAAACCAATTTTATATTTCTAAATTAAAAAAAAACCTAATATAAATTCTAATTCAAATTTCTAAATTAAAATGCTATTTCTAAGATCTAATAAAAAAATCTAAATCCAAAACTAATTCTAATATTCTAATTAAATAAAAAAATATACTCTAATTATTAGTATTATTAATAAAAACAAAATATGCACATAATATTAATATTTGAAAAGAAAAAAAGGGAAATTAAAAATGGAACCAATATTTACAAAAACAACCTCCTTAGGCCACGTGTCACGCCCTCATTGGGCGAAATAATAGAGATTTGAAAAACGCCCAATTTTGGGTGGACACGTGTCTAAATGGCATGAAATTAAGCGGGCGATGCAAAATTAAAAAAAAAAATCTAAAATGCAAAAATAGTTGGAAAAAAAGGAGGACAAATTTAGGGTGTGACAGATGCCCCTATCTAATCGGCTTAAACCTAGTCAGACGAAATGCTATGGCATTCTTTCTTTCGAGGTAGAAAATGATTAGATATAAAAGACCCTGAATTTGTCCAACAAAAAGTTGCACGACTTTGTGGGGAATGCCCACGGTCTTGCGGAGGATGCCCCTGACTGGGCTGTATATGGCCTTCGAAATCTTCGAGATTGACCCTGAACCTGAGCTCGCACAATGTGAATGCCTGATGATAACGATGTTCCATAACGAATGGAAATGCAAATGAAAATACTAACACGCGGATATGCAAGAGCTGGGGAAGTATGATATGATTTTGGGTATGCATATTGTAACCCGGTGAACTGACTTTAAACAATGTTGCGGATAGCAAGAGTCGCCACCGACTTTTATTTTATCCATAAGGAAAGGTTATAAAAGAACAGGAAAGACCTTAGAGAATATTTTGGGTCCGGGGGGTAGGTTATGAAAAGGGAAGGTGTTAGCACCCTTTTCATCCATGGTTATCCATGGGCTCTTAGGTACTTAAGCTCACTTTTGAATTGTTTTGAAAGTGTAGTGTGTGAATAGCAAAAAATTTCAGAATAGTTTAATAATAATCCGTGTATGGATGTGAAAAAACTTGTTTGAAAATTTTGTTGGAAATTGGTTTAAGTGTGAAAAAGTTTTGAAGTGAGCAAGTATCTAGGAATAGCCTACCCTAATGTTTTAAGGTCTTTCTTATTCTTTATCCTTTCCTTAGTAAGACTATCCCTACTATAATGGAGTAGGTAGTCCTTACTTTGGATGTTAAGGGACATGTGAGGGACAATTGGATTTTTGAAGGCCATTGTGGGGTGTAATAAGCAAACTGGAGGGACTATCATCATTTTTCGAAAGGGACTCGGTTCGTAAAGGCAACCATAAGGGACTTTGATGATTTTCTTTTTGAGGGACTTGCTTTATACACCCCACTTAACCAATATTCATAGGCAACTTGAGGGATATCCTTAGGAAGTGAGACGGCGATTAAAATCGACTTACGTGTGTGAAATGTTTAATTTAATTATCTTATATTAAAATGATCTAAATTTATTTTTAATATTACATACATGTTATTACACTCCCTAATTACTAACCATAATAATAATTAAATAATTAAACAACTTTACATCCAAAAAACAATTACAAAATAATAAGCAAAATAATTAAATAGCAAAGATAAATAAAATATAAATAAGCAATAATAAATAATAAAGGGGGTTAATTCTAAGTTTACTCGGCAAGACATCGCATCTTGTGCCTACGTATCCTTACGGGAGTGGAATCAGAGTAATCGTAGTTCCCCTCAATAGGGAGGTTAGAAACTTCTTGACTGTGGTCAAGGTCTCAAGGGGAATAAACGCATCTTAAGGACACGCTTACGTGGAGTGTAGAAACTCCAAATCTCTACGTTGAAATGTTAAGTTGTAATTAGGGTTAAATTAGGGATTCCACGGCGGGAAACCCTAAAATGAGCGCGGCGGCTCTTTGACCTAATGCTAGGGGTAAAATTGTAATTTTTCCTGCGGCGAGACATTTGTGAAAATTAGGGTTTGTGAGGTTGTAAGGGTTTGAAGGTGAGGACTATTGACACGGCGGTCAAATGCTAGACCTAATTCCTTCAGAGTGTGTAATGTGACAATTGTCTCGAAAAATTACAACCGGGAAACAGATACATATATAATAATGAATTGGAATTTAATCTGCAGAGAGAAACTAAAAAAAATCGTTAGTGAAAGGTTAGACTAAAATATAATCAATACTGAAAACAAATAATATTAAAGGGGAATACAAAAATGCAAAAAGAGATTTTATTGTAAATTTTAAAGAGAAATTAATATTAGTTTAAAAAAAAAGAGATTTAAATTTTAAAAAAAAGGTTTAATTTTTATCTTAAAAAAGTTTTGAATTTTATTTTAAAGAAAGAGTTTTAATATTATATTAAAAAAACTTTTAAATTTGATTTTGAAAAAAAGAAGTTTTTAATTATTAAAAAGAAGGTTTTAGTTATTATTTATTAAAAAAGTGTTTTAGTTTTATATTGAAGAAAATTTTCTAGCTTATATTGTAAAAAAAAGAAAAAAGGTTAGTTTACACGTAAAACAAATTAGTTTATATATTGAAATATTTTTCATTTAAAAACATAAAACAGAAATAATATAATAACATAAATTGGGCCGGATGGGTCATCACTTCCCAATCCGACCCGGTAACCAACAGATAAAACATATGCAATTAGGGTTTGGAAACCCTTGTGAGCAAGCCGCGGCGCCGTTGTGATTTGTTTCTCTTCGTCTTTCTCATCTCTCATTCTCTCGCAATCTCATCATGATCTTGTCCCCTCCGATTTCTCTCATTCCAAACCTGAAAAGAAAACGACAATCGTGAGAAAAATATGATGCTTACGTTTTCGATAATGGTTCGGTGAAAGGTCCCGCGTCGGAAAGCCTATGATGGAAACTGAGGCTACGCGTTGATTGCCCTTGTTTCCACGAACAACGGTGGCGATCTTCGCTTTTCAACTCCCCTTCGTTCAGATTCACGATCGTTTAGGGTTTCACGATTCGTCCTCTTCGCCGCTTTTTGGTGTTCTCCGCAGTTAGGGTTTTTCTCTGAGGTGATATGGTTCCCTTTTATATTCTTTTTGAATGGATTTTGTGGGCTTTGGATCTATGTTTGCGTTACTTTTTCTCTGAGATTCTCAAAGATCTGATTTGATTTTGTTTCCTTATTCGCTTTGATCTGTCGGTGACGTGTTGACCTTGATTTGGGAAGTTTTAATCTTTTCTTATCTGGACTTTGCGATACCTAGATTCATTGACTTGTTGTTAACGATTTTCTTCTCTTCTCGCATGGAACTTCGTATGAGTTCAAATACTGGCTTGCCCTTATGCTGTGGTTGAGGTGGCGCTTAGTCGGCGATGACGACGTTGCGTCTGAGCTGAGAGCTATGGTGGTCGTTGTTGTTTTCGAAAGTCATTCGACTCTTGAGTTGGTAGGGAGTCGGCGACAAATTCTCTTTGTTGCCCTCCTGACTACTCGAGCCTTGCCCAGTGATGAATTAAGTCTGAGGGTTAAGACCCTTCCATCTTTGCTCATGAATTCTGAATTATGACTTATGGTCAATGTGTTGCTGTTGTTCGCTTCTGCCCGATGATGATTCGAACTGAGGGCTGAACCAATGATGTCGTTGTTGTCGCTAATGCTATCCTTATTTCTTGCTGCTTATGCTGTTCCTGTACTATAGTGGCATTATCTTCTGATATGCTTTTGAACTGCTATTGTGCTGTCTTGCTATCGTTAAAATGCACTGACCATTGTCGCCGTGTGCAGAAGCTTGCCATACTTGTTGATGCAGATGTTGATGTTGTGGTGTTAATGGTTGCTCTTGAAATTGTTTGGCAGATGCTAACTAGCTCGTCTTACTTGTAATCGATGTCTGCAGGTATTGGAATGATGTTGCTTGCTGTGTTGGAGTTGGTGCCATTTGCAATTGGTATCTGTTGTTGCTATTGCTTGTAGCTTGGAGATTTGCTTCTGAAACGGTGATGATGATTCGTGAATCTGAACCGTCGTTGGCGGTCATTATTGCAATGTTGGTATTTATGAGTGATGCTTGTTGCCGAAGCTGTGATGCTTATAGCTGATGCTAATTTGTTGTTTGCTGGTCGAAACTCGTGTTGCTTCTCTTTGCTTGTTGTGACTGATGTTGGTTCTGCCTGTTGGAGGTCGATTGTAGCCTTGAACTTGTTAGTTTGTTGCAGCTTGAAGTTGTTTGGGCTGATGCCGCTGTTACTGATTTCTTTGTGACGAGATATTGGGCTGTTTGATTTTAGATACTATCTTGTCTTACGCCGTTGCCGAAGAGCTGTTTGGTGTTCAGTAGGGAGTTGGCGGCAACTTCGGTTGTTGCCCTTCCAGCCGCTCGAGTTTCACGCCCGATGATGAGCTGAACTGAGGGCTGAATTTTAATTCCCTTAGTTATGTTATTTGCTTTGACTCATGTCTCTCAACGGTATTCTCATTGCTGGCTGTTTTTCTTACTTTAACAGGTTGGAAAGGTGTTGGTGAAGCGTTGGCCTCAGCGTGATGTATCGGAAGCTCATACTTGCCGCAAACGGGATGACCGAGAAACTCTCGTGAGCTCTTGAGAGTAGCCCAACTGCTCTTTCTTCTTTATGTTCTGAATTACATGATGATTCGGTGCGTCGTGATGCAGGTTGCGCCGCCCGGTTACCGTAACTCCGCTGATCAGCTGTATGAGTATTTGGAGGGTGGTATTTGTTGGTCTCACTGTTATAACTCTGAGGGAGATCATCAGATTCAGTTATTGTCGGTCTTTCTGCGGAGAGTTGTTGGTTAAGCAAAAAACTCCTTAAGGCATTATCGATAAGTGTCGGTAGAAACCTTGTAGATGCTGTTAAGAATTGAATGTAATTGATTTGTAATACTTCAAAATTGTAACTCAGGACCTGTTGTTACTCTGAGTCAAATGGTAGGAATTTAAAACATATGTATTCATCCTTGCCATGGAAATGAATGAGGCTCCGCGCGACCAGGCTCGCGTTTTTTTTTGTTTTTCGGCATATATATTAAATTCCTTATGTATTTAAGAAAATAGTTGTCGTGGCAATAAACTTGTTCAGGTTTCTGTAACTGATGTGTTGGCTTTGGAGTTTTGGAAGAGAAAGAAAGAACTTCAATCGGTACCCTCTCACGTTGATGTTCTTGAATTTAATACTTGAAGCCAATGCAAAACCGAGTGAGTGGGGTGATGAGGCCTTCTTGGAAACATCTCTCACTAAACCTTAATGAACTTGAGTGACCCGTTTATAATACAAAGATAGTGTGGTGGTATGAAGATTAATAAAATTAAATTTGAACCTTAAGGTATGGACTTTGAAGTTGACCCTTGACGAATCACCTGAAAACTTTTGTAACTTGAACCTCCGAGTTCAAACTTCAAATGGACCTGAGATTCGAAAACTTGCATAGATATATGAATATTGATTTTATCCTTTAATATCTTCTTTGAAATGGCCCATAAGCACACACCACAAACAAAATTCATTATATTCAAAGCGCAAGACGATCTCATTCTTGTCGCGCGAGCTATCACTTTAGAGCTTCGGAAGTGAGGACACCATTTGTATCTTAACATGCCACCAAACTATATCCAATTCTCAAGCAACTGTCCCTGAGACCAGTAGGTAGAAATCCCTGACTCTCCCTTGGGGAATATTTTAAAATCTAAGGGGAGACATGTTTCTCCATAATTTGTGAGAGACACAGGCCATATACAAAGCCCCTTTGTGATTTTTGAAATTCTCCGTAGCAAACCTAACTTCATAAAGCAAAGCGAACAAACAGTTAACATGGTTAGTTATGCGTGGATGTAACACGGTTGTGCCACTCCCGGCACTCGATGATGACGCTGTTCTGAGAGTGTCGAAAACAAACTTCTAACCCTTCTCTGCTTCTGTTTTGTTCTGTTTCTCTTTGTGCAGGTTAATCAGAGATTTGCGGTGAAGATCGAGGGACATCATGAGGACTTAGAATTCTTTAGGACTTAGGGCTTTTTAGGATAGAAGTAACATCTGTAGTTGAAATTTTACAGCAATTCAGAATGTGAAACAATTCATTCCTTTTTGTATCATGATATCTTTTATGAAATGAAAATGTCAGAACTTCATTTATATATCCATGACTGTTCAGCTTTGAATTTATATTTATTTCTTAGTTATAAATTATAAACGTTTGCGAATAAATCCACAAATATTTAAAATCATTAACTTAGTCATAAACCATAAATATTCACGAATGATATTCTTGTCTGTGTACTTGTCTCGCCCGTAATCCTAATCTCATCACCTGACTTCATTCATTTGGATTCTAGCCAACAATATTCTCCTCATTTTCTAACCAAACGCGAATGTGCGCCGTAATCACAACAGATTTAGTATCAATGATGATATTGCCCGTAATTGAATTCCACTGACCAAATGATATAAGCAACAATCCAATAATACCCAATTAAACTGCGCCTTATTAACAGCAACGGAAATGCTCTGGAAATAAACCATGAGCGATAAAATGGACCTTAAATCCAGTTATGCCCGACAAATTTCGATACCGAACACATCGAATTGGCACCTTGATATAATCAAAACAGGTTATAAATAAATGCCTCAGAAATAGTGTCTCAAGTGTCTCACAGCTCAGTAACAGCCCGTCTTCAAAGAATTAGCGGGATCCACGTAAAAATGACCAAAATACCCCTGGGACCAAATCTGAAGTCTTGGAAGTCCTTTTAGCCTGATTAAAGTCAAAACCCTAGTTTTGGATGCACTGCTTAGGAGGTGCATTGTCTGAGGGAATTGTCAACTCTTCTGACCAATTGTGAATTTTGTGAACCTTGTGAACCTTCTTGGAACACAAAGTCTTGTATTGTGAGGGCAAATTTTGGGGTGCAACAGCTGCCCCTGTTCAATTTTCTGAAACCTGAGGGGTTAGATTGGTATATTTGCCAGTCGTAACCTGGAAGGTTGAAGGGGATTGAACACAAAAGCCCAAAAATTTGCACTCACCAGTGCATGGAGTGATATTGATGGTTGGTTGAACATGATTGAGTGGGCTTAAAGATGCCACTAGGGGAAAGCTCTTCAGTAGTATAATGAGAACCGTCAGGAGTCTGGAGTAATACTGATGTAACAGCATGTCTTCATGGGGATAGAGCAATCAATAATGATAACCCTAAAGCAGTCTTGAAGCAATGATATGATTTCAGGAGGATAGAACAATGAATGGTTCTAAAGCAGTCTTGAAATAATGATTTCAGGAGGATAGAGCAATGGATAGCTCTAAAGCAGTCTTGAAATAATAATGTAATATGTCTTCAGGAGGATAGAGCAATCAATAGCTCTAAAGCAGTCTTGAAGTAATGATTTCAGGAGGATAGAGCAATGGATAGCTCTAAAGCAGTCTTGAAATAATAATGTAATTTCAGGAGGATAGAGCAATGGATAACTCTAAAGCAGTCTTGAAATAATTAGATGGTTTCAGGAGGATAGAGCAATGAATAGCTCTAAAGCAGTCTTGAAGTAATAATGTGATATGTCTTCAGGAGGATAGAGCAATCAATAGCTCTAAAGCAGTCTTGAAGTAATGATTTCAGGAGGATAGAGCAATGGATAGCTCTAAAGCAGTCTTGAAATAATAATGTAGTTTCAGGAGGATAGAGCAATCAATAGCTCTAAAGCAGTCTTGAAATAATAATGTAGTTTCAGGAGGATAGAGCAATCAATAGCTCTAAAGCAGTCTTGAAATAATAATGTGATATGTCTTCAGGAGGATAGAGCAATCAATAGCTCTAAAGCAGTCTTGAAGTAATGATTTCAGGAGGATAGAGCAATGGATAGCTCTAAAGCAGTCTAGAAATAATAATGTAATATGTCTTCAGGAGGATAGAGCAATCAATAGCTCTAAAGCAGTCTTGAAGTAATAATGTGATATGTCTTCAGGAGGATAGAGCAATCAATAGCTCTAAAGCAGTCTTGAAGTAATGATTTCAGGAGGATAGAGCAACGGATAGCTCTAAAGCAGTCTTGAAATAATTAGATGGCTTCAGGAGGATAGAGCAATCAATAGCTCTAAAGCAGTCTTGAAGTAGTAATATGACCTCATGAGGATAGAGCAATGAATATCTCTAAAGCAGTCTTGAAGTAATAGGATGATTTCAGGAGGATAGAGCAATCAGTAGCTCTAAAGCAGTCTTGAAGTCATGAGAGGCTATCAGGAGGATAAAATAACCCTGAGGTTACAATAAAGCAGTCCCAAAGTAATAAGAAGCTCATCAGGAGGATAAAGTAACCCTGAGGTTACAATAAAGCAGTCCCAAAGATCATAAGCTTGTTTGTTGGATAATTAACCTGAAAACAAGGTAGCATTCTGTATAACAACATTAGTTTATGCTTTATGTATGCATGTATGACATGATGCACTTAGGTAATGTACTATAGACATATATGTTATGGTATGATGTAAGTGATGTATGTATGATATGACACTGCTGGAAGTGTCTGGATATCCTTGTATAACAACTGCTGGCCAAGGAAAATAAATCCCGATTCGTTGTTGAAGAATATATAACCCTCCGTCTGCTGGGGATAACAAGGTATAGATAACCTCCCGTTGTTGGGGATAACAAGGTATAGATAACCTCCCGTTGTTGGGGATAGTAGGGTATAGATAACCTTCGTTTTCGTTTGATAGTAGGATAAGTATAACATCCCGTCTTCGTTCATCGTGCCCTTATTGGAAAGTAATTTCCCGTATATCCGTATGAGGATAAAAGAGATGGATATAAATTCCAGGGGAGATTAGACTTTGTGAAAATGGATTAGTCCTACTGATGGTTTGTAACTGTCTTGTAAAGATGAACCGGCGAAGCTTCGTTGAAATCCTTCCCTCGTTCGTCCTTAGTAAATACTATTACTGCATTTTCATGCATTTCTGGTAAACATCAATCATATTAAAAGCATACATGCGTTTCTGGTAAACATCAATCATATTCAAAGGCATACATACATTCAAACACAACCAATGGACGTTTCGCTTATGTAAATAGGGTAAAAGTAAATCTGGATTCAAAAGATGGGGTTTATTTATATCAAAAGTGACCCATGCACGGGTAAGTTTGTACAAGGAGACATAAACCCTAGTAAGAGAATTTTGTCATGAAGTTTTACAAAAAGAATCAGCTATGTGGGAAATAATCCTATTGAGTTTCAATTCTACTATTGCCACTCAAGTATCTCATCTTCTTGCTGTTGAGACGGAAACGATTGGATTGAGCTTTATCTGTTTGAGCTTGAGTAAGTAGTACAACTGGTTGCAGTTTCATGAGTGATCCAAACGAGACATAGTCATACGCTTTAATCCCTAACTTTTGCCTGGATTGCCCTTTCAGGTTTTCAATCCACCGGGATACCCTTTTTTGCCCAAGCCGCCTTTTCAGGTTTTCGACTTGCCGGGTGTACATCTTTTTATATATATATCCCTAATTTTTGCCCAAACCCTTTTGGTTTGCCGGGATGCCCTTATTTTTGCCTAGGCCTGTCAACCTAGCGGGTCTCTTTTTATGCGTAGTATTTTTTAACTATGTCTGCGTTTACAGGTTGTGGGAAGTCTTCACCATCCATTGTAGTCAGTATCATGGCACCTCCTGAGAACACTGTCTTGACTACAAATGGTCCCTCATATGTTGGAGTCCACTTGCCCCTAGGGTCACCCTGTGGTAATATGATACGCTTGATCACCAAGTCACCAGCCTGATATACCTTTGGCTTAACCTTCTTGTTAAAAGCTTTGATCATCCGTTTCCGGTACATCTGGCCATGACAAACTGCTGCTAACCTTTTCTTATCAATCAAATTTATCTGGTCAAGTCGAGTCTGAATCCGCTCATCTTCATCCAAGCCTGCATCCTTCATAATTCTCAAGGAGGGGATCTGAACTTCAATAGGCAGAACTGCTTCCATACCATAGACTAAGGAGAATGGGGTTGCCCCTGTTGAAGTACGTATTGTAGTACGATAACCATGCAGAGCAAATGGTAACCTCTCGTGCCAATCCTTGTAAGTAACAGTCATCTTCTGTACAATCTTCTTAATGTTCTTATTAGCAGCTTCAACTGCCCCATTCATCTTTGGACGATACGGAGAAGAGTTGTGATGCTTAATCTTGAACTGCATCTTCGAAATCAACAAGGTAGTATGGGTCAACATATACTGTCTTAGTCGGCGAGCAGCCCATGCCAAAGCGCAGCAAGTTTTCTCGAGCAGTGAGTATCTTGTTTCACAGTCGGTAAACTTTTTGCTAAGGCAGTATATTGCCTGCTCTTTTCGACCAGACTCGTCATGTTGCCCCAATACACACCCCATTGAGTTGTCTAATACTGTTAAATACATAATCAAGGGTCTTCCATCAACTGGTGGCATTAAAATTGGAGGTTCTAGCAAATATCTCTTGATTTCATCAAAGGCAGTCTGGCACTCATCATTCCATTCCATCATCTGATCTTTCTTCAACAACTTGAAGAGTGGCTCACAGATGGTAGTTAATTGGGAAATAAATCTTGCAATGTAGTTCAATCGTCCCAAGAAACCTCTAACCTCCTTCTCAGTACGGGGAGCTGGCATCTCTCGTATAGCTTTCACTTTTGCAGGATCCACTTCAATACCTTTTCCACTGACAATGAAACCCAGGAGCTTTCCAGATCTAACTCCAAAAGTACACTTGTTTGGATTTAATCTCAACCTGTATTTCTTCAACCTCTCAAACAACTTGTGCAGATGATCAAGATGTTGCTCTTCATTCTGAGATCTGGCTATCATATCATCCACATATACCTCTATCTCATGATGAATCATATCATGAAACAAAGCCACCATAGCACGCTGATATGTTGCCCCTGCATTCTTCAAACCAAATGGCATTACCTTATAGCAAAAGGTGCCCCACTGTGTCACAAATGTAGTCTTCTCCATATCTTCAGGTGCCATCTTGATTTGATTGTAACCAGAGAAACCATCCATAAAAGAGAATACCTTATGCTGAGCAGTGTTGTCTACCAGAATATCAATATGAGGCAGTGGAAAGTCATCTTTAGGGCTAGCCTTGTTCAGATCTCTTTTCTGTTTTCTTCAGTTCCCAGATTCACAACTTCGACTGGCTCTTCATGTGGCTGTATAGCTTTCTCTTCTTGTTGTAACAACCTAGCAAGCTCCACAGGTATTTCACAATCGTCCTCGTTTCCGTCTTCAGTTTGATAGATCGGATTCTCGAAATTGTAATTGGCAATAGTAGAACTGTTATCAACTGGATCCAGAGTGGATGAGGATCGGCATTTTAGTGACGTGGGTGTGTGTAAGAACACATAGCTGATAAAGCAAAAATAAAAGAAAAAGAAAGACAAGGAACACAATATTTACGAAAACGAAACGTCCACTGATTTTATTGAATGCAGTATGCAAATGAAATGACAACCCGTAACAAGCACACCATTGTGCCCCGGGTAAGGCACATGGCTTGAAAGTTTTAATTGTTCCAAAAATTGCAAATTTAAAAACATAACACAGTAATAGTATTTACTCCTGACTAAAGGAGATAGGGATAACATCTTCAGCTGTCCAATTATTGAGTCCAGCACCCACAGTAGGAAAAATCCATGCCTCCAAGTTGAAAGTGTTTACATGGCTGACAAAGTATTCTTCCTCTCCAAAGACAGTAACAACTTTTCCATTCACCGGATATCTCAACTTTTGATGTAATGTGGAGGTCACAGCACCTGCCCCATGGATCCAGGGACGACCAAGCAGACATGAGTACGAAGAACGAATATCCATCACATAGAATGTAGCAGTAAACACCTGAGAGCCAACCTTGATTGGAAGATCAATTTCCCCATGCACTACTCTTCTAGAACCATCAAAAGCCTTTACCACAATATTACTGGGCTTCAATACCGTATCTTCAGGACTCAGCTTGTTCAGGACTTCCTTAGGCAACACATTCAGAGAGGAACCATTGTCTATCAGCACATGAGACAGGGTAGTGCCCCTGCATTCAATTGAAATATGCAAGGCCCTGTTATGATCCCTCTTGGCAGGGGTCAAGTCAGCATCAGAAAATCCTAACCCGTTGTCATAGGTCAGGTGAGCAACACAATTCTCAAACTGGTCCACAGAAATTGCACTGGGTACATGAGCCATCTTTAGAAACTTGATCAATGACTTGGCATGAGCCTCAGAACATAATAACGGGGAGAGCATAGAAATCTTTGAGGGAGTATGCCCCAGCTGATCAACAATATCATAATCACTCTTGCGAATGATTTTCAATACTTCTTCCATCTGCTTAGAGAGGTCATCAGCAGCTGGCACATCAGTAGATACAGGCTCAATAACAGGACCCTTGCCCCGAGCATCAGTGGTGGAAGTAACAGCAGGAGTAACTGCACTCTTAGAAGCAACTGGAGGAGAGAAGACTCTTCCACTACGGGTGATCTTGCTAGATCCAGCAATATTATCAATGTCAACAGGCATATCAGGTAAAGGCTCCTGCTTGACACCATGGATGTAAACATCAGACCCATAGTGCCAAGGCACAGCTTTGTCAGATGTATAAGGAATAGGACCAGGAGTGGTAATGATCAGAGGAACTACTCTGGCTTCAGCAACAACTTTCACAGGACCTTCAGCAGTGATCTGGATTGGGCCCTGATGAGTGATTTTAATGGGACCCTTTGAAGTGATTCTTAGTGGTACTTTGTCAACCATGTCAACCTCTTCAATCTTTTTACCCTGAGTCAGATGATCCACCATACTTTCTACAGATGCTGGTCTTCTTTCAAACACTATAGTATATTTATCCATGAGACGTTGAATCCCATCTCTCAAAATGAAGCAACTATCCGGCTTATAGGTACAATATAGACAATCTTCATGACAACCTGGAAAGATCCCAGCTTGTACTAACCTCTTTTTGATAACAGACAATGGTGTGCTCAACTCCATAACTGAATAGACATGCAGATCTTCATCAATATCTTTATCAATGGCGTTGACAGTCTTCTCGTGATTTGGCATTGGAGCTGTAATCACATTTGGAGTACCTGGTGGATCAAACTCAATTTCTCCAGCATCAATCATATCCTGAATTTTGTTCTTCAAGACCCAGCAGTTATTAGTATCATGTCCTGGACAGTTTGAATGATATGCACATCGTGCATTGGGATTGTACTTGGGAGAGGTAACATTGGGATTCCGAGGGGCCTCCCTCAGGGTAATAAGTTCAGCTTTCAACAAGTGTTGCAATGCCTGAGCCATTGACATGTTGATCTTCGTGAACTGTCTTCTAGCCCTCTGTTGGTTGCCTTGAGGCTGCTCTGTTGTTGCAGGAGTTAGATTTGAAATATGAACTGCACTAACAGACTGATGCCTTCTGTTACGATCAGGCTGACCATACACAGCATTAGATTCTTTCTTCCCAGTGGGAGGCTTCTTTGCAGCACCTGATGAAGAAGTGCCCATTTGGATCTTACCACTCTTGATGCCATTCTCTACTCGCTCTCCTGTCATGATCAACTCAGTGAAGCCAGATGATGAGCTTCCAATGAGATGACTGTAAAACGGACCATTCAGCGTACACATGAACATATCAACCAATTCCCTATCAGTCAAAGGGGGTTGAACTCTTCCAGCTAAGTCTCTCCACTTCTGAGCATACTCCTTAAAGCTTTCTTTGGCACCCATAGACATGCTTGCTTTATGAAGTAGCTTTGTTAGCTCTAGGATCCTTGCTTGGCTTGCTTTGTAATGAGCCTCGAAAGTATCCCTTTGCTCTTTCAGTTGGATCCATGATCTCTGCAAGTCTTCCATATCAGTAGGCATGTCTGGGTGAAGGATGGTATAAGCTGTGTCTCCTTCAGCAACAGGTTCCATGGTAACCGGTAGGATGGCAGGATATGGCATCATGAGTGTCTGAGCACGAAATCGTACCCATCTGAGATAAGCCTCCATAGGAATGGTGTACTTAGGCTCCAGTGTCTTGCTGTCAATCCTGTTTACCTTTCCCCAAGCTCGTATGAATCTCTGACGGTAACCCTGAAGATCGTTGTCGTAGTCAAACACAATGCCCTGAATCAACATGTCATGTGGACCATTGCTCCGGGCGTAACCAAACTGTCGTAAAGCTAGAGATGGGTTGTAGGTGATGCCTCCTCTTATGCCTAGAAGTGGTACATTAGGAAACTCCCCACAACGGTCAATGATGGTGACATTCTCCATAGATCTGGAGCACCAATGGATGTCTGAGTGAGAAAGTGACATGATCCTCTTGGACCATCTGAACCCTTGCTCATTCTTCATTACTGAGCGAGGAAGGTGAGAAATAAACCACCTAGAAAGTAAAGGTATGCAGCACATCAAAGTTCCTCTTGCCCTTGTAGTACGGGTGTGAAGAGAATGTAGGATGTCTCCAAGTAAGGTAGGCACTGGATTGTGACTCAGGAATATGTTGATGGCATGAACGTCTATGAACTGATCAGGATTGGGGAACAACACTAAGCCATAAATCAATAAGGCTAAGATCTCCTCAAAAGCATCGTAGCTCATAGCCTTCAAGAACATTTGAGCTTTATCCACTAATACCTTGGCAAGAATACCTTTAACTCCACTTCTCGTCTCTAGAACAATGTCAGACTTCTTCAGATGTAGAGCTGCAGCAATAACTTCTGGTTTAAGCTCCTTCTCTAAGCCTGTGAATGGCTTCTGATCAAGAACAGGTATACCCAGAAGTTTAGAGAACTCCTCCATGGTTGGAACCAGCTGATAATCAGGAAATGTAAAGCAATGGTGCTTAGGGTCAAAGAACTGAAACAACACACTCATCATGTCTTCACTGAACCCTGAAGTGACTAGATCCAATAGGTGACCATGTCTCTGGACGAACTGGGAATGATCAGACACTTGGGAAACCAACTCTTTGAGCTTGGGAGGTATCCCTACAAAGTTGATCCTGATGGTGTTTCTACGAGCAGAAGCCATGACCTGCAACAAAGAACAAAAATAAATCCCTTGGTCCTTGAAATGGTTAGGGAAAATGATATGCTCATGATGCATGATGATGTCATGATGTTATGTTCAATCACAAACGTGTGGCACACACAAACAAGTCACACAATTGCCCTAGGTTTAAAGGCTTGCATGAGGTTTAAAGGTAAGTACCCTCCCCTGAAGTTAGATGGTTCATCCTGTCCTACAAAAGTAACCGGGTTCTAAGGGATCTCAATATCATTGATCCTTCACAAGGGTGGTTGATCAGAAAGCAACTTACTTGCCAACCAAAACCCTCCAAGTTTAAGATCTCAATGAGCGTAGTATCGAGTGTCAACCAACTTCAGTCTGCACCAAAGCCGGTTACCTCACTACTTTCTAAAGGCCAAGGTGAGTTAACTAGGGTTCTAAAAGTCAGTTAGTGCATTGACAACATATGGCAGCCTCAATATTATCCTCAACTTGACTTAAGGAATATAAGCACCAACCAAGAAGTCGCACTAACTATGGCCACCAGATCAACCGTATCGATATACGTCGTACAGTTTCCTTGGTCTATTGCCATTTACCTAAGGTACACTAGATCCGGGTTAGGACCTTTCACACATAAGAGCACCCCAACAATATAATAATAAAGCAACCAAGGCAAACAATTTAAAGTGATCTTAATTCCTAAGGGTACCCCTCTTAAATAGATCCCCAGCAGAGTCGCCAGTTCTGTAACCCGGTGAACTGACTTTAAACAATGTTGCGGATAGCAAGAGTCGCCACCGACTTTTATTTTATCCATAAGGAAAGGTTATAAAAGAACAGGAAAAACCTTAGAGAATATTTTGGGTCCGGGGGGTAGGTTATGAAAAGGGAAGGTGTTAGCACCCTTTTCATCCATGGTTATCCATGGGCTCTTAGGTACTTAAGCTCACTTTTGAATTGTTTTGAAAGTGTAGTGTGTGAATAGCAAAAAATTTCAGAATAGTTTAATAATAATCCGTGTATGGATGTGAAAAAACTTGTTTGAAAATTTTGTTGGAAATTGGTTTAAGTGTGAAAAAGTTTTGAAGTGAGCAAGTATCTAGGAATAGCCTACCCTAATGTTTTAAGGTCTTTCTTATTCTTTATCCTTTCCTTAGTAAGACTATCCCTACTATAATGGAGTAGGTAGTCCTTACTTTGGATGTTAAGGGACATGTGAGGGACAATTGGATTTTTGAAGGCCATTGTGGGGTGTAATAAGCAAACTGGAGGGACTATCATCATTTTTCGAAAGGGACTCGGTTCGTAAAGGCAACCATAAGGGACTTTGATGATTTTCTTTTTGAGGGACTTGCTTTATACACCCCACTTAACCAATATTCATAGGCAACTTGAGGGATATCCTTAGGAAGTGAGACGGCGATTAAAATCGACTTACGTGTGTGAAATGTTTAATTTAATTATCTTATATTAAAATGATCTAAATTTATTTTTAATATTACATACATGTTATTACACTCCCTAATTACTAACCATAATAATAATTAAATAATTAAACAACTTTACATCCAAAAAACAATTACAAAATAATAAGCAAAATAATTAAATAGCAAAGATAAATAAAATATAAATAAGCAATAATAAATAATAAAGGGGGTTAATTCTAAGTTTACTCGGCAAGACATCGCATCTTGTGCCTACGTATCCTTACGGGAGTGGAATCAGAGTAATCGTAGTTCCCCTCAATAGGGAGGTTAGAAACTTCTTGACTGTGGTCAAGGTCTCAAGGGGAATAAACGCATCTTAAGGACACGCTTACGTGGAGTGTAGAAACTCCAAATCTCTACGTTGAAATGTTAAGTTGTAATTAGGGTTAAATTAGGGATTCCACGGCGGGAAACCCTAAAATGAGCGCGGCGGCTCTTTGACCTAATGCTAGGGGTAAAATTGTAATTTTTCCTGCGGCGAGACATTTGTGAAAATTAGGGTTTGTGAGGTTGTAAGGGTTTGAAGGTGAGGACTATTGACACGGCGGTCAAATGCTAGACCTAATTCCTTCAGAGTGTGTAATGTGACAATTGTCTCGAAAAATTACAACCGGGAAACAGATACATATATAATAATGAATTGGAATTTAATCTGCAGAGAGAAACTAAAAAAAATCGTTAGTGAAAGGTTAGACTAAAATATAATCAATACTGAAAACAAATAATATTAAAGGGGAATACAAAAATGCAAAAAGAGATTTTATTGTAAATTTTAAAGAGAAATTAATATTAGTTTAAAAAAAAAGAGATTTAAATTTTAAAAAAAAGGTTTAATTTTTATCTTAAAAAAGTTTTGAATTTTATTTTAAAGAAAGAGTTTTAATATTATATTAAAAAAACTTTTAAATTTGATTTTGAAAAAAAGAAGTTTTTAATTATTAAAAAGAAGGTTTTAGTTATTATTTATTAAAAAAGTGTTTTAGTTTTATATTGAAGAAAATTTTCTAGCTTATATTGTAAAAAAAAGAAAAAAGGTTAGTTTACACGTAAAACAAATTAGTTTATATATTGAAATATTTTTCATTTAAAAACATAAAACAGAAATAATATAATAACATAAATTGGGCCGGATGGGTCATCACTTCCCAATCCGACCCGGTAACCAACAGATAAAACATATGCAATTAGGGTTTGGAAACCCTTGTGAGCAAGCCGCGGCGCCGTTGTGATTTGTTTCTCTTCGTCTTTCTCATCTCTCATTCTCTCGCAATCTCATCATGATCTTGTCCCCTCCGATTTCTCTCATTCCAAACCTGAAAAGAAAACGACAATCGTGAGAAAAATATGATGCTTACGTTTTCGATAATGGTTCGGTGAAAGGTCCCGCGTCGGAAAGCCTATGATGGAAACTGAGGCTACGCGTTGATTGCCCTTGTTTCCACGAACAACGGTGGCGATCTTCGCTTTTCAACTCCCCTTCGTTCAGATTCACGATCGTTTAGGGTTTCGCGATTCGTCCTCTTCGCCGCTTTTTGGTGTTCTCCGCAGTTAGGGTTTTTCTCTGAGGTGATATGGTTCCCTTTTATATTCTTTTTGAATGGATTTTGTGGGCTTTGGATCTATGTTTGCGTTACTTTTTCTCTGAGATTCTCAAAGATCTGATTTGATTTTGTTTCCTTATTCGCTTTGATCTGTCGGTGACGTGTTGACCTTGATTTGGGAAGTTTTAATCTTTTCTTATCTGGACTTTGCGATACCTAGATTCATTGACTTGTTGTTAACGATTTTCTTCTCTTCTCGCATGGAACTTCGTATGAGTTCAAATACTGGCTTGCCCTTATGCTGTGGTTGAGGTGGCGCTTAGTCGGTGATGACGACGTTGCGTCTGAGCTGAGAGCTATGGTGGTCGTTGTTGTTTTCGAAAGTCATTCGACTCTTGAGTTGGTAGGGAGTCGGCGACAAATTCTCTTTGTTGCCCTCCTGACTACTCGAGCCTTGCCCAGTGATGAATTAAGTCTGAGGGTTAAGACCCTTCCATCTTTGCTCATGAATTCTGAATTATGACTTATGGTCAATGTGTTGCTGTTGTTCGCTTCTGCCCGATGATGATTCGAACTGAGGGCTGAACCAATGATGTCGTTGTTGTCGCTAATGCTATCCTTATTTCTTGCTGCTTATGCTGTTCCTGTACTATAGTGGCATTATCTTCTGATATGCTTTTGAACTGCTATTGTGCTGTCTTGCTATCGTTAAAATGCACTGACCATTGTCGCCGTGTGCAGAAGCTTGCCATACTTGTTGATGCAGATGTTGATGTTGTGGTGTTAATGGTTGCTCTTGAAATTGTTTGGCAGATGCTAACTAGCTCGTCTTACTTGTAATCGATGTCTGCAGGTATTGGAATGATGTTGCTTGCTGTGTTGGAGTTGGTGCCATTTGCAATTGGTATCTGTTGTTGCTATTGCTTGTAGCTTGGAGATTTGCTTCTGAAACGGTGATGATGATTCGTGAATCTGAACCGTCGTTGGCGGTCATTATTGCAATGTTGGTATTTATGAGTGATGCTTGTTGCCGAAGCTGTGATGCTTATAGCTGATGCTAATTTGTTGTTTGCTGGTCGAAACTCGTGTTGCTTCTCTTTGCTTGTTGTGACTGATGTTGGTTCTGCCTGTTGGAGGTCGATTGTAGCCTTGAACTTGTTAGTTTGTTGCAGCTTGAAGTTGTTTGGGCTGATGCCGCTGTTACTGATTTCTTTGTGACGAGATATTGGGCTGTTTGATTTTAGATACTATCTTGTCTTACGCCGTTGCCGAAGAGCTGTTTGGTGTTCAGTAGGGAGTTGGCGGCAACTTCGGTTGTTGCCCTTCCAGCCGCTCGAGTTTCACGCCCGATGATGAGCTGAACTGAGGGCTGAATTTTAATTCCCTTAGTTCTGTTATTTGCTTTGACTCATGTCTCTCAACGGTATTCTCATTGCTGGCTGTTTTTCTTACTTTAACAGGTTGGAAAGGTGTTGGTGAAGCGTTGGCCTCAGCGTGATGTATCGGAAGCTCATACTTGCCGCAAACGGGATGACCGAGAAACTCTCGTGAGCTCTTGAGAGTAGCCCAACTGCTCTTTCTTCTTTATGTTCTGAATTACATGATGATTCGGTGCGTCGTGATGCAGGTTGCGCCGCCCGGTTACCGTAACTCCGCTGATCAGCTGTATGAGTATTTGGAGGGTGGTATTTGTTGGTCTCACTATTATAACTCTGAGGGAGATCATCAGATTCAGTTATTGTCGGTCTTTCTGCGGAGAGTTGTTGGTTAAGCAAAAAACTCCTTAAGGCATTATCGATAAGTGTCGGTAGAAACCTTGTAGATGCTGTTAAGAATTGAATGTAATTGATTTGTAATACTTCAAAATTGTAACTCAGGACCTGTTGTTACTCTGAGTCAAATGGTAGGAATTTAAAACATATGTATTCATCCTTGCCATGGAAATGAATGAGGCTCCGCGCGACCAGGCTCGCGTTTTTTTTTGTTTTTCGGCATATATATTAAATTCCTTATGTATTTAAGAAAATAGTTGTCGTGGCAATAAACTTGTTCAGGTTTCTGTAACTGATGTGTTGGCTTTGGAGTTTTGGAAGAGAAAGAAAGAACTTCAATCGGTACCCTCTCACGTTGATGTTCTTGAATTTAATACTTGAAGCCAATGCAAAACCGAGTGAGTGGGGTGATGAGGCCTTCTTGGAAACATCTCTCACTAAACCTTAATGAACTTGAGTGACCCGTTTATAATACAAAGATAGTGTGGTGGTATGAAGATTAATAAAATTAAATTTGAACCTTAAGGTATGGACTTTGAAGTTGACCCTTGACGAATCACCTGAAAACTTTTGTAACTTGAACCTCCGAGTTCAAACTTCAAATGGACCTGAGATTCGAAAACTTGCATAGTGTCGCTACTGCGAAAATCGGCGCCGGCTGAACAGAAGAGTCGCCACCGTGCGTTATTTATCCCACGGGAGGGAAAGGAAACGCTCAGAGTAAACCTCGCACGACACGGGAAAGGTATGGTCGTCGCAACCAAAACCTGGATTCGGGAGTCGGTTACGCAAGGGGAAGGTATTAGCACCCCTCACGTCCGTCGTACTCGACGGGATCCACGCTTGTTTTCGGGTATGGATTGTTATTCTATCTAAACTATAGGTCAAGGGTTAAAAAGAAAATAAAATGAAAATAAAAATGACTCGGCAAAGTATCGCACTTTATGCCTACGTATTCCCGCCTGGAACGAGAAATCAGAGTCAACGTAGTTCGCCTACCTACGGGAAAGGAGGGGAAGGTTGCTCGCTAGGATATCGCATCCTATGCCTACGTACTTTCATACAGCATGAAAGATCAGAGCAAACGTAGTTCGGGCCACGTACGACACAAGCTTGTCTTGATTGATTTTATTCCTTCTGAAAAAGGTTTTTCAATTAACAGTCCAAGCGGACAAAAATGACGTCTTGATGAGTTCACATTCTTTTACGAAAGAAGTGTCTTTTATTGTGTTTGAAATCTTTATGGTGTTTTTCTGTTTGTTTTGAGAGAGAAGAGACAGAACTCTAACCTACGGTTGCGAAGGGAATCAAACTAACCTAATGTTATCATGCATGGGTTAGAACCTAATGTCTATCATGCTCCTCTCCTGCACAGAGAGAAACAGAGATCCTAAGGGATAGGCAGAAACAGAAACAATATCAGATATATACATTAAAGCAGCAAAATGCATGGATGCAACAGTACAAGCGAGGCAAGGGAGTCCCACTCAACCTCGAACCTAGAAAACAATAGGCAAAAGTGAACAGGCTTCACTTTCAACCCAGCAGGGTAAACAGCAAACAATACAGTCCAGAAAACCAATCAATACAGCAGCAAATGAAATACAACAGCAAAAGAAACAGCATCAGCAGCTCTGAATCAACATCTAGCTTCAAGTAATCTCCAATCAGCTACAGGCATCAGCAAGCATCAATCTCCATCTTCATGACCTTCAGGCAAGGGCTTTGATCATCTGTCTTCTATCTGCAATGGCTTTTCTTCAAGCTCAAACCTCCAGGATGAGGAATCAGTCACAAGAGTGAATTGGGTGTTAAGCAATCAGCTGACTACCAAGGGTGGTGAACAGACTGCTTCTAACACAAGAGACATTTTCTCTCAAGAGTTCTATCTCATAGACACTATCACCAAGCCTTCCAAAGGAAGGGGGTGAGTGTCTTAGAGAGACTCTGAATCACAGAGAAGAATGGATGCAGACAAGGCCATCCATGTTTGAGAAACAAACTTTCTAACCTAGAGCTCTGCCTAGCTCCTAAACCCTAGTCTCCTCAGCATCTACTAGCAAGAACCTCCTCTCCAACTCTGGAAGTTGATCTTCAATCTCTGGATCTCCAATGGCTTCACCTTCTCAAGTCTTCAGCTCTCCCAAGTCCCCAGACAAACCCAATACCCAAACAAGCAGACAATAATCCCCAGAGGGCACACCACACCAGTCAATCAGATATACAGACAGTATTAATAGCAGTAGGGGAATCCTGACTTTTTCTAAGGGATCTAGTAACTACCCATAGCCCTCATAGTCCCATAACTAATCTATTCAAACCCTAAGTCCTAAGGGAAATGAAATCAAACTTCCTAAGTCATCACCTAAAAAAACCCTAATTTGTTCATGATGTTCAAACCTATTTCAATCACCTAAAATTAACTTCTAAAAATGGGAACTAAATTGAATCTACAAGTTTAATATCTAATCTAAACAATATAAAAAGAATGAACAAAAAATATGAAAGCATGTAATAGAACAAAAATTAGTAAAACCATGCATGAAATGAATCTATTTAAAATGACATTTATTTAGAAAATATGGAAAAAATATGAAATAAAAATAAAAATGCAATTTTATTTTCCTACAATTTTCTAGACATCTCAAAGAAAATGATGTAAAAAGAATGAAGTGAAAATGATTTTTTATGAATTTGTTATGAACTTATGAAAATTGGTAAAAATTAAAGTGAATTAAGAAATTAAATTGAATTAAAATGAGGGAGGGGGGTTAGAATAGAAACCACGCGCAGTTGATTATCATTGGGCCACACAGACAGGGGTGTGAATAGCACAATAGTTAAGGCCCAGCAACACTCAGAATTAGTGAAAAATAAAAAGGACGCTGGGGGGTGAGAATAGAAGCAGAATCATGTTCAGATTGGTTTGGGCTTGGTATTGGGGGTGGGAATAACAACATAAGCTGAGGCCCGCCCGTTTCAATTAATGAAACGGTGCGTTTTGGCACCAAACTAGCTTCCCTCCAAAATCAGATCAAATAAGAGCCATAGGATCTCCCTCCAAGTCAAAGGTCCAACGCCCAATAAACGGCCATGATTTCGTCTTCCTCGTTGCATCTGTTAGAAACTAGGGTTTCACCATGAAACTTCCATGCACGAGCAAGCTTCCATCCCTCTGTTCTCCATCACCAGTCCATGAAACGCCACGCCATAAACACGAAAAATATTCTAAATTCCTCCCTCTACAATCCTATGGCATCAGTTTACTTTGAAACTCAACACATTAACAAACCCGATAGCAACAACTTCTGACTCCATGAAAGCACTCTGCAACTCACCATCACCATTCTCCATCAAACCTATCCTAATCTGCTCTATGCATCATGGTGATTAACCTGCGCTATCAAACTAAGATCCTAATGCACTCTACTACAAGTTTCAAACCCTAACAGTTTCTACATCCTGCTAACAATTGTCTCTAAACCACTCCAAATTCACCCTAACTGCTCTACTAACCACCTAGATCATATCTAAACTAACAACAACATGCTAAACCAACTAGATCAAGCTGTGTGAATGAAAACACACCTGGTGCAAAAGCTTGAAAACAGCTATGGAAGATTGAGGATCTGAGGCTTCCAAGGCTTGGATCTTGATCAATTAACTCAGGGATTGATTCTGTATGCAATGCTGTAATGATTCTTGACCTGAATTGTGCTGTCCAATGGAAACTTCAATTTTGATGTTCTTGAAGAAAGTGCACGAAAATGGATTCTAACCACCTTGATCTTAATTGAATTCTACTCTATGATGATGAATCAATAGAATGAAGTTGATTTTGATGATGCTTTGGTGAAGAATTTGTGGAATTGGAATGAAACTTCAAAGAGAAAGAATGAGAAAGTTTGTGAAATTCTTGGTGAAAATGAAGCCAACCCTTGATCAATCTCCATTTCATGCTTATATATGGCTCACATGAACATTCTAGATCCATCTTGCACATTCCCTTGCCTTCCAACTTTGATCCATTTTTGAAATGTTTCTTAAAAGGCAAGTAACCATGGATAACTTTCTTTTTTCCTTCTAAACTCAAAAAAAGTGTTTGAACCATTGTTCTTAGAATTGCTTTTCCATTCAAAATCATATATTGGAAGTCTCCATTTGGACTCATAAATCTCCCAAACCATTTTCCATCTTGAATTTCTTTGAATTATAAGCCATTTTAGTTCACATTTTGACCAATTATGCAACTTCATGTTATGAGCTTTTCCAACAATTTGTGACCTTCTTTCTAGACTTAAAATCCCATTTGGAGCAAGTTTGATGTTGTAAGTTTTTCCCTTTGAGGTCTCCTTGTATGAGTTTTGGACATAGGTTAAAATGACCTGTAATTCACAAATGCCCAAAATACCCTTTGCTTGCCAAAACCATAAGTTGAGTTCCCCACATCATATGAAGGCATGCCATACCATTCTAGAAAGCTAAGACAATGAGGAACAATTCTTATGTTGACCAAGAATTCATTTGAAATCTCCTTGAGGGGCAAAAATTGCTTGGAAGTCAAGTCACTTTCACAGACAAAAATTCAGATACCTCAGATGACCTGTAACTTGTAAGGACCATAACTTGAGTTCTATAAATCTCCTTGATGTCTTCAACCACTCAAATTAAAGGTCTTGAGATCCTCTACAAGTTTCATGTTGGCCAAGAAGCCATTTGAAGCTAGCATTTTGACTTATCTTGCTTGGAAATTTGACCTAAACTAGGGGATTTTACAGAGAAACCCTAATTTAGTAACCCCTCTTCTCCTTGATTTCTCTTGAATTCTCCTTGGCATATCTCCATATCTTTCTTTATATGTCCAATGATGAACCCCACATCTCTCCAATAGACTTGAATACCCCTTTAAATCAGTCAATTGACCTAGGGTTGACCTAGGGTTGACCCAGATGAAACCCTAGTTGACTGCCTTCAACTGTAGCTCTTGTGCTCTCATCAATGACTTATTTTCTTCTCCAAATGACTTTTTAAGTCTCTCATAATGTCTAGATACTCTCCATGCCTTCACTTCACAGCTCACAACCCTCTTGTTGATCCTCAGATACCCCCAGCTAGGAGATGGACTCAAGGCTTGATCTGCTGAACTCTTTGCTTTCAAATTCTTTCCTGATGACTTGAATGAGGTTGAATTGGAATAATAACCTCTTGATAGGCCTCTAGAGATGAGCATAATGATTGGTCCCCTGTTGAATGACTTGCTATGCTTATGCTATGCAGATGGTTAGTCTATGTACATGACTCTATATGCAAATGCTAATGATAATGAAACATAAACCAAGTGAATAAGGTTGGGCAATTTTTAGGGTGCAACAGCTGCCCCTATTCAAGCGACTTGGACCCGATTGGGTGAAGAGCCCGGAGCCTTCAGACATTCGCGGTACGAGACGGTTGAATACTAGTGAAACCCGAAATTTGCCAACCGCAAAACTAAATTGCGCTCCTGCTTGGGGAACGACATTCATCAGCTGAATCTGACTGTTACAGCAACCCACTGATCTCGCGCGAGCGTGCTAGGGATTGTCTTCATCGTTCTGAAGAGGATTCTGTCATAACAGATTGCTTGCTTGTCCACGTTAGGACTCTGTCTGTCATCAATACAAAGAAATCTCAACTAAAACCTGTCCACGTTAGGAATCCATTTGCTGTTAACCCAGAAAAAATCTCGGCAACTCCGCTGGGGATAGTTCGTCTGCATTTCCATAAACTGAATCGTCCATGTTAGGAATAACATTCTTCCACGTTAGGAGTAACACTTGTCCACGTTAGGAATCATCTCTTCTGTATCTGTCTACGTCAGGACTACCCTTTCATCTTTCCACGTCAGGAAGCAATCTTTTTTCCACATAAGGGGAACTATATCAATCTGTCCACGTAAGGACTCCAATACCACTTGACATGTCCGCGTCAGGACTCCAATCTTTCCACGTAAGGAATTCAACTTTGGTTCTGAACCTGTCCACGTCAGGACTCAACTTCCCTCATAAGGAGCACATCATTCTTCCACGTCAGGAATCAACTTTTCTTGAATCTGTCCACGTAAGGACCCTAATTTTTCCACGTAAGGAATCTATCTTCTTCTTCCACGTTAGGAATAATCCATTTCTCTCCACGTCAGGAACCAATCTGGATATGTCCGCGTAAGGACTCTAATCTTTCCACGTAAGGAATAAACTCGTCTTTTCACGTAAGGAAACCATTTTTCTTCCACGTAAGGAATGCTCTTGATATGTCCACGTAAGGACTCTGATCTTTCCACGTAAGGAATACCGACTTTCCGATATGTCCGCGTCAGGACTCATTTTTCCACGTAAGGAATGCCATCTTAATCTGTCCGCGTAAGGACTCCACTCTTTCCACGTTAGGAATCTTCTCTTTCCACGTAAGGAATCCAACTTGATATGTCCGCGTATGGACTCAATCTTTTCCGCGTTAGGAATCTCCGTCTCTTTTCCACGTAAGGAATCCAACTCTTTCCACGTAAGGAATCTCAATCTTTCCACGTAAGGAACTGAAACTTTTCTTTCTCTTCCACGTAAGGAACACGCTTTCTTTCCACGTTAGGAATACTTCTTCTTCTTCCACGTTAGGAATAACTTCTTTTCCACGTAAGGAATGCTCTTATCCACGTAAGGAATAACTTTTGATATGTCCGCGTATGGACTCAATCTTTCCACGTAAGGAGTCATCACTTTCTCTGTCCCCGTAAGGACTCCAATCTTTCCACGTAAGGAATCACCATTTTTCCACGTAAGGAATCACCATTTTTCCACGTAAGGAATCACCATTTTTCCACGTAAGGAATCACCATTTTTCCACGTAAGGAATCACCATTTTTCCACGTAAGGAATAAGACTTTGTCTGGATCTGTCCGCGTCAGGACTAAACTCTTCCACGTTAGGAATCCATTTCGATACGTCCGCGTAAGGACTACATCTTTCCGCGTAAGGAATACCAACTTTTTTCCACGTAAGGAATAAATTCGTCTTTCCACGTAAGGAAACCATCTTCTTTCCACGTAAGGAAACATTGCCTTTCCACGTAAGGAGAACATCGTCCATGTTAGGACCCACCTTTCCACGTCAGGAACACCATCTGAATCTGTCCGCGTAAGGACTCCAATCTTTCCACGTCAGGAATGTTGTCATTTCCACGTAAGGAAACTATCTTTTTCCACGTAAGGAATCATCTCTTTCCACGTAAGGAATCCAACTTGATATGTCCGCGTAAGGACTACATCGTCCACGTTAGGACCCACTTCTCCACGTTAGGAATAATAATCTCTTTGATTTGTCCACGTCAGGACACTGATCTCATCTTGATTTGTCCACGTAAGGACTACATCTTTTCTGCTGAGAGAATAAATCTTGTCCATGTCAGGACCTAGTTCTCCATTGATCCCAACCCACAAACTTCTTAGCACTGACGTGACAGCGACTTTAAGATGGACTCTACTGGGGATATTTGGAAACCAAACTACCGGACGCCTGTTCTGATAACCGGCGGTGGCCTCTGAAATTCTGATTCATGGAACCCGTTGATGACAAACAAACTCTGCTTGGGGATAAAGAGACATTCTGCCTACCGTCTCTGGCGGGACAACACGAGAAATTCATAAAGAAGACTTCATCATGATAACCCTGTGGGGAATACTGCCGAAACTGACATTGGATGTCCCATGCCGAGATCTTGAATGTTTGATTGTTCATTTGAGCAAGAGTTCTCTCCACCTGAACTGCTAGAGTGCAGAAACTGCTTCAGCAAAATAAATGTTGAAGATAATGCCGACTCTGCCGGGAATAGCCAGATGCTACAGAATTATTCCAGCAAAATAAATGCTGGAAGGGTGAAGTCAGCCCTGCTGGGAAATTGGGAACTCAAACCAGTTGAGGTAACCCCCTGATGGGGAATATAACTTTGCTGGGGAATAGCAGATGTGCACAGTACGATTGGATTTCTGCTGGAGAGTGAACTGATATTATACAGTATCCCTGACAAAATAAATGCCAGGACCCACAACCAACTCTGCTGGGGAGAGTCTTAATCTTCGAGTTCTACTGGGAGGAAAGAACACTTGCTGAAAGGAGAGAACTCCGCTTCGTGGATACTAACATGCCCAGCTTGCCCCTGAATCTGCAACAGTTTTGGAATGGACCCTACAGTCTTTGTATCCTGACGACCAGACATGGACGGCTTCTACATTTCGGACCTCGAAGGGGTGTTTCAAGAACATACCTTTCGTGCTTCTAGGGTGACATGCCCCGGTCTCGCAACAATCTTTTGTCTCTGATCGACTGTGTCGTGGAGCACTGCCCATAGCTATGAGAGATTTGCCAAATCTTGACCTGACTGCCCCGGATTTACTGATTCTAGGATGGCCGACTCTACCTGAATTAATCAGTATAGCTTGCCCCAGTTCACGAAATATTTGGGCATTCTGCATTTTATCCCGATCATACCTTCCACTGTAGGAATCTTTCCTGTCGGCATGCGCTTACTCGCAAGTAACACAAGTTGTTCTGCATAAAAGACATATTAAACGCAATGCATATGACAGTTTCAAAATCCAAGTCTGTTCACTGGAAAAAATTTGCGACATGTAATGAATCAATTATCAAAATGTCAATATGAAAGCTGGTAAGAGGAACCCTTTTAGGAGTCAGAATCGACGAGATCTTTACTGACGTATGCCCTCGGACAAAACCTGTTTCAATTAGGACTTTCGCGGGTTGTAACGTGGTCAGGTTCACGGTTAACAAGGAAAGATATAGGCTCAAAATTATTTCGGCCCACCCATTCTTCGTGATGTTCTCCAATCCTATGTTCAGCTAATCTGACTTCCGTGTTCACCTATTAGAGGTGGAATGACAGGAGTGATGGTTCAGGATACCACACATTTTTTTGTTTTTGAGTGACAGTCATTTGCTTTTCGTCTTTGGGTACCTAGAATCACACGACTTTTGTCCTTTTTGAGGATTTGTTCTTTTCTTTGACAATCTTTTTCGTCTTTCGTTTTTTTTCCGTTCCCTAACTTTTGCCTGGACTGAGTATCTTTTGAGATTCTTTTGATTTTCCAGTCCAGCGGGATGCCCCTGTTTTTGCCTAAGTCATTTGTTTTCAAGTTTTGACTTAGCGGGCTCTTGATTCTTTTCACTTTTCGTCCTCTTTTTTTTTTTTGAACAAGTCGTGTGACACTAGTTTGTCTGACTTCTTGTGAAGTAATGTGACTGTTTCACTCTTTGTCGGCAAGGTTTAACCATTGCGGTTCTTTAGGCACGACTTATACAAGTGTGATTTATCCTCAATCGGGCACTCTTTCTACAATTCGAACGCTTGGTCAAACTAACTGACGCCTACCCTGCCCCGGGTTGAGATTTAGGTTTTTTTTTTTTCAAAAGAAATTCCTACTACTGGCTCAAAGGGGTTATCAAGGGATTATCTTCCTTATATCTCCGGTGTTTATGGATTGAAACAATGCCTGTATCTCATCAACAGGTTCTTTATCCAAAGGCATACGATCGGAATATTATTCGTCATCTGTTTTCGTCATCCTCCCTAGATTCCTGCTAAAACAAGCATTAAGCATTAAGAAAGCAAAGAGTGAACACGACTGGATTAATTCAAAACATGCATATTCATTTCGTTTATCAATATCAATTGAAAAAACAACAAGTGTTAAGAGCGAAATTTGCAATTACACAGAAAAGAAACTACAAATGCAAGGACATGAACAAGATAACATAAAAAAATGTCGGCGTCTCAGAACTGGACTTCCTGCACTCTGACTTATTGGCGAGTCAACCATCCTCAGAAGCTATCATCAGGGGTAGTCTACTGCTGTCTCGATCTTCTTTCACCGGCCCGATCAAATCTGGGAAACCTTTTCATCACCCCGGCTTTTGCTTGTTTATGGCTTTGCACCACCTTGGGGACCCTATCGGAGAAGTTAATGACCCTGCTGTCGATTAAATCTTGGACGCTATGCTTGAACGCGTGACAACCTTCAATATCATGTCCGGGAGCCCCGGAGTGGAATTCACAGTGCCTGCTCGCATCATAGCCATTCGGCAAAGTGCCGGTTATTGGCGCCAGAGTTCTTTTCTCCACCAAGTTCAATCTTAGTAGTGTCTGTAACAAATCTGCGTATGTTGAGGGAGGCTTCTCAAACACCCTCCTCGGCTTCTTTCCCCGAATTCTTTGTTGAGCTGGATACTGACCTCTTGTATGCTGCTGGCTTTGCTTGGACGATTCCTTAGGCTCACGCGTTATCATCCTTAAATTCAACCCTGGCATCGGCAACTGTTGTGGACATGGGGACTTAGCTTCCAGTGGCTCTGGGACATACCTCGATTCGTCTGCAACCTCTGGCGGAGAAATGGGAATATCAGTCCCTGCAACCTTTATACCCCCCGGTACAAACTCAATTATTTTCTCATCCAGCAAATCTTGAATCTTATGCTTAAAAGCTTTGCAGTTTGCAATGTTATGCCCCGGTGCTCCGGAGTGGAAGGCACAATGGGCGTTCAGGTCATAGTCTGGTGGTGGCTGCCCTGTCAGTGGAACCAAAATGCGGGGCTCAGTCAGTTGAAGTTGGAACAAGAGTTGCACCAGCTGATCATGATCCACAGGGATCTCATCAAATACTCTGTTAGAAGACCTCATCCTCTTACCACACCTTCTTGGGTTATCCTGCAAAACCAATTGCGACTGCTGACGAGGAGAATTCTGAGCTTCGAATCCTGGGGAGGGTCTCTTAAGCCTATCATGCGTGGGTAACGGTTCTTCAGACCCCTGAGGAGCAGATAAGTCAGTCGCGTCTTCAGCCATTTGCCCTCCTTCTCTCCTGAGTACGTTCCTTAATACTTCAGCCATCAGCCCTATCTGTGCCTTCAGTCGGCAGTTCTCTTCTTCTAGCGTCTCTTGATTCGAGCGCAACTCTTGCACATCTTTCGTGAACTGCCCCAGCTGGCCTCGAACATCCGTTAATTCTGCTTGAACCTGTTTGATGGCTACCCCCACAAGTTGGCGTATGCGACCTGGGAGAAAACCTTGATTCTCTAGCTGAGCAAAGCCGGCAGCTCTATCATTAGCCCGTGCCATCAGAGGCTGTATCGTATCCTGCAACTGCTTCTGATTCTCGGCCATGGCTTCCATTACCTGTATGATCCGCGTTATGTGGTCGCGCATCTCTTGCATCTCAGTCGGATCCTGACTCATGACTTCCTTGCTGCCAGGGAATTCTTCGGTCGCTAATCTTGGAGGACCTGATGGATACAGGAGATGAGATACAATTTAATAATTACCTGTAATGCAATATGAATATGAATGCAATGCAATGCAATGTGTGTGCCTGTGCATTAGGGTGATTCATTCCCCCCCAGTTCTAGTGTGAAGGTGCCAGTGTAGTGACAGTGCTGACAATAGGAATATCGGAGTTGAATCATAGAAAGCCTCATATATTGCTGAGAGGATCAATAAGCCCAGGGTACAATATCGCTGAGAGTATAAAGAAGGCATGACCTCAACCAACAATCCTGGTGATGGTCAGCACTATGCAAATAAAGCATACAAGTTACTACATGCAATGATCAAATCCTCCCAAAAGTCTGACACTCCTCTATCAACTTCTTGGTCTCCGGATGGCTTGGTCGATCAAGCAGCCCTTCAACAAGCTGGTTTCTCCTCTTAAGAACACGGTGTACGTCTTCAGCAGTTTCTTCCCCTGTTGCTTCTCCGAAGCAATCTTCTAACTTTCGCTTCTGAGACACTGCTTCATCTCTAGACTTGATTGCCTTGTTCAGTGCATGCTGGACACTATAACGGGTCATCACTTCCTCCTCACACTTCTTGATGCTAGACTTTAACTTCTCTTCGAGGTCGGAGATTTGCTGCTTTAGCTTATCTTCCCTCTTCTTGTTGTTAGTGAGCGTAGCATTCCAAGTCTTATTGCAAGAAGAGATCTCTCGATGTGCTGCGTCGAGCGCTTTCTTTTTGGCTTCAAGCATGTCATGGGAGCTTCTGAACTCTTGCCCCAGACGTTCGCGCTTTTTCTTTTCCTCAGTCAACTCAGCTCCTAACCTGTTTACCAGCTCGATCTGTTGCTGGAAAGCATATACGGCCTTGTTTTTCTCACTGCGTGCCTGAGCTAGCTCTTGCTCTAGCCCTTCATTAATCTTCATCAAGGCTTCTTTTTCTCTCACAACTTGCTCATAGACTTCTCTAGAAACAGTAGTTGGCTCTGCTACCGGAACGGGATCAAGAATTGGTGCATCTGGAAACGGCATCCTCAACTGACTAGCCCTTTCCTGAATCCAAACTCTATAAGGTGCATAGGCCTGGCAATCGTTCTTACCTAACAGTGGTTTCCCTTTGCGGTTAATACGCGTCCAGGCATGCTGCAACTTGGCTAATAATTCCCCCTTCACATCTCCAGTGAAGTACAGAGATTCCTGTACTTCTTCCTCCTGAGGCGGGTTCTTCAGTGCATATCCGAACTGGCGAATGAATAGAGAAGGGTTGTAATTGATACACCCTTTTCTTCCTATCAACGACACATTAGGGTACCCAGAACAACTGAAGATGAGCTCAGATCCCAGTAGGTCTCTGTCAAACCATCCCATATCTTCCGACGATAGCCTCATCAGGCGCTCTGGCCAACCAACTGGAACTGTAGTCTCTGCAGCAGATCTTCTCTTAGGAAGGTGACTCTCAAACCACATACTCAACAAGGGTACACAAAGATGAACATTCTTCCCTCTTCCCTTCTCATTCTTGTAATGCAGTGAGTGATAGAGATCTCCGAGTAAGGTAGGTACAGGATTACCAGCGGCAAACAAGTAGAAAGCGTCAAAGTCCACAAAATCCGGTATATTGGGGAACAATACTATGCCATAAATGCACAAGGCCAACACAGCATTGAAAGCAACCCAGCACCCGCTCTTGGCGTACTCTTGGGCTTTACCAACTAAGAACTGAAATGAGAAGCCTGGAACTCCACGGGAAACAGTAGTCACAAGTTCAGAAGCATCAATATGCAAGGCTTTCGCCAAATCCTCTGGCTTGGGCTTGGCGTCATAATGAATGAATGGAACCTGGTTCTGCACGGGCAGCTCAACATACTCAGCGTATTCTTCCAGGGTTGGTCCCATAATAAAGTCAGAAAACGTAAAGCACCTCAAAGCAGGGTCGTAGAATTGCATCAAAGCATACAGCCCATCTAACTCTACCTCTGTAGGTTTGCATACCAATCTCAATAATCTACCATAGCTCATCCGGAAACTCCTACGAACACCCTCATCAGCAAGAGAGATCAACCCCAGTAAAGGAACAATGTCAGGCGTAGGCAATTTGTAAGCAACCGTTCTCCTTAAGCTAGTCATGATCAAACACTCAGAAGTCTGGGCACTAGAACTAGGGAAATGCAAATGCACCTGCAGCACAGACACACGTTAGTGAAATGCAAATGATAATGGATATGCAGGCAATGCAATGCAAGTAACATGCAACAGGGACCAAAACTGTAGCTGAATAGCCTGAACCCAATCAAGAAAGGTCTCAGATAGACCATCCAGAAGTCATCAAACCCTGGTCTCAGATAGACCTAAAATACACTCCAACACTAGTCTCTGACAGACCTCAAACCATAACTCCCATTGGTCTCTGGCAGACCTCAAATCATATCTCCAATTGGTCTCTGACAGACCTCAGAACTCTCCAACTGGCCTCTGATAGACCTCAGAACACATCTCCAAATGGTCTCTGACAGACCTCAGAACTCTCCATAAATAACCAGGATCTTTGATCAAGAAATAACCGGTATCTGAAGGTCTGGTTACCTGCATAACCCTGAATCCCCTCACAGGTGGGTGGCCCTATAACTGGCACAAGGTACGGCATCCTATGCGGTCGTCGGCGTCACAGACTTTCAGGGTTGATGATACGATTCCCAGAAGGAGTGGCATCATCAATTCCTGAAGAGGCCTCACTTAGCCAACTTCCAAATGATCGGTCCCCAGAGTCGACAATCCAACTAACCAGCAACCCACGCCAACCAAAGGAAGGGGCAGGAGGCCAACCAGAGGAACCTCGTCTGAGTGTAGATTTCATGGGACACCAAAGCAAGCAAAGCAAGCGGGCGCCCACTAATTTCTACTCTAATTCTAGGTACACTCAAGCCCAGGTCCGGCTTATCTCTCAATATCAGAACACCCGTCACACCCCAAATACAGCAATAATAATCAATATACAAAGCTGAAAATACAAGGTTAGAAATATAAAATAACTCCATACAAAATCCTCGACGGGAAAACAAGCGTTAGGATTGACTCTCTTAAGGGACGTTGGATCCCAAATGCATAAGAACCATCGCAGTCCTTAGCAGCCAGGGGACGTTGGATCCCCAGCAGAGTCGCCAGCTGTCGCTACTGCGAAAATCGGCGCCGGCTGAACAGAAGAGTCGCCACCGTGCGTTATTTATCCCACGGGAGGGAAAGGAAACGCTCAGAGTAAACCTCGCACGACACGGGAAAGGTATGGTCGTCGCAACCAAAACCTGGATTCGGGAGTCGGTTACGCAAGGGGAAGGTATTAGCACCCCTCACGTCCGTCGTACTCGACGGGATCCACGCTTGTTTTCGGGTATGGATTGTTATTCTATCTAAACTATAGGTCAAGGGTTAAAAAGAAAATAAAATGAAAATAAAAATGACTCGGCAAAGTATCGCACTTTATGCCTACGTATTCCCGCCTGGAACGAGAAATCAGAGTCAACGTAGTTCGCCTACCTACGGGAAAGGAGGGGAAGGTTGCTCGCTAGGATATCGCATCCTATGCCTACGTACTTTCATACAGCATGAAAGATCAGAGCAAACGTAGTTCGGGCCACGTACGACACAAGCTTGTCTTGATTGATTTTATTCCTTCTGAAAAAGGTTTTTCAATTAACAGTCCAAGCGGACAAAAATGACGTCTTGATGAGTTCACATTCTTTTACGAAAGAAGTGTCTTTTATTGTGTTTGAAATCTTTATGGTGTTTTTCTGTTTGTTTTGAGAGAGAAGAGACAGAACTCTAACCTACGGTTGCGAAGGGAATCAAACTAACCTAATGTTATCATGCATGGGTTAGAACCTAATGTCTATCATGCTCCTCTCCTGCACAGAGAGAAACAGAGATCCTAAGGGATAGGCAGAAACAGAAACAATATCAGATATATACATTAAAGCAGCAAAATGCATGGATGCAACAGTACAAGCGAGGCAAGGGAGTCCCACTCAACCTCGAACCTAGAAAACAATAGGCAAAAGTGAACAGGCTTCACTTTCAACCCAGCAGGGTAAACAGCAAACAATACAGTCCAGAAAACCAATCAATACAGCAGCAAATGAAATACAACAGCAAAAGAAACAGCATCAGCAGCTCTGAATCAACATCTAGCTTCAAGTAATCTCCAATCAGCTACAGGCATCAGCAAGCATCAATCTCCATCTTCATGACCTTCAGGCAAGGGCTTTGATCATCTGTCTTCTATCTGCAATGGCTTTTCTTCAAGCTCAAACCTCCAGGATGAGGAATCAGTCACAAGAGTGAATTGGGTGTTAAGCAATCAGCTGACTACCAAGGGTGGTGAACAGACTGCTTCTAACACAAGAGACATTTTCTCTCAAGAGTTCTATCTCATAGACACTATCACCAAGCCTTCCAAAGGAAGGGGGTGAGTGTCTTAGAGAGACTCTGAATCACAGAGAAGAATGGATGCAGACAAGGCCATCCATGTTTGAGAAACAAACTTTCTAACCTAGAGCTCTGCCTAGCTCCTAAACCCTAGTCTCCTCAGCATCTACTAGCAAGAACCTCCTCTCCAACTCTGGAAGTTGATCTTCAATCTCTGGATCTCCAATGGCTTCACCTTCTCAAGTCTTCAGCTCTCCCAAGTCCCCAGACAAACCCAATACCCAAACAAGCAGACAATAATCCCCAGAGGGCACACCACACCAGTCAATCAGATATACAGACAGTATTAATAGCAGTAGGGGAATCCTGACTTTTTCTAAGGGATCTAGTAACTACCCATAGCCCTCATAGTCCCATAACTAATCTATTCAAACCCTAAGTCCTAAGGGAAATGAAATCAAACTTCCTAAGTCATCACCTAAAAAAACCCTAATTTGTTCATGATGTTCAAACCTATTTCAATCACCTAAAATTAACTTCTAAAAATGGGAACTAAATTGAATCTACAAGTTTAATATCTAATCTAAACAATATAAAAAGAATGAACAAAAAATATGAAAGCATGTAATAGAACAAAAATTAGTAAAACCATGCATGAAATGAATCTATTTAAAATGACATTTATTTAGAAAATATGGAAAAAATATGAAATAAAAATAAAAATGCAATTTTATTTTCCTACAATTTTCTAGACATCTCAAAGAAAATGATGTAAAAAGAATGAAGTGAAAATGATTTTTTATGAATTTGTTATGAACTTATGAAAATTGGTAAAAATTAAAGTGAATTAAGAAATTAAATTGAATTAAAATGAGGGAGGGGGGTTAGAATAGAAACCACGCGCAGTTGATTATCATTGGGCCACACAGACAGGGGTGTGAATAGCACAATAGTTAAGGCCCAGCAACACTCAGAATTAGTGAAAAATAAAAAGGACGCTGGGGGGTGAGAATAGAAGCAGAATCATGTTCAGATTGGTTTGGGCTTGGTATTGGGGGTGGGAATAACAACATAAGCTGAGGCCCGCCCGTTTCAATTAATGAAACGGTGCGTTTTGGCACCAAACTAGCTTCCCTCCAAAATCAGATCAAATAAGAGCCATAGGATCTCCCTCCAAGTCAAAGGTCCAACGCCCAATAAACGGCCATGATTTCGTCTTCCTCGTTGCATCTGTTAGAAACTAGGGTTTCACCATGAAACTTCCATGCACGAGCAAGCTTCCATCCCTCTGTTCTCCATCACCAGTCCATGAAACGCCACGCCATAAACACGAAAAATATTCTAAATTCCTCCCTCTACAATCCTATGGCATCAGTTTACTTTGAAACTCAACACATTAACAAACCCGATAGCAACAACTTCTGACTCCATGAAAGCACTCTGCAACTCACCATCACCATTCTCCATCAAACCTATCCTAATCTGCTCTATGCATCATGGTGATTAACCTGCGCTATCAAACTAAGATCCTAATGCACTCTACTACAAGTTTCAAACCCTAACAGTTTCTACATCCTGCTAACAATTGTCTCTAAACCACTCCAAATTCACCCTAACTGCTCTACTAACCACCTAGATCATATCTAAACTAACAACAACATGCTAAACCAACTAGATCAAGCTGTGTGAATGAAAACACACCTGGTGCAAAAGCTTGAAAACAGCTATGGAAGATTGAGGATCTGAGGCTTCCAAGGCTTGGATCTTGATCAATTAACTCAGGGATTGATTCTGTATGCAATGCTGTAATGATTCTTGACCTGAATTGTGCTGTCCAATGGAAACTTCAATTTTGATGTTCTTGAAGAAAGTGCACGAAAATGGATTCTAACCACCTTGATCTTAATTGAATTCTACTCTATGATGATGAATCAATAGAATGAAGTTGATTTTGATGATGCTTTGGTGAAGAATTTGTGGAATTGGAATGAAACTTCAAAGAGAAAGAATGAGAAAGTTTGTGAAATTCTTGGTGAAAATGAAGCCAACCCTTGATCAATCTCCATTTCATGCTTATATATGGCTCACATGAACATTCTAGATCCATCTTGCACATTCCCTTGCCTTCCAACTTTGATCCATTTTTGAAATGTTTCTTAAAAGGCAAGTAACCATGGATAACTTTCTTTTTTCCTTCTAAACTCAAAAAAAGTGTTTGAACCATTGTTCTTAGAATTGCTTTTCCATTCAAAATCATATATTGGAAGTCTCCATTTGGACTCATAAATCTCCCAAACCATTTTCCATCTTGAATTTCTTTGAATTATAAGCCATTTTAGTTCACATTTTGACCAATTATGCAACTTCATGTTATGAGCTTTTCCAACAATTTGTGACCTTCTTTCTAGACTTAAAATCCCATTTGGAGCAAGTTTGATGTTGTAAGTTTTTCCCTTTGAGGTCTCCTTGTATGAGTTTTGGACATAGGTTAAAATGACCTGTAATTCACAAATGCCCAAAATACCCTTTGCTTGCCAAAACCATAAGTTGAGTTCCCCACATCATATGAAGGCATGCCATACCATTCTAGAAAGCTAAGACAATGAGGAACAATTCTTATGTTGACCAAGAATTCATTTGAAATCTCCTTGAGGGGCAAAAATTGCTTGGAAGTCAAGTCACTTTCACAGACAAAAATTCAGATACCTCAGATGACCTGTAACTTGTAAGGACCATAACTTGAGTTCTATAAATCTCCTTGATGTCTTCCACCACTCAAATTAAAGGTCTTGAGATCCTCTACAAGTTTCATGTTGGCCAAGAAGCCATTTGAAGCTAGCATTTTGACTTATCTTGCTTGGAAATTTGACCTAAACTAGGGGATTTTACAGAGAAACCCTAATTTAGTAACCCCTCTTCTCCTTGATTTCTCTTGAATTCTCCTTGGCATATCTCCATATCTTTCTTTATATGTCCAATGATGAACCCCACATCTCTCCAATAGACTTGAATACCCCTTTAAATCAGTCAATTGACCTAGGGTTGACCTAGGGTTGACCCAGATGAAACCCTAGTTGACTGCCTTCAACTGTAGCTCTTGTGCTCTCATCAATGACTTATTTTCTTCTCCAAATGACTTTTTAAGTCTCTCATAATGTCTAGATACTCTCCATGCCTTCACTTCACAGCTCACAACCCTCTTGTTGATCCTCAGATACCCCCAGCTAGGAGATGGACTCAAGGCTTGATCTGCTGAACTCTTTGCTTTCAAATTCTTTCCTGATGACTTGAATGAGGTTGAATTGGAATAATAACCTCTTGATAGGCCTCTAGAGATGAGCATAATGATTGGTCCCCTGTTGAATGACTTGCTATGCTTATGCTATGCAGATGGTTAGTCTATGTACATGACTCTATATGCAAATGCTAATGATAATGAAACATAAACCAAGTGAATAAGGTTGGGCAAATTTTAGGGTGCAACACATAGATATATGAATATTGATTTTATCCTTTAATATCTTCTTTGAAATGGCCCATAAGCACACACCACAAACAAAATTCATTATATTCAAAGCGCAAGACGATCTCATTCTTGTCGCGCGAGCTATCACTTTAGAGCTTCGGAAGTGAGGACACCATTTGTATCTTAACATGCCACCAAACTATATCCAATTCTCAAGAAACTGTCCCTGAGACCAGTAGGTAGAAATCCCTGACTCTCCCTTGGGGAATATTTTAAAATCTAAGGGGAGACATGTTTCTCCATAATTTGTGAGAGACACAGGCCATATACAAAGCCCCTTTGTGATTTTTGAAATTCTCCGTAGCAAACCTAACTTCATAAAGCAAAGCGAACAAACAGTTAACATGGTTAGTTATGCGTGGATGTAACACGGTTGTGCCACTCCCGGCACTCGATGATGACGCTGTTCTGAGAGTGTCGAAAACAAACTTCTAACCCTTCTCTGCTTCTGTTTTGTTCTGTTTCTCTTTGTGCAGGTTAATCAGAGATTTGCGGTGAAGATCGAGGGACATCATGAGGACTTAGAATTCTTTAGGACTTAGGGCTTTTTAGGATAGAAGTAACATCTGTAGTTGAAATTTTACAGCAATTCAGAATGTGAAACAATTCATTCCTTTTTGTATCATGATATCTTTTATGAAATGAAAATGTCAGAACTTCATTTATATATCCATGACTGTTCAGCTTTGAATTTATATTTATTTCTTAGTTATAAATTATAAACGTTTGCGAATAAATCCACAAATATTTAAAATCATTAACTTAGTCATAAACCATAAATATTCACGAATGATATTCTTGTCTGTGTACTTGTCTCGCCCGTAATCCTAATCTCATCACCTGACTTCATTCATTTGGATTCTAGCCAACAATATTCTCCTCATTTTCTAACCAAACGCGAATGTGCGCCGTAATCACAACAGATTTAGTATCAATGATGATATTGCCCGTAACTGAATTCCACTGACCAAATGATATAAGCAACAATCCAATAATACCCAATTAAACTGCGCCTTATTAACAGCAACGGAAATGCTCTGGAAATAAACCATGAGCGATAAAATGGACCTTAAATCCAGTTATGCCCGACAAATTTCGATACCGAACACATCGAATTGGCACCTTGATATAATCAAAACAGGTGACAAATAAATGCCTCAGAAATAGTGTCTCAAGTGTCTCACAGCTCAGTAACAGCCCGTCTTCAAAGAATTAGCGGGATCCACGTAAAAATGACCAAAATACCCCTGGGACCAAATCTGAAGTCTTGGAAGTCCTTTTAGCCTGATTAAAGTCAAAACCCTAGTTTTGGATGCACTGCTTAGGAGGTGCATTGTCTGAGGGAATTGTCAACTCTTCTGACCAATTGTGAATTTTGTGAACCTTGTGAACCTTCTTGGAACACAAAGTCTTGTATTGTGAGGGCAAATTTTGGGGTGCAACACATATGATGCGAGATGCTTAGGAGGTCGAATGCCATGCGTATGATGCATATGATTGCAAATAGGTAATTGGAAATACAGGTGCCGACGTGGCAGACTTTTGGTAGTTGCCAATGTAAATTGGACTTTGGGTGAGAAGTACCAGACAAGAACTGGTTTTCGAAGGGTAGACCACCAGACAAGAACTGGTTTTCGAAGGGTAGATCACCAGACAAGAACTGATGGCGAAAGGTTAAGTTGTCAGACGAGAACTGACTTCTGGTTTTCATGTCAGACGGGAACTGACTTGTAGCTTGCCATATGAGAGCTGGACTTTGAAACTGTGTTTGCCAAACGAGAACTGGTTAAATGGTAGGCTAAAGAAAGGGTGACCAGACAGGAACTGGTTCAAAAGCTGACATGTATTAGACCGGAACTGGTATTTGGTGAAGGATCGACTAGACGAGAGCTAGTTTGAAGGTTTTCTAGACGAGAACTGAACTTTGGAAGTGTCTTTAGGTTACAAGGTTCTGACAGGTAACACACTCAGGCTGTAGGATGAGGTGATGGCACGACTCCCCGGCACTCAACTTTTGCTGACGAAAATGAACTTGCTTGAGTAACTTGCCCCAGTATATTTCAAACTTCCCCTGTCTGATCTTCGGGAAAATTCATCTTGAAAATAAAGCAGTTTGCCATGAGACGAACTCGAGATGACTTGCCCCAGAATCTATACCATGAAAAGGTCTTGACTAATCAACTCCCAGAGTGATTGGCCTCAATGTACTCTTGAAGTGACCTGCCCCTGAATGAGTGTTGAAGCGATTTAACTTATCCTAATTGAATACCAGAGAATCATCCCTCAAACAACAGAATCTCTAGGTGACCTGCCCCTGAATGGTAGAGTCTCACTTCTGATCATCCGCTTCTTGAATGATTTACCCCATAATCAACTGATGCCTCGGGACTTGCATCAGATTGACTGATTCCAAACTCTTCATATGCCAATGCCCCAGATCCAGACTACTGAATGATCCAGTCCTGTTTGATTGCTCCCTGTTGGAATTTCCTCCATGTCAACTACTGGCTTGCGATTAAAATTGTTTGTTCACGAACGGTAATTTTAATGCGATGTTCATGCAAGTTTTAAAAAAAATGTCATTTATTAAGTGTCGTGATAGTGAGACGAATAGATCGTTAGTCCAAACGTTGTGCTAACTTGATTGGTGTGAAGGATATATCAAAGATAATGACACCAATACTAATGATTAGCAAATATGCGGGGATTCAGTTTACGCAACCTTGCAATAGTATGCTTTCAGAATAAACCTTACCTCAATTAGGTCTTTCGAGGGTTGTAACATGGTCTGGTTCACGATTATAAAACAAAGGATATTAGGCTCAAACTTGATTTATACCCACCCCTTCTTCTCGATGATCTCCATAACTACGCTCAGTTAATTCTGCACTTACGGACTTGATGGTGTAAGCTTGACGACTCAAGGTTTGTTTGAAATGACAGCCACCTTATTTTGCTTTTGATGGATGTTAGTGACCCTCCTTGATTTGATATGAGGGTCACTGAATCTTATTCTATTTTTGTTGAGGGTTTGAGGACCTCTTTTGATTTTGTTTTTCGACCCCTAACTTTTGCATGGACTGATTTTGCTTGTCAGATTCATCGGGATAGCCTTGATTTTTGCCTAAGTCCCCTTTGAGGTGTTCGACTTAGCAGGCTTTCGATTGTTTTTTGAATTTTGTTGGAGGATAGTGACTGCCATGTCATGGGTTATTGATGAACAACCATCGTGTCTTTGGATTTTGAGTGTGGGATAAGATTAACGGAACAACTACCCTGCCCCAGGTTGAGTGTTAAGGGTTTAAATATCTGAAGGAAATAACTACTTCTAAGCTTGAAGTGGTTGACTAGGGATTAACTCCTTATATCTCCGGTGTTTAGGGGATTTGAAACAATACCGGTACATCATTGGCGAGATTCTATCCAAAAGCATACGATTTGCAATTATGGGTATTTCATTTTCGTCATCCTCCTTCCAATCTTTTGCTAAAACAACATTGATGAAGTGGAGTGGATAAGAGGTGTACGTGTCTGTGTTGTGATAGATAAGAGAAATGAGCAAATGCGACATGATTGATTCAGAAAATGCATAATCACTTCATTAATATTACCATTTGAAACAACAATGTTTAAAAACAATTAGCAATTAACAAGAAATAAAATGCAAATGGTAAAAACGCTCAAGGACTTCCAATGTTGAGGACATCTGCCTGTCTGGACCACTGGCTTCTGGAAATGACCCTCGCAATCTTCGAGCTTAAACAACTGAGAGATTGACATGGACAACCAAACATCCTTATGGAAAAGATATGTACCCTTTGTCAATCAAATGTTTCACCTTGGCCTAGAAGGCTTTGCAATCTTCAGTTGAGTGCCCCATGGATCCTCCATGATATCCACATTGCGCACTAGGATTATACCCAGGAGGGTAAGGTTCTGGCATAGGCTTAAGAGATTTAGGCTCCACCAACGAGTTTTGAATCAGATGTGGCAGAAGTTGACTGTGTGGCATAGGGACTGGATGAAGAGGAGCAGTCCTTCTTTCCAAGTTGTTGCTAGGCCTATGTTGATTCTGGCGCTGATTCTGATATCCTCGACTATGGGCTCATTGATTTGTACGAGGAGTAATCCATGGTTCATGGGATGAAGCTTTAGGCATGGCTGATTTTCCACGAGGATAACATGGCAATGGAAATGATTCCTGTTGAGCAGATGAGGGACCATAGAGTTTGGTGGTTCTCCATGAGAATGCTCAATGTTTTCTATGAATTCATTACTTTCATCTTTATCTTCCTCATGGAAATCATTGAAAGATTCAATCTCACTGGCCTGGCTGCTTGAGGCGTCATGGATTTGTCTGTTTTAAGGTAGCTTTCGACGCGTTCTCCTCCTATCACAAGATCAGAGAAACTTGACAGTGCACAGCCAGCCATTCTTTCAAGATAAGAGCCATGCAAGCTATTTATAAACATGTCAATCAATTCCCTGTCCGAGAGTGGTGGTTGCACTCTTGCTGCGAATTCTCTCCACCGCTGTGCATATTCCTTAAAAGATTCATGTCCATTCTGAGATAGGCTTTGCAACTGCATGTGGATGGGAGCCACATCCAGATTGTACTGGTAATGCTTTAGAAAAGCGCTAGCTAAGTCCCTCCATGATTGGATATGGCTTCTTTTTAGGTCCATGTACCAATTTAATGATGCCCCACTCAAACTGTCTTGAATTTCGGAGGAATCACCATGTCTGGCACTAAACACATATCAGCAGCATCGAGGCTGAGCATATCAGGCACTTTCATAGCTTGAAGTCTTTCCTCAAGGGAACAAAGTTTTTCTTCCATGAGATCAGTCAGTGGCATCCTCTGGGGTCGAGTAGGAATGTTTACTTGCGGAGGATGGCCATATGGTGGAAGATCATACAGTGGATTATTCGTCACAGTAAATCCTGGTGGGGACTCAACATTCTGGCGATCATTCTCTAACATAGCTACTTCAGCTTGCTTCGTCTGACTGGCCTTTCACAGCGTTTAAGCTCCTCTTGCTTCAAATGCTTCATAGCTCTCACGAGTTCAGCGGGAGTGTCGGGAAATCAACTGTGGGTTATGAGCAGAGGATGGGTAAGCTTTTGGTATCTAGATTAGGGAAGAAATGCAAAATGATGCAGAGATGCTTATGAAAAGCAATGCACTATGAAATGCAACAGACACGGGATCAGGGTCACAGATCCTGCAAGATAAACACAACGAGATATCTCTCACCTCGGGTGGACAATCTATTGGTTTATAAGAGGGTATCCCAACGGCTTTAAACAAAGTCTTATGCACTAACCCTCAAAATTTTTCCATCATAACGGCGATTCGTAAGACGGTAATCCCTTCAAAGGATGAACACAGAGTTATGTTTTAGTAACCTTCAGAATAAGGTTCTACAAAAGGTCCTCAAAGTCACGAACTCCCAGGTCAGAAATAAAGAAGCCATTACGACTACTCGTAAGACATAATCATCCCAAAGGGGTCTCATCTGAGCGGTGGAATTCAAACCAACTCAATGAGTCCTAAGTCTCGCAAATCAGAAAGAAACCACCTCTTAATCTTAATGTATACTAGAAAGCTCGAGTAGAAAGCTTTTATCCATACAAACCATCCCAATAAACCCAACCATTAAGAGGAACAAAATACAATAAACAAATAAAAGTGAACACATCAAACATGCGACAAACAAACTAGGCTTGGCTTGCTAGGTGTCTCCATCAGAGTCGCCAGCTGTCGCTACTCGAAAAATGCAACGACGGGGAGACGAGAATGAAAGATAGAAGAGTCGCCATCGAACTTTATTTATCCCATGAGAGGTAAGGAAAATATCGAGAAAACCTTGAGAAAGAAATGGATAAGATGGTCTCGTGAACAAGAACGGGTTCGGAAGCCGGTTATAGGGAATGTATTAGCACCCCTCACATCCATCGTACTCGATGGGAACCATTTGTTTGTCTACGTGTGATAATATTTGCTAAAGGTTATTGTTATAAAGAGTGTTCCAACGGGGTAAAGAGAAGGGTTATAAACAGGGAAAAGAGAGGTAACAGGGGAGAAGAGAAGAGGAGGAAGAAGGACTCGGTAGGACTTTGCAGTTCTAGGCCTACGTATTCTCAACAAATATGAGAAAGTCAGAGTCAACGTAGTTCGGGGGACTACGGATAAAGGAGGGGAATGTGCTCAGCAAGGATTGTGGCCCTTATGCCTACGTATCTTTACTTAAAAGAAGTAAAGAATCAGAGCAGTCGTTGTTCGGCCTACGGTTGACTGGGAAGTTTGGGTAGACGATGCTAACATACACATTCTAGCAGTTTAGGTGTATTACTGCTCGCTCGTTGGAGACTTAGGTGTTACCTGTTTGCGGTAGAATGGGCGTAGCATGTCCTTCTCGGGGAAAAGGTGGAAAAGAAAAAGAGTGCTCGCCAAGACATTGTCGTCTTGTGCCTACGTATTCTCATCTGGCATGAGAAATCAGAGCAACATAGTTCGTGCAACTGTTAACCGGTGTTTTTGTGGATGATGTTAATGTAGCACATTATAGAAGTTTAGGTGTATTGTTGCTCGCTCTTTGGAGACTTAGGCGTTACCTGTTTGCGGTAGAACGGACGTGACATATCCTTTTTGAAAAGATAGTTTTCACCATGCGAGGCAAGATGTCACATTTGATTTGTGGAAGTTGTTTTTAGGGGTGAAATAGATCCTCGGATAGTAACCCTTTGCGGGTAGTACCCAATTATTTATCTCAAAGTTTTGTTATGAAAAGGTATGGCGAATACAAGCGTGTCTTCATATTGAAAGATGAGTATCGAGATCACACACTCTATAGTGAGTATCCTGAGACTCGGAGAGGAAGAAGTCTACACTCAATCATCTCTCTTTAGTTCAATACAAAGAGAACTTCATTCTCTTATTACATATGTTTTTTGGTCTTGAATGGCAAGTGCTTTACGACAGTGAACCCTACGGTAATGTCAGCACTCAGGACAGGAAAAGGCCTACGCCTAACCACTCCACGACCATTCAAGTTTTATTATGAAAAAGAGTTTCGAAAATGCACTCGGTATGGGATCGAGGTTTTAGGAGAATGAAGTGATGAATACAAGTGTCTTCATATTGAAAGACGAGTATCGAGACCATACACTCTACAGTGAGTATCCTGACACTCAGAGAGGAACAAGTCTACACTCAATCCTCTCTCTTTAGTTCAATGCAAAGAGAACTTCATTCTCTTATTAGGGATGTTTTCGATCTTGAATGGTAAGTGCTTAGCGATAGTGAACCCTATGATAATGTCAAGCACTCGGGATAGGAAAAGGCCTATGCCTAACCACTCCACGACCATTCAAGTTTTTGTTGAGAAAAGAGTTTGGAAATGCACTTGGTACGGGACCGAGGTTTTAGGAGAAAAAGGGTTTGAAAGAGAGTTTTGAAAAGTGAGGGTAGCGAATACAGTCGCGTCTTTGTATTGAAAGATGAGTATTGAGACCGCACACTCTATAGTGAGTATCCTGACACTCAGAGAGAAAGAATTATACACTCAATCCTCTCTCTTTAGATCAATACAAAGAGACATATATTTTTTGAGAAGATGCGAAAGAGATCGGAGATGGATAAGAATATATACAGGGTACAGATAATATACAAGATATATAACCAACAGTCCACCAATTAGGATTTTATGGTTTGGATATTTATTAGATGTTTTGAATAAAATGAACAAGTGGAGGGGATGACAGTATGTAAGATATGATAGTATGTAAGATATGACAGTATGAAGTATGAACAGTGATGATAATATGAACAAGATAATGGGCAAGATAATATCAATAGAAAGTGTAGACAGAGAAATATGTGCGGGAATATAAAACAGTGAAGTATTAACAGAATGTTAAAGTCGGAATTTATTAATCGGTGAAATGGAGAAGGACAAAAAATGTGATATCTCGTCTTAATCATAAACTAGCGTCTATTAATCAAAGGGTAATCTCTCACGACCACAAAGTATAGAAAAAGGATCCAAATGATCATTTTCTACAGATTTAAAACAATGAAGATTAACGACTTCGATAAATCGACATTTACGAATGTAAAGACTTCTTCGACCACAAAATGTAGGTTAAGATCGAAATAAATTCGAAAATAAAAAATAAAAATTAAACCTCGTCTTAATCGTAAACTTCATGTTAATTAGTCGAAGGGAACCTCTCGAGATCTCAAAGTAGAGAAAAATGACCCAAATGATCATTCTCCTTAGATTTGAAATAATGAAGGTTTGAATATCCTGGAAGATTAACGTTTGACGAATCGGAGACTTCATCGGTTCGAAAACAAAAAATGAAATGAAAAAAAGGTACGACGCGAGGAAAAGGTGGTTCTCGGATCCAACACTACTTATCAATAGATTGAATAGTAACGATTTATGAAAGTCTCGTCATCGACCAAAACAGTGAAAATAAGTCCTCAAAGATAAATGAAAATATTAGAAACTAACTTCTAGAGAAAAATAAATATAAAAACTCTAAGAATTAAATTAAAAGAAGATAATTACAAAATTTCTAGAAAGCTAAGTTAGAAAAGTAAATCTAAAAAATAAAATAGAAAAAATTATAAGGAATTCAAAAATATATATTTACAAAATTCTAAATAAACTAAGTATAATATATATATATATATATATATATATATATATATATATATATATATATATATATATATATATATATATATATATATATATATATATATATATATATATATATATATATATATATATATATATATATATATATATATATATATATATATATATATATATATATATATATATATATATATATATATATATATATATATATATATATATATATATATATATATATATATATATATATATATATATATATATATATATATATATAAACTAATTTATATTACATATATTACCAATTCTACCCATTTTAAATTAAAAAAAAAAGCACTAGTACAAACATCATCACCACTTATCACAACACTAATCCAGCACAGTAAAACTGCAAATGCACTAGACGTAACACTGATCAACAACTAGAAAATTCTAAAATTGAGAGTTACCAAACTATTTTGCCAACATTATTGCTCAGAGTTTGATATTGAATGGATGCGAGTTAGAATCGATCAAAATACTTCATTGTTGCTCGACCGCTTCCGTTTGATCTGAATACTCTTCCATTGGTGGAATCTGACGTAACGAACTGAGGATCCGCATTGCATTCTTCATAGGTGAGAGGCGACGGACCGGAGAAGGTTGATGAAGGTTCGTGATATTTCGTCGTCGTGCTGTTAAGCTATTGTTGCAGAGCCTGAAAAGTTCAAAACCGACATGAGCTGGATTCGAACTATGGTTGTCAATGGAGAACAGTTGCTGATGGTGGTGGTTTCGTCATGGGTTTCGCGGCGGTTTGGTGGAGGGGATTTGGATTTCGAAAGGGTGTTGTTGAAGTTTCAGATCGTTGTGAGATGGAGAAATGGGTTACGAAGAAGGAAGCGATGGATGAAGTTGAAAATGGGTCGATGCGTTTTCACGGCGGAAAGAATACGAAGCATAAGGTTTCACGATTGGTGTTTCTAGATTGAAAGAGACAAGGAGTTTTGTGGATGGGTTTGATGGTGGAGGTTCGTGAATTTGCAGAAGGTGATGAGAGTTGGATTCGGGGCGTGAGATGAGAGAAATAAGTGAGGACGGAAACGGAGGGTGGTCGGAGATTGTAGGTGATTTCCGGTGTAGATTGGGTTAGTTCTGATGGGTTAGATGAAGATTGAAGTAGGTTTTAGAGATTGAGAGGAGGTTCAATGGGTTTTGTTTGATTCGATGAAGGTGAATAGTGGGTTGTGGAAGAAAATGGAGGTCTCTGCGAAAATGGTGGAGTTTGTGTTCAGGTGAATGGTCTGATGATGAGTGATTGTGTTGCTGTTGTTGATGAAGAAAAGACGGGGATGGTGAAAGAAGATGAAGGTTCTGCGATTTGATGATAATGAATAGTGTAGGAAGGGGCTGCGGCTAAGGTTGCTGAACCAAGGAAGAAGAAAATGAACAGTAGACTTTATACTCAGTATCGTGACACGTGGCATGCCTGACTGTGCTGATTTTTGATTAAATTAAATTATGTGCTGATTATGGTCTAAATGATTAATTAACTGACTATTATAACTAAAATTCTAATAAACTAAACTAATCCTAGTTCTAACTAAAATCTAAACTAAATAAAAATTAAACTAATCCAACTTAAACTAACTAATTAATTAAAAATCTGTTAGACTAAGGCACGGATCTAGAAGGGGGGGTTGAATAGATCCCTTTTAAAAATTTGAGTGGCGCTACCAATAAAATTGGTTTTCAAAATTGTTTTCAAATGCGGAAGCGGCCTTGGAAAATATAGTCTAAAACGAACAACTATTGGAGAGCCGGATATGCGTCAAGCGGATGAATTTAAGACGATAACGGATAGTAAATCACTACACACTTTTATGCAAAACTCAGATGTGATTCACTCGTACTATTTCCTTATTCCAATGATCAAAAATTACACCAAAACTAGCAGCAAAATTAAGGCAATTTTAGTTCAGCACTTTTGTCGAACAGTTGGTGTGCACAAAAATTACACCAAAACTAGCAGCAAAATTAAGGCAATTTTAGTTCAGCACTTTTGTCGAACAGTTGGTGTGCACAAATACCTTAAATGATATTTGTGTTGAATGAGTGATTGAAAAAGCCTTAGTACAGTATTTCTATTGTACTTAGTAGTTAAAAAACAGTGTTTCACCAACTCACTCAATCAATACTACAATTTGACAAAATCACTTATTCTAGAATCACTTAATTTTTAAGCTGTAATTGAAAATGCAGAAAATAAAGGAACACAAGATTTGATGAGGCAGTTCCCCCAGTCGTCCTCGCGTTGGGGTACGTCTGCCCTCAATTCTACAAAGAGAATTGAGATATGTATTGAATAGATATCACCTGTTTGGTAGAATAGTTATACACAAGAATCGATAGACAATTGATACAAACAATCTCAATGATGCTGATAATTTCTATCACTTCTTGCCCCTTGATTCAAGATGAATCAAGTCCTCCAATTTGATGTGAATGACCTCCGATTGCAGCCACCTTATTGACAACTCTTCCGTTGATCAAACCTTCGGCACGGCTGATCTTAGACACACCCAAATTGAACCCGGAACGTCTTCAACCTTTCAACGCCCTAGCTACTAGATTGATCAACCCTCCGCTAATCAATCACCTTCGCACTCGCTTGATTGTTGAACCGACGATTCCGTAACAAAAGCCTTCAAAACCTGTAGTCTTGATAGGTAAAACCTCAAGGTTTTCTCCCAAGAAACACCTGCACCAGCTTCCACTCGAACCGGATCTTCAATCACGCGTTCGAACCTTATCACCGTCGAGCAAACCACAAACCGCAGCAAAAAATTGATTATCTGTAATTTGAGGATTTGTGAGTTGATTGAACGATGAAGATGAAGAACACTGATGCACCTCTTTCACGTTTCTTGACCTGAACACTTTCTCACAATGCTTTCAAAAATGTTGTAAAAAAAATGTTGGTTGTTAAAATTGAAAAGACAGCTATTTATAGAAATACAAAACAGACAGTTGACAGATCAATGAAACAAAGCAGAATTTCTGTTTCTGCGCGCGAACGGTCGACCATAGGGTCGGCGTGCGCTGAGCCGTGTGACACTCAAACTGTCATGCGCCGAGTCAGCGGTCGACGCATGATCTTCATGCGCTGAGCCGTCTGATTCTTAAACCTGCATGGGCCAAGTTAACGGTCGACGCATGGTTCCATGCGCTGACCCGTGGGGAATACACAGCTTCATGCGCTGAGTGGTATGGTTGACTCATAGCTACAAAACCTGCAAAAATTGATATGTTTTGTTTCGTGCATCTTGTCACGACCAAACATTAGTCACATATATTGCCAATGAAATATGATGATTTAAAAGGATATAGGAAGGATGTAATATGTTAAGTATTGCATGACGATTCTGATTCATCCGAGGTTGTACTTTGTCATCATCGAAACTTGAGAACGTATGTTGTGAGACAGTTTTCCCTCACATTCTCCCCCTTTTTGATGATGACAAACCTGTGCGAAGCTTGGTGAACACAACATGCGATATCTTTAACATAGTAGTAAGCTCCCCCTTTCTTTTACAGTCATAGCTGTTGTGATCTACAATCTACTTGTCTTTTCTCCCCCTTTGACAACATCAAAAAGAGGTAAACTCGTGACACAATAACAACACATTGAATCATGCATAAGTGAGATACCAACAGATGAGAAGTAAACAACAGTTATACATACGATGGAGATAACAGTTAATAGATTACAGAACCACAAAAATGTCATGATAGCAACATAGAAGTAAGCAACAATCATAGTGAGTTTGGGCAGAAAAGCAAAACACAACAAACAAAATGAATGCAAGTCAAAACAGGAAACAATAAATGACATATGAGCGCATGCTAATAGCCCCGTCCACGTCCGCGACCACGACCACGCCTGTCATAGTAATGAGGATGGCGTTGGGGATGAGCTAGATCAGTAAATTCTTCTGTGATGTTATTCAAAAAGTCAAGACTGTCGACAATGGCGCGCTCTTCAGCTTGATGACAGTGAGTTAGAGTCTCGAATCGAGCGTCCAGCTGAGTCGACATTCCACTGATCCGTTCATTTTGGTTATGCAGTTCAGAACGAATTTGTGCCATTCTTTCATTTTGATCCCTCATGAATTTTTGCTGTTGTTCCTGCATATTGGTCATAAAATTTCGCTGTTCCAACTGCATCGACTGCATCATTTCTAAAATCTCCGAATTGTTTGACGGTTGTTGAGGAGAAGGTGGGTCGGCAGTGCTTGGTTGATACGGCTGATAGAATTTGCCAAGGGTGGTCCACCCGGTGTATTGCCATTCACCCCAGCCTTGGTTATTCTCCTCATCCTCATTTTCCTGTTGGTTTGAGTAGGCAGACCAGTTATTGTGTTGATTGTCATCTTGATATGTTTGTTGATAGTTTTCAGAAGGCACGTATGGTTGATGACCTTCATTAATATCGTGGTCCAGCTGAGTCTCATCAGCGGTTTCTTGTGCCTCTCCTGCATTGTCACCTTGATTGTCTTCATCTTCACTTGAGCTTCCTTCTGCTTCTTCATCTTCTCCACCCTCTGACTCATCAGCACTTTCTTCACTCGAGGAGGCAGCTGCAGCCATGGTTGAGCGCCGATAAAATCTGTACTTTTTGAGCGACTGATCCCACACATATCCCATCATAGCAAAGACCTTTGAACTGAACTCTTTATCGGAAGAAATTGGAGTATACGGAAAAGACGGGTAATTGATACCTGCAGAGTTTAAAGCTTCCTGAATGAATGAGCCATAGGCGAGCGCGGTGCCTCGCTTGGAGTCTCTTAGTTCATACATCCGGCTTGTAATATAGTACGGCCAGTTAATTTTAATGCCGTGACCTAGTATATGGATGAGATGCACTTCAGCTTGTTCGACTCTTGACAAACCACCTTGTTTAGGCCGCAGAATGCGCGCCACAATCCATTGAAGGATCCTTGCAAATGTTCTGAGTTTTCCGGATGTGACGGACCTCGGAAAAGCCGCACTGTTTACAATGTGCTCCGGATAAGGCCTCTTGAGCATATTATTCAGTGCTTTGTTATACTCATAACCTTCAAGAGTTTTAGAATCGGTCACTTCGGCTAGGGGAGGTTCACCATCCTCTACAGACATATCAAAATACTTACTCCAGAATTCAGTATTTACAGTCACTTGAGTTGTTCCAATATGGGAATGAAAGTTTTCTCCGTGAAATTTATCATTCAATTCAGAGTAAAAGACACGCACCAGATCTTCGCTATATTGTACATTGCATTCAACAAATCGTTCAACACCATGATAAGTAAGAAAGTTCATGAACTCACCCAGATGCATGCGTTCAGCAACCAGTTCATAGAAGGCGTGTTGTCGAACCACTTTCCTCTTACCAATGTCTTTGTTAAAGTTTTCCCGACGAGACGGATGAACCAGGGATTCTGCAGTGATTGGCACTGTTCCGGAGGTTGACCCTCGTGATCTTTTTCGGCGAGCATAGGTTGCCATGGGTAAGAGACAAGTTGAAGATGGAGAGAAGGTGAACTCTTTTCTGTTGCAAACACACTTAGGGTTTGTGGGTAAGTGGAGGAGGCAAGTAGTTGTGGAGAAGAGAGAAAAGTAGGAGTGGATAGGAATAGTTGCGGTTACCAAAGAATATGAATGGATGCATGCTTTGAATTTAATAAATGCAGAATTTGAACAGTTAGCGCCAAAAAAAAACTGGGATTTTTAGCGAGCCGTCGACCATAGCCCTGCATGCGTCGACGCATGCTGTAGAATTTTTGATAATCACAGATTTTGAACAGAGTGCGTCGACCTCTGTTCTGATATGGTCGACTCAAGCCACGAAAACTCAGAATTTTTCTTTTGCTACCTATGTTATGATGCTTGGTTGATGCAGACAAAATGCCACAATAGTGTTTAATCAAACAATATTCAATACATAACAGATAGGTCAACTATGCATCACATATTTTATTTTGAGATCACATAAAAATATATAGAGAGAGTGAGAGAGAGAAATGGAACAATATCACCTTAATGCCGGAGTAGCTTGATAAACAACATACTTGTACTTACACGAATATCAAATTGTTAGAAGTACAACAGCATGATTATTTGAATGAAATAAGATAACATCAGCAAATATTATTCCCGTTCCGAAATGTCGAGGATGCCAAGTTCTCGGCGGATATGAAAGAAAGGTTCCGTTGCTAGCGGCTTTGTGAAAATGTCCGCTAGTTGGTTTTTAGTGTCAACGTGTTCAAATACAACATCACCTTTCTCAACATGGTCCCTAAGAAAATGGTGTCGAATTTCTATATGTTTAGTGCGAGAGTGTAATACGGGATTTTTGGTAAGGTTAATAGCGCTAGTGTTGTCACATAGGATAGGAATACGTTCAAGTTTAAGATTGAAATCTAGTAGTTGTTGCTTAATCCACAGAATTTGAGCACAACAACTACCAGCGGCAACGTATTCCGCCTCGGCCGTTGATAAAGCAACTGAAACTTGTTTCTTGCTATGCCAACTAACCAAGGAGTTTGAAAACAAATGACATGTACCACTAGTGCTTTTCCTATCCGATTTGCACCCGGCAAAGTCGGAATCGGAGTAACCTACCAACGAGCAATCACTACCCTTAGAATACCACAATCCATACTTCGGGGTACCTGACAGGTATCGAAGAATTCGTTTAACAGCTTTTAGGTGGGATTCTTTGGGACATGATTGGTATCGTGCACACATGCACACACTAAACATAATATCAGGACGTGACGCAGTAAGATAAAGAAGTGAACCAATCATACCTCTATATCGTTTTACCTCTACGTCCTTGCCATTTTCATCTTTATCCAAATTTACGCATGTAGGCATTGGGGTGTCTATGGCCTTGGATTTTGCCATGTCAAATCTCTTGATCAAGTCCAAACAATATTTTGTTTGGCTCACGAATGTCCCTTCTTGGAGTTGTTTAATTTGCAGGCCGAGGAAGTATGTGAGCTCCCCCATCATACTCATCTCGAATTCGCCCTGCATGAGGTCAGAAAACTCTCTCACGAGATTCATGTTAGTGGATCCAAATATAATATCGTCAACATAGATTTGCACCAAAATCAAGTGCTTTCCTTGACGTTTAATGAAGAGTGTAGTGTCAACCTTTCCTCGTGAGTACCCCTGATTAAGTAAAAACTTACTTAGTCGCTCATACCAAGCTCTAGGAGCTTGTTTGAGACCATATAAAGCTCTTTTTAACTTGTAAACATGTTCAGGGTATTCATGAGATTCAAAACCGGGAGGTTGAGACACATATACTTCTTCATTTATGTGACCGTTAAGGAACGCACTTTTAACATCCATTTGAAATAACTTAAAATCCTTTGCACATGCAAAGGCGAGTAAAAGGCGTATAGCCTCGAGTCGGGCAACCGGCGCATAAGTTTCCTCATAGTCGATGCCTTCCTCTTGGTTATACCCTTGAGCGTCCAATCTCGCTTTATTACGGGTTATTACCCCGTTTTCGTCCAACTTGTTCCTAAACACCCATCGGGTGCCGATTACTCGATGGCCTCGCGGAGGAGGGACAAGGTCCCATACCTCGTTTCTTTTAAACTGATTTAGTTCCTCTTGCATCGATAAAAACCAGTGCTCATCGAGTAGGGCCTCTTTGGGGTTTTTAGGCTCTATTTGTGAAACGAAAGCGAAGTGATAACAAAAGTTACTTAGCTTAGATCGAGTGGTGACTCCCTTTGTGATGTCTCCGAGAATATTGTCAATTGGATGATCTTTACACGACTTCCAAGCTTGAGGGAGATCATCGTTTGTAGGCGGATGAGCTTCCTTAGTTACCTCATGGTGTGCATCCTTATCCTCCTCAATTTTGACTCTATCGGGTTGATCAATCCCCGTTTCGCCACCTTTGAGTATGTCTTCTGTGGATGTACCTGCACCATGAACAACACTATCCTTTCCGACATTTCTCGGATAGGACTCATCAAACGTAACGTGCACAGACTCTTCAACAGCTAGTAATCTTTTATTATAAATCCTATATGCTTTACTTGATTGCGAGTACCCTAGAAAAATGCCTTCATCGGCTTTTGAATCAAACTTGCCCAAGTTTTCCTTTCCATTGTTTAATACAAAGCACTTGCATCCAAAAACATGAAGGTGAGAAACATTAGGCTTTCGCCCTTTTAAAAGTTCATACGGAGTTTTGTTTAGAATGGGGCGGATGAGTACCCTATTCAAAACATAACATGCCGTACTAATGGCGTCGGCCCAAAAGTATTTTGGTAAACCACTATCATTAATCATTGTTCTTCCCAATTCTTCTAAAATTCTGTTTTTACGCTCCACAACCCCATTTTGTTGAGGAGTTCGTGGAGCCGAGAAGTTATGATCGATGCCATGGTTACCGCAATATTCTTCAAATAAATGATTTTCAAATTCACCTCCGTGGTCACTTCTTATTGACACAATGTTTGTATTTAACTTATTTTGGGAGAGCTTGGCAAATCTCTCAAAAGCGGCAAACGTGTCACTTTTACTCACTAAGAAGATGGTCCAACAGAACCTAGAAAAGTCGTCCACTATTACGAATCCGTAATAGTTTCCTCCTAGACTTTTGATCCTAGACGGCCCAAACAAGTCCATATGAAGTAGTTCAAGAGGTCTCGTTGTTGAAATAATCTTTTTGGATTTAAAGGAGATCCTCGTTTGTTTTCCTTTTTGACAAGCATCACAAAGGTGATCCTTGGTGAACTTAATTTTGGGAAGTCCTAGTACTAGATCTTTTGAGACAATCTTATTGAGTAAGTCAAAGTTGACATGCGCTAAGCGCCTATGCCATAGCCATGAGTCTTCACTCATAGATATGAGACATTGATCGCTTGTTGGGGATACCACATTCAAGTCAAGCATATACACATTGTTTACTCTAAAACCAATAAACACATTCTTCTTATCACTTTCATGCATAATTTTGCAGCAATCTTTTGAAAAGGAAACATTGTAACCTTTGTCGCATAATTGGCTAATGCTAAGGAGATTATGTTTAAGGTTTTCGACAAGCAACACATCGGAAATTGTAGTAGAGGAGGGATTACCTATACTACCTTTACCTAGTATCGCTCCGCGGTTGTTATCACCGTATGTTACATACCCTTTCTTCTTAGCCACGAAGTCTATGAATAAGGATATGTCTCCAGACATGTGCCTTGAGCACCCACTATCAAGAATCCATCTTCTCTCGGTGGACTCGACACATTTCACCTGTCAAAATATAACTCAGAAAAGGGAGGTACCCAATGGCATATTGGGTCCTAATAGGTTAGCGACAAGACGGTTGCGTTTGGGCAACCATTGGTAGATGCCTTTAGGAACAAGAAATCTCCTAAATCGACATTTACCAATGGAGTGGCCTTTCTTGCAACAGTAAAAACATACAAAGTCGACATTAGAATCACTTTCACTTGCTTGATCCCTAATTACATATGCATATTTTTGATATGGGTTTATCATACTTTTTCTAAAATCCTTTTTATCGATTGCAAAAGTAATTTTAGGTTCAAGTGCCTTGTCTAATTTGGCCTTAAGGTTTCTAACCTCACCTTGCCAAATATGACAAGTATCACAACCAAAGTTGAAAGGATTACTATTGTCCTTACAATCCGATTCATTATCTTTCACAATGGAAGCCTTAAGGTCCTCTAATTTCTTTTCGGACTCTAAGACTTTGTGCTCTAAATATGTAAAAATTCTTCTATTAGAAGCAAGTTTCTTAAAGGCTTCAGTTGCTTCCTTGTGTAAAACATCGAATGCGGTTTGTAATTCGGAATGAGACATATTAGATGACATATTATATCTAGAGTGACGTACCTGTTTCTTTTTCTTTTTCTGATTTGCGGAGAGACATAGATTCACGGACTCTTCTTCATCACTAGAGCTTTCATTAGAGGAGGAAGAATCACTGTCGCTTTCCCACGCGATGTACGCCCTCCTAGGCTTTGATGCTCTCTTATGTGACTTCGATGGTTCCTTTTCTTTTCCCTTGTTGTTCATTGGACAGTCCGGTTTGTAGTGACCGGGCTTTCCACATTTATAGCACGTTCCTCTAGTCTTTTTGCCTTTTTGATTGTCATCTTTGGAGAACCTTGATTGCCTTCGGAAATTTACCAGGTTCTTCTCCGAATGTTGGATGCCGTTCTTTCTCACGTACCGGTTATACCGTTTAACGAACAGCCCCATGTCCTCATTTATGTCTTCTTCTTCGTCGTCGCTTGAAGAATAATCACTTTGCTCTTTTGCTTTAGACTTCGAGGAAGAAGCCTTGAGAGCTATTGACTTCTTTTCACTCATCTTTACTTTGTCCTTCTTTTCTTTCCTTTCATGTTGGTCAAGACTCAAGAGTACCTGTTCATGCTCTTGTAGTTTGCCAAACAATGTAGTCAGGTCTAATACCGTAAGATCATTTGCCTCTTTGATGGCGGTCACTTTCGGCTGCCATTCCCTGCTAAGACATCTCAAAACTTTATTAGTAGCAAGATCATTGGAAATAGGTCTTCCTAGTGAATGTAGTCTGTTTATGAGATGAGTAAATCTCTTTTGCATGTCAGCAATGGATTCCCCTTGCTCCATGAAAAAAAGATCAAACTCTTGTATAAGAGTGTTGATTCGAGCCAACTTAACATCGTTTGTCCCCTCATGGGCAATTTGTAGTGCATCCCACATAGTCTTAGCCGTAGGGCAATGGGATACACGGTAGTATTCATCTACACCTAATGAGGAGATTAGAATGTTCTTAGCTTTCCAATCGTAATTATACTTTCGCTCATCGTCGTCGGTCCATTGTGCTTCGGGCTTTGGCACAACTTCGTTATTCTCATTTGTCATGGTTATTTCAATCGGACCATTGAGAATAACGTTCCATATCTTTCTATCTATGGAATTAATGTGCACCCGCATACAGTCTTTCCAATAGCTATAATTTTCACCGTTAAAAACGGGAGCTCTATTGTACGCCCCTTTTGGTTCGTTAGCCATTATTCTATCAATGTTGTATTTGAAGCACCGGACAACCGGAGCTCTTGATACCACTTGTTAGACTAAGGCACGGATCTAGAAGGGGGGGTTGAATAGATCCCTTTTAAAAATTTGAGTGGCGCTACCAATAAAATTGGTTTTCAAAATTGTTTTCAAATGCGGAAGCGGCCTTGGAAAATATAGTCTAAAACGAACAACTATTGGAGAGCCGGATATGCGTCAAGCGGATGAATTTAAGACGATAACGGATAGTAAATCACTACACACTTTTATGCAAAACTCAGATGTGATTCACTCGTACTATTTCCTTATTCCAATGATCAAAAATTACACCAAAACTAGCAGCAAAATTAAGGCAATTTTAGTTCAGCACTTTTGTCGAACAGTTGGTGTGCACAAAAATTACACCAAAACTAGCAGCAAAATTAAGGCAATTTTAGTTCAGCACTTTTGTCGAACAGTTGGTGTGCACAAATACCTTAAATGATATTTGTGTTGAATGAGTGATTGAAAAAGCCTTAGTACAGTATTTCTATTGTACTTAGTAGTTAAAAAACAGTGTTTCACCAACTCACTCAATCAATACTACAATTTGACAAAATCACTTATTCTAGAATCACTTAATTTTTAAGCTGTAATTGAAAATGCAGAAAATAAAGGAACACAAGATTTGATGAGGCAGTTCCCCCAGTCGTCCTCGCGTTGGGGTACGTCTGCCCTCAATTCTACAAAGAGAATTGAGATATGTATTGAATAGATATCACCTGTTTGGTAGAATAGTTATACACAAGAATCGATAGACAATTGATACAAACAATCTCAATGATGCTGATAATTTCTATCACTTCTTGCCCCTTGATTCAAGATGAATCAAGTCCTCCAATTTGATGTGAATGACCTCCGATTGCAGCCACCTTATTGACAACTCTTCCGTTGATCAAACCTTCGGCACGGCTGATCTTAGACACACCCAAATTGAACCCGGAACGTCTTCAACCTTTCAACGCCCTAGCTACTAGATTGATCAACCCTCCGCTAATCAATCACCTTCGCACTCGCTTGATTGTTGAACCGACGATTCCGTAACAAAAGCCTTCAAAACCTGTAGTCTTGATAGGTAAAACCTCAAGGTTTTCTCCCAAGAAACACCTGCACCAGCTTCCACTCGAACCGGATCTTCAATCACGCGTTCGAACCTTATCACCGTCGAGCAAACCACAAACCGCAGCAAAAAATTGATTATCTGTAATTTGAGGATTTGTGAGTTGATTGAACGATGAAGATGAAGAACACTGATGCACCTCTTTCACGTTTCTTGACCTGAACACTTTCTCACAATGCTTTCAAAAATGTTGTAAAAAAAATGTTGGTTGTTAAAATTGAAAAGACAGCTATTTATAGAAATACAAAACAGACAGTTGACAGATCAATGAAACAAAGCAGAATTTCTGTTTCTGCGCGCGAACGGTCGACCATAGGGTCGGCGTGCGCTGAGCCGTGTGACACTCAAACTGTCATGCGCCGAGTCAGCGGTCGACGCATGATCTTCATGCGCTGAGCCGTCTGATTCTTAAACCTGCATGGGCCAAGTTAACGGTCGACGCATGGTTCCATGCGCTGACCCGTGGGGAATACACAGCTTCATGCGCTGAGTGGTATGGTTGACTCATAGCTACAAAACCTGCAAAAATTGATATGTTTTGTTTCGTGCATCTTGTCACGACCAAACATTAGTCACATATATTGCCAATGAAATATGATGATTTAAAAGGATATAGGAAGGATGTAATATGTTAAGTATTGCATGACGATTCTGATTCATCCGAGGTTGTACTTTGTCATCATCGAAACTTGAGAACGTATGTTGTGAGACAGTTTTCCCTCACATTCTCCCCCTTTTTGATGATGACAAACCTGTGCGAAGCTTGGTGAACACAACATGCGATATCTTTAACATAGTAGTAAGCTCCCCCTTTCTTTTACAGTCATAGCTGTTGTGATCTACAATCTACTTGTCTTTTCTCCCCCTTTGACAACATCAAAAAGAGGTAAACTCGTGACACAATAACAACACATTGAATCATGCATAAGTGAGATACCAACAGATGAGAAGTAAACAACAGTTATACATACGATGGAGATAACAGTTAATAGATTACAGAACCACAAAAATGTCATGATAGCAACATAGAAGTAAGCAACAATCATAGTGAGTTTGGGCAGAAAAGCAAAACACAACAAACAAAATGAATGCAAGTCAAAACAGGAAACAATAAATGACATATGAGCGCATGCTAATAGCCCCGTCCACGTCCGCGACCACGACCACGCCTGTCATAGTAATGAGGATGGCGTTGGGGATGAGCTAGATCAGTAAATTCTTCTGTGATGTTATTCAAAAAGTCAAGACTGTCGACAATGGCGCGCTCTTCAGCTTGATGACAGTGAGTTAGAGTCTCGAATCGAGCGTCCAGCTGAGTCGACATTCCACTGATCCGTTCATTTTGGTTATGCAGTTCAGAACGAATTTGTGCCATTCTTTCATTTTGATCCCTCATGAATTTTTGCTGTTGTTCCTGCATATTGGTCATAAAATTTCGCTGTTCCAACTGCATCGACTGCATCATTTCTAAAATCTCCGAATTGTTTGACGGTTGTTGAGGAGAAGGTGGGTCGGCAGTGCTTGGTTGATACGGCTGATAGAATTTGCCAAGGGTGGTCCACCCGGTGTATTGCCATTCACCCCAGCCTTGGTTATTCTCCTCATCCTCATTTTCCTGTTGGTTTGAGTAGGCAGACCAGTTATTGTGTTGATTGTCATCTTGATATGTTTGTTGATAGTTTTCAGAAGGCACGTATGGTTGATGACCTTCATTAATATCGTGGTCCAGCTGAGTCTCATCAGCGGTTTCTTGTGCCTCTCCTGCATTGTCACCTTGATTGTCTTCATCTTCACTTGAGCTTCCTTCTGCTTCTTCATCTTCTCCACCCTCTGACTCATCAGCACTTTCTTCACTCGAGGAGGCAGCTGCAGCCATGGTTGAGCGCCGATAAAATCTGTACTTTTTGAGCGACTGATCCCACACATATCCCATCATAGCAAAGACCTTTGAACTGAACTCTTTATCGGAAGAAATTGGAGTATACGGAAAAGACGGGTAATTGATACCTGCAGAGTTTAAAGCTTCCTGAATGAATGAGCCATAGGCGAGCGCGGTGCCTCGCTTGGAGTCTCTTAGTTCATACATCCGGCTTGTAATATAGTACGGCCAGTTAATTTTAATGCCGTGACCTAGTATATGGATGAGATGCACTTCAGCTTGTTCGACTCTTGACAAACCACCTTGTTTAGGCCGCAGAATGCGCGCCACAATCCATTGAAGGATCCTTGCAAATGTTCTGAGTTTTCCGGATGTGACGGACCTCGGAAAAGCCGCACTGTTTACAATGTGCTCCGGATAAGGCCTCTTGAGCATATTATTCAGTGCTTTGTTATACTCATAACCTTCAAGAGTTTTAGAATCGGTCACTTCGGCTAGGGGAGGTTCACCATCCTCTACAGACATATCAAAATACTTACTCCAGAATTCAGTATTTACAGTCACTTGAGTTGTTCCAATATGGGAATGAAAGTTTTCTCCGTGAAATTTATCATTCAATTCAGAGTAAAAGACACGCACCAGATCTTCGCTATATTGTACATTGCATTCAACAAATCGTTCAACACCATGATAAGTAAGAAAGTTCATGAACTCACCCAGATGCATGCGTTCAGCAACCAGTTCATAGAAGGCGTGTTGTCGAACCACTTTCCTCTTACCAATGTCTTTGTTAAAGTTTTCCCGACGAGACGGATGAACCAGGGATTCTGCAGTGATTGGCACTGTTCCGGAGGTTGACCCTCGTGATCTTTTTCGGCGAGCATAGGTTGCCATGGGTAAGAGACAAGTTGAAGATGGAGAGAAGGTGAACTCTTTTCTGTTGCAAACACACTTAGGGTTTGTGGGTAAGTGGAGGAGGCAAGTAGTTGTGGAGAAGAGAGAAAAGTAGGAGTGGATAGGAATAGTTGCGGTTACCAAAGAATATGAATGGATGCATGCTTTGAATTTAATAAATGCAGAATTTGAACAGTTAGCGCCAAAAAAAAACTGGGATTTTTAGCGAGCCGTCGACCATAGCCCTGCATGCGTCGACGCATGCTGTAGAATTTTTGATAATCACAGATTTTGAACAGAGTGCGTCGACCTCTGTTCTGATATGGTCGACTCAAGCCACGAAAACTCAGAATTTTTCTTTTGCTACCTATGTTATGATGCTTGGTTGATGCAGACAAAATGCCACAATAGTGTTTAATCAAACAATATTCAATACATAACAGATAGGTCAACTATGCATCACATATTTTATTTTGAGATCACATAAAAATATATAGAGAGAGTGAGAGAGAGAAATGGAACAATATCACCTTAATGCCGGAGTAGCTTGATAAACAACATACTTGTACTTACACGAATATCAAATTGTTAGAAGTACAACAGCATGATTATTTGAATGAAATAAGATAACATCAGCAAATATTATTCCCGTTCCGAAATGTCGAGGATGCCAAGTTCTCGGCGGATATGAAAGAAAGGTTCCGTTGCTAGCGGCTTTGTGAAAATGTCCGCTAGTTGGTTTTTAGTGTCAACGTGTTCAAATACAACATCACCTTTCTCAACATGGTCCCTAAGAAAATGGTGTCGAATTTCTATATGTTTAGTGCGAGAGTGTAATACGGGATTTTTGGTAAGGTTAATAGCGCTAGTGTTGTCACATAGGATAGGAATACGTTCAAGTTTAAGATTGAAATCTAGTAGTTGTTGCTTAATCCACAGAATTTGAGCACAACAACTACCAGCGGCAACGTATTCCGCCTCGGCCGTTGATAAAGCAACTGAAACTTGTTTCTTGCTATGCCAACTAACCAAGGAGTTTGAAAACAAATGACATGTACCACTAGTGCTTTTCCTATCCGATTTGCACCCGGCAAAGTCGGAATCGGAGTAACCTACCAACGAGCAATCACTACCCTTAGAATACCACAATCCATACTTCGGGGTACCTGACAGGTATCGAAGAATTCGTTTAACAGCTTTTAGGTGGGATTCTTTGGGACATGATTGGTATCGTGCACACATGCACACACTAAACATAATATCAGGACGTGACGCAGTAAGATAAAGAAGTGAACCAATCATACCTCTATATCGTTTTACCTCTACGTCCTTGCCATTTTCATCTTTATCCAAATTTACGCATGTAGGCATTGGGGTGTCTATGGCCTTGGATTTTGCCATGTCAAATCTCTTGATCAAGTCCAAACAATATTTTGTTTGGCTCACGAATGTCCCTTCTTGGAGTTGTTTAATTTGCAGGCCGAGGAAGTATGTGAGCTCCCCCATCATACTCATCTCGAATTCGCCCTGCATGAGGTCAGAAAACTCTCTCACGAGATTCATGTTAGTGGATCCAAATATAATATCGTCAACATAGATTTGCACCAAAATCAAGTGCTTTCCTTGACGTTTAATGAAGAGTGTAGTGTCAACCTTTCCTCGTGAGTACCCCTGATTAAGTAAAAACTTACTTAGTCGCTCATACCAAGCTCTAGGAGCTTGTTTGAGACCATATAAAGCTCTTTTTAACTTGTAAACATGTTCAGGGTATTCATGAGATTCAAAACCGGGAGGTTGAGACACATATACTTCTTCATTTATGTGACCGTTAAGGAACGCACTTTTAACATCCATTTGAAATAACTTAAAATCCTTTGCACATGCAAAGGCGAGTAAAAGGCGTATAGCCTCGAGTCGGGCAACCGGCGCATAAGTTTCCTCATAGTCGATGCCTTCCTCTTGGTTATACCCTTGAGCGTCCAATCTCGCTTTATTACGGGTTATTACCCCGTTTTCGTCCAACTTGTTCCTAAACACCCATCGGGTGCCGATTACTCGATGGCCTCGCGGAGGAGGGACAAGGTCCCATACCTCGTTTCTTTTAAACTGATTTAGTTCCTCTTGCATCGATAAAAACCAGTGCTCATCGAGTAGGACCTCGTTTCTTTCTTCTTAGCCACGAAGTCTATGAATAAGGATATGTCTCCAGACATGTGCCTTGAGCACCCACTATCAAGAATCCATCTTCTCTCGGTGGACTCGACACATTTCACCTGTCAAAATATAACTCAGAAAAGGGAGGTACCCAATGGCATATTGGGTCCTAATAGGTTAGCGACAAGACGGTTGCGTTTGGGCAACCATTGGTAGATGCCTTTAGGAACAAGAAATCTCCTAAATCGACATTTACCAATGGAGTGGCCTTTCTTGCAACAGTAAAAACATACAAAGTCGACATTAGAATCACTTTCACTTGCTTGATCCCTAATTACATATGCATATTTTTGATATGGGTTTATCATACTTTTTCTAAAATCCTTTTTATCGATTGCAAAAGTAATTTTAGGTTCAAGTGCCTTGTCTAATTTGGCCTTAAGGTTTCTAACCTCACCTTGCCAAATATGACAAGTATCACAACCAAAGTTGAAAGGATTACTATTGTCCTTACAATCCGATTCATTATCTTTCACAATGGAAGCCTTAAGGTCCTCTAATTTCTTTTCGGACTCTAAGACTTTGTGCTCTAAATATGTAAAAATTCTTCTATTAGAAGCAAGTTTCTTAAAGGCTTCAGTTGCTTCCTTGTGTAAAACATCGAATGCGGTTTGTAATTCGGAATGAGACATATTAGATGACATATTATATCTAGAGTGACGTACCTGTTTCTTTTTCTTTTTCTGATTTGCGGAGAGACATAGATTCACGGACTCTTCTTCATCACTAGAGCTTTCATTAGAGGAGGAAGAATCACTGTCGCTTTCCCACGCGATGTACGCCCTCCTAGGCTTTGATGCTCTCTTATGTGACTTCGATGGTTCCTTTTCTTTTCCCTTGTTGTTCATTGGACAGTCCGGTTTGTAGTGACCGGGCTTTCCACATTTATAGCACGTTCCTCTAGTCTTTTTGCCTTTTTGATTGTCATCTTTGGAGAACCTTGATTGCCTTCGGAAATTTACCAGGTTCTTCTCCGAATGTTGGATGTCGTTCTTTCTCACGTACCGGTTATACCGTTTAACGAACAGCCCCATGTCCTCATTTATGTCTTCTTCTTCGTCGTCGCTTGAAGAATAATCACTTTGCTCTTTTGCTTTAGACTTCGAGGAAGAAGCCTTGAGAGCTATTGACTTCTTTTCACTCATCTTTACTTTGTCCTTCTTTTCTTTCCTTTCATGTTGGTCAAGACTCAAGAGTACCTGTTCATGCTCTTGTAGTTTGCCAAACAATGTAGTCAGGTCTAATACCGTAAGATCATTTGCCTCTTTGATGGCGGTCACTTTCGGCTGCCATTCCCTGCTAAGACATCTCAAAACTTTATTAGTAGCAAGATCATTGGAAATAGGTCTTCCTAGTGAATGTAGTCTGTTTATGAGATGAGTAAATCTCTTTTGCATGTCAGCAATGGATTCCCCTTGCTCCATGAAAAAAAGATCAAACTCTTGTATAAGAGTGTTGATTCGAGCCAACTTAACATCGTTTGTCCCCTCATGGGCAATTTGTAGTGCATCCCACATAGTCTTAGCCGTAGGGCAATGGGATACACGGTAGTATTCATCTACACCTAATGAGGAGATTAGAATGTTCTTAGCTTTCCAATCGTAATTATACTTTCGCTCATCGTCGTCGGTCCATTGTGCTTCGGGCTTTGGCACAACTTCGTTATTCTCATTTGTCATGGTTATTTCAATCGGACCATTGAGAATAACGTTCCATATCTTTCTATCTATGGAATTAATGTGCACCCGCATACAGTCTTTCCAATAGCTATAATTTTCACCGTTAAAAACGGGAGCTCTATTGTACGCCCCTTTTGGTTCGTTAGCCATTATTCTATCAATGTTGTATTTGAAGCACCGGACAACCGGAGCTCTTGATACCACTTGTTAGACTAAGGCACGGATCTAGAAGGGGGGGTTGAATAGATCCCTTTTAAAAATTTGAGTGGCGCTACCAATAAAATTGGTTTTCAAAATTGTTTTCAAATGCGGAAGCGGCCTTGGAAAATATAGTCTAAAACGAACAACTATTGGAGAGCCGGATATGCGTCAAGCGGATGAATTTAAGACGATAACGGATAGTAAATCACTACACACTTTTATGCAAAACTCAGATGTGATTCACTCGTACTATTTCCTTATTCCAATGATCAAAAATTACACCAAAACTAGCAGCAAAATTAAGGCAATTTTAGTTCAGCACTTTTGTCGAACAGTTGGTGTGCACAAAAATTACACCAAAACTAGCAGCAAAATTAAGGCAATTTTAGTTCAGCACTTTTGTCGAACAGTTGGTGTGCACAAATACCTTAAATGATATTTGTGTTGAATGAGTGATTGAAAAAGCCTTAGTACAGTATTTCTATTGTACTTAGTAGTTAAAAAACAGTGTTTCACCAACTCACTCAATCAATACTACAATTTGACAAAATCACTTATTCTAGAATCACTTAATTTTTAAGCTGTAATTGAAAATGCAGAAAATAAAGGAACACAAGATTTGATGAGGCAGTTCCCCCAGTCGTCCTCGCGTTGGGGTACGTCTGCCCTCAATTCTACAAAGAGAATTGAGATATGTATTGAATAGATATCACCTGTTTGGTAGAATAGTTATACACAAGAATCGATAGACAATTGATACAAACAATCTCAATGATGCTGATAATTTCTATCACTTCTTGCCCCTTGATTCAAGATGAATCAAGTCCTCCAATTTGATGTGAATGACCTCCGATTGCAGCCACCTTATTGACAACTCTTCCGTTGATCAAACCTTCGGCACGGCTGATCTTAGACACACCCAAATTGAACCCGGAACGTCTTCAACCTTTCAACGCCCTAGCTACTAGATTGATCAACCCTCCGCTAATCAATCACCTTCGCACTCGCTTGATTGTTGAACCGACGATTCCGTAACAAAAGCCTTCAAAACCTGTAGTCTTGATAGGTAAAACCTCAAGGTTTTCTCCCAAGAAACACCTGCACCAGCTTCCACTCGAACCGGATCTTCAATCACGCGTTCGAACCTTATCACCGTCGAGCAAACCACAAACCGCAGCAAAAAATTGATTATCTGTAATTTGAGGATTTGTGAGTTGATTGAACGATGAAGATGAAGAACACTGATGCACCTCTTTCACGTTTCTTGACCTGAACACTTTCTCACAATGCTTTCAAAAATGTTGTAAAAAAAATGTTGGTTGTTAAAATTGAAAAGACAGCTATTTATAGAAATACAAAACAGACAGTTGACAGATCAATGAAACAAAGCAGAATTTCTGTTTCTGCGCGCGAACGGTCGACCATAGGGTCGGCGTGCGCTGAGCCGTGTGACACTCAAACTGTCATGCGCCGAGTCAGCGGTCGACGCATGATCTTCATGCGCTGAGCCGTCTGATTCTTAAACCTGCATGGGCCAAGTTAACGGTCGACGCATGGTTCCATGCGCTGACCCGTGGGGAATACACAGCTTCATGCGCTGAGTGGTATGGTTGACTCATAGCTACAAAACCTGCAAAAATTGATATGTTTTGTTTCGTGCATCTTGTCACGACCAAACATTAGTCACATATATTGCCAATGAAATATGATGATTTAAAAGGATATAGGAAGGATGTAATATGTTAAGTATTGCATGACGATTCTGATTCATCCGAGGTTGTACTTTGTCATCATCGAAACTTGAGAACGTATGTTGTGAGACAGTTTTCCCTCACAAAATCTATTTTCTAAAGAAGCTAATCTCTAAATCTATTAATTCCAATTAAATCTTTAACTTAATAAAAACTAATTCTAGAAACTAAAAAATCTATTTCTAATATATTTCTAAAAAAACAAATATAATTCTATTTCTAAAAAATAAATATCTAATTCTAATTAAAAAGAAAAATCTATTCTTAAAATTCTATTTCTATTAAAAACAATTATTTTCTAATTAAAATAAAAAACTTAAATTCTAAAATCTAATTCTATATCCTAGGAAAACTATTTAAAATTCTAAACTATTTTCTAACATACTCTAAAAATAAAACTATTTCTAAACAAAAAAATCTAATTGCTAATTTCTAATTGAAACATAATTTAACTAAAAACCAATTTTATCTTTCTAAATTAAAAAAAAAACCTAATATAAATTATAATTCAAATTTCTAAATTAAAATATTATTTCTAAGATCTAATTAAAAAATCTAAATCCAAAACTAATTCTAATATTCTAATTAAATAAAAAAATCTACTCTAATTATTAGTATTATTAATAAAAACAAAATATGCACACAATATTAATATTTGAAAAGAAAAAAAAAAGGGAAATTAAAAATGCAATCACTATTACAAAAACAACCTCCTTAGGCCACGTGTCACGCCCTCATTGGGCGAAATAACAGAGATTTGAAAAACGCCCAATTATGGGTGGACACGTGTCTAAATGTCATGAAATTAAGCGGGCGATGCAAAATTAAAAAAAGAATCGAAAATGAGAAAATATTTAGAAAAAAGGGAGGACAAATTTAGGGTCTGACAGAATCAAATCATTAATTTGATATGGATGTTATTTGAATATCTGTTAGGTCTAAACTCTAGACATGAATTTAGGTTTAACATTCATGCGAGTATCATTTCTTAATGCTCTGTGTTGGTTTTTTTTGCGTGAGACATCACCGATGACACAATACGGTTGGGCTCTCGACTTTACGTTAGACATAACCTCTGTTGTGGGTGATACGTGATGATATTAGACGAACGTTTGACTTGTGTATAACATGATCAGAAGAACGCATGTGTTATCAATTGATGAGATCCAAACCCAACAAGACTCCGTTTATATTTCAGTCTTTACTTTATATTTTCTGCCTTTATATTTTTCAACTTTTATCTATTATATCTTTGATCTTTTAACCAAATTTTCAAAACAAGCTTAGAAATATAGATTCTGTTGAACGATATTCTTTCCTTCGCACCGATTCCTGTGGAGACGATATAAATCCCGAAGGGAATCCTTCTAAATCTAAATTTTTGCTTCTTACCGCTTTACTGCAGTTCGAACACATATTCATTGAGAGGTTAATAAATAAGGCTCGTAAATGTTCAATTCAATTTTATGATGTTAAATATGGATCAATGACCATCAATGATATGACACCCTAAGCCCTAATAAATTTTCTTCTTCTTTATAATATAACATACATTGCAGAATAAGTAATTATAAATCAAAAGGGTACTATCACATTAACAAAGATAACATGGAAAATTCTCATAAATGAGTACTTCGATAAAAACATAACATCAACATAAAAATTCCAAAATATAAATCTCGACTCCAATGTCACAATATCAGAGCCTTATTACAAATTAAATCAACCAGTTGACTTGATAGTTCAACAAAATATAAGCATAAAGGAAAACAAGAGAAGTGTTCTTCTACACCATCTTCCATAAGGAACCGCAAAACGACTACTCTTTAGTCTCGACATGAGAATTCCCTACATGCAGATTCATATTGGAAAACATAGAAACAGAGGGGTGAAAGTACATTCTATAATAGACATGGTATAATAACAATAAGGGGTAACATAATCACAATATATCACATTTACACAATTCATACCACATTACATAGAATCATACGACATTACACAGTATACACATAAATGCTTATTAAATGCACCTATCATATACTCCAATTCATGTGGTACCATCACTGAACTCAGAGCTTATTTACTTGAGTTTTAATAGTTAGAAGGATAGATGAGTTATGTCCCGCACTACAACACTCTCTTAGACATCCATAGACATGCAATATCTATAAGTACATGTATGCACTATAACACTCTTTGCTAAACTCTAATTTTAGAAGTACATGCGAGCTACGCTCGTACTATAACACTCTCTTAGACGTTCGTAGACATGCAATTTCTAAGAGTACATGCGATCTAAGTCGTACTACACACTCTCACTAGATGATACCTACTTTGATATACATGATGTATGATAAATAAAAAAATACGAATTCCATCCAAATCACCAAACCATATTGAAATACATTAACCTTAATTTACGCATTAGGATTTCCCAAGGTTTACCATATATTCAGTACCATATTAGGACTTCACATTGGTTCTCATAGAACCTTCAATATAATCGCCACATTAGGGCTTCAAAATTATTTTACCAAACACGGGACTAAAGTCCTAAGGTTATTCACACAATCAATAACCATTCACAACTTGATTCATAACAAGCATCTCATCAAAACATTGGACCCATGTCCTAAAACATACACAACTTTACACAAATATTCCTTATTCACATAATTATTCATACATATTATTATCATGAAACATTTAGCATAAGATATGTCTATGTATTAGATTTCTAACACATCTGATCGCGCCTCAATTTGAGTTTCTAAACTCAAGTTATGAATTTTTAAATGTCTAGAGGCATGTAATTGGTTAACACCAAACATGTAACCAATTACATGACCGTTCTTTATGGCATTTTTGAAATCTGGAAAACATGTAACTGGTTACACACAGACTGTAACCAGTTACATGTGCGTTCTATTTGATAACTTTAGTTATTTCCAGGGGTGGTAACCGGTTACAAACAAAGTATAACCATTTATACCCAGCATATTTTTGAATTTTTGCAACTATAACCACACTGAAACTCTATTGAAACACAAGAATCAACATAGGTTTGAAATCAGAGAATATTGTATAGTATGTCATCATCTAAGCAACAATTTAACAACAATAATTCATAATAATACATCATCATTTAATCTACACATAATAACGACATTAAAACATATGATTCATGGGAAAATCACACCAAAATTCTGTAGTTCAACTAAACCAATGGTGATAAGAGAGAGATTCATAACCTAGTGTCTACGATTCATCATCTCATATGGAAATTCATATAATTCGGGGTTCAAGGGAAACTTCACTACCCTAAATGCAAAAATACCAAAGTTATAGAGCATTCTCCCCGTTACCTTGCTAGTGCAGCACGAAGCTCCTCACAATGGTAAAAATTCTTTCTCACACAATCTCTAATGTTATCCTCTTGGTGAATTAGACTTATTTTTTTAGTTTTGGAGAAGAAGAAGATACTTTTGAGTGTTTGGGTTGTTTCTCCTTTTTCTTCCAAAAAGATAACTTCCTATGAGTTTCTTTTTGAAGGACACGTGGGGATAGCACAAAGAAGGGATGCTTGCAAAGTTTCACGTGGCGAATTCTGAAGATAGGAATGCTAGAAGTAGTTATTTTCGTATGGGTATATATAGGATTTCATTATGTTGAATTGGGGTGTACATTTTACTACAGAAATCTCACACAAAAACTTAAAGTATCAGCGTCCAGAGAAAAGAGTCATTGCCGAGAGAATGTATGAACAATGAATCACCATCATTTATTTTCAATGAAAAGAGTCATAGACGAATATAAGATAAATTTTTTTTAAGGTAGAACATATGGACGACTATCTAATATGTTTAGGCATGCTAGACTACGTTGGAAAGAGCAACAAATTTGTCCTGATTGGATAGGAAAGGAAGTATTTGAGAATTTTCTTGTCTATTGGAAGACAAAGGGTTTTAAAAAAAAAATATCAAAATGCAAAGAAACTAAGAGTATTTGGAGCTGGGGACTGCCTTAGTTCAGTAGGAAGTATTAGTACTGACGAACATGCTCGAGGGATCATAATTATAACTATTTTTTAAGTTCTATTTTGATTTATTTTATTATATATTGTTTGTTGATTAAATGAGGTGAGACGCGAGACAGGGGCACGTAAAGCGAAGGTGAGACGCGAGAAGGAGGCACGCAATGCGGCGATAAAAATTGAAATTGAGGAAATGAAGAAGAGGCAATCTAAGATGGAGGCGTAAATGTGATAATTTTTTTCCTCACAATCGAACCATGGTGGCCAAGAAGATGAAGACGAAGAAGACGATATATTTAGTGATGATGATTGATTTTTTTTATTGTTATTTATGTTTGTGACGTGAATATCACGTGACTATAATTTTAATATTTTTTAACGATAATAATTATTAAAAAATGTGATTTTTTTAATCAAATATAATTTTAATTTTGTATTTTATTAATTATTAATTATTTTTTTAGTGATAATTATTATTTAAAACTATTTTTATTAATTATTAATTTTTGTATTTTCTAAATTTTTTATTATTTTTAATTTTTTTGTTAAATAAATAACTTGCGAAATACAAATGCTGAAAAAATAAAATCATCAGTGACATGAAAGTCACATCACTAATTAGTAACAATTTTGTGATATGCCACATGATTAGCCTCCACAAATTAGTGGCGTGTTTTTCACGTGGCAATGTGGCCCAAATAATTTTATTATTTGCGACGTGATTACCATGCCACATATTAGTGGCGTCTTTTTCACGTGGCACTGCTTTAGCGGCGCATTTCAGTCACATTGCTAATTGCAATTTGTGACGTAAATTTTTAGCTTGTGGCGTGATTTTCACATTGCTAATGGCTGATTTTGTAGTGTAGAAAGGGAAAGATAAATTCCTAAGAGTGTGGTCTTTGAGCTTAAAAAACCCTTTGAGATATATAAGGGGATTGAAAAACATTTTTAAACACTTTGGACTTGTATGATTAATATATATAGAGTAAGAGAGATTGAGAAACAATTGTTATGTCATCTTGAGGGAGAAATATCAACATGGGATCCAAGCAATATGATACTTACACAACGCACACTTGTTTCTCAACAATCTCCCCCTCAAGTCTGATTCCATCAACTATGTTATCCCTCGAGCGGAAACTCTTTCATCCACATACATGTACTGTCATTGACAGACACCCTTACCACATCATGGACACTTCAATGGAGTAGATTATCTGACCACCAACGTATCAGAAAGACTTTCGATACAAAAAGTCAGTCTCTTACTCGAACCATCAGCTCAAATACCACTGATGGATCATTATGAGAGAAAATATACAAGTTGGGTCAAAGACTCGCCTAAAGGTCAAAGGTTCACCAAAATAAATGAGAGAGACGTCACATATTCACCCAAAGCCTTAAGGCAATGGGTGTATGGATCATCTCACTTATAAAATGTTAAACCATAATCTTTTCAAACAATATAGGACTTACACAACTCACATTTATTTCTCAATAACACTTGGGTAAAAAATAAGTTTTTTTTTTGGAAACTAGGTCACTATTTTAATACAACTCATTAGTAATTTTTGTAATAATTTTTAAAAGTATATAAATCAAAAAGCTATTATCTCCCCTAAATCGTAGAACCGGAGAAAGAAGTGATTAATCCCTTATCTTTTATCTTCTTCTATCAAATTAAGTTATTATCTTATTGCATATCAAATTAGTTTTTTTAAAGACCATTTATTTTATTTGTCGCATCAAATTTTACAACAATATTTTAATGATCGAAGTAGAAAGTAGTTGTTTCTAATGATCATAGGTTTTTTTTTTCTTCTCTTTAGATGATAGAGCTAAATTTAGAGGTGATTTTGTTGGTGGAGTTTTCACCCCATTATTTTTTTAAAAAAGGCATTTTCACCCCATTATTAATGTATTATTTTTCTATTAAACAAAACATTGCCTTCTCTTTATTTTTCAATTTTTCTTAAACTGCAAATATGATTTAAAGGTAAATTATTCAACTAATCAAGAAATACAACTTCATTTGTAATCTGTAATTACATTATGTAGAAGTGAAGAGCAAAGAGAATGACCCCTTTTGTATTTCTTCAGCTTATGCTATGTACAGACACACATAACTGAAAAAGAAAAGAAGTTGCCTACAAATTATATGTCAATGCTTCATCATGCTAATCATTCTCTAATTTACCATATAACTAAGAAATTAAATTCAGATTCATATTAGAGCCACAAAGCACCAGCATGTTTGAGAAGAGGAACAAGAGAACCATTGATATGAAAAGCCAAAACTGTATCCATCGAACCAACTAATTTCCCACCAATGAAAACAACAGGTAGTGATGTTGAATTTCCAAGTAACCTCATCATGAATGGTTTGTGATCTTGATCAAGTTCATGAACCATTGCATTCACTCCCATTCCACTAAACAAACTCTTCATTGCATGACACATACAACTAGTACTGCTAATGCTGAATATCACAACAGCATTCTGTGTAGCTAATCTCATTATTCTCTCCATTTCATCTTCTTCCATTGTTCTTGTTACTCTTGTCATGTAGTAGCTCCATGATGGTTGTTGTTCCACTTGGTAATGCATGAGTTTCTCTTGATTGAACATGGTGCGTGTAGTAAGCAAATTCAGTTTAGTGCTCAGTTTTGTGTGATTGTGATGATGAAAATGAAGAAAGGGAAAGCGTGGTTTTATATGGGGAGAAAGGGAGTGTTAGAAAATAAAAGGGGTGTGTGTGTGTGGAAGCATGCTTTGAACCTTAGGGTACTTGGTTTGTCTGTTATTGTTGGAGGAGTGTGCTCTACTTTCATAGAAGAAGCTGGGCTGCAAGAGAGTTGTGTCCTTGTCTGTTAACAAACCAAACATCCTTTTTTTTTCTTTTTGTTTTTTCTGACATACAGTACATACACCTCATGCTTCTGACAACTCTATGTTTCTCCTTTGCTCATAATCTCCAAAATGTGTACATTCAACATGTTTAGAGTGCATACTTCCTTTATACAACTTTGTTTAATCACTATCATCATCATTATCATATCACTTTGAAGTGCTTAATTTAAAAGAAATTAGTAGTAAGATTGAAGAAAACAGTATATATTCTGAAGACAGATAGTAGCTGTTTTCCTACGGCCAAATGGGTTATGAGAGTGTAAAATCACAGCACTGCATGGCGTTTGCAGAGTTTGTTTCTATGTTCTGGAAAGTATGAATCAACTAAAATTTATGGAATGTCAAGTCTCAATCTCAAGTTTCATTTGCTCTTTTTTTCTTAATTATTTTTGGCTAAAATAGGCACAATTTTGTATAAATATGAAAATAGGATGTTGAGATAAAGGGCAGCTGGTGTTTGAAGGGCAGGCAAGGTAGGATTTTTTGACCTAGGTGCCCTACTTTGAAAACAATAATACCAAACTACCCTAGTTTGAAACGTATTTACGTGTTTGTCCCACTTTTGCAGGAGTTCGTCCAACAGAAGGACGAACCAGTGAAGAGGTTGAAGGAGTTCGTCCATTGAATTGGCGAACTTGTAGGAGAAAATTTAGGAGAGTGAGTTCGCCCATTGAAAGGGCGAACTTGTGAGGGTTTTTTTTTTTTTTTTTTTTAATTTTTTCAGATATTTAAATAAATATATTTAATATTTTTAATTTCATTAATATTAAAAATATTTAATACTTCTATTTAAAATAATTAAAAATATATTTAAAATAATATTAATAATTATTCAATTTAATATATTATATTAAAATATAAACTATATTCAATTAATTAATTTAATATATTAATTTAATTATTCAATTTAATACTTCTATTTCAAATATATTATATTAAAATTATTTAATTAATTTAATATAAACTATATTCAATTAATATAATTATTCTAATATATAAATAATGTAATTTATTTTTTATAAAAACTATTAAAATAATTTAAGAAAAAAACTATTCAAATATATTAAATATATTTATTTAAAAATCTGAAAAAATTAAAAAACAAAAAAAAAAAAAACCCCTCACAAGTTCGCCCTTTCAATGGGCGAACTCACACTCCTAAATTTTCTCCTACAAGTTCGCCAATTCAATGGACGAACTCCTTCAACCTCTTCACTGGTTCGTCCTTCTGTTGGACGAACTCCTGCAAAAGTGGGACAAACACGTAATTACGTTTCAAACTAGGGTAGTTTGGTATTATTGTTTTCAAAGTAGGGCACCTAGGTCAAAAAATCGGCAAGGTAAGGCGTGACCTCAACTCTTAAACCGCATGCCTGCCCACTTTTCTGCCCACTTTTCTGATTCAGGCGGCGTACATACTGACGTCGCCATATATTTGTCTATTATGTTATTCTTTCTTTATTTGCTGGTTGGTTTATATCTATCCATACATGTATTGAAAATGTTTTCTTTTCTCTTTTAATTCATGAATTTTGCACTGTTATGCCATATTTTTAGACAATAATTTTTAAAATGTTATATTTTTTAAATTAAATCTCAAAATACCATATTTTCAAAAAAAATTGAGATTATTGACACAAGGGTGCCGCCTTTTCAATGAGCGGCAGAGTCTTAATTTATTGGGTGTCGCCCTTTCAATGGACGACATTGTCTTAATTAAAACGTAAAAAAAAAAAATCAGATTTGAACACTTCCGTCCATTGAATGGGCGACACCTTAAAAAAATTTAACACTTCCGCCTATTGAATGGGCGGCACCCTTGTGCCTAAAAAATATTTTTTTAAAACTGTGACATTTTGGTATATTTGTTGAAACATATGGTATTTTAGAAATAAATTTATTTAAAACTGTTACATTTTGGTATATTTGTTGAAACATATGGTATTTTAGAAATAAATTTGTAAAAAGATGGTAGGGATGAAAAAATTCTCAATTCATTCTTCTTTCTCAATCAATCCAACACTAATAATAACATTTCAACTTTCATTATTATTATCTAAAAGAAATTGTATCAAATTTCTGAATGTGTTCTAGTTCTAGAAAACATAAAAATATATATTTAGATTTTAAGTAAATATTGCGTTTAAAAATAAGAAAAATAAAAATAAAATAAGAAATGATTGAATTATTTTATATCAATTGTGTTATAATAAATACACATATTTTCAAAATTATCCAAAATCACAGCAGATTATCGGATTTTTTTTTGAAATAACACATATTTTTAAATAAAATATTAAAATAATTGAGTTTTTTTAAAAAATTATTAAATTAACTTATTTTTAACATGCATGTATCATATGATATGACGATAGCATTAAAAATGCAAATGAATTGAACTGATGCGCCATATCTTATAGTGACACTATTTAAAAAAAATTCAGAGGAGAAACCATATAATATGACCTCAGTTCAATCTTTTTCTTTTCTCCTTTTTTTTAAAACCATATTTAAACTGAAATGCCATATATGACTCCTCGAATTTTTGTTTAATGGTGTCGCCATATAATATGGCGTTTCAGTTCAATTCATTTATATTTTCAATACTGTTGCCATATCATATGGCACATGCATGTTAAAAATAAATTAGTTTAATAATTTTTTTGAAAACTTAATTATTTTTGTATTTTATTTAAAAATATATGTTATTTCAAAAGAAAATTCAAATTATCATGTAGAAGCTATTATTTGTGACTTTTGGATTTTTGCGGTGGCAGTGCTTTGGACGCAGAAAAGTGGAGTTGGACAGTTTCAAACATATACTTTATATATTGATCATGATCAAGTAACAAAACTAACTAGAAATAAATAACTGCGTACAATCAAATATTTTCAGCTTAAGTTTGAATTTTGATTAATATTTTCAGCTTAAAAAAAACAATACAATTTAAGAAAAAAGAAAACACAATATAACGCATCAAAGACAATTACAATAAAAAAAAAAGTTGATAGTGATAGAGGTGACTTATTCACTACTAAAAGTAAATAAAATTTAGAGGATAAAGTAAATTTAATGATGTATTAATATTCTTACCGAATTTTAATGTCACTTAATATTTGTGACGGATTTTATATTTCATTACGAAAATAATCCGTCACTAACACTAACGTTTTGTAATTAAATATTAGAATGAAATTCATTTTAGCAAAGTATTTCCATCGATAATCAGTGAAATTCATTTTAGCAAAGGTATTTCCATCGATAATCAGTGAAATGATTATAAATATATCATTAATTACAGTAATTAATAATTTAGTAACATTTATACTTCATCACTATTTAGGAAAGAATAATAAATAAATATTTGCTACTTATAAGGGATTTATTCTATCACTAAGCTACTAGGATAATAATTTAGTCACATTTATATTTCGTCACTGATTAGTAATAACCTTTGTGAAAACCTGTCTAAAATAATTGAAATTGTAAATATTTTATCTAATTTAATTCTTAATATTAATAATGCAATATATCAAGTAAAATTAAAATATAATACACAACATGAAGCATTAAACTTTGCTTGTGAATCTCATAAATATTCACTAAATTATAATTAATAGTACTAAAAATTTATTCTTAAAATTAGATATTGCAATCAAAGTGGTTTTTTTTTTTTACATTATATGTTACAACTAAAATAGTACAGATAAATTTTTTGAAATTAAGAAATAACAACAAAAATAATAATAATAGGAGATATTACAACTAAGAGTGTGTTCGCAAAACAATTTCATATTGTATTTTAAGAAATAGGTGAAGACGGACTTGGATGTGAAAGTTAATGACCAAAAGAATTTTTTTCATAAATAAAAATAATCGATCTACAAGCAAACGTGATTCTTCCTGTGATGAATAAATTAATTCCTTGCAAGTCTTAAGTTTCTTTTTCAAAGTCAAGTCTTCAACTGACAAATAAAAAATGACAGCCTTCATTTGTTCATATTCATAAGGTGAGATACCGTCAAATGTAGAAGATCTAGACAGTTTGTACTTTACTTCTTCTAAGCCCAAACTATATAAACGATCCTTCTTGTTCACTCCTCCAACAAAACAAAATCTAAGAAGATGATTTTTTTTTTTCAAATTGATAATTGGAAACATAATCCACGGGTTCCTCTTATAAGTCTCTCTCAATAATCCTATTTTCATACTCATTTTGCAAATAAAAATTTAGCAGAGAGAATATAATCAACTAAATAACAAAACAAAGTAATATTAATGGTTCATAAGAACATTACATAATCTTAAATTTGCGCGTAATAGTCCTATATTTTAAAGTACATTGTAGCAATCCTAATATTGTATTAGTATACATCAATCATGTATAAAGAAAGTTAACACCAATCACAATAATTAGTACATTCATGCTTACTACATGTATTAGAACAACCAGTAGAAGCATTTTAGTAGATAAAAGCATTAAAAAAACATTATCCATGTGTTATCTGTAGTTGACAATGTCATATGTGTTCTTCAAGGAAATAATTTTTCTCAAGATAGAGATAAGTGGAGTTGAATCCATTTAAGAGATAGTGTATTTTCTTCAGCTTAGCATGTTCATTTGATCTTAATATTTCTTCCTTATCCTTTTATATGGTTGAGAATTTGATATTTCCCCTTATATATATATATATATATATATATATATATATATATATATATATATATATATATATATATATATATATATATATATATATATATATATATATATATATATATATATATATATATATATATATATATATATATATATGGGTTAGTTAGGTTCTTTCTAACATTGTTGTCTTTTCTTGACAACTTTTGCAAGCAGACTTCCTTTTAGGGAGAACCTATTTAAGTGGGGGAGATTCTTAAGCCTGGCGAGATCTCTTGTCCCATCTGTAGGAGTTCGGTTGATCGATTTTCCATCATTTGTCATTTTCCAGCTAGCTTTGACAGTATGGTATATGATCTTTGTTGAAGTACATCTTATAACCTTAAGTTATGAAGAGAAAGGAAACATGTTTTAAGATTGTAGAAAACTAGAAATCAGCTTAGAGGTAGAGCTATCGTCAAGAGCGCGATAATCGATCAGTTTTATCATTTTGCGTGTCTTGAGCTTTGTTATTTTAGTTTGCGGATTTGTTCATTAATTAGTCAAATTTTGGACTTATTATGGATATGTTGAGTTTCAACAGTTATAAATATGCATCTATATCATTCTTTTCTTAACAAATTTCAAAACATTGAAGACAAAGAGAAGAGTTTGGTAATCGGCAATCTTACAAATGGAATGATAAATTCCTAAGAGTGTGTTCTTTGAGTTTTGAAAACCCTTGGAGATATCTAAGGGGATTAAGAAACTCTTTTAAACACCTTGCAATTATATGATTAATATATAGGAAGTTGGAGAGATTGAAAAACACTTGCAGGATCATCATGAGGGGGAAACATCCACATGGGGTCGAAGCAATGTGGGACTTACATAACTCACATTTGTTTCTCAACACTCTCCCCCTCAAGTGTGAATTCATCTACTATGTTGTCGTTCAAGCATAACTCTTTCATCTACATACTTGAATCGTCATTGACAGACACCCTTACCACATCATGGACACTTGAACTGAATACGCTGCCTAGCCACCATGTCAAGAAGACTTTCGATACAAAGAGTTAGTCATTTACTCAAACCATCAACTCAGATATCACTGATGAGTTATCATTAGGGGAAGCATCAAGTTGGGTCGAAAACTCATCTAAAGGTTAAAAATTCTTCCTAACAAGTAAGAGAAAGAGATCACATATTCACCAAAAACCTTAAGACAATGAGTGTATGAGTCATCTACTTATAAATGGTTCAAAATCTATTTTTTAAAACATTATAGGACTTACACAACTCACACTTGTTTCTCAACAACACTTCAGTAGAAAATAAATTTAGTTTTTGAAAAATTAAGTGACTATTTTATCGCAACTCATTTGTAATAATTTTTTAAAGTATAGTAAATCAAAAAGTTGATTTCTCCCCTATATCATCGAAATGAATAAAGAAGTTATTGAAATCCTTGTCTTTTATCTTCTTCTATCAAATTAAGTTGTTATCTTATTGTATAAAAAATTATTTCTCCAAAGACCATTTAATTTGTTTGTGTTTGTTAATTGTTCCACACGTCAAACTTTATAATAATTTTTTAGTGATTGGGGTAGCAAGTAGTTCTTCCTAATCATCATAGTTTTTTTTTTTTTTTTTGAATTTTCACCCTTTTTAGATGATTATGCTAAATCTAAGAGCATTTTTTATTGTATTTCATGTATTTTTTAGCCACTTCGCGGATTTTTAAAAATAATTATAATTTTTAGAGATATATCTTCCAACGCAATCAATACACGTATTTTATTCGTTTTTGAATCACATCTCAATTTTACGAATAAAATTATTCTAAAAATATATCAAACTTTCAAAAATACATTTTTGAAAAAAAATATCAAGACACAGCACCTGCGTTTACAACACTGCCAAAAGTAAAATCATCAAGTTCCATAGTTGACCGCAACATCGAAACAAAGAGTGAAAGTGTTTCTTCTACTCGTTCATTCTGCTCGGAAGCGGCAATGAATGCATTCCAAGACAGAACATTCTTTCTTTCCATATCATCAAATATCAAACAAGTTTCCATCAATGCTTCACATTTTATATACATGTTTAAAATGGTATTCCCAACATAGATGTTATATTCCAAACCACATTTTCTAATTTTTTCATATTTTCTAACACATTCTCTAATTTAGCATATAAATATGACTAATTGATTCCAACTCTAATGACTAAGAAATTCATATTAGAGCCACCAAGCACCAGCATGTTTGAGAAGAGGAACAAGAGAACCATTGATATGAAAAGCCAAAACTGTATCCATCGAACCAACTAATTTCCCACCAATGAAAACAACAGGTAGTGATGTTGAATTTCCAAGTAACCTCATCATGAATGGTTTATGATCTTGATCAAGTTCATGAACCATTGCATTCACTCCCATTCCACTAAACAAGCTCTTCATTGCATGACACATACAACTAGTACTACTAATGCTGAATATCACAACAGCATTCTGTGTAGCTAATCTCATTATTCTCTCCATTTCATCTTCTTCCATTGTTCTTGTTACTCTTGTCATGTAGTAGCTCCATGATGGTTGTTGTTCCACTTGGTAATGCATGAGTTTCTCTTGATTGAACATGGTGTGTGTAGTAAGCAAAATCAGTTTATTGGTCAGTTTTGTGTGATTGTGATATGAAAATGAAGAAAGGGAAAGTGTGGTTTTATAAGGGGAGGAAGGGAGTGTTAGAAAATATAAAGTGTGTGTGTGTGTGGAAGTATGCTGTGGACCTTAGGGTACTTGATTTGTCTGTTATTGTTGGAGAAGTGTGCTCTATTTTCATAGAAGAAGCTAGGCTGCAAGAGAGTTGTGTCCTTGTTTGTCGACAAACCAAACATCCTTTTCTTTTTCTTTTTGTTTTTTCTGACATGCATTTACACCTCATGCTTCTGTCAATCTATGTTTCTCCTTTGCTCATAATCTTCTCCAAAATGTGTACATTATTCAGCATCTTCAGAGTCAAAGATCCATGCTTTCTTCATACAACTTCGTTTAATCACTATCATCATCATTATCATATCACTTTGAATTGCTAAATTTCAAAGAAATTCGTAATATCATATCACTTTATACAATCAGAAACTCAGAATGGTAAGAATAAAGAAAATTGTGAATAGTAGTAAGATTGAAGAATACAGTATCTATTCTGAAGACATATGGGATATGAGAGTGTAAATTCACAGCGTGCATGGCGTTTGCAGAGTTTGTTTCTATGTTTATACAAAGTGCCAGTCAACAAACATTTATGGAATGTCAAGTCTCAATCTCAAGTTTCATTTGCTTTTTTTTCTTATTTATTTTTGGTTAAATTCTCAACCAAAATAGGCACAATTTGTATACAATGAAAATAGAATGACGGATAAAGGAGTGACAAAATGGCAGCTGGTGTTTGAAGGGCAGGCAAGCAAGGCGTGACCTCAACTCATCAGTCGCATGCCTGCCCACTTTTCTGATTCAGGCGGCGGAAACATACTGACGTCGCCACATTTTTGTCTGTTCTGTTATCCTTTCTTTATTGGTTGGTTGGTTTATATCTAACACAAATATAATAGCATTTCAGCTTTAATTGTTATTTTTTAAAATAAATTCAAAATTCTGAGAAATTTTCACCTCAATAATCATGATTTTTCCCTCTAATTTTCATTATACCTAACTTTTTATCATATTTACCAATCTAATCAACTTTGAGTTTTTTTTTTTTTTAAAATTACAAGGGGGCGTCATTGGCCTTGACTCCTCCCTTATAAATTATAGGGGGGCGCCATCCCCTTTGGAGGCATCCTATAATTTATAAAGGGGGCGTCATCTCCTTTGACTCCTCCCTTAAATCCGAATTTTGAAAATAGTTTTTATTATATAATAAATTTAAAAATATTTAATAAATAATTAACAATTAAAAAATATTTAATAAATAAAAATTTTATAAATAAAAATTTTCAAATAATAAATAAAAATTAAATTGTATTTAATAAACTTAATATTAAAAAATAATTACAAATTTTTTTTAATTACAAATGGGTACATATGAGTGATTTGGTACACTAATTTCTACGACTAGGTCGGTTTAAATGTTCGTCCGAACTGCATCCTCGATTACGTACGTTTCTTGGTCGTCTTTGTGGTGGAGTCGGGTCGACCGTGTCGTCTTCAAGAAATTGCATCATTTCGGCCCATGAAGTCGATTCCATCCCCGTAAAGTCATCCAAATCAAAAGGGTTGCCCATGCCTTCATAATTATTTTGGGGTCGTTGGCTAGATGAGGCAGTGTCAGGACGATAGCCTGACTGGTCGTAGGGTGACATGGTATAAATGTTTGGGCTGATAAGGGTTGATTTGGTGTTTGAAACTGGGTGTTTATTTGGTTTCTAGTATCCATGGAGTATGTTTGGTATTGTGGTGGATATTGTTGGTATTCGAACTGTGAATAAGTTTGTGTGAATGGGGTGAATTGGTTAGGGGTATGTTCATATAGTTGTGGTTGTGTGAGTGGGGGTTGGGTTGGAGGTTGGAAATGGGGTTGGGTTGGTGGTTGGAAATGGGTTTGGGTTGGCGGTTGGAAATGGGGTTGGGAGCAACATAAAAAAATAACGATTGTTACAACATAAACTAAGCTATTACAACAATCAAAGTAATATCATCAGTTTCAAACATCATTGACCTAACTGCGTTGTCATCTCTAATTCTCACCCACTCCCGTCGTATATTTCCGTCTTCAACAGAGAAGTACGAGACAAGTCTTTCAATACTCCTAATGCTTTCACCATTTGGAATGTCTCCTTCTAACCACCGATTCAAATTTCTTTGTAGTTGCTCTTGCTCTAAACTCTGGATGTTCCAAAATAACATCCTTATCGGAGGCTTCGTTCTTGAAAAAATTACATGCCCATATCTTCTAAGATACATGACTCACTCTCCTAAATTTGAATGTGTTGTTTGAATGAAACAAGTCTACCTATTTATACACAAAAATTTTGTACAAAATAGTATTATATTATTTATATCAGAATAAAAAAAATAACGAAACAAAGGGAGCTACATAGGGGATGACGCCCCCCTTTAACTCTTTAAGGGAGGCTCCAAAGGGGATGACGCCCCCCTTATAAATTATAGGGTGTCTCCAAAGGGGATGGCGCCCCCCCTATAATTTATAAAGGTGGCTCGCCATCAGCAATGACGCCCCCTTGTAAATTAAAATTTTTTTTTTCCAAGTTGGTTAGATTGGAAAATATAAGGGAATGTAGGGTATATTGAAATTATGGGGGTGAAATCTTGGGTATATGGGTGAAAAATTCAAATTCTGAATCGGTTATAACTCTAGAAAACATAAAAATATATATTTAGATTTTAAGTAAATATTGTGTTTAGAAATATTGTTGAATTTAAGAAAGAGAAAAACAAAATAAGAAATAATTGAATTATTTTATATTGATTTAATGATAAGAATATTATAATGAATATGGTGATATATTTTATTTATTGATCATGATTTAGTAATAAATCTTACGTGATTTGTAATAAAATTAACTAAAATCTAATATAATCATTAACACAAGTAACTTTAATACTTTAAAAAAAGTTGGAATATGGATTAACATTTTCAAACTTAGAAAAACAATACAATTTTAAGAAAAAAGAAAATATTGTAAATGTAATTCATATTCAAGTTTATTTAATTTAACTTTCCTTTTATTTTTCATTTGGTTGAATTGAAATTGTATACAAATTGAAGTTAGTTTCAATTATATATATATATATATATATATATATATATATATATATATATATATATATATATATATATATATATATATATATATATATATATATACATATATATATATACATATATATATATATATATATATATATATATATATATATATATATATATATATATATATATATATATGTATGTATATATATGTATATATATGTATGTATATATATATATATATATATATATATATATATATATATATCTCTATATATATGTATGTATATATATGTATGTATATGTATGTATATATATGTATATATATATATATATATATATATATATATATATATATATATATATATATATATATATATATATATATATATATATATATATATATATATATATATATATATATATATATATATATATATATATATATATATATATATATATATATATATATATATATATATATATATATATATATATATATATATATATATATATATATATATATATATATATATATATATATATATATATATATATATATATATATATACACCTGCAATTCTTTCAAAGTTCTTCATCTTCTTCTTCTTGTCTATCAATGGAGTTTCGTTGTTAACTTTAAAAATTGGTATTTAGAGTTTCGATTTTGATTAACAAGAAAACACGAGTGTACGTGAGGTGTGTGATTGATTTTGTTTTTCAAATTCATACTGAATTGAAGATCGAAATCGAAGAGAATAACAATCTTGATTCTCAAGGTTCAGGAAACATGAGTGTTGTTCAGAATTGAGCGATTTGCACAAGAACGAAAATAAACGGCGAAAATGGTAGCTTGAATACAAAGCTCCCAGTATTTGATGGAAAGAATTGTAATCGACGATCGATTCAAATGTGTGTGTTGTTTGTCGCTTAAAATGTTCTTGATCCCGTCAATGATGGTTACACGTCGGTTGTAGAAAATACAATAAAAGTGAAAAGAAATGCGCAACATGAAACGAGGAAGAAGGAACATAAGGCATTGTTCTATATCCATCAGTGTGTGAGTTTTATATTTTTTAAAATGAAAAATGCACAAAAGGCACAAAAAGAATTTATGAGTTTTATATTTTTTATGTCTTTTTGAAATTAATCAAAGGATGATTAACATTGATTGACATTTATTAAAGAAAACAAAGTTTGAAAATCACTTGACAAAAGTCAAGGTTTTATTGTGAAAGCGGTTTGAAGTTTGAAAACAAGAAGGTTTTTTGAAAAAGGGAGAAGATTTTGAAAATTTAAGAACGGGAGGAGATGAAATGACTACCCTAGAAAGCAAAATAAAAGCTAGATATAAGAAGAATCTAACCAAATGATAACAAACTCCATAGAAAGTCAAAAGAATTCCTTCCACCTTGAGCATAAGCAAATGAGCAAGTCAAATAAAGGCAAAGATCCATAATACTCCAAATATAGGGAAAGAGACCTAATTCCAAGTCCAAGGATCTAAGAATAATCCAAGAGGTCTGAGGTCCAAGTCTAATGCAAATGATAGTAATCATAGTCCACCATTAAGAGAACAAGTTTTTTAGGGGTTTAAGCCTTTATTAATGTTTTTGGTCCTAATGGACAAAAGAAAAATAATATAAACATAAACAAAAGGTCCAAGTTGACAAAGGGAAAATGGTGGAAGTATAAACAATAATATGATATGAGATGATAATAGTGGAGTATAAAAATAAAAGAGAGATAGGGAGAAAGAAGGAAACATAAACAAAATTAGCACAATGATATTGTTAGTGAGTTAGTAATTAGTTGTTAGAACAAATAATCAACGATGGTTGACTCATGCACTTAGGCCAAAGTTAATGAAGACTCATTAGAATATTGACAAAATCAAAGTCTCCTAACAACAAGTTTCATAGGTGATGGATGTAACACCCCAAATTTATTGGAATATCTATTTAATTTATTTAAATATAAATATTCGTATTTTTGGTGATTTTCGGTGGTTGGTGTGAAATATTGAGAATTATGGATTTTAGGTTATTTTATTAAATAATAGTATATAATATGAATATATTGGTATTATTATTAATTTAAATAAATATAAGTTAACTAAGGGCAAATTGGACAATTAAAGAGGAGTTAGTGAGGGTAATATTGGAAAAGCCCAATTTATAGGTGATCGCGACTTTCTATGTTTAATACAACTTAACTGAAAGTGCACAGTCTATCGCGTAGTAATAAAAGATATCGATCCCACAGGGACTCGTAATCAAACTAGTGTTCTCGGGAGTTACTATGTTTAGCTAGGTAGATAATGTTTAAGGGAATAATTTCTGTCACTAAAGGGAACTAAAAACGTTACTTGAATTATAATTACGTGAATCGATATGCAGTAATTATGTTCTTCAGGGATTTGACAAGTTACCGGTATATGAAATATTTTTCAGAATTTATTTAAGCAGAAAATAGTGATCTGAAGACTTTCGTCTCACGATGGTTGTTGACGCTAGTCATAATTCTAAGGGCCGAATATATGCTCTCGCTGTCCCATTCGGGGTTAAAACTACTTTTTGGAAATCTCTAAGTTCTAATCCATTTTAAAGTGCTTTCGATGTTATTAAAACAGATGCCTAGTGTTTACTATCTGGTCTTACCGCAGTTGTCGCTTGTTGGTTCGTACCTTAATTAGTTTCCCACTGTCGTGGCAAAATTACTTTTAAATAAGTTCTCGCTTTCGCGACGAACGTTTATTCAGTAAATAAGTTTAAACACTCAGACCATAAACAACTTTTGAAAAAGAAAGTTTTCAACCGGTTATTATCAAATCCCGTTTGAATTATTATTACATATCGATTACTCTGATTTAGCTAGACATGGATTTGGGAAAGGTAAAACATAAATAAATACAGAAACTTAGAACATTCATAGTACTGAGAATTAAAGTTACAATTAACGAAATAATGAAAAACCTGTAACGTATCCAATTGGCTTTTGGCCAAATCCCAATGATGTCGGTAGGATTATGTCTTCAAACCAATAGAGCGCACAAACGAATATTGTAGAAATGGAATACAGGAATAAGGAAAGGAAACAAAAACAGAAAGAATAAAACTAAATTTTGCTCTGGAAATAAATTTGGGCAGCACTTCGTTGTCTGAATGCGGCTCCCTTTCTCAGCTCCCCTCCTTCCCCTTTTATAGAGGTAGAATTCTAACGGTTGTAATTTGAAGAAGGTGGACTTGGAGGCATAAATATCAGGGAGTAGTGGTCCATTATTTGGGACTTGGGACTGTATTTTGCACGTTCAATTGAAGTTGTGCGTTTTTGCCTGCATGACGGTCGTCATGGTGTGTGACGGTCGTCACCCGTGTGACGGTCGTCATGGAGGTGTGACGGTCGTCACAGCAACAAAATGTGCATTCTGCGTTTTTCATGTTGTTTCATCTGGTTTTCGTCCATATTTCATCTGTAATTGCTTCTTTTCTTCATATTGCTTTGTTTAGACATGATCATCAAATACCTGCAAAATATCAGACAAATAACATGGAAAGAACCCGAAATCGGATTGAAAACAATCAAACATTAGTTGAATTATGCGTCAATATATATATATACGATTTCGTGTTATCAAACTCCCCTAAGCTTGAATTTTTGCTTGTCCTCAAGTAAAACAGGAAAAAGTCGGCAAGCACGAGGCAGCTTCCTCATTCAGAAAGTTGGGAAAAACTGGGATTCTTAGTAGGAACAAAACGAGTACGGTGACGACACTGGACTACAAGTCTTCGGAGGTCTCCTTCTCATGCAAATCGTTCCCAGTCATGCTACTGTAGCTTGGTATCAAGGTTCTCGCGTCAAGTTCACCCTGTTTGTTCTAGTGCAATCACATTAAGCCTGTTGTCCATACACTTTCATGGCAAGTCAACCTGTTAGTGAATATGATCTCATTTCTGTTTTGATCTTTTTCATTGCTCATAAGCTTATACCATTGATTTTTCAATGGGTTTTTGTACCGTTGGGCTAAATGCTCGGGTGAGGAGCACCTAACTTAGAGGGAACATGTCTCTATACTTGGGCTATATGACTTTCTTTTCATGATTTTTCATCCTTTTGGAGATCATACACTTATTTGCATTGGTCGCTCGCTTAGAAGTGTTTTAGGATGGTGCTGACTGCTAGTATAAACTACTTGGGGCTGAGTTTGCGTAGAAACTTGAAACTTTGGTACACGTAGGTAGTGAAACCGACTCGCATAAACCGGAGGTCTAAGGTGTCAGGACGGTACTGGTTTTGTTAGAATTTTTGTCTCGGAGTTTCAAAACTTTGTTTGAACTTGGGCGCATTCTCGTGATGCTTTTGCTTTTGAGGAACGAACGAAAATTTTTTTGTTTATGTCGAATAAAGTGGGGATGTTTGCATAACGGAAGAAGATATATAAAAGAGCTTTTATTTGCTAAAACGGGAAATTGTTCGAATTGAAATTAAAAGTACAAGGGAATGGGAAATAAACGCTCCGCTCCCACACTATCTCAATCAGTGTCCCCACTGATTTGAAATAATGCGAGAGGGAAATACAAGGTAAATGAAAATACAAGAAACGTAAAATATAGTAAACAAATAAGGAAAGAAATAACTAATCACGACCTCTGCCTCGGTCACGTCCTCTGTCTCGTCCTCTGCCTCTGGCTTGGTCGACTCGGGCCTCAAAGTTCAGTGCTCCGGTATGGTAGACATAATCTCGGAGTCCTTCGAACTGCAAGGTAAGATTCGCCAAGTTCTCAGTGATGCTCTCCTGGCCAGTTTGGAGTTGTTGCATTTGGGTCCGATGCCAAGCTTCGAACTGCTCTACTCGCTGATTCTGTTGCTGCATCATAGCGAGTATCTGGGCCTGCTGGTCGAGGGATCGGCGAAGGTCTTCTTCAAAGTAGTCGGGCTCTGGGCGATGGCGGCGGCGGTGGTAGGATGTGCCTTCAGAAGGAAGTGGTTGCGATGCTTCCGGTTGCTCAGTTCTGTCCAACTCATCTTGCATTTCGTCACCAGAACCTTGGGTGTGGGTCTGAGTTGGAGCAGCGGTAGCAGCGGGGGCATTTAGGTCAAAGAGCCAGTTGGCACGATCCTGTGGGTGAATCCGGGTGCGTGATGGCATGATGATACTTCTGACGGTTTTGCCACGCACGACCGGGTGGTACTTTCCATGGGCCCTGGAACGGATGAGCTGAGAAGCTCTGCAGTGGTCGGTGTCGAGGAATATCGAGGGAATGGCATGGAGATGCTGGAGGCGGTCACCGAGGTTCAGCCCGAGTGCAATGGAGGTAACAATCCCACCAAAGTAAAATGGCATAGAGCCACGGTTACAGTTGGCCTGAATGTTGGCCAGGAGGAACGGAGCGGCGTTGATGGGCTCGGAGTTGAACACAAAGCGGAGAAAGAAGAGCTCTTTCGAGTTCACCTTATGGTTGTTATCCCGTGCGAAGATGGTGTTGCTCAGTGCTCGGTGGAAATACCGGATGGTCGGGTTGTGGATGTGTGTTGCATGCAGAGAATCCCAGCCGTCGGCATTGATTCCGGTCAATTGGTACCAGAGTGCAAAGGCTTCATGCTGAAACTGTTCGGTGAGGCGGCGGTGAGCATTGTCGCCGCGAGGGAATTGTAAGATGTCGGCAATCTGGTTCTGGTTCTGGTTCAGTTGATAGTTCGTGCCGAACATATGGAAGCATGCGGCGCCGGAGTGTTGGCTGAGGTCGCCGCTGGAAGTGAAGTAGCTGAACGAACTGAGGAACTCGAGGGTGAGTTGTTCGTACGTCGGCTGCGGATTTGTGCAGAGGTGCCAGATGCCGGCTCTTTGGAGCATCCAAGTGACGCCGTCAAGGAGGCCGAGCTCCGTGAGGGATGGGATATGCGGATAGTGGGTCGGCTGTAGCGACCGTTGATGGAAGGCGATATAGTTGGCTCTCTGTTTCTCTCCAGAGTCACCGTCGTTGAACACGATATTGCTGAGGTCTGGGGTTTCGTTGTTTCTCGCCATTGTTGGAGGATGCTGAGGAAATGTGGATTGAGTTGGTTCTGTGGAGTAAAAAATGTCACAGAAGTGGATTAGGGAGTTGAAATGGTAGTTGGGATTATATGGAGCAAGGTGGGAAAACGAAAATTGGAAGTGGGGTTTGAGTTTGTGATGATTGGAAGTTGAATAGATGGGAGTGGGAGAGAAAACGCAACCTCTGTTATAGCAGATAACAGTTTTGGACTCGTGACGGTCGTCACGTATCTGTGACGGTCGTCACCCGTGTGACGGGCGTCAGGCTTCTGTGACGGTCGTCACACCAGCAAAATCTGCAGAACGCAGAATTTTGCTATGGGGGTGTTCTTGCAATGGTTTTAAGGCCTAGGATTGATGTGGCAATGCATTATATCCTCCAAGAAACATATGATAACATAAAAACAGATTCAAGGAATAAAGAATAAAATTGAAATAACATGTAATTAGAATGATTGTTTGTAATGTAATACATAAGGGGAATTAAACAATGCAAAAATCAAAATAATTGAAAACGGACGGAAAACAGAAAAAAGTAAACTAAACTAAACTAAAGCTAATATCTCAGTCTTTTCGTGCCTTCAATTCTTCAAACTTCCTGGCGTAGTAGTCGAGCTGGTCACAGACTAAGTCCATGAAGACTGCGAGTTTGCTGTGTATGCTTGTGATGTCTTCTTTTATGGTTGTCAGAGCTGCATCAACATTGTCTAGTCGGTGCAGAACAGTATCCATTTTGTCAGTGGTTTCCTCAGGAATGGGCTCAGGATAGGTGTTGTAATGCGGAGGGTTCGTAGGGTCTACCTCAGCTTCTGATACAACATCCTCATAGTACATATAATCATGTGCTTCAGAGATGTGATCATTGTCGTACATGTAATTCTGTGGTGTTGATTGAGGTGAAGGAGGTCCCATAGGCTCATCCAATTCATAAACCCAGTTGTCCTTGTGATGGATACTTGTCATCTGATGATTTGGCAATGTGAATAGCTGGACAGGTTTGTCATTGATGAGGTACTCGTAAGGTCCAGGTCCCATGGTTCTTAAAATGCGCCTGTTAAAGCAGAACTGGATATTCATGGGTCGGATGGTGTCAAAACTAGTGCTTGTATTTAGGTGGAATCTAAGGCCAAGCTCGTGGGCAATCATTGTCACAAGGCCTCCTATTAGAATCGGTGATTGTGGTTCCTGAGTGAGGCGTCGGAAGGATCTCATCATAAAAGGTACTACATTCACTGTACGGCCCTGAGAAGCACAAAACATGATAAATAACTCTTCTTTAGATACTGTAGTAATATTTTCTTCTTTTCCGAAAAGGGTGTGAGCTAGGATCTTATGAAAGTATCTGAAAGCTGGGTTATGAATCTCATCATTATACATGCTGTTTAGGTCAGGGTGATAGTCACCTGTGATTCTACCCCAGAACTGGTTGAGTTCAAAATCAAGATCGTCATCTTCGGCACTGATGAACACATGTGGTCCGCTAGGAAATCCTAGGAGGTTAGCTAATGACATTCGGCTATGGGTTTGGTCCATTCCAAACATCCTAAAGGTGATCAGCTCTGTGTTGGATCCAAAACCATAGTTGGGTAAGTACCTGAAGGAACTAAGGAATTCGTAGGTGAGGTCCTTATAGGTAGCAAAACGGGTTTTCAAGGAGGTGTTCTCCCAGTCTAATTGATTAAACAGGTATTGGATGCTATCAGTAATTCCTAGTTTCTCCATGGTAGACTTATCATAATACAATGTTAAGGCTATTTCCCTCTCAATTAATGCTTCGAATCTTGCCTTTTGAGCTAATCCTCGAAAATGAACCTTTGGGAAGTCGTACGCGGCCATACTCGAAAGTTAGTCAGAGAAAAACAGTAGGAAGGTTTGAAGGCTTTTAAAATCCTGAAAAGTTTAAAATAGAAATTTGAAGTCAGGATTTTTAGAAACAAAAAGTGGTAAAAACAAAGTTTAAATAAAAGAGAAAAATAAAATAAAATAAAATAAAGTAGAAATAGTAGCAATTTTAAGTTTAGAATTTTTGTTAAAGTTTCAAAGTAGAATTTTAAATAAAAAAGAGAATGAAATACAGTAAAGAGGGAAATACGGGAAAATTGGGTTGCCTCCCATTAAGCGATGTTTTTAACGTCTAAAGCCTGACGATAGCTTGGTGACAAGCTATTCGGGTGTTTGAGTTGGAAGCTCAAGCAATGCTATACTGCTGACCTGAGGGTTGTTTTTGTTCTTACGATAATGTTTTAGACGTTGCCCGTTTACGATAAACAGTGTATTCGTCTTATCGGTAATTTCAACAGCTCCACTCTGAAGTACTTTAGTCACTTCAAAAGGTCCAGACCACCTAGATTTTAGTTTACCTGGGAAGAGTTTTAATCTTGAATTAAATAGAAGTACGATGTCTCCCACACTGAATTGTTTCTTGACTGAACGTTTATCATGCCATTTTTTAGTTCGTTCTTTGTAGATACGGGCATTTTCGTAAGCGTCCAATCGAAGTTCTTCTAATTCGTGTAAGTTCAAGATTCGTTTTTCTCCTGCCTCATTGTAGTTGAAATTAAGTGTCTTAATGGCCTAGAAGGCTTTATGCTCTAATTCTACAGGGAGATGACAGGATTTACCGTAAACTAATTTGAAGGGTGTAGTACCTATTGGTGTCTTAAAAGCGGTCCTATAAGCCCATAAAGCTTCATTTAGCTTTGATGACCAATCTTTCCATGAGGTAGCGACAGTCTTTTCCAATATTTGTTTTATTTCTCTGTTCGAGACCTCTACTTGTCCGCTAGTTTGCGGATGATAAGGTGTAGCAACTTGGTGTAGGACTCCATATTTAGAAACAAGTTTGTCAAAGATTCGCAATATGAAGTGTGATCCGCCGTCACTAATGACGAGTCTGGGTACACCGAATCTAGGAAAGATTGTGTTTTTGAAGAGTTTGATTACTACTCGTGCGTCATTTGTTGGAGCAGCAATGACTTCTATCCATTTAGACACATAGTCTACAGCGACGAGTATGTAGTTATTACCAAAAGAAGACGGGAAGGGTCCCATGAAATCTATTCCCCATACGTCAAAGATTTCTACCTCTAAGATTCCTTTCTGAGGCATTTCATCGCGTCGTGAGATGTTTCCAGTTCGTTGGCATCGATCACATTTTAGCACAGCGATGTTAACGTCTTTCCAGAGGTTAGGCCAGAATAAGCCGGCTTGGAGAATCTTAGCGCACGTCTTGGATGTACTAGCATGACCACCATATGGTGCTGAATGACATTGGTAAATGATATTTTCTATTTCTTCCTCTGGGACACAGCGACGATATATGTTGTCGGCCCCTCTCTTGAAGAGTAGAGGTTCGTCCCAATAATAGTGTTTCAGATCGTGGAAGAATTTCTTCTTTTGCTGATAAGTGAGATTCGGTGGAAGCACGCCTGCAGCTAGGTAATTAACGATGTCAGTATACCAAGGTAATGTGACTTGGGCATAGACAGCTTCTACGGCTTTTTCGAGTTCTGGATCTTCCGAGATTAAGTTAGGCATGTCACTTTCTAATTTGGCTATCAGATGTTCGTACGGGAAATCGTCATTTATCGGTACTGGTTCATGTTTAATGCCTTCTATTCGGGATAAGTGATCTGCAACAACGTTCTCGGTTCCTTTCGTATCTTTGATTTCTAAGTCAAACTCTTGCAATAACAGGATCCATCTCAATAATCTTGGTTTGGCATCCTTTTTGCTTATTAGGTACCTAATGGCAGCGTGGTCTGTGTATATGATAATTTTTGCTCCTACTAAGTAAGAATGGAATTTGTCAAGCGCAAATATAACTGCTAGAAGTTCCTTTTCTGTTGTAGCGTAGTTCATTTGGGCAGGATCTAAGGTTCTACTGGCATAGTAAATGGCATGGAGTTTCTTGTCCTTCCTTTGTCCTAGAACTGCGCCTACGGCATAATCACTCGCATCGCACATGATTTCGAACGGTAGTCGCCAATCGGGTGGTTGCATAATCGGTGCGGTGATAAGGGCTGATTTTAATGTTTTGAATGCTTTTAGACAGTTGTCGTCAAAGACGAACTCAACATCTTTCATCAACAGGCCGGTCAAAGGTTTTGTGATTTTTGAAAAATCTTTTATAAATCTTCGGTAGAAACCGGCATGTCCTAGAAAACTCCGTATTTCTCGTACGGATTTTGGAGGTTGGAGATCTTTTATAATATCTATTTTAGCTTTGTCGACCTCAATTCCTTTATTTGATATGACATGTCCTATAACTATTCCTTGTCGGACCATAAAATGGCATTTTTCCCAATTTAGGACGAGGTTCACTTTTACACAACGTTCTAATACCATTTCTAAGTTTTGTAGGCATCCTTCGAAACTTTGTCCACATACGGAGAAATCGTCCATAAATACTTCCATGATGTCGTCTATGAAATCTGCGAAGATTGCCATCATGCATCTTTGGAAGGTTGCTGGAGCATTAGAAAGTCCGAACGACATTCGGCGGTAAGCAAAAGTACCATAAGGACATGTGAATGTAGTCTTTTCTTGGTCATCAGGATGAATGGGAATTTGGAAAAATCCTGAATAGCCATCTAGATAGTAGAAATATGAATGTTTGGCTAATCTTTCTAACATTTGGTCTATGAAGGGTAAGGGAAAGTGATCTTTTCGTGTGGCTTTGTTAAGCTTTCTATAATCAATGCACATTCTGCTTCCAGTCACGACTCGTTTTGTTATTGATTCGCCTTTTTCGTTCTTAACTACTGTGACTCCTCCTTTCTTCGGTACGACATGAACTGGGCTAACCCATTCACTATCGGAGATTGGATAGATGATTCCTGCATCTAACAATTTCTTTACTTTGTCTCTGACTACAGTGCTTAGGATGGGGTTCAGTCTCCTCTGATGCTCTCTAGAGGTTTTACAGTCTTCCTCTATTGTAATTCGATGCATACAGATTGAAGGGCTTATACCTTTTAGATCGCTTATGTTATAGCCTAATGCGGTGGGGTACTTCTTTAGGACTTCTAATAGCTTTTTGGTTTCTAATTGTCCTAAGTCGGTGTTGACTATCACTGGTCTTTTTAGTTCATCGTCTAGGAATTCATATCTAAGGTTTTTGGGTAGTGTTTTAAGTTCTAAAGATGGGTTCTTCGGACCTAGCATATGGTTTGGGGTCAGTGCTAAGCTTTCGCTTAGGCTGTCGTCTTTATACGGTTTACGCCAATCATCGTCTTCAGAAATATCTGGTATTTGAATCTTTATTATTTCTGAATACGTGGTCTCTTCATTTTCAAGTTCTCTTATGCATTCGTCAATTACATCTACTAAATAGCAGGTATCGTATATGGCTGGTGCTTGTAAGAACTTGGTGAGAATGAACTCTATCTTTTCTTCTCCTACTTCGAATGTTAGCCTTCCTTTCTTCACGTCTATAATAGCTCCGGCTGTAGCTAGGAACGGTCTTCCTAGGATAATTAGGGTAACAGAGTCCTCTTTGATGTCCATGATTATGAAGTCGGTTGGGATGTAGAATTGTCCTATGCGTACTGGAACGTTTTCCAGTATTCCGACGGGATATTTTACTGATCGGTCAGCTAATTGTACGAACATTTTGGTTGGTCTTAGGTCTCCCATATTCAGCTTTTTGCATATAGATAAATGCATAATACTGATACTGGCTCCTAAATCGCATAGAGCTTTGTCTATTACGAACTTTCCTATGACGCAGGGTATGGAGAAACTACCTGGGTCTTTTAATTTAGGAGGCATGCAGTTTTGAATAATAGCGCTACACTCTGTAGTAAGTGTAACTGTTTCGTTATCCTCGATCTTTCTCTTATTTGACAGGATTTCTTTGAGAAATTTAGAGTACGACGGCATTTGAGTTATCGCTTCTGTAAAAGGAATAGTGATATTCAACTATTTAAGGAGCTCTACAAATTTCTTAAATTGTCCTGAAGTTTTGGAGTTTATTAATCTTTGAGGATAAGGGATAGGTGGTTTATATGGCGCTGGAGGTGCTTGAGTTTTTTCACTTGCTGTATCCTCCTTCTCGTTGTCTTCCTTCTTCTCTAACTCGGATTCCTTTTCTGCTTGTTCAATTGGTTTTTGTTGCATGGCTGAGTTTTCGGTCCTCGGATCGATCGGTTCGTCCAATTCTTTTCCACTTCTTAGTATTACAGCATTTGCTTGACCTTTTGGATTCTGTTCGGGTTGTCCAAGAAATGTGCCAGCGGGTGCGGCAGTAGAGGCTTGTTGTTGAGCCACTTGTGATATCTGTGTTTCTAACATTTTGTTGTGGGTGGCTAAAGCGTCTACTTTTCCGGTCAGCTGTTTAATTTGCTCGCTAATGTGTATGTTTTGATTCAGGAATTCTTTGTTTGTTTGAGCTTGAGTAGCTATTAATTTTTCCATCATCAACTCGAGGTTTGATTTCCTAGGTGCAGTCTGAGCAGCGGCTGGTTTCTGATATCCTGGCGGAGCAGCAGGCATTTGCAATGCATTATCGCTTTTGTAAGAAAAGTTTGGATGATTTCGCCAACCTGGGTTGTATGTATTTGTGTAAGGATTTCCTTGAGCATAATTTACTTGGTCTGGTGGGATTCCGTCCAGCAATGGGCATTCGGGCGCATTATGAGTGGCGATTCCGCATAACTCGCAGTTTGGAGTTACGGCAGCGACGGTTGCAGTGGGGTTAACGGTCAGACTGTCAATTTTCTGTGCTAGAGCATCTACTTTAGCGTTGAAATTTTCAAGGCTGCTGATCTCGTACATCCCACCCTTCGCTGCGGGTTTCTCTGTTGGAGTGCGTTCACCTCCCCATTGGCAGTGGTTCTGAGACATGTTTTCGATTAGTTGATAGGCTTCGTCGTATGGCTTATCCATAAGTGCACCGCCCGCGGCGGCGTCTACTGTTAATCTGGTGTTATATAAAAGCCCATTATAGAAAGTATGAATTGTCACCCAGTCTTCTAGACCGTGGTGAGGACATGTTCTCATCATATCTTTGAATCGTTCCCATACTTCGTAAAGAGATTCAGTATCTTTTTGTCGAAATCCGTTGATTTGAGCTCTAAGCATAGCAGTTTTGCTTGGCGGAAAATATCTCGCTAAGAAGACGTTCTTCAACTGTTCCCACGTTGTAACGGAGTTGGATGGTAAGGATTGTAACCATGTCCACGCTCTATCTCTAAGAGAGAAAGGGAAAAGACGAAGTCTTATTGCGTCTGGAGTTACTCCATTTGCTTTCACTGTGTCTGCGTATTGTACAAACTTTGTTAAATGTTTGTTTGGATCCTCGGTTGCATTTCCTGAGAATTGGTTTTGTTGTACAGCTGACAGCAATGAGGGTTTCAGCTCAAAATCGTTTCGAGTAATAGCTAGGGCAGCAATGCTACTTCTAGGCTCCATCTGAGAGGGTGTAGCGTATGCCTTCAGCGGTTTGTTCTGAGGTCCTTCAGCCATCTTTGATTCTTCTTCGGATTTGGGAATGTGAGTGAGAGGATCGGGAATGTTATGTTTTAGTTGGTACTCAATGATGCGACTTCTTAAATGCAAGAAGCGCTCTAGTTCTGCGACTGAAGGTTTTAAGATATCGCCTTGTGGGCGATTACTTGGCATACAATCGACAGAACCAGTAAAGGGAAAATAAAATTGTTAACCTAGTCTATACGGCGTAACAGAAGGTTACACTATTGACTAAACGGGTCCCCGACAACGGCGCCAAAAACTTGATCGCGACTTTCTATGTCTAATACAACTTAACTGCAAGTGCACAGTCTATCGCGTAGTAATAAAAGATATCGATCCCACAGGGACTCGTAATCAAACTAGTGTTCTCGGGAGTTACTATGTTTAGCTAGGTAGATAATGTTTAAGGGAATAATTTATGTCACTAAAGGGAACTAAAAACGTTACTTGAATTATAATTACGTGAATCGATATGCAGTAATTATGTTCTTCGGGGATTTGAAAAGTTACCGGCATATGAAATATTTTTCAGAATTTATTTAAGCAGAAAATAGTGATCTGAAGACTTTCGTCTCACGATGGTTGTTGACGCTAGTCATAATTCTAAGGGCCGAATATACGCTTTCGCTGTCCCATTCGGGGTTAAAACTACTTTTTGGAAATCTCTAAGTTCTAATCCATTTTAAAGTGCTTTCGCTGTTATTAAAACAGATGCCTAGTGTTTACTATCTGGTCTTACCGCAGCTGTCGCTTGGTGGTTCATACCTTAATTAGTTTCCCACTGTCGTGGCAAAACTACTTTTAAATAAGTTCTCGCTTTCGCGACGAACGTTTATTCAGTAAATAAGTTTAAACACTCAGACCATAAACAACTTTTGAAAAAGAAAGTTTTCAACCGGTTATTATCAAATCCCGTCTGAATTATTATTACATATCGATTACTCTGATTTAGCTAGACATGGATTTGGGAAAGGTAAAACATAAATAAATATAGAAACTTAGAACATTCATAGTACTGAGAATTAAAGTTACAATTAACGAAATAACGAAAAACCTGTAACGTATCCAATTGGCTTTTGGCCAAATCCCAACGATGTCGGCAGGATTATGTCTTCAAACCAATAGAGCGCACAAACGAATATTGTAGAAAAACTAAATTTTGCTCTGGAAATAAATTTGGGAAGCACTTCGTTGTCTGAATGCGGCTCCCTTTCTCAGCTCCCCTCCTTCCCCTTTTATAGAGGTAGAATTCTAACGGTTGTAATTTGAAGAAGGTGGACTTGGAGGCAGAAATATCAGGGAGTAGTGGTCCATTATTTGGGACTTGGAACTGTATTTTGCACGTTCAATTGAAGTTGTGCATTTTTGCCTGCATGACGGTCGTCATGGTGTGTGACGGTCGTCACCCGTGTGACGATCGTCATGGAGGTGTGACGGTCGTCACAGCAGCAAAATGTGCATTCTGCGTTTTTCATGTTGTTTTCATCTGGTTTTCGTCCATATTTCATCTGTAATTGCTTCTTTTCTTCATATTGCTTTGTTTAGACATGATCATCAAATACCTGCAAAATATCAGACAAATAACATGGAAAGAACCCGAAATCGGATTGAAAACAATCAAACATTAGTTGAATTATGCGTCAATATATATATATATATATATATATATATATATATATATATATATATATATATATATATATATATATATATATATATATATATATATATATATATATATATATATATATATATATATATATATATATATATATATATATATATATATATATATATATATATATATATATATATATATATATATATATATATATATATATATATATATATATGCGATTTCGTGTTATCAATAGGCCAAAAGTTAGGTTTAACAAAAGGAATTTTTTAGGAAATTAGGATTCATTCTTGCTAGACCGTGAAAAGGGAAGAAATAGAGGCCAGAGCTCTGAGGAAGAGGATTGAGAAAAAAGCTTTGCAAGGTTTCGAGAATCAAGGAGAAGGCTTAAAGTCGGCAATTAAGGTATGGAGAGTATTGCCTTCATTGTTTTCAATGTGCGATTTCAATGTGTTTAAAGTTGATTTAAGGGTTTAAAGGGTTTGAGGCTGATTTTGAGATAAATGAAATTAGGCCTTCATGGCCAAAATCTATTATTGAGGTTTTTACGTATAGGGATTTGAACTGATGGTCTGATAGGTTCGAGGTCGATTTGGGTTTGAGGGAAAGTAGGCCCTCGTGGCTAAAATCTGTTGTTGTTGAGCTTTTAACCTTGTAGGGTAATTAGGTTGTGAGAAACTCTAATGACCGTAGTGTAGTTGTAAGGAAACTATGGGAATTAGAGCGTGAATATGGTACGGGATTGGCCTAATAAGTCGTAGATTTTGTGCCTTTATCACCGTAATACCTTAGGAATGATTTAGGGATGTTTTGGGGGCATTAGGGAAGGAAATCGTGTGGACTTTTGGATTGATTTTAGGTTCTGGTGCGTAACAGCGTTTTGCTGTAATCGTGTGTTCGCACAATGAAGAATCCTTTGCACAACGAATAAACTCGCCCCAGAATTGCACAGCGAACTTGCTAGCGAACATAGCAGAGTTTCGCGAATTCTGATTTTGTGCAGTGATGCCTTGATGTTTTGATGTTGTGATTTCTTTGACGAATTAATGTGAGTATGACTGTGATTTCTATGTGATTGGTACATGATTATATGATGATTCCTATGATGTAATGATGATGAGTTTTGATGATTCTAGGATGACATGATATATGATGATGATTTTGATGAATGACGATGCACCTATGATGTTATTATGAGGATGATTATTGACGTGTGCACCATGCATTCATGTGCATCCGGACTTCGGTTCAGGGCCTTGATTTCTTTGGCTTCAGTCCTATTGTGCGGATGTGAGGTATTTTGATGTGCTCCGGTTCTTGTATAGAATCGATCCTATTGATAGGGATCTATGGAGGGTTGATGGTCCAGTGTCCATTGAGCTGTAATGATTGGTACCACATTCATGAGTCTTGTTGCATTGCATTTATGAGATAATCTTGAATAATTCATGACGTTGTGGCCTTTGATGCCTATTGATGAATATGATGATGCACAATATAAAAATGATGTTGTTTTATATATTGATTTCCTATATTGATTATTATGAACCGTTTTACTCACTCTGCTTGTTTGAATGTTGCCTCCACGTGGGTAACATACAGATGACCAGGTTTAGCTGTGGATTCCGTCGAGGATCTTTTTGGAGTTTTGAGTTGTTGGCCATTTTGGTTAACTTAGAGGGTCTTGCTCTGATAGTGTAACACCGGGTTGGGGTTTTTGAGTTAAACAATATTTTATTTGATTTTTTTGTTATCTTGGTTATGTTTCCATACAAGGAAAACTTTGGATTATGCCTTTTTTTGAGTTCCGCTGCCTTTTGAGCAATTTTTGATATCTTTTGGGAAAACCCGTTGTTTACAGAGCCTTGACCTATATTTGATTTACTGGGAAATGTATGCCCTTTGAGGTGATTTTTATTGAGTTTAATATTTTACTCTGATAAATGTGAATATTTTTCCATTTAATTTGTGGGGTAGAAAAGGGTGTTGCAATGGACCTAAGACAAATAATCAACCATACTTGGACTTTCAAACATAAGTTTAAGCCACAAATGATCATTTTCCGATTACAGGACAATTTAGCGCTATGTTAAGCAATCATAATCAGATTTATATAGAAACCACGACTATCTGAGACTGGTCAATAACAATGTTGGTGCTAATGCATGCTAGAGAAATGATACGTAGATCACTCTCCGAAAGCAATACAACATGAAAAGAAAATAGGTAACAATCTCATCTTCATCAAGAACTTGAAACAAGTTCCAACGGTATTGAAGATTTTCATTGATCAAAATAAAAAAAAAATAAGGGGATGGGGAATGTCAATTGAATTACAATTTCAAGATCATTCCATCTTTAAGTTCATCCACTCATCTTGGTGGATTAAATCACTAAACATATCATTAACTAAAACCACCTAAAATGAATTGAACAATTCACTTTAAAGATAGATTAGAATTAATGAATGTTTATCCAACTTGATCTACACCCTAAGTCCAATAAATTTAAAGAGGAAAAGGACCTTTAAAAGTGTACTCCAAGGCAAAAATCAAAAGAGAATGGAAGAAGAAGAAGGAGAAAGAACCTAAACAGTACCAAAAACAAGCAAAAAAACAGAAATCTGCCACTAGTCAATCGATTAACCATTTTCCAATGCAAATGTGTTAATCAATTAGTACTGCTAAGACAACAAATTTTTTTGAAAAAAAATCAGCATCCATGTTCCAACCAATTCTTCAAACACTTCATGGTAATGAATGAGAATTAGCATGAAATTTTAAGTGAAACAATAATAAATACCACCAATAAAACACAATTCGCAAGATCCAAAGATCAAGCAACAATAATTAACAATAGATCATATTGTGAAGGATGGATCAAGAACAACAATGGTGGAATGAGGGTTTACCACTTCAAATCTGAAATTGCTTCAAATAACTTCAAGAACCACACTCCAAAGCCTTGATCTATTGAAATTGATGATGAAAAAGTGAATGGATGAAGATTTAGCTCAAAGATTAGTAAGTTCTAATGATGAACTTACTAACTTTCAAAGGAAGAAAGAGCTTTGGTGAATTTGATAGTTGGAGAAAAAAGAGAGTCAAGAAAAAATTTGACAAGGTGAATTTGGCTACCAAAAGCTTGTGAAATGAATGAAATGAGGCATATATTTATAGGATTTAGGCTTGGAAATTTTGGTGGTTTCGAATTTGGTTTAGAACCAAAATTAGGCTTGGAATTTGAATTTGGAGGCAAAATCAAGATCAAGTGGTGATTAGTGAATGGATGAAGATTTAGCTCAAAGATTAGTAAGTTCTAATGATGAACTTACTAACTTTCAAAGGAAGAAAGAGCTTTGGTGAATTTGGTAGTTGGAGAAAAAAGAGAGTCAAGAAAAAATTTGACAAGGTGAATTTGGTAGTTGGAGAAAAAAGAGAGTTAAGAAAAAATTTGACAAGGTGAATTTGGCTATCAAAAGCTTGTGAAATGAATGAAAAGAGACCTATGTTTATAGGATTTAGGCTTGGAAATTTTGGTGGTTTGGAATTTGGTTTGGAACCAAAATTAGGCTTGGAATTTGAATTTGGAGGCAAAATCAAGATCAAGTGGTGATTAGTGAAGGTGTATGGTGGGAATCAATTATGATGAGGTAGGGGAATAAAAATGAAGTGATCTGGAATATTCTCATGATGCAACATTTGAATTTGGTGCTAAAAATTCTGCAGAATTTGAATTTGCTATATTTTCACAAAAAAATGCATTGGTTAATCGATTAACCATTTGCATGTCCAAATTTGTTAATCGATTAACATAGTGAAAATTGTGAAAATTTGCCTTTTGATGTGTTGTCTTGACTCTGCCTCGATTTTTTTGACTTGTCAAAGAAGGCATGGAAATAAACACATGAACCTTGGAGTATCTTGAATAAAAATCAATCAAATCTTGGGAAGCTCTTGATTAAATAATTTTGAATTATTTGCGGATCAACTTTGACTTTTGTTCAGACGAAATTTATTCAAGCTGAGGAACTGTTGATTGATGTTCTTGATTTCAACCTCTTTATGAAAAAGCTAGTAAAGGAAAAAACAAACACATTTTTGGATTTTAATTAATGGCTAGTAAACATAAGCATAAACAAACATCAAACAAACAAGAAAACAAGGGTGCCCGGTGATATCTCAAGAATAAACACACAAAAGAAGGCGAGAGAAACAAAGTTTGTGATCTTGTTTGTGGAATGAGATGAAAATGATATGTGGGATTTTAGAGATAAAAATTAGGGTATTACAACTTCCCATATTTAAGTTTCTTCTATATGGAAATATGAAGATTGACATCTTTGTCTCGATCAGATAGAAGAGGCTTAAATATAACAAAAAAAACCCAATTTTTGGCCCTAAGAGGCCACAAAATGATATGATTATGCTAATGATATGCAGACACAACACCTCTGTGGGGAAAACAAGCCACAAGAGACAACCAAACATTGGAGAACAAAAGAAAGGAAAAGAGACTCCACAGGGGAAAACGAAAGAGTAAGATTCTATTTCAATAAGGAAAAGGAATCAACTCAACTGGGGAAGAGATACCAACTGCCAGTTATTGGGCGAAGATGCTCAAACCGAAGAGAAGAGGTAAAAAAAACTTTCTACTGGTTATTGAGTAGAAAATAAGGGAAATAAACACAAAAGAATTATCATCTATCGGTTACTGGATAGAAAAACAAAGAGATGTATTACATATTATCGATTACTGGGTAAAAAGTAATCTGCTTGACAAAAGATAATCAACTACCTGTTACTGGGTAGGAAAAGAAACAATGCCAACTACTGATTACTGAGTAGTTTAGTGAGAGTAATAGTCCTAAAGGAAAAGGTTACCAATTATCGGTTACTAGATAGGGTAAAAAAAATATCAACTACCTGTTACTAGGTAGGAAAAGGAATATTACCAAAAGGAAAGATTACCGACTACCGGTCGCTGGGTAGAAAATAACGACAACTAACCAAAAGAGTGATAAATGTTACCTGCTACCAGTCACTGAGTAGAAAAATAAAGGCAACAAGCTCGGGAGGAAGGATTAACTTTTATCGATCACTGGGTAAAAACAAAGGATAAACAACCAAAAGGGGTGATAAATATTACCTGCTACCTGTCACTGGGTAAAGCAAAGGTAATATACTCAAAAGGTGAAGAAACATTACCAGCTACCTATCACTAGGTAGAAAATAAAGGTAATGAACTTAAAAGGAAAGATTATTGACTACCTGTCACTGGGTAGGACGAGAAATGTATCAATAGCTACCTGTCACTGGTAAGCTCAAACCACATAACAAACTTCTCAAATAAAGAGACAACCATCTGTTGGAGATGAAATATTCATAACTCTGTCGGAGATCTTCAAAAGAGATATGGGCAGGTTAAATCATGCAAAAGAATTCTCAAATAAAGAGGCAACCATCTATTGAGGATTTCATAACAAACTTCTCGTCGGAACTTCTTCCACATAGATACCATTTGATGGAAAAGCTGGTCAGATAAGGATCCATCATTTTACACTAAACTCATCTGTTGAGGATGAACTGGAGAACTGCCACTTATTACAAAGATACAAATAAATTCATGGAGATTACAAAAATTGCTCAAACAAAGAGGCTTCCACTTGTTACCAGGTGAGGTTTACCTTGCTAGGGACATACAAGTTGCTCATATAAAGTGGCTGCCACTTGAAGTAGGCAAAAAATTATTACCAAGAGAGTGTTATCAAAACACTATTGGAGAAATTCAAATATTCATCATCTGATGGGGATTAATAACAGACTTCTGTCGAGGAAAATAAATCCTCAAAGAGAAATGAAATGCCTTCTCATCATCCTGGTTTCACAGCTTAGAGAAATCCAAAATAACTGCTGCAAGAGACCAAAGTTTAATCCAGAAACAAACTAGAGAGAAACGATCAAACGAGACTCGACCCAATGAGGAAATAATTCAACTGGGTATCAACTTCATCCAGATAAAATTTGGGGAGTAAAGCTAAAACAAACGTCTTCCACGAGGCATAAACTCAGTAGGGAATTCGAAAGGATAGGAATTTTCTGCTTACGGGTCGACACTCTATTGGAGGGAGGACACACACAGTCTCTGCAGGGACAACAGTACTAGAGAGTAAGGAAGCACCAACCAAAATGTAAGATGCGCAATGCAACAAAAACATGATATGCTCAACAAAATGAATGCGCATATAATGCATATGAGTATGAATATGCTGACAAAACAAACAAAGAGGATAAACAAAGGGTGAACAAACATCACAACACCACTGAATACTCAACTAATCTCAACAAGATGGAGATACCACTGGAGGTCTTGCTAGAGATTTATTTGAAGAAAAACCTACAAGAGATAAGCAAAAGTCATCAAAGGAAAATAAATCCTACTACAAGGCTCAAATACTGCTTGGAGAGAAAGATAATGCTTGGGGAGAAAACCCAAAGATCGACCTTTAATAATCAGTAATACTCAAAGGGATAACAACATGAACTCTGTTTCAAGGACATAATATAAATTGTTAAGAGAACATCAACCCAAATCTTCTTGAATCATCTTGGGGATAAGAATAAAAATCAATCAAAATCTGCTTCAAAAGGGATGAAGAGGTCTGTTGTGGAAAAAACAATGGATCTGCTGGGGATTGTAATCATGTAAACAGCTACACAAACTCCACTAGGGAAAAACAAAGCTCTTCTAGGGATATAAGAAAAAATTCTATGAGGACTATCCAAATCTGAGAGAAACATCCTGGACTTGCCGGGGAAAATAAGAAGTTAACATCATAGCAAAAAGTCAAGTTGTGGGGAATTTTAAATCAATACCCAACACAAGGTAAGAGAAAACCCGACAGGTGACTGCTATGTCAACACTTCTTAGAAGAAATAAACATTGTTATTTGCTTGGGAAACATATGGAATAAATAATGCATAACCTCTACTGGGAACCAACAAGGATAAATCTTTGCGTGGGCATTAATATCAAGTAGAGGTGGTCCTCAAACTGCTCAACTTCCTGACCATAACCTGGCTGGACGAAGGAAACATACTTAGCTAGAGAAATTTTGAATCAATACTTAGTTGGGGAAAACCGAACAACACCCGCTTGGTTATCCATAAGGAACAAAACTCTGCTAAGGGAATATCAACAAACTCTACTAGAGAAACCTCAACACAACTCTACTGGGGATCTGTCAATAAATTCTACCAAAGGAGCAAGAAAGAACCATGTTGAGGAAAACATCAACAAATTCTACTAGGGGAGAGTATCAACAAGAAAAAAATCCGCTGAGGACAACACTAAGATTTGCGCTTCGAGATTTTACCATTCTTGGGATTACTGTTGACATTCCTTTTTATATGCTTGAGACTTCAGCTGAGGATGATTGAAGTAATGTCCTTAATAGGAAATGTTGCTTCAAGCGATCAAGACTGGTCAGACGTAGTTACTTTCTATAATCCCTAACTTTTTTCTAGATTGCCTTATTGGGTTTTCAATCTACCGGGACAATTATTTCTTTTTGTCTCTAACTTTTGCCTGGACCGCTCTTTCGGGTTTTCAATCCACCGAGACGCTTATTTTTGCCTAAGCTGTCCTTTCAGGTTTTCAACTTAGCCAGCTATTGATACAACTAGCCATGACACAAGGTCGTCATTATTTTCTCTTCAACCAAATTTAACTGGTCGTATCTACTCTGACACCATTCAGCTTCCATCAAAACTCCCACAGAAGGGATTTCAACCTCTACTGGGATTACTGCTTCCATACCATAAACAAGAGAGAAAGGGGTTACCCCTATTGAAGTGAGAACGGATGTACGATACTGTTGCGGTGGAAATAGGATCACAAACCATTAATGAGTTTGAATCGCAATTCAATTCACAACCGCTCTTTGATTTATCCGAAGGAAAAGGTCAAAAGAGGGAAAACCTATTTTTGCATCGTAAACACAATGCGGGGAAAGATCTAGGGTTCGGGGGTTGGTTAAGATTAGGGAAGGTATTAGCACCCTAAACTTCCGTAGTACTCTACAGGAACCTTTTGTTCAATGCTTACTACTTGCTTTATTCATTTGCTTAAGGTATATGTACTAAGGGATTAAAAGTGAGAAAGGAGACCTAAGGGGTTAATTCTAAGTTTACTCGGCAAGACATCGCATCTTGTGCCTACGTATCCTTACGGGAGTGGAATCAGAGTAATCGTAGTTCCCCTCAAAAGGGAGGTTAGAGACTTCTTGACTGTGGTCAAGGTCTCAAGGGGAATAAATGCATCTTAAGGACACGCTTACGTGGAGTGCAGAAACTCCAAATCTCTACGTTGAATTGTTAAGTTGTAATTAGGGTTAAATTAGGGATTCCACGGCGGGAAACCCTAAAATGAGCGCGGCGGCTCTTTGACCTAATGCTAAGGGTAAAGTTGTAATTTAGCCTGCGGTGAGGCATTTGTGAAAATTAGGGTTTGTAAGGTTGTAAGGGTTTGAAGTTGAGGACTATTGACACGGCGGTCAAACGGCTAGACCTAATTCCTTCGGAGTGTATAGTGTGACAGAATAACGATAAAGGCGTGAGATAATTGAATCATGCAAACAAAGAGATAATGTCCTAATTAAACCATGCAGGCAGAAATTTAAAGGCAGAAATTAAAGAGCGATTGTTAAGTTCGCGAAGTTACATGAGAGGAGCAGATACAATATGATAATGAAATTTAAATAGAACGATAATGAAATAAATAACAGTGAACGCGATAAACTGCAAAACGAGCAAACACCATTAATGGGCAGAATTAAATGGATTATCAGATGATGAAGAAGTGAAAATCATGCATCTTTTTGTGGTTTTTATTTTATGATATGAACTTTAAATTAAAATGGCATTTTTAATATTAATTTAACTCAAACCCTAAAAACTATTTTAACCTAATTATTATATAAAAAAAATGGATTTTAATATATTTATTTAAAAAAAGGTTTTTTATTTATTATTATAAAAAAGGGTTTTTAATATTTTAAAAAACAGGGATTAATTTATTTGTTAAAAAAAAATTTAAAGGTTATTTACTTTTAAAACAGAAATCAGATTTTTAAAAAAAAAGTTTATTGTTGGAAAGGAAACAAAAAAAATAAATAACAATTAAAACAAATGGGTTGGGCCGGTCATCACTCCCGGTCCTGGAACGCAAATGAAAAAGGGGGGAGGAATTAGATTAGGGTAACCCTAATCTTCCTTTGACTCCACGGCGCCGCATGCTCTCTCTGTCTCTCGCGATCCCATCGTGCTGTCGTTCATCCCTCTTCTCCCGTTTCTCCAACGCAGACCTTCCTTCTCTTTACGATTCCTGAAAAGAAAACACACAAGAATATGAGAAATGAGCAGTTCAACCTTTAGCTAGGGTTCGAGCGATCTCGTTGAACTCGTGATGGTGGTGATCGGTGGTTGCCGATGATCAACGGAAGCGATGATGACGTCCGTTCTGAGCTTCGAAGGAAGGTATTTGCTCGTTGTGGCTTTAAACGGCGCCGGTGAATCCTCTCCACTTGGATTGCTTTGTTTCGAGGATGGATGCGATGGTTTCTGAGTCCTTTCTCTCGTTGCCGCCCAGCTCTCTTTCGGTCTCTCTCCGTCTAGGTTTCACAGGTTGTATCGTTCTTCCTTATATCCTCCTCTGATTCCTTTTTGGGCCTCTGATTGTTGGATTGTGATTTATGATTTGATTTTTGTGGATTTGTGAATCTGATAATATTTCGATTTGATTGAGATTCTTTCCATTTTCGATTTGCCTATATCCTCCTTTTGGACTTCAAACGGTTGTACTCTGATTTCATTTGGATTTCGTTGGGTTTGCTTTGATTTGGATAACCTGCATTGACTTGGATTTCTGGATTTGGACCTCTGTTTTGAACCCAATTAACTTTTCTCTTTTTCTTTCAGAAAGGTGCCAACACTTGGTCGGACCAAATATCGCCGAGGAAGGTCATATGGTGATGATGACCATTGGTCTGAACCTTTGAGGGATGCTATTGCCTCTGTTTGAATTGAATGTGATGGTTAACTCCGTGTTCTTCTTGTTATGCATATGATAATTCGTAAAAATGTGGTAGAGTGACGTAAATCGAAGCGGAGTCGTGGGGTCCTTGACGTGATTCACGAACTAATTAGTGTGATCAAGGTTTGAACCATTTAGGAAGGTTTTAGATATGGCTGCTGATGGACCTGAGGAGGTGGGTATGGTGACGAGGATCTGTTGTGTATTTGGTCTTTGATTTTGGTTTCCCACTGGAGGGTAATTGTTGCTAAATCCACCTGAGTTTTTATCCTGGAAACTCAGACCAGCAACTTGTCGCTGAACATCTTCAACCATTACTCTGCACTGGATGTTCCTCGTTATTACAAAGTCATTGCTCTGCTGCTTAACATTTGTGATTGCATCTTGCAGGGTAGCATGGAATTTTAACCCTTCATTGATGTTGTCCTATATTTCTCGAAACTTTGCTATGGCAGCTTCAATCTCTTTACATACAGGAAGCCTGGCTGTTGCAAACTGGGTGTCCTGAACTTGATTTTCTGCTAAAATCCGTTGGTTGCGTAGCTGGTGTAATATGTGATCCTTTTGTCCTTTGAGGTACAACCCATTGCTTCTCGTACCCTGATCTCTTCCTTTCAAAGGGCCGTGATGTATGCTAGTTGAGCCCTAGCTTTGGTGTTTTGTGGCAACCACGTCTGTAGAATTGCTGGTTCACTTTGGACCTGAACTGTTGATACTGATTTGGTTCTAATATTTGTGAATTAAATTGCTTCTTCCAATTCTATGCAGCTTGCGATTTATAAGCTGTGCCTTTTGTGGCAGATTTGCTTGACTTGGTTCTTTCTTGTTGAACTAGTTTCACTGTTATGAATTTCCTGTTTGATCTAAAGCTGATGCAGGTGTGAAACTCGGTTCTTAGTCGGTGATGGATTTCTTTGAAAACCCTGATACTGTTTTGATGCTTGCATTTCAGGTGTTGACAAACTTTGAACACAAAGTGTCTCATACCCGTCGGCATCCGGGTTTATGACCAAATTGATTGTGTTGTTTTACCCTTGTATCAGTTTGGAAAGTAAATTGGGATTTTACTCGATGGTGGCATAGACCCTTTTCAGTTAATCATTTATCGGCCCGAACTTCTTTTACTTCTTCATCTTTCTCGGTTGTCCCGCATTGATAAGAACGGAAATTTCTTGATCTGACGCCAATGGCACGGATCGGTAGCGGGGGTAAGATGCGGCTTCGGTCGTGCCACTCCCGGCACTCAATGATGACGCTGTTCTGAGAGTGTCGAAGATAACTTCTAACCCTTTCTTGCTTCTGTTTTGCTTTGTCTTTGTTGTGCAGGTTGATCGGAGATTTGGAGAACTTAATCGGAGAAGCATAAAGCAATGTCCGGAAACACTCTTTAGGATAGTTAGGAACTTTAGAAAAATGGAAATGTGTAATTTACTTCTTTTGTATTTTGTAGTGGAAATAATATTCAATGAAGTTCCTTTTTAATTTTAATATCCCCCTTGTAATTGTAAAAAATGTTCTGAATAAAAATTCAAGATACTTTTATATTCCAATTTTTCTCTCTTCTTTGAAGTCAAATGAGTGTTTCTTTGAACTTTGAATATTCAACAGGGCTTTGCTCTTTCCTTCAAAACGTAGGATATATTGTATGATAATCATGTAAGAAAACACCTCACGAATTAAGTAACTTCCTAAATCTCGCTCACCTCGATGCACACAAGCAACCAAACATAGATTCTAGCCAACAATATTCTTTCCCACATCATTCCCTCATTTTCTAACCAAACGCGGATGTGCGCCGTAATCACAACAGATTCAGTATCAACGATGACATTGCCCGTAATTGAATTCCACTGACCAAATGCTATGAGCAACAATCCAATAATACCCAATTAAACTGCGCCTTATTAACAGAAACGGAAATGCTCTGGAAATAAACCATGAGCGATGAAATGGACCTTAATTCCAGTAGTGTCCGACAAATTTCGATACCGAACACATCGGATTGACGCCTTGATAAATAAATGCCTCAGAAATAGTGTCTCAAGTGTCTCAAAGCTCAGTAACAGCCCGTCTTCAAAGAATTAACGGAATCCACGTAAAATGACCAAAATACCCCTGGAATCAATCCTGCAAAACAAACACCTCCATGACTTGATGGTGGTTAGCAGATGCACATATGAGATGTTATGCGAAAATGCTGACTAAATGTAAGGGTAAAATTTGGGGTATTACAGTTGCCCCTATTTAAATAGCTACACCGGATGATTTGAGTGGCGGAGACTCGAGGAATCATGGTGAAGGGATTTAAATATAGATAACCGAAAATTTTGCCCTTATATGTGGCGATATGCAATGCTATGGACCAGACTAATGCAGACGATGCCATGAATATGATATGATGTGTATGCTGGAATGATGAATCTGAAAATGCTGACGAATACGACGACATAGGGACAGACGCTACGAGAAGAACACACTAGGGAAAACGACGCGCTGGGACACAGTACAACCCTGGGGAATTCTAAAATGATGGTCAACTGGTGCGAACACGACCAATTGTCATTTTTAGAACTGGGATGAGATTCTCAAATGGAGATGGCACCTATGAGACGGCCTCCACTTGGGAATCTAAAAGTAAAACTGGATCATGTACGACTGCAAGATCGATTACAGAATGCTGGAGCATTGAGCAAAGAATAACATCCAAGCTTCTGTAACCTATCCCTCGTGACAGGATCAAACAGACTTTTCGGGAATCCGTAGCAAATATACAGGGTAAAAACCGGCTGTATGCCAAAATAAATGGACTTTAAGAATAAGATCTTTAAATGGAGATGGCACCTATGAGATGACCTCCACTTGGGAATGTCTAATAATAAAACTGGATCTACACGATTGCAAGATCGATTACAGAATGCTGGAGCATTGAGCAAAGAATAACATCCAAGCTTCTATAAACTATCCTTCGTGATGGGATCGGACGGACTTTTCAGAAATCCATATCAGATATACAGGGTAAAAACCGGCTGTATGCCAAAATAAATGGGCTTTGATGAGAAATGCCCTGATAAGCTTCTCGAGGGAGAACTGTCACTTATCGTTGGAAGGGACTTACATGCCAAAACGGATAAGCACTCGAATAAAGAGGCTGCTGCTTATCTGATATACAAATCTCCTCGTATTTAAGGTCGGTGCCTGGAATACGTTTCAGATTCTTCTTTTACTAAAGGATAAAATAAACTTCTTCATACTTCCGAGGACAGCGCGTCGGGTATGATTCCGCTTCTTCTTTTGCTAAAGGGTAAACTGAACTTCCTCATACTTCAAGATTCATGCTCTCCTGAATATGATTCTGCTCCTTCTTTTACTAAAGGGTAAATGAACTTCTTCATACTTCAAGATCGTGCTCTCCTGAATATGATTCGGTTCCTTCTTTTACTAAAGGGTAAATGAACTTCTTCATACTTCAAGATCGTGCTCTCCTGAATATGATTCCGCTCCTTCTTTTACTAAAGGGTAAATGAACTTCTTCATACTTCAAGATCTGTGCTCTCCTGAATATGATTCCGCTCCTTCTTTTACTAAAGGGTAAATGAACTTCTTCATACTTCAAGATCGTGCTCTCCTGAATATGATTCCGCTCCTTTTTTTACTAAAGGGTAAATGAACTTCTTCATACTTCAAGATCTGTGCTCTCCTGAATATGATTCGGTTCAAACCTTCCCATACTTCAAGACGACAAGGAAAATGGAAGCCCAACTGCTCAATGGAGATGGCCATTTGCTGCGAGTCATAACGAAGATAGGATCAGCTTCTCAGGCGAGAAATGTTGCTTATTTTGCAAGAGTGGCAATAATAAGCTTCTCATGTAAGAACTTCTTGTAGAGGTGATAACAGAGGATGATAAGCTTCTCTGGCGAGAACTGGTGCTGATCGGTGATAAGCTTCTCAGGTGAGAACGGGTGCTGACCGATGATAAGCTTCTCAGGTGAGAACAGGTGCTGATCGATTGTGATAAGCTTCTCTTGTGAGAACAGGCGCTGATCGATGATAAGCTTCTCAGGTGAGAACAGACGCGTATCTTGTTGTGTAAGGTTGTTATATCGATAGGCTTCTCAGGTGAGAAATGTCGCATACCGATGCTGTAAGATGTAGGATTGTTATATCGATAGGCTTCTCAGGCGAGAACAGTTGCATACCGATGCTGTAACATGTAGGATTGTAAAGTGTTGTACTAATAGATTTTCCAGGCGTGAACTGGCGTGAATCTGTAAAGGATTGTTGATTGATTTTCTTGAAAGATAGTGCAAAATAAATGCACATCCGGGTATAGTGATAAGCTTCTCGGGCGAGAACAGTCGCATATCCGCCAAGGTATGGTGAAAAAATTTTTAGATGGTGCAAAATAAATGCACGTCCGGTTGGGCTCGACGACCGACAAGACTGAGATTCAATCTAGGATCGAGCTAGAAAGAAAAATGGCAATCAAGACTCCATCGAGGGAATGAACTCGAAGGGTAAATATCTTATCCTGGCGAGGAAAGATAGCTGAAGTAACAGTCATCCACGAGGATCGAGCTCTGTGGGGAAACTGGAAACACATATGTATTTTATGCTTAGGACTGACAATCTATTTGGAGAGAATGGACGAACCCAGTTACTCGGCGGTAACAACCAATGATGGCGAGACACAATGAACCTGTGAATGCTAACGCATATGTCAATGTGAATGTATGTTAATGTCTATGTAGTTAAATATGCAGGATGTTATGAAATGAGTATGTAATGAGCACGTGAAATGAAGATATGAAATGGGCAGGTGATGCTTATGCCCCTGCATATGCTGACGAAACAGACTAAAGACGGGACGAGAGATGAAATAAACATCTCGACGGAGATACCCTGCGTTCTCTGCAACCAATATGTCAATCATGGGTAAGAAAGATCAATGGTAGAACCAAATCTGGTTTCAGAATTCTGACTTCTCTGGGGAGAAGGTAATCTGCTTGGGTGCACAGTATCATGTCTTCACATGGGGAGAAGAAAACCTGAGGGACATTTTCGAGTTACTCAAGAAAAAGTTGTCAGCTTATAGTCTCTCTGGGGACTGTGATGAGGCAATAATTTAGGAGCCTGTTGCAACACTGAGATTTACTGGGGAATGAAGGCCGCTGTGAGTAAAATCCCTCGGGTGCATGAAGAAAGTTGTGAAACCACATGGTTTTGATCTTGAAGGACCTTATAGTAGTCGCCATTTGTTTCCTAAAACACGGTGCCCCAGGATACTTGTGTTGTGAGGTATGGTCATCTCAAGAGGATTTTATAGAGAACACTGAGTCTGGTTGCCCCATTGTTCTCAAACTCTTTGAGAGATGCGTCAGGTCTCGACGTAACTGGCACAAATTAATTGTGTTACGACGACATCTTCGAGAAATAGCTCTTAAGAACGCCAGCCTCACGTTGGTAAGTGAACTGGGAAACTGCCTGCCCCTGTTTAGCAGGATCTTCAAGTTCCACGGGTTATGTTCATATATAAATCTCTAAGATATCAAGCAAAGTCGTCATGCCTGAAATGCATATCCTGAGCTTGTCAATGCACACATATATTTGTCTTGAATTTTTGTTTTGAAAAAGATATCGCAATAACTTGTGACCGAAATCACTAGTCAGGATATGAGTTTTAATTATAATGCCAACATGAATTTTTATGAGCACAACTCGTAGGAGTCAGGAAACGTGATCTTGTCGAGTATGCTTTCAACCGAAGTCCTACTTCAATTAGGTCTTTTAAAGGTTGTATCGTGGCTCAGTTCACGGTTTAAGAAACAAAAGGATAAAGGCTCGAAGTTATATTTGCACCCACCCCTTCTTCGTGATGTTCTCCAATCCTAATTCAGTTAATCGGATACGAACGCTCATATCTCAAGCGGACTTGCTATGGTCGAGAACTTATCAAGGCTTTGGACGTGGCAGTCACTCACCTATTTCTAATGGCAATTGGTCACACGACTTTGTTCTTTATAGGGACCCTAAAAAACTACTGGTTTGTTCTTATTCCCTAACTTTTGCCTGGACAACGTCTTTTGATCTGACTTTGGAGTCCAGCGGGATGCCCCAGTTTTGCCTAAGTCTCCTTCATAGGTTTTGACTTAGCGGGCTCCTATTTTTTTTGAATATTCTTTTATGCACAAGTCGTGTAAATCTTTTGGAAGGCTCGTGACTGCCCCACTCCTTAGGTAACCGAGGGATAGTCATTGTATTGGACTTCTTAAGATGCTAAGGATAAATTCTCGAAGGTTTGCTCTTCCTTTTTGAGGATCTAAGCGCTCGATCGGCTTAACTGAGACCTACCCTGCCCCAGGTTAGGATGAGGGTTCTTAAAAAAAAAACTCCTACTTCAAGGCTCAAAGAGGTTAACGAGGGATTAACATCCTTATATCTCCAGTGTTTGGGATTTGAAACAATGCCTTACATCATCAGCAGGTTTTAATTGAAAGCATACGACAAGAAATCTGACGCTTTAGGTTCGTCATCCTCCCCCCAATTCTCCATCAGAACAAGAGATCGGGTAAAGTTGGCATTGTAATTTATGAAAAATATTTTTGAATGAGTGAAACGAATGGATTTATTCAAGACAAACATATGCGTTGCATTAATTAATCAAAGATAAACAAATTCGTACATGCTAAATATGCTTAATCAAAGAGAAATATATATAAATAAACAAATGAACTGTCGGAAAAATCCTTCTAAATGTTTATGAAATCTTGTATTCAAAGAGTAACGGTTTCCTTTGGCGGAGCCTCAATGGAATGGGACATCTGGTTAACGATCACTGTGAGTCGTCATGGCTTGCCCCAGTTATGCTGGTCACATCTTCAACAGTTTTCAGTCGTTGCTTCAAAATAAATTTCCCAGATTCTTTGTTGATCCTGGTCATATCATCTTGAGGGTTACTGAAATGAAGCGAGCTAGGCCTTTGAATAATTACTGGATTCGACTGATTTGCTGCAAGAGTAACATGCTTTGCAGAATTTAAGCTTGACAAGCGGGGAACCCCGAGAGGAGTCTCGATCTTCGACTAAGCATCGCTAAAAGACAACTTCTTCGCTTCTAGCAAATTTCTGACAAATTTCTTAAGAGCGTAGCAATTCTCTAGATCATGGTCGGGCGCACCCTCATGAAATAAACAATGAGCGGCAGCGTTGTAACCTGCAGGTAATGGATTAGGCGGAGGACCCAAAGCACGGGTGGTAATCAGACCTTGTTGTACCAAATGGGAGTATAACTCAGTGAAAGTCATCGGAATTGGAGGACAAGGCTTATACTGACTCTTACGGAGATAAGGAACCTGATCCTGTGATTGCTGGTGGACAGGAGCGTTGGGCGCTCGTTGACTGTTGACAGGAACTTGCATAGGCGGATAGCCGAAAGGTTGTTGATAAACCGGTGCTTGATATACCGGAGCTGACTGCACAGGCTGGTATGTAGGAAACTGCTGATCGAAATGAGGTGCAACAGTAGCTACATAGGGTTGTTGGACATATGGAAGCGGATAACCTTGAACATAACTCTGCTGATGTTGCCAAGGTTGAGGAGTATCCATTTTGCGGTTCCTCGAACGTGCAGGTCCTTTACCATGGTCGGAATTAGGAGTTTTGCACTTTGGTGGGGTAGCTCGTCGAATTGGTTGAGCACTAGGAGGCACCAAACTGGATTGAAGACCATGAGGAGGTACATCCTCGACAGTAACAGCTGGTTGAGGTTCCATAACGGTATTAGTAGTCTCAGAAACAACAGTAGACTGAGCATCCACCTTCACACTAAGAGCTCGTAGCATCTCCAAAATCTGCCCTACACTTCCTCGAAGATCTTCGAGTTCATGGCTGACACGGTTGATCTCTTGGTTTTGATCTTCCATCCTTTTGAAGGGTCGTATTGATGCAGAGAACTCAGGGTGACAAAACTGGAAGGTGAGAGAACCGCATATGAGAAAACGGAAGACACATGCAATGCAAGAAAACATATGATGCTATGATGCAAATGCAAATGAAGATTTCATGGAATTCAAACATTTACGAATGTCGTGGGGTACCAAGGAAATCTTTTTCTTATTTTTATTTTTATTTTTTTTTATTATTTTTTTTTATCTTTTTATTTATGGTATCCCGCGATATCCATAAATGATGTTTGAATTCCATGAAATACAATGCAATGGGATGCTTTATGGATGCAATGCACATGAATACATAAAATCCTAGGTTAAAGGACGTGAGTGGAGTTAAGGTCTACCCATCCCCAAAAGGAGTGTACTATAGGTTAGTTGTACCTGCCGAATAAGGTTCTAAAAAGTGCCCAAAGTCATCAGCCCATCTTTCGGATATTATCAACTCTCCGATTGACTCGGGGGTTAATAATATTCTCAAGAGAACCTCTTTCGAGTGTAGTATCGCGTAGAAACCATTGTAGGACTACTCCCACATAGTTCCCGCACTACGTCCTAAATAAGGCCGAGGTGGTGTTACGGTTCCCAATATCACAGACTCTAATCGACCATGGAAAAAGCTTTCACGATTACTCGTTCAACCGAACCATTTTCGAAAAGGTCTCAACTGAGCGGTGATTCTCGAATCAGCTTGGTCGGAATTCAACTCCCTATAAGCCTCATCGAATACATCCCCATCCTATAATAATGTCACTAGTCCGGGCGTAGGACTTATCTCACAACACAAGGAACAGTCCCAAATCAGAGCACAAATATATACATGCAAATGAATAGTAAAACAAATAGTAATAAAGATGAACAAATTAGGGATAACCCTCAAAAGTTTAAGAGTCCCCAGTGAAGTCGCCATTTTCTGTTGCGGTGGAAATAGGATCACAAACCATTAATGAGTTTGAATCGCAATTCAATTCACAACCGCTCTTTGATTTATCCGAAGGAAAAGGTCAAAAGAGGGAAAACCTATTTTTGCATCGTAAACACAATGCGGGGAAAGATCTAGGGTTCGGGGGTTGGTTAAGATTAGGGAAGGTATTAGCACCCTAAACTTCCGTAGTACTCTACAGGAACCTTTTGTTCAATGCTTACTACTTGCTTTATTCATTTGCTTAAGGTATATGTACTAAGGGATTAAAAGTGAGAAAGGAGACCTAAGGGGTTAATTCTAAGTTTACTCGGCAAGACATCGCATCTTGTGCCTACGTATCCTTACGGGAGTGGAATCAAAGTAATCGTAGTTCCCCTCAAAAGGGAGGTTAGAGACTTCTTGACTGTGGTCAAGGTCTCAAGGGGAATAAACGCATCTTAAGGAGACGATTACGTGGAGTGCAGAAACTACAAATCTCTACGTTGAATTGTTAAGTTGTAATTAGGGTTAAATTAGGGATTCCACGGCGGGAAACCCTAAAATGAGCGCGGCGGCTCTTTGACCTAATGCTAGGGGTAAAGTTGTAATTTAGCCTGCGGTGAGGCATTTGTGAAAATTAGGGTTTGTGAGGTTGTAAGGGTTTGAAGTTGAGGACTATTGACACGGCGGTCAAACGGCTAGACCTAATTCCTTCGGAGTGTATAGTGTGACAGAATAACGATAAAGGCGTGAGATAATTGAATCATGCAAACAGAGAGATAATGTCCTAATTAAACCATGCAGGCAGAAATTAAAGAGCGATTGTTAAGTTCGCGAAGTTACATGAGAGGAGCAGATACAATATGATAATGAAATTTAAATAGAACGATAATGAAATAAATAACAGTGAACGCGATAAACTGCAAAACGAGCAAACACCATTAATGGGCAGAATTAAATAGATTATCAGATGATGAAGAAGTGAAAATCATGCATCTTTTTGTGGTTTTTATTTTATGATATGAACTTTAAATTAAAATGGCATTTTTAATATTAATTTAACTCAAACCCTAAAAACTATTTTAACCTAATTATTATATAAAAAAATGGATTTTAATATATTTATTAAAAAAAAGGTTTTTTATTTATTATTATAAAAAAGGGTTTTTAATATTTTAAAAAACAGGGATTAATTTATTTGTTAAAAAAAATTTAAAGGTTATTTACTTTTAAAACAGAAATCAGATTTTTTAAAAAAAAAGTTTATTGTTGGAAAGGAAACAAAAAAAATAAATAACAATTAAAACAAATGGGTTGGGTCGGTCATCACTCCCGGACCCAACCCGGTCCTGGAACGCAAAGGAAAAAGGGGGGAGGAATTAGATTAGGGTAACCCTAATCTTCCTTTGACTCCACGGCGCCGCATGCTCTCTCTGTCTCTCGCGATCTCATCGTGCTGTCGTTCATCCCTCTTCTCCCGTTTCTCCAACGCGGACCTTCCTTCTCTTTACGATTCCTGAAAAGAAAACACACAAGAATATGTGAAATGAGCAGTTCAACCTTTAGCTAGGGTTCGAGCGATCTCGTTGAACTCGTGATGGTGGTGATCGGTGGTTGTCGATGATCAACGGAAGCGATGATGACGTCCGTTCTGAGCTTCGAAGGAAGGTATTTGCTCGTCGTGGCTTTAAACGGCGCCGGTGAATCCTCTCCACTTGGATTGCTTTGTTTCGAGGATGGATGCGATGGTTTCTGAGTCCTTTCTCTCGTTGCCGCCCAGCTCTCTTTCGGTCTCTCTCCGTCTAGGTTTCACAGGTTGTATCGTTCTTCCTTATATCCTCCTCTGATTCCTTTTTGGGCCTCTGATTGTTGGATTGTGATTTATGATTTGATTTTTGTGGATTTGTGAATCTGATAATATTTCGATTTGATTGAGATTCTTTCCATTTTCGATTTGCCTATATCCTCCTTTTGGACTTCAAACGGTTGTACTCTGATTTCATTTGGATTTCGTTGGGTTTGCTTTGATTTGGATAACTTGCATTGACTTGGATTTCTGGATTTGGACCTCTGTTTTGAACCCAATTAACTTTTCTCTTTTTCTTTCAGAAAGGTGCCAACACTTGGTCGGACCAAATATCGCCGAGGAAGGTCATATGGTGATGATGACCATTGGTCTGAACCTTTGAGGGATGTTATTGCCTCTGTTTGAATTGAATGTGATGGTTAACTCCGTGTTCTTCTTGTTATGCATATGATAATTCGTAAAAATGTGGTAGAGTGACGTAAATCGAAGCGGAGTCGCGGGGTCCTTGACGTGATTCACGAACTAATTAGTGTGATCAAGGTTTGGACCATTTAGGAAGGTTTTAGATATGGCTGCTGATGGACCTGAGGAGGTGGGTATGGTGACGAGGATTTGTTGTGTATTTGGTCTTTGATTTTGGTTTCCCACTGGAGGGTAATTGTTGCTAAATCCACCTGAGTTTTTATCCTGGAAACTCAGACCAGCAACTTGTCGCTGAACATCTTCAACCATTACTCTGCACTGGATGTTCCTCGTTATTACAAAGTCATTGCTCTGCTGCTTAACATTTGTGATTGCATCTTGCAGGGTAACATGGAATTTTAACCCTTCATTAATGTTGTCCTATATTTCTCGAAACTTTGCTATGGCAGCTTCAATCTCTTTACATACAGGAAGCCTGGCTGTTGCAAACTGGGTGTCCTGAACTTGATTTTCTGCTAAAATCTGTTGGTTGCGTAGCTGGTGTAATATGTGATCCTTTTGTCCTTTGAGGTACAACCCATTGCTTCTCGTACCCTGATCTCTTCCTTTCAAAGGGCCGTGATGTATGCTAGCTGAGCCCTGGCTTTGGTGTTTTGTGGCAACCACGTCTGTAGAATTGCTGGTTCACTTTGGACCTGAACTGTTGATACTGATTTGGTTCTAATATTTGTGAATTAAATTGCTTCTTCCAATTCTATGCAGCTTGCGATTTATATGCTGTGCCTTTTGTGGCAGATTTGCTTGACTTGGTTCTTTCTTGTTGAACTAGTTTCACTGTTATGAATTTCCTGTTTGATCTAAAGCTGATGCAGGTGTGAAACTCGGTTCTTAGTCGGTGATGGATTTATTTGAAAACCCTGATACTGTTTTGATGCTTGCATTTCAGGTGTTGACAAACTTTGAACACAAAGTGGCTCATACCCGTCGGCATCCGGGTTTATGACCAAATTGATTGTGCTGTTTTACCCTTGTATCAGTTTGGAAAGTAAATTGGGATTTTACTCGATGGTGGCATAGACCCTTTTCAGTTAATCATTTATCGGCCCGAACTTCTTTTACTTCTTCATCTTTCTCGGTTGTCCCGCATTGATAAGAACGGAAATTTCTTGATCTGACGCCAATGGCACGGATCGGTAGCGGGGGTAGGATGCGGCTTCGGTCATGCCACTCCCGGCACTCAATGATGACGCTGTTTTGAGAGTGTCGAAGATAACTTCTAACCCTTTCTTGCTTCTGTTTTGCTTTGTCTTTGTTGTGCAGGTTGATCGGAGATTTGGAGAACTTAATCGGAGAAGCATAAAGCAATGTCCGGAAACACTCTTTAGGATAGTTAGGAACTTTAGAAAAATGGAAATGTGTAATTTACTTCTTTTGTATTTTGTAGTGGAAATAATATTCAATGAAGTTCCTTTTTAATTTTAATATCCCCCTTGTAATTGTAAAAAATATTCTGAATAAAAATTCAAGATACTTTTATATTCCAATTTTTCTCTCTTCTTTGAAGTCAAATGAGTGTTTCTTTGAACTTTGAATATTCAACAGGGCTTTGCTCTTTCCTTCAAAACGTAGGATATATTGTATGATAATTGTAATACCCCAAATTTTACCCTTTCTTTTTTATTTTTATTTTAAATTCTGATTAACTTAATAAATTAACCTTTTTTTTTAATCTTGTTTTTTTAACTAATAATAATTTAATTAAATTTTTTTATAACTTTACTAATGTTTTTTTATTAACTTTTTTTTCTATTTAGTTTATTTATTTAAATCATTTTTAAGCTCTTCTTACTAACTTTTACGATTTAGATTAAAATTTAATTTTTTTTTCTTCTTTTCTTCAAGAGTAAATTTTTTATAACCTTTTTTAATTAATTTCTAACACATTTTTTTAATCAAATTCTAATACTTTTTTTTAAAATAAAAATCTAACTTCTTTTTAAAATTAAATCTTCTTTCTAACTTCTTTTTTAAATTAAATCTTTTTTCTAACTCCTTTTTAAAGCTAAATCTTTTTTTTCTAACTTTTTTAAAGTTAAATCTTTTTTCTAACTTTTATAAAGTTAAATCTTTTTTTCTAACTTCTTTAAAAAAATTAAATCTTTTTTTTCTCTAACTTCTTTTTAAAATTAAATCTTTTTTTTCTCTAACTTCTTTTTAAAATTAAATCTTTTTTTTCTAACTATTTTAAAAATTAAATCTAACCTTTTTTTATAAATTAAATCTATCCTTTTTTTTTAAAATTAAATCTAAATCTTTTTTGACACCATCCTTTTTCAAATTAAAATTCTAAATTCCTTTTAAAATTAAATTCTAACAGTTTTTAAAATAATTCTAACACTTTTTTAAATCAACATTCAAATGTTTTTATTTTAAAATTCTAACTCATTTTTTTTAGACTTAAAACTCTAATTTTTATTTAACTTGAAACTCTAACTTTCTTTGCTAACATTTTTAAATTTAAATCCCAACACTTTTTTTTTATCAAATCCAATCACAATAAATCACAGATGGAGCAAAATCAAATCAATCAGATCATATCATCATCATAAGAAAATCAGATCTAAATATCAACATCACCATCATTGAATCAAATCTGAAATCATCATAAAAATTCATTCAAATCAAATCAGAGATTGAAAAAGATTGAGATATTCAAATCAAATCTGAGATTGAAAAAGATTTAAAAAAATCAAGTATAAAAGGACCCTCAGGAGCAACAAAACGGGGGATCGGCAAGCATCAAAGACTCCTGCAGTCTTCATCAAAAGTAACTAACTCTTCTTTTCTTAAAAAATTTTCTAATCTTATTTTTGTTTTTTTTCAAGAGTATTAACTTTTTTTTGAATTAAAATCTAACCTTTTCTTTTTTTATTTTCAAAACTTTCTTTTAAAAAAGAAAATTTCGAAGTTCTAATTTTTTTGCTAACTTTTAACTCTATCTTTTTAATCTAACTTTTTAATCACATTAAAGTTCTAACTTTTCCAAATCTCACAAAAAAAAACCTAATTCCATTCTAACTATTTTCTTATTACCTAAATTCTCATCGTCTCAAAACGTTCATCACTTAACTTCTAATTATCGTCAACTCCAATTTTCATCCTTCATTCCTAACAGTATTCTTGATTATCCATGAACCTGTTCACTAATATTTATTTATTTATTTTTGTATTTATTTTTATATTTGTACATAATCTGACATCATCGTTTCTATTTCATATTCCATTATCACTTGTATATTATCATCATCTTCATTGCGTATCAATTTTTATTGTTTATTAATTTTTCGCTAACATCCTCATTTTTAAGATCCAAATTTCTAACTTTTTTCTTGTTTCGTTAAAATTATAATTTTCTACTTAAATTCCTAACATTCCTGTCTAATTTTTTGTCTAACCCCGTATAATAACAGTCTCTGTTTGTTTTGGTTTTTTGCAGCTGACTAAGTTCAATTGATTTTATTTTCAGTTTAAATATTCAATTATCATATTTGTAACTGCTTATGGGATGTGATTTTGCGAGACAATTGTCGCATTTATCTTTCCGCACTTTATTTTCTGCCGTTGTATGTATATTTAATTTCAGCGCATCTTTATAATTAATTTCACTCCTCCGAAGGAATTAGGTCTAGCCGTTTGACCGCCGTGTCAATAGTCCTCAACCTCAAAACCTCAAAACTACACCCTTACAAACCCTAATTTTCCATAAATGTCTCGCCGCAGACAAAGTTACCATTTTACCCCTAGCACTAGGTCAAAGAGCCGCCGTGCTCATTTTAGGGTTTCCCGCCGCGGAATCCCTAACCTAATTTAACCCTAATTACAACTTAACAATTCAACGTAGAGATTTGGAGTTTCTACACTCCACGTAAGCGTGTCCTTAAGATGCGTTTATTCCCCTTGAGACCTTGACCACAGTCAAGAAGTCTCTAACCTCCCTTTTGAGGGGAACTACGATTACTCTGATTCCACTCCCGTAAGGATATGTAGGCACAAGATGCGATGTCTTGCCGAGTAAACTTAGAATTAACCCCTTAGGTTTATTTTCTCATTTTTAATCCCTTTGTACATATACCTTAAGCAAATAAATAAAGCAAAAATAGTAAACATTTGAACAAAAGGTTCCCGTAGAGTACTACAGAAGTTTAGGGTGCTAATACCATCCCTAATCTTAACCAACCCCTGAATCCTAGAATCTCCCCGCGTTGTGTTTACAACGCAAAATATTTAGGTTTTCCCTTTTTGACCTTTTCCTTCGGATAAATCAAAAAGCGGTTGTGAATTGAATTGCGATTCAAACTCATTAATAGTTTGTGATCCTATTTCCACCGCAACAGAAAATGGCGACTTCACTGGGGACATCTTAACTTTTGAGGGTTACCCCTAATTTGTTCATATTTATTGCTATTTGTTTTACTATTCATTTGCATGTATATACTATACTTTGATTTTGGGACTGATCCTTGTTTTGTGAGATAAGTCCTACGCCCGGACTTGAGTGCCATTATTATAGGATGGGGATATATTCGATGAGGCTTATAGGGAGTTGAATCCCGACCAAGCCGATTCGAGAATCACCGCTCAGTTGAGACCTTTTCGAAATTGGTTCGGTTGAACGAGTAATCGTGAAAACTTTTTCCATGGTCGATTGGAGTCTGTGATATTGGGAACCGTAGTACCTTAACACCACCTTGGCCTTATTTAGGACGTAGTGCGGGAACTATGTGGGAGTAGTCCTACCATGGTTGCTACGCGATACTACACTCAAAAGAGGTTCTCTTGAGAATATTATTAACCCCCGAGTCAGTCGGAAGGTTGATAATATCCGAAAGATGGGCTGATGACTTTGGGCACTTTTTAGAACCTTGTTCTACAGGTACAACTAACCTATAGTACACTCCTTTTGGGGATGGGTAGACCTTAACTCCGCTCACGTTCCTTTAACCTAGGACTTTGTGTGTTTTTCATGCATTGCATCCATAAAACATCATATTGCATTAAGACTTCATGGAATTCAAACTCTATTTATGAACATTGCAGGATACCATGGATCACCATAGAAGGCATACTTTGCAATTTACTTTTAAGGGTTTTAATTTGGAAGTCCTAGAGAAGCTAAGAGATTTGGTTCAAGATCAAGAAAAGTTCCAAAACAGATATGGGAGGCTATTGTCTTTGTTGAAGATCCAAGTGAACGAAGGACTTCTTGCGACTTTGCTACAGTTTTATGATCCAGATTATCATTGCTTCACCTTCCCCGATTATCAGCTTTTACCTACCCTAGAAGATTACTCCCAGTTGGTGGGATTGCCTATCTTGGATAAGTCTCCATTCCCTTTCTTGGAGGAAGACCCTAAAGAACGAGATATTGCTAAAGCCATTTGTCTAAGGATATCCGATGTCAAAAACAATATGATCACCAAAGGGGGGACCTCCGGGTTTCTCAGGGACTTCCTAATTAAGAAAGCCCAATTTGGTGCCGATCATAAAGATATGTTTGCCTTTGAGACAATATTTGCTTTGCTTATTTATGGGTTGCTGCTTTTTCCTAGTTTTGAGGGGTTTGTGGACCTTAATGCAATCAAGACCTTCATGAGGAGAAATCCAGTTCCAACGCTATTGGGTAATACTTATCATTCAATACATCTTCGAAACTTTCATGGTGGAGGAATGATTACATGTTGTGTGCCATTACTATACAAGTGGTTTATTTCTCACTTACCCAAGTCTGGTCCGTTCTGGAGACCCAATCAAGAACGTTGGTCGCAAAAAGTTATGGCTTTAACTCACTCTGATATCGATTGGTATAATCGCATGTACGATGGGATATCGATCATTGATAGTTGTGGAAACTTCAACAATGTGCCTTTGCTCAGTATCAATGGAGGAATTAGCTACAATCCAGTCTTAGCTCGCCGATAGTTGGGATACCCCTTGAAGGAACCGCCTAAAGGTATTCAGGTGGAGAAAATCTTTTTCAAAGACGACAAAAAGCTTCAAGATCAGATTCTATCTTCTTGGAATCATCTGCATAGGAAAGACAAAGAAAGTTTGGGAAAACCTAATTGTGTGTCCATGGAACCATACCTTCAATGGGTCCGAGGAAGAGCTATTGAGTTGAAGATGCCCTACTCTCGCCAAGATCCTTTACCTCAAAGAGAAGAACCTGTCCAGTATTTCATGACTGAAGCTGAGACCTTGAAGATCGCTTTGAAGAAATCACAAGGCGAAGCAGAATCATGGAAGAACAAATACCATGTGATGGTCAGCAAGTACGAAGAACTTCGAAAGCAAATTCAGTCGAAGAATGATGAGATACAATCCTACAAGAAGAGGAGGCTCTACGAGTATTTATTTTCCTCCGGATCTCCGTCTGCTCACTGAAGTCGTGGAAGATGCTTCTCTAGGATTTTCTAGGCTTTTATTTAGCTATTTTGGTTGGAAGAATATTATTTGTAATTTGTCTTCAATGAATTAAAAGTTTCCTTGGTATTCTGCAATATTCGTAAATATTTGAATTCCATGAAATCTTCATTTGCATTCACATTTTAGCATCATACTTTTGCATTGCATGTGTCTCCCGGTTTCTCATACACGGTTTTCTCACCTTCCAGTTGTGTCACCCTGAGTTCTCTGCATCAATACGACCCTTCATAAGGATGGAAGATCAAAACCAAGAGATCAACCGTGTCAGCCATGAACTCGAAGATCTTCGAGGAAGTGTAGGGCAGATTTTGGAGATGCTACGAGCTCTTAGTATGAAGGTGGATGCTCAGTCTACTGTTGTTTCTGAGACTACTAATACCGTTATGGAACCTCAACTAGCTGTTACTGTCGAGAATGCACCTCCTCACGGTCTTCAATCCGGTTTGGTGCCTCCTAGTGCTCAACCAGTTCGACGAGCTACCCCACCAAAGTGCAAAACTCCTAATTCCGACCATGATAAAGGACCTGCACGTTCGAGGAACCGCAAAACAGCTACTCCTCAATCTTGGCAACATCAGCAGAGTTATGTCCAAGGTTATCCGTTTCCATATGTCCAACAACCCTATGTAGCTACTGTTGCGCCTCCTTTCGATCAGCAGTTTCCTACATACCAGCCTGTGCAGTCAGCTCCAGTATATCAAGCACCAGTTTATCAACAACCCTCCGGTTATCCGCCCATGCAAGCTCCTGTCAACAGTCAACGAGTGCCCAACGCTCCTGTTCACCAACAATCACAGAATCAGGTTCCTTATCCCCGTAAGAGGCAGTATAAGCCTTGCCCTCCAATTCCGATAACTTTCACTGAGTTATACCCCCATTTGGTACAACAAGGTCTGATTACCACCCATGCTTTGGGTCCTCCGCCTAATCCGTTACCTGCAGGTTACAACGCTGCCGCTCATTGTTTATTTCATGAGGGTGCGCCCGACCATGATCTAGAGAATTGCTACGCTCTTAAGAATTTTGTCAGAAATTTGCTAGAAACAAAGAAGTTGTCTTTTAGCGATGCTCAGCCGAAGATCGAGACTCCTCTCGGGGTTCCCCGCTTGTCAAGATTAAATTCTGCAAAGTATGTTGTCCCCTCAGCAAATCAGTCGAATCCAGTAATTATTCAAAGGCCTAGCTCGCTTCATTTCAGTAACCCTCGAGATGATATGACCGGGATCAACAAAGAATTTGGGAAAGTTATTTTGAAGCAACGACTGAAAACTGTTGAAGATGTGACCAGCATAACTGGGGCAAGCCATGACGACTCACAGTGATCGTAAACCAGACGTCCTTTCCATTGAGGCTCCGCCAAAGGAAACTGTTACTCTTGAATGCAAGATTTCATAAACATTTAGAAGGATCTTTTCCAACAGTTCATTTGTTTATTTGCATTTCTCTTTGATTAAGCATATTTAGCATGTACGAACTTGTTTATCTTTGATTAATTAATGCAACACATATGTTTGTCCTGAATAAATCCATTCGTTTTACTCATTCAAAAAAAAACATTTTCATAAATCATAATGCCAACTTTACCCAATCTCTTGTTCTGATGGAGAATTGGGGGGAGGATGACGAACCTAAAACGTCAGATTTCTTGTCGTATGCTTTCAATTAAAACCCGCTGATGATGTAAGGCATTGTTTCAAATCCCAAACATTGGAGATATAAGGATGTTAATCCCTAGTCAACCTCTTTGAGCCTTGAAGTAGGAGTTTTCTTTCTTTTAAGAACCTTCATCATAACCTGGGGCAGGGTAGGTTTCAATTAAACCGATCGAGCGCTTAGACCCTCAAAAAGGAAGAGCAAACCTTCGAGAATTTATCCTTAGCATCTTAAGAAGTCTAATACAATGACTATCCCTCAGTTACCTAAGGAGTGGGGCAGTCACAAGCCTTTCAAAAGAGTCATACAACTTGTGCATAAAAGAATATTCAAAAAAATAAGAGCCCGCTAAGTCAAAACCTATGAAGGAGACTTAGGCAAAACTGGGGCATCCCGCTGGACTCCAAAGTCAAATCAAAAGACGTCGTCCAGGCAAAAGTTAGGGAATAAGAACAACAAACCAGTAGTTTTAGAATCCCTATAAAGAACAAGGTCGTGTGATCGAATTGCCATTAGAAATAGGCGAGTGACTGCCATGTCCAAAGCCTTGATAAGTTCTCGACCATAGCAAATCCGCTTGAGATATGAGCGTTCGTATCCGATTAACTGAATTAGGATTGGAGAACATCACGAAGAAAGGGTGGGTACAAATATAACTTTGAGCCTATATCCTTTGTTTCTTAAACCGTGAACCGAGCCACGATACAACCTTTAAAAGACCTAATTGAAGTAGGACTTCGGTTGAAAGCATACTCGACAAGATCACGTTTCCTGACTCCTACGAGCTATGCTCAGAAAAAATTCATGTTGGCATTATAATTAAAACTTATATCCTGACTAGTGATTTCGGTCACAAGTTATTGCGATATCTTTTTCAAAACAAAAATTCAAGACAAATATATGTGTACATTGACAAGCTCAGGATAGGCATTTCAGGCATGATGACTTTGCTTGATATCTTAGAGATTTATATATGGACATAACCCTTGGAACTTGAAGATCCTGTTAAACCGGGGCAGGCAGTTTCCCAATTCGCTTACCAACGCGAGTCTGACGTTCTTAAGGGCTATTTCTCAAAGATTTTGTCGTGACACGATTAATTTGTGCCAGTTACGTCGAGACCTGACAAATCTCTCAAAGAGTTTGAAAACAGTGGGGCAACCAGACTCAGTGTTCTCTATAAAATCCTCTTGAGATGACCATACCTCACTACGCAAATATCCTGGGGCACCATGTTTGTTTAAGGAAACAAATGGCGACTACTATAAGGTCCTTCAAGATCTAAACCATGTGGTTTCACAACTTTTCTTCATGCACCCAATGGATTTTACTCACGGCGGCCTTCGTTCCCCAGTAAATCTCAGTGTTGCTACAGGCTCCTAAACTATTGCCTCATCACAGTCCCCAGAGAGACTATAAGTTGACAACTTTTTCTTGGGTAACTCGAAAGTGTCCCTCAGGTTTCCTTCTCCCCATGTGAAGACGTGATACTGTGCACCCAAGCAGATTACCTTCTCCCCAGAGAATTCAGAACTTTAAAACCAGATTTGGTTCTACCATTGATCCTTCTCACCCATGATTGACGTATTGGTTGCAGAGAATGCAGGGTATCTCCGTCGAGATGTTTATTTCATCTCTCGTCCCGTCTCTAGTCTGTTTCGTCAGCATACGCAGGGGCATAAGCATCACATGCCTATTTCATACATTCATTTCACATACTCATTACATATTCATTTCATAACATCCTGCATATTTAACTACATAGACATTAATATACATTCACATTAGCATACGCAGTAACATATGCGTTAGCATTCACAGGTTCATTGTGTTTCACCATCATTGGTTGTTACCGCCGAGTAACTGGGTTCGTCCATTCTCTCCAAATAGATTGTCAGCCCTAAGCATAAAATACATATGTGTTTCCAGTTTCCCCACAGAGTTCGTTCCTCGTGGATGACGGTTACTTCAGCTATCTTTCCTCGCCAGGATAAGATATTTACCCTTCGAGATCATTCCCTCAATGGAGTCTTGATTACCAGTCTTCTTTCTAGCTCGATCCTAGATTGAATCTCAGTCTTGTCGGTCGCTGAGCCCAACCAGGCGTGCATTTATTTTGCACCGTCTAAAAATTTTCACCATACCTTGGCAGATATGCGGCTGTTCTCGCTCGAGAAGCTTATCACTGTACCCGGATGTGCATTTATTTTGCACTATCTTTCAAGAAGATTAATCACAACCCTTTACAGGTACACACCAGTTCACGCCTGGAAAATCTATCAGTACATCTTATAGTATCGGTATGCAACTGTTCTCGCCTGAGAAGCCTATCGGTACAACACTTTACAATCCTACAACATCGGTATGCAACTGTTCTCGCCTGAGAAGCCTATCGATATAACAACCTTACACAACAGGATACGCAACAGTTCTCACCAGAGAAGCTTATCACAACATATCACAATCGATCAGCAACAGTTCTCACAAGAGAAGCTTATCACAATCGATCAGCAACAGTTCTCCGCCGAAAAGCTTATCATTACTTGTTATCACCTCTACAAGCAGTTCTTACCCGAGAAGCTTATTATTGCCACTCTTGCAAATAAGCGACATTTCTCATCTGAGAAGCTGATCCTATCTTCGTTATGACTTGCAGCAAATGGCCATCTCCGTCGAGCAGTTGGGCTTCCATTTTCCTTGTCGTCTTGAAGTATGGGGAGGTTTGAACCGAATCATATTCAGGAGAGCACAGATCTTGAAGTATGAAGAAGTTCATTTACCCTTTAGTAAAAGAAGGAGCAGAATCATATTCAGGAGAGCACAGATATTGAAGTATGAGGAAGTTCAGTTTACCCTTTAGCAAAAGAAGGAGCAGAATCATATTCAGGAGAGCACAGATCTTGAAGTATGAAGAAGTTCATTTACCCTTTAGTAAAAGAAGGAGCGGAATCATATTCAGGAGAGCACAGATCTTGAAGTATGAAGAAGTTCAATTTACCCTTTAGCAAAAGAAGAAGCGGAATCATACCCGACGCGCTGTCCTCGGAAGTATGAAGAAGTTTATTTTATCCTTTAGTAAAAGAAGAATCTGAATCATATTCCAGGCACCAACCTTAAATATGAGAAGATTTATCAGATAAGCAGCAGCCTCTTTATTTGAGTGCTTATCCGTTTTGGCATGTAAGTCCCTTCCAACGATAAGTGACAGTTCTCCCTCGAGAAGCTTATCAGGGCATTTCCCATCAAAGCCCATTTATTTTGGCATACAGCCGGTTTTTACCCTGTATATGTAATATGGATTTCTGAAAAGTCCATTCGATCCCATCACGAAGGATAGTTTATAGAAGCTTGGATGTTATTCTTTGCTCAATGCTCCAGCATTCTGTAATCGATCTTGCAATCGTGTAGATCCAGTTTTATCGTTAGATATTCCCAAGTGGAGGTCATCTCATAGGCGCCATCTCCATTTAGGATCATGTTCTAACCACTTTAAGTCCATTTATTTTGGCATACGGTCGGTTTTTTTACCCTGTATATTTGCTACGGATTCCCGAAAGGCCCGTTTGATCCTGTCACGAGAGATAGTTTACAGAAGCTTGGATGTTATTCTTTGCTCAATGCTCCAACATTCTGTGATCGATCTTGCAATCGTACATGATCCAGTTTTACTTTTAGATTCCCCAGTGGAGGCCGTCTCATAGGTGCCATCTCCATTTGAGAATCTCGTTCCCGTTCTAAAAGTGACAATTGGACATATTCGTACCAGTTGACCATCATTTTAGGATTCCCCAGTGTTGTACTGTGTCCCAGCGCGTCGTTTTCCCCAGTGTGTTCTTCTCGTAGCATCTGTCCCTGTGTCGTCGTATTCGTCAGCATTTTCGCAATTCATCATTCCAGCATACGCATCATATCATATTCATGGCATCGTCTGCATTAGTCTGTTCTCGTTTTGTCTATAGCATTGCATATCGCCACATATAAGGGCAAAATTTTCGGTTATCTATATTTAAATCCCTCCACCATGATTCCTCGAGTCTCCGCCACTCAAATCGTCCGGTGTAGTTATTTAAATAGGGGCAACTGTAATACCCCAAATTTTACCCTTTCTTTTTTATTTTTATTTTAAATTCTGATTAACTTAATAAATTAACCTTTTTTTTTAATCTTGTTTTTTTAACTAATAATAATTTAATTAAATTTTTTTATAACTTTACTAATGTTTTTTTATTAACTTTTTTTTTCTATTTAGTTTATTTATTTAAATCATTTTTAAGCTCTTCTTACTAACTTTTACGATTTAGATTAAAATTTAAATTTTTTTTTTCTTCTTTTCTTCAAGAGTAAATTTTTCATAACCTTTTTTAATTAATTTCTAACACATTTTTTTAATCAAATTCTAATACTTTTTTTTAAAATAAAAATCTAACTTCTTTTTAAAATTAAATCTTTTTTCTAACTTCTTTTTAAAATTAAATCTTTTTTCTAACTCCTTTTTAAAGCTAAATCTTTTTTTCTAACTTTTTTAAAGCTAAATCTTTTTTTCTAACCTTTTTAAAGCTAAATCTTTTTTTCTAACTTTTTTAAAGCTAAATCTTTTTTTCTAACTTTTTTAAAGCTAAATCTTTTTTCTAACTCCTTTTTAAAGTTAAATCTTTTTTCTAACTTTTATAAAGTTAAATCTTTTTTTCTAACTTTTTTAAAAAAATTAAATCTTTTTTTTCTCTAACTTCTTTTTAAAATTAAATCTTTTTTTTCTCTAACTTCTTTTTAAAATTAAATCTTTTTTTTCTAACTATTTTAAAAATTAAATCTAACCTTTTTTTATAAATTAAATCTATCCTTTTTTTTAAATTAAATCTAAATCTTTTTTGACACCATCCTTTTTCAAATTAAAATTCTAAATTCCTTTTAAAATTAAATTCTAACAGTTTTTAAAATAATTCTAACACTTTTTTAAATCAACATTCAAATGTTTTTATTTTAAAATTCTAACTCATTTTTTTTAGACTTAAAACTCTAATTTTTATTTAACTTGAAACTCTAACTTTCTTTGCTAACATTTTTAAATTTAAATCCCAACACTTTTTTTTTTATCAAATCCAATCACAATAAATCACAGATGGAGCAAAATCAAATCAATCAGATCATATCATCATCATAAGAAAATCAGATCTAAATATCAACATCACCATCATTGAATCAAATCTGAAATCATCATAAAAATTCATTCAAATCAAATCAGAGATTGAAAAAGATTGAGATATTCAAATCAAATCTGAGATTGAAAAAGATTTAAAAAAATCAAGTATAAAAGGACCCTCAGGAGCAACAAAACGGGGGATCGGCAAGCATCAAAGACTCCTGCAGTCTTCATCAAAAGTAACTAACTCTTCTTTTCTTAAAAAAATTTCTAATCTTATTTTTGTTTTTTTTCAAGAGTATTAACTTTTTTTTGAATTAAAATCTAACCTTTTCTTTTTTTATTTTCAAAACTTTTTTTAAAAAAAGCAAATTTCGAAGTTCTAATTTTTTTGCTAACTTTTAACTCTAACTTTTTAATCTAACTTTTTAATCACATTAAAGTTCTAACTTTTCCAAATCTCACAAAAAAAAACCTAATTCCATTCTAACTCTTTCCTTATTACCTAAATTCTCATCGTCTCAAAACGTTCATCACTTAACTTCTAATTATCGTCAACTCCAATTTTCATCCTTCATTCCTAACAGTATTCTTGATTATCCATGAACCTGTTCACTAATATTTATTTATTTATTTTTGTATTTATTTTTATATTTGTACATAATCTGACATCATCGTTGCTATTTCATATTCCATTATCACTTGTATATTATCATCATCTTCATTGCGTATCAATTTTTATTGTTTATTAATTTTTCGCTAACATCCTCATTTTTAAGATCCAAATTTCTAACTTTTTTCTTGTTTCGTTAAAATTATAATTTTCTACTTAAATTCCTAACATTCCTGTCTAATTTTTTGTCTAACCCCGTATAATAACAGTCTCTGTTTGTTTTGGTTTTTTGCAGCTAACTAAGTTCAATTGATTTTATTTTCAGTTTAAATATTCAATTATCATATTTGTAACTGCTTATGAGATGTGATTTTGCGAGACAATTGTCGCATTTATCTTTCCGCACTTTATTTTCTGCCGTTGTATGTATATTTAATTTCATCGCATCTTTATAATTAATTTCACTCCTCCGAAGGAATTAGGTCTAGCCGTTTGACCGCCGTGTCAATAGTCCTCAACCTCAAAACCTCAAAACTACACCCTTACAAACCCTAATTTTCCATAAATGTCTCGCCGCAGACAAAGTTACCATTTTACCCCTAGCACTAGGTCAAAGAGCCGCCGTGCTCATTTTAGGGTTTCCCGCCGCGGAATCCCTAACCTAATTTAACCCTAATTACAACTTAACAATTCAACGTAGAGATTTGGAGTTTCTACACTCCACGTAAGCGTGTCCTTAAGATGCGTTTATTTCCCTTGAGACCTTGACCACAGTCAAGAAGTCTCTAACCTCCCTTTTGAGGGGAACTACGATTACTCTGATTCCACTCCCGTAAGGATATGTAGGCACAAGATGCGATGTCTTGCCGAGTAAACTTAGAATTAACCCCTTAGGTTTATTTTCTCGTTTTTAATCCCTTTGTACATATACCTTAAGCAAATAAATAAAGCAAAAATAGTAAACATTTGAACAAAAGGTTCCCGTAGAGTACTACGGAAGTTTAGGGTGCTAATACCTTCCCTAATCTTAACCAACCCCCGAATCCTAGAATCTCCCCGCGTTGTGTTTACAACGCAAAATATTTAGGTTTTCCCTTTTTGACCTTTTCCTTCGGATAAATCAAAAAGCGGTTGTGAATTGAATTGCGATTCAAACTCATTAATAGTTTGTGATCCTATTTCCACCGCAACAATAATCATGTAAGAAAACACCTCACGAATTAAGTAACTTCCTAAATCTCGCTCACCTCGATGCACACAAGCAACCAAACATAGATTCTAGCCAACAATATTCTTTCCCACATCATTCCCTCATTTTCTAACCAAACGCGGATGTGCGCCGTAATCACAACAGATTCAGTATCAACGATGACATTGCCCGTAATTGAATTCCACTGACCAAATGCTATGAGCAACAATCCAATAATACCCAATTAAACTGCGCCTTATTAACAGAAACGGAAATGCTCTGGAAATAAACCATGAGCGATGAAATGGACCTTAATTCCAGTAGTGTCCGACAAATTTCGATACCGAACACATCGGATTGACGCCTTGATAAATAAATGCCTCAGAAATAGTGTCTCAAGTGTCTCAAAGCTCAGTAACAGCCCGTCTTCAAAGAATTAACGGAATCCACGTAAAATGACCAAAATACCCCTGGAATCAATCCTGCAAAACAAACACCTCCATGACTTGATGGTGGTTAGCAGATGCACATATGAGATGTTATGCGAAAATGCTGACTAAATGTAAGGGTAAAATTTGGGGTATTACAGATACCCATGCAGAGAAAAAGGGAGCATCTCATGCTAATCCTTGTATGTAATAACCATCTTCTGAATGATCTTCTTAATGTTCTTATTAGCAACTTCAACAGCCCCATTCATCTTAGGTCTGTAAGGAGAAAAATTATGATGTTCAATCTTAAACTCATCGCATAATTCCTTCATCATCTTGTTATTCAGATTTGACCCATTATCAGTGATGATCTTGCTCGGAACATCATACCGACAGATGATTTGATTCTTGATAAACCGGACCACTACTTGCTTGGTCACATTGGCATATGATGCCGCTTCAACCCACTTGGTAAAATAGTTAATATACACCAATATGAAATGGTGTATGTTCGATGCTTTAGGCTCAATAATTCCAATCATATCAATGCCCCACATGGAGAAAGGCCATGGAGAAGAGATAACATTGAGAGGAGTTGGAGGCACATGAATTTTGTCAGCATAAATCTGACATTTATGGCACTTCTTCACATATTTACAATAGTCAGACTCCATTGTCAATCATTAGTAACCTGCCTTTAACATCTTCTTAGCCATTGCATATCCATTGGCATGGGTACCAAAGGATCCTTCATGAATTTCTTTCATCGACTTTTATGCTTCACACTTGTCTACACATCTGAGCAAGACCATGTCATGATTTCTCTGATACAACACATCATCATTCAAGAAGAAACTACCAGCCAATCTTCTCAAAGTTTTCTTATCCTTCTTGGATGCCCCAAGGGGGTATTCTTGATTCTGAAGAAAACATATAATATTATAATACCAAGGTTTATCATCAACAACCTTTTCAAGTCCAAACACATGAGCTGGTCTATCAAGACACATAACATTAATTTTTTGCATATAATTCCAATGATTTACCATAATCATGGAGGATAAAGTTGCTAAAGCATCTGCCATTCGATTCTCTGATCTAGGTATATGGTAAAACTCAACCTTATTAAAGAAAGTTGACAAAATTCTCGCATAATCACGATAAGAAATCAAATTAGGTTGAAGTGTCTCCCACTCCCCTTTAATCTGATTAATCACAAGGGCTGAATCTCCATATACATCAAGAATCTTGATTCTTAAATCAATAGCTTCTTCCAGGCCCATAATACACGCTTCATACTCTTTCGCATTATTTGTGCAAGTGAACACCAATCTTGCATAAAAAGGAATATGAGAACCATTAGAGGGTAATAATCATTGCCCAAATACCATTGCCATACTCATTAACAGCTCCATCAAAAATCAAACTCCATCGAGATCCAGGTTCAGGACCTTCTTCATGTAATGAATCCTCACAATCTTTAACCTTCAGATACATCACATCCTCATCACGAAAATCAAACCGGATAGGTTGATAATCATCAATTGGCTGGCGTGCTAAATGATCAGCCAAAACACTTCCTTTTGTCGCTTTTTGAGTTTGATATTCGATATCATATTCTGACAACATTTTCTAACGAGCAATCCTTCCGGTTAAAGCTGGCTTTTCAAAGATATACTTGATTGGATCCATTTTAGATATCAACCAAGTTGTACGATTCAACATATACTAGCGGAGGCGCTTGGCAGCCCAAGCTAAAGCACAACATGTCTTTTCAATCATTGAGTATCAAGACTCACAATCGGTAAAATTCTTGCTCAAATAATAAATGGCAAATTCTTTTCGACCAGATTCATCTTGTTAACCCGGAACACAGCCCATAGACTCTTCCAACATGGTCAAATACGTGATCAAAGGTCTTCCTTCCACGGGAGGAGACAAAATAGGAAGTTCAAGCAGATACTCTTTAATTCTTTCAAAAACTTTTTGACAATTCTCTGTCCATACACAACCCTGATCTTTGCAGAGAAGCTTGAAGATCGGCACACATGTGGCAGTCATATTGGATATAAATTGGGAGATATAGTTCAAACGTTCCAAGAATCCTCTTCTTTGTTTTTCTGTTTTTGGCGCATGCATTTCCTGAATAGCTTTAACTTTACCAGGATCAACTTTAATTCCTTTTTGACTGAAAATAAAGCCCAATAACTTTCCAGAACAGACACCAAAAGTGCATTTATTAGGATTCAGACGGAGCTTAAACTTTCTCAAACTTTGAAACAGCTTCAATAAGTATTCAATATGATCTTCTTCAGTCTTCGACTTACACATCATATCACCCATATAGACCTCAATTTATTTATGTATCATATAATGGAACAAAGTGGTCATAGCTCTCTGGTACGTTACACCATCATTTTTCAAATCGAAAGGCATCACTCTATAACATAATGTTCCCCAGGGTGTAATGAATGTTATTTTTTTCCATATCCTCGGGTGCCATCTTTATTTGATTATAACCGGAAAATCCATCCATAAAGGAAAAGATATTGAACTTAGCATTACTATTTACCAGCATATCAATGTGTAGCAGTGGAAAATCATCTTTCAGACTTGCTTTATTCAAATCTCTATAGTCAACGCACATTCAGACTTTCCCGTCTTTCTTTGGAACAAGCACAATATTGGCCACCCATTGAGGATACTCAGCAGTCATAAGAAAACCAACATCAATCTGCTTCTGAACCTCCTCTTTAATCTTCATAGCCATGTTAGGATGAGTTCTTCTCAATTTCTGTTTCACAGGTGGACATTCAGGCTTCAAAGGAAAATGGTGCTCCACAATATCAGTATCAAGACCAGGCATGTCTTGATAGGACCAAGAAAACACATCAACATATTCTCTAAGAAGCTCTAGCATCCTCTTCTTAACATCTAACTGAAGCAGTGTCCCAATCTTGACTTCTTTCTTATCATCATCAGAACCCAAATTAACCAATTCCACCGGCTCTTCATGAGGCTGAATGGTCTTTTCCTCGTCCTCAAGCAATCGGGAAATTTCATCTGGAATCTCTTCAACATCCTCTTCTTCCGCTTCAAACGCAAGGAACTCAAAGTTGGGAGAGGGCATAGGGTCATTGTTTTCAATGGATTTAACAAACAATCTGCATAATGATTTATGTTTGGTTTTAGAATATGAACAAAAAGTGAAAATATTATGCAGATAAAAGTGATTACCACATTATTATTTTTTAGTTCTTTATGTTACCATTTTTCAGAAACAAAGCAAGAAGGGAAAACATGATATGGATAAACAAAATAACATTTTATTGATAATGATAAAAGTTGAAACAAAGCCCTCACAAATTCACTTTCCCCTTGGGCAGAGTGAAAGGATTTTTGAAAGAAACAAAAACAAATTACTTTGAAACACGAACAACAATAGGAATGTCAATAGCGATCCAATTTTGACATATCAATCTGTCATACCCTAATTTTGACCCTAAGATGTTATTTTGAGTCGTCTACATAGCATATCACGCTGTTTATTTTGGTGCTTTCTTTTTCAGGCACTTTGATGTCCAACTTTTTATTTGTTTTAAACAGTTTCATTTCTCTTTAATTTTTAAAATAGTCTTTTAATTTTATTATATTTCATTTTTAATAATATTTTAATTTTATTTTATTTTATTTTTAAAATATTCTTTTAATTTAAATATATTTTATTTTTAAAAATAGTCTTTTAATTTAATTTTAATTTAATTATCTTTTATTTTTAAAATAGTCTTTTAATTTAAATATATTTAATTTTAAAAATAGTCTTTTAATTTAATTTAATTTAATTTAATTTAATTTAATTTTTAATAATCTTTTAATTTAAAATATTTATTTTAAATAATAGTCTTTTAATTTAATTATATTTCATTTTTAATAATATTTTAATTTAATTATCTTTTATTTTTAAAATAGTCTTTTAATTTAAATATATTTAATTTTAAAAAATATTTTTTTAATTTAATTTTAATTCATTTTTAATAATCTATTAAATTTAAATACATTTATTTTAAAAATTAGTCTTTTAATTTAATTAATATTTCATTTTTAATAATCTTTTAATTTAATTATCTTTTATTTTTAAAATAGTCTTTTAATTTAAATATATTATTTTAAAAAATAGTCTTTTAATTTTATTTTATTTTAATTATCTTATATATATAAAATAGTCTTTTAATTTAATTATCTTTTAATTATTTTATTAAAGTAGTCTTTTAATTTAATTATCTTTTAATTATTTTAGTTAAATTAGTTTCTAATTTAATTATCTTTATATTTAATTAGGTATTTTAGTTTAAAGTTTATTTTAATTAAATGTTGTTTAACTATTATTTCCTTTAAAAAAAAAGCATACAAACATTTTGTTTTAACCCTTTTAATATATGTGTTCCCTAAGTTTTAGAAGGTTTTGATGGCATTGTAAAACAAGGGAACAAAGATATGATTTCTTCCCAAAATATATCCCAAACATGCTGAACTGAAAATGGAAGAAATCAAAAGCAATGTCACAGCATGTTGGATTGAAAGAGGAAAGAAAATCAAAGCATGTTTTCCTCATTCATCAAAGCATTCACTTTCCTAAGGCCTATATATAATTATCGCAGCAGCCATCGTAAGAGAAAAAGCGGATAAACACCAACTCTACAAACTCCCTCTACATGTCTTCATCCATCATTTTCTTTTTTAAACTACTAAACACCCTACTTAAACCTTTAAACAAATCAATCCACCAAATGAAACTTTGTTTTCACCATCAACACCGGTGACGTTCACAACAATATCCACCGTAAAACGACTCATCCTAATCTCCACTTCCCTCTTCTCACGCTGTTAACTCAAAATCCATCGCGATATAACACCACCAAGCAACACGACAACAACTTCCTTTTTTTTAATATCGTTGTAATAGTGCATATATTTTCATACTACTGTTGTTTTTGATGATTAATTTACATTTTGTTTGTTGCCTTGTTTTTGCATACAATGTCAGTTTCGTAAGTATTTTGATAGTTTGGTGATGATGGACTGATATTGTTTTATATACTGTATTGCTGACTATATTGTGGTTTCAGTTATTTATAATGTTTGAAAATCATTCTCTTGTTCTGCAATATTTATGATAATAGTGTTAAAAGTAGTTGTAATTTAGAGGGTATTATGATCTGGTTTATTACACTATTTTGAATTGTGATTGTCCTGTTGACAATAAAAAGTTATATAGAAATTATTTGAAAAAGCAATTTCATACCATTAGTGTTAATGAAGTATTGTATGCTGATATAGTTTAATTTGTATATAATTTGGTTTGTTTAAATACTGCTAGCTTTTTTTTAGATATACATATTTTGGTTAGTTTTTTTTATACTGTTAGTGTGAATCTTAAAAGATATGCGTGAGTTTATATACATGTATACATGGATCATAAGTTTGGTAAAAAGATATATCTATACTTTTTTTTTTGGTTTCAAAGTTTACGTATGTATTGTTAATAGTATTTTTGTCATTTATCTTATTTTTTATCTTAATACCAGTTTTTTAGCAATTAAAATTTATTATGAATAATATGGGTGTTTTAATCTTGTTTTTTTCTTCAATTTTTGGCTTTAAAAAAAATAATAAATAAGTTTTTTTAAAAAAATAACTTTTAATTTAGTTTTAGATTTCTATTAAATTATTTAGCATATAAAAAAATCAAAATATTTTCTTTATAAACTATGTGAATTAACCCTTTTAATTTTAATTTGTGTATTTAAGTTTTAATCTTTGATCATTTTAAGTTTCATTAGTCTACTTGACTTTTAACTTTTGTGACTTGCAACTTAGTTTCCTTTTGCGACTTGCAACTTAGTTTCCTTTTGCTAACGATTTCGATTCTTACATCGACTATCTTTTTCTCATTATCTTATGCTCATCTCTCTTCATCCAACTCATGCATTCGTTTTTTCATATTATTTCTCTTTTTGTTTAACTTCATCCTATGTTTTTTACTTCCATATTTTAGGTTTGGCTATCTTGTTAATTGTTAATGACTTTTGAACTATGTCTCGATTACTTATTGATTACCTGTTTAAATCCAAGGGAAGGGTTTGTGGTTGACTTCATTGTCATGTGCATCGCATTTCTCTTTTTCATTTTTAACACATTGTATGACCTTTGTTTCCCCTTTAGGTTAACTACCTTAGGTTGTATATACTTTGATTATTGACTTTAGACTGATTACTCTAGGTTATGCCCCTTTCTTAAGATAAGATTCCCTTAAGATTTCAACTTAGACAACTTACAATTAAAACATACTCTCTCACAAGAGAATTAGACATGATTCATCTATGTAGTCGAGATATGATTCTCCTACCCCATAACATAGTCGAGAAAGATGTAGGATCTTTTCCACTTGAGAGAGGTACGTGTCATACTCGTCGATCTAATCCGAGTTGGAGCCCTTCTTTCAATACGATGCAAAGACAGTCTTCCATACGTTTGTGGTGGTTTAAGTCGAGTATTCTCCCTAAGATGACGACTTGTCTCTTCTCTTAGAATCAATCAACAAACTTCCTTCCAGGAACCTTGGCCATATTCAAGAGTTCCTTAATCCCTTTAGGGGAACTACAAATACTCTGATTCCATTCCCGTCAGGATACGTAGGTACGAGATGCGATGTCTTGGCGAGCATACTTAGGAATAACACCTTAGGTATCTTTTTACCCTTTCACCTTTAGCAGACAAATAATAAACAACACAATAAAATAAGATGTTCCTGTAGAGTACTACAGATACTTAGGATGCTAGCACCTTCCCTAGGTATAACCAACCCCCGAACCTTAGATTCGCTAGTTTTGCATTGCATTGCATATTTATGGGTTATTCGCTCTCTTTCCCTTCCTTTGGATAAATTAAAGATCGGTGGTGATTAATGAATTAAGATTCAAGTTAATCAATAATTTGATATTCAATTCTCACCGCGACAGAAATGGCGACTTCACTGGGGACTACATTCTTGAGGGTTCCCCCTAACTTGTTATTTGTGTTTTGTTGTATATCTATATATTTGCTTATCTGTATATATTTATGCTTTAGGTTGATGTCTTTGTGTGGTGAGGAATGTTCTATACCCGGACTTGAGTGTACATATGATAGGAAGGTGATATATTTGAGAAGGATTATAGGGAGTGATTCTCGACCAAGCTGACTTGAGAATCACCGCTCAGTTGAGATCCTCTTGGAAATGGTGCTGTTGAATGAGTATTTGTGAAGACAATTACTACTTTCGACCTAGGAGCCTGTGATACTGGGGACCTTTAGTTACCTTTAACCCCACTTGACCTTTCTTAGGACGTAGTGCGATGACTATGAGGGAGTATTACCAAAATAGTTTACATGCGATGCTACACTCAAAAGAGGTTCTTTTGAGAATAATATTAACTACCGAGTATTTAGGAAATTGATAATATCCGAAAGATGGACTAATGACTTTGGGAACCTTTTTTTAGAACCTTTTTTCTACAGGTACATTCAACCCTTAGTCCACACCATTTGGGGATGGGTATACTTCTTACTCCATGCTTGTTACTTACAAACCTAGGTTTTCTGTTTGTTTGATTATGTATATCTTTGTGTATCTTTGTGCTTGCCTGTATTTGAGCATACATACACTCATAAACATCATGTTTATAAAAGTTTCATGGAATTTAAAGCTTTTTGAAATTATACTCTATTTTCAATAAAATGAGATCTTCAGTTATCAAAAGTCTTGTCCACTTTATGGTGTTTGCGAGCATAACTATTGAGTTCCTTGAAACTCATTTGCATTGGCGCATTTGCATTGTCATTAGCATTGCATTCTTTGTATCACAGGTTCCGTCTCTTGCTTCTTCCTCGGAGGCGACAAGCCAATTCATCAGTGCGATACTTAGGCCAATCAATGAAAGAGGATGAAGAACATTGAGCCGGAAAACCATGAACTCCGTAAGGAAGTGACTACTCTGTGGATTGGTATGGAGACACTCCCTACTTTGGTTGAAACTCTTGTTGCTACTCCAAAATCAAATTTCTCTCTCATATTTCTCAGACTCTGCTTCAAAGGACCGTGATCTATGAAACCATGTCTATGCCCATTCCTGTGACTCCTCATGGATGTTCTGTTGCGAAAATGGATCTCCAGGATATGTTGGATCATAAACTTCTTCATATCACTAGAGAAAGGATGAATGTCATAATTCCGCATTTTAATATGCCAGAGCCAGTGGTGATTACTTGCAACAGTAATTTCGAATTGTCAATCATAATTTCATTAGAGAACACATCAGAGTCGTGCTCAGAGGAAGATTGATCCAACCCCAACGACATACATTCAATTATGGTTTTGGTTTGCCCTAAATTTGGTAATCACACCCGTAAAAACTAGATCCATGAAATCTCGTCCTCTTTGGTTCAATCCAGATAACAATTGTGAATTTCATGATGGAACATAGGGGCATTCGATTGAAGAGTGCAAGGTTTTCCAAGGAAAAGTCCAAGAGATGATCGACGATGAGGTGCTAACCTTCAAAGGAGGAAGCCTACTTGTAAAGGGAACACCTTTATGGTGAAGGGTATGAAGACTCAGGAAAGTTCTTTTCAAGCTGGTGAAATCAAGAGAAGAGCTCATCAAGCTGTTTGTTTATTTACTTACATCTATTTGTTATTTCTTTTATTGTAAAAGCATGATTCGTATGTAAAAACTTGTTTGTTTTGAATGATTAATGCAATGAATATGTTTGTCTTGAAGAAATCCATTTGTATTCACTCATAAATTTTTTTTCATATTTTATAATGCCAACTTTATCCAATCTCTTGCTTTGGTAGAGAGTTGGGAGGAGGATGACGAAAGTGAAAACGCAAGATCTCTTGTTGTATGCTTTTGAACAAAACCCTGTTGATGATGTAAGGCATTGCTTCAAATCCCCAAACACTGGAGATATAAGGAAGATAATCCCTTGCTAGCCCATTTGAGCCTTGAAGTAGAAGTTTTTTTTTCAAATGAAAAAACCTCAATTTTAACCTAGGGCAGGGTAGTTTTCAGTTAGGCTGATCGAGCGTCCAAACTTTCGAAAATGGGAGGAATGAACACTCGAGAATCCATTTTACCTATTCAAGAGGTTGGAAGTCAAATTCACAATGATTATCCCTCGACTATCTAAAGAATGAGGTGGTCACAATCCTTTCAAAAAGTTCAAAATGACTTAAAGTCACACGACTTGTTCACAAATCACAAAAAAAAAGTGAAAAGTGAAAAAAAAAAACCCGCTAAGTCAAAACCTGTGAAGGAGACTTAGGAAAAATTGAGACATCTCGTCGGACTTAAAAGTCAAATCCAAAAGACTCAGTCCAGGCAAAAGTTAGAGAATAAAATGTGGAAAAAAAAACCAAAACAAAGGATTACACAAAAATCCTCAATAAATAACAAATTCGTGTGATCAAACACCAAAAGGAAATAGGTGAGTGTCTGCCATGTCCAAAGCCTCAGTGTTTTCTCAACCACATAAAAAAAAACTCTCCTTGAGAGATGGGTGCTTGTGTCAGATTAAATGAATGTAGGGCTGAAGAACATCACGAAGAAGGGGTGAGTACAAAAAAACTGTGAGCCTTATATCTTTTGTTTCTCAAACCGTGAACCAAGCCACGATACAACCCTTAAAAGACCTAATTGAAGCAAGGTTTATTTTAAAATAATACTCAATGAGATGACGTTTCCTGAATCCTATGAGCTGTGCTCAAAATTTGCGTTGGCTTTGTAAAATAAATCAATTTCATATCCTTACTAGTGATTCGGTCACAAGTTATTGTGATATCTTTTCAATAAAAAAATTTTTTTCAAGACTAACATGCGTGTTGCATTAATATTTTCAAAATCAACTTTTTTTCCTACTTGCTAATATTATAGAAGCTTGCATATAAACATAAGCGATAAGCTCAATCTTTCGAGGCTTGAAACTCTGATGAGTAAATGACGAATCAGTCCAAAAGGATAATTATATCCAGGGGCGTGTTGCCTGAAGATTCTATTGAACAGGGGGAAATTGTTTCTTAGTTGTTGCTTTCATAATATGACCATCCCTAAAGGGAAAGCTTAAAGACTCAGTGTGCAGAATACAGTCAATCTAGGGCAGTTACGTCAAGATTCGAAAAATCTCTCCAAGAGTCGGAAGATATTGGAACATCTTGGATTCCAAGTTTTCTGTAAAATCCTCTTGGAATGACTTTCTTCTCATAAACTATATGATCTTGGGGAATTTTAGAATTGAAGATTATTTTATCCATTCACAACAAATGTTGCTCGAAATGGCGACCACCACACAATATTTATGATAATAGTGTTAAAAGTAGTTGTAATTTAGAAGGTATTATGATCTGGTTTATTAAACTATTTTGAATTGTGGTTGTCCTGTTGGCAATAAAAAGTTATATAGAAATCTATTTCAAAAAGCTATTTCATACCATTAGTGTTAATGAAGTATTGTATGCTGATATAGTTTGATTTGTATATAGTTTGGTTTGTTTAAATACTGCTAGCTTTTTTTTAGATATACATATTTTGGTTAGTTTTTTTTTATATTTTTAGTGTGAATCTTAAAAGATATGCGTGAGTTTATATACATGTATACATGGATCCTAAGTTTGGTAAAAAGATATATCTATACTTTTTTTTTGGTTTCAAAGTTTACATATATATATTGTTAATATTATTTTTGACATTTATTTTATTTTTATCTTAATATCAATTTTGTAGCAATAAAAATTTATTATGAATAATATGGGTGTTTTAATATTGTTTTTTAAAATATACATATCTTCAATTTTGGCTTTTAAAAAAAATAAGTAAGTTTTTTTTTAAAAAAATATCTTTTAATTTTGTTTCAGATTTCTATAAAATTATTTACCATATAAAAAAATCAAAATTTTTTCTTTATAAATTATGTGAATTAATCCTTTTAATTTTAATTTGTGTATTTAAGTTTTAATCTTTGATCATTTTAATTTTCACTAATCTACTTGACTTTTAACTTTTATGACTTGCAACTTAGTTTCCTTTTGCTTACGATTTTGATTCTTGCATCGACTATCTTTTTCTCATTATCTTATGCTCCTCTCTATTCATCCAACTCATGCATTTGTTTTTTCATATCATTTCTCTTTTTGTTTGACTTCATCCTATGTTTTTTACTTCCATATTTTAGGCTTGATTATCTTGTTAATTCATAATGACTTTTGAACTATGTCTCGATTACTTATTGATTACCTGTTTAAATCCAAGGGAAGGGTTTGTGGTTGACTTCATTGTCATGTGCATTGCATTTCTCTTTTGCATTTTTAACCCTTTGTATGACCTTTGTTTCCCATTTAGGTTAACTACCTTAGGTTGTATATACTTCGATTATTGACTTTAGATTGATTACTCTAGGTTATGCCTCTTTCTTAAGATAAGATTCCATTAAGATTTCAACTTAGACAACTTACAATTAAAATATATTATCTCACAAGAGAATTAGACATGATTCATCTATGTAGTCGAGATATGATTCTCCTACCCCATAACATAGTCGAGAAAGATGTAGGATCTTTTCCGCTTGAGAGAGGTATGTGGCATACTTGTCGATCTAGTCCGAGTTGGAGCCCTTCTTTCAATACGACGCAAAGGCCGTCTTCCATATGTTTGTGGTGGTTTAAGTCGAGTATTCTCCCTAAGATGAAGACTCGTCTCTTCTCCTAGAATTAATCAACAAACTTCCCTCCTGGAACCTTGGCCATATTCAAGATTTCCTTAATCCCTTTAGGGGAACTACAAAAACTCTGATTCCATTCCGCCAGGATACGTAGGCACGAGATGCAATGTCTTGGCGATCATACTTAGGAATAACACCTTAGGTATCTTTTTACCCTTTCACCTTTAGTAGACAAATAAAAAATAACACAATAAAACAATAGGTTCCTGTAGAGTACTACAGATACTTAGGATGCTAGCACCTTCCCTAGGTATAACCAACCCCCGAACCTTAGATTCTCTTGTTTTGAATTGCATTGCATATTTATGGGTTATTTATTCTCTTTCCTTTCCTTTGGATAAATTAAAGATTGGTGGTGAATAATGAATTAAGATTCAAGTTAATCAATAATTTGATATCCAATTCTCATCGCGACACAATCAACGCGTCACATAGTTGGGCGTTTCCTCCTCTTGATCATCCTTAATGATGGCACTGACTTCATATTCAGGTTCCTTAAGTATTGGCCGAGGAGAGTAGAAAGGTACATATGCATCTTCTTTCACAGAACCGTATCCAGGATCTTTCAAATAAGGCTTCCAGTCTTGAGCAGGAATGGAATCATCTTCAAAACCATCTGAGATGTAATCTGCAGAGTCATCTTCAAGAATTGCAGCTACAGAATGATCTTTGGCATGGATGAACCAGGACTTTGGAAAATCTCATGAATAATCTTTAGCTCTTTGCGGGTTGAACTAGATATAAAACCCAAACTAGATTTATCTCTTTTCTTAGGAAATTCAATGACTCGGCCCCATCCATTAGCTTGGCCATTCTCTAACACATGTTGTGCATCTTTCAGAGAATACATGGACACCCCATTCTTCTTAACATCATTATCAACTACAGAAAGAGCCTGGAACGGAGTTCCAACATCCTCGTCAGCATCAATATAAGAAAAATATGAAAAACTGCTTACAAACATAGCTTCTTATCCTCCAACAGCAACAAGTTTGCCATTCTAGACAAATTCCAACTTTTGGCGGAGTGTCGATGTGACAGCTCCGACTTCATGAATCCAAAGGCGTCCAAGAAGACAATTGTAAGCAGGACTAATATCCATTACCTGAAAAGTAATATGGAATAAGCATGAACTTATCTTGATAGGAGTACCTTGATAAGACAAGCTGGATAAAGTGGATTTTGGCATCACATTCAATGATGACCCGGTATCAACCAGCACATTGGATAGAGCTCCTCTTGGAAATTCATGGAAATATGGAGAGCCAAATTATGATTTCTTCCATGCTCGGTCAACTCTTCATCACAAAAGCTCAGATTATTACACACAGTGATATTGGCAACAATGCTATCAAACTGATTAACAGTCACATCATGATCTACATAAGCTGGCTCCAATATTTTCTGCAGAGATTCTCGATGAGCCTCAGAGCTCATTAGCAGGGATATAACAAATATTTTTGACCGCGTATGCAAATGTTGACCCACCACATTATATTCACTCTTTTTGATCGATTTCAACACTTCATCATTATCTGATTTCTGGTTTGCACCACTTGATTGACCGGATTCAACAGAAGTCTTCAACTGAGTTTGCTTAGCCATAACATCTTTACTTGTCTTCAAGGGTACATCAGCAAATACTCGACCACTTATGGTCACACGACCTACATCTGCAATAGTCACAACTGAAAGAAGAGAAGGAATGGGAACCCTCTTTTCCATCCTTTAACATATTAGCATTGTATTTTTAGGGAACAACTTTATTTGACTCATATGGTTTCGGACCAGGAAAATGAATGACCAGAGGTGTACCAGCAGATTTCTGGCTATTGTAAGAAATTATAACTCGCTCCGGGATGTTGGAACGTGGAACTATGACATTCACCTCATTCTCAACTTCATTTCTATTTGCAGTAACCTGAATCAAATTTTGATCAATCATCTTTTGTAAATCCATCTTTATAATCACACACCCACGGGGGTTTATGGAACAAATACAACAAGCAGTGTAATCATGCTTAATATCATGGTATTCGCTCAAAGTACCGTGCATCTCAACAAGTGACCTCTGAATCCAACAAATATCAAAAATATGGTATGTACCAGGACACTCATATACCATATTGACAGTTGCGTTACCATGCTTAGGCAACAAGTTTGATTGCACATTGGGATTGGTATCTTCAAAAGACAGAATACCACTTTTTACAAGCTTTGCCACTTCGTATTTCAGAGGATAACAATTTTCAATATCATGCCCAGGGGTGCCCTGATGAAATGCACAATGGGCCTCTGGCTTATACTATCATGGAATATCTATAGGAACATCTGACGGATCACGAGTTTGAACCAAATTCTTCTTTATCAAAGCTAGAAATAATTCAGTATACGACATTGGAATGGGATCAATTTGCACTTTCTTCTGCACACGACCTTGCTGATTATTTTTTTGAGTTTTCAGTTGGAATCATGGTTGGTAATTTGGAGTAGCTTAAGTGGCAGGAGCGGCATTGATAACGAGCGTAATAGAAGCTACTTTTATTGACGATGACTGCGTCTTCTAAACCTCTCTTGAGAGATGGAATTGGTTTCTCCATCCTTTTTCTTAGAAAAACCAGCACCAAACTTCTTCGCACTTTCAGAACTACCTTCTTTTGTCATAAGTTCCTCTTGGACAACTTCCTCTAATCTCATTCCCATATTAACCATCTCCATAAAATCACTAGGATCACTCGTAACCATATTTTCATAGTAAAACAGACCCAAAGTCTTTAGGAAGATTTTGGTCATCTCTTTCTCTTCAAGCTCTCACATCTTTAGGGTGAAGACATGGATTTTTGGCTATCACCACAAGACCTCTAACCACAGGAAGAGATTTTGTTTCTGAAAATCTTAAGTCGTGCTTTGCGAAACAATTTTCAAGAGAAGGAGTAGAAATCTTGAGTCGTCGCCTTACTCTTTCAATCGCTTTCTTCGACAATGCAATTCGATCCTTTAAAATCACAAGTTCAGTTGAAAGTTCTTCAGAACCCAAAAGTTTAAGATACTCCATTATTGTGATCACCAACCCTACGGAGCATGCAATTTATTACTTGAGTAAAAAGTTCACAGATTGTGAGTCCAGATACTCAATGTTGGAGAAAACTTGTTGTGCACTGGCTTGGGCCGCCAAACGCCTAAGGCAGTATATGCTAAACCATACAACCATGTTAATTTCAAAGATGGATCCGATTAAGTACGTATTTGAAAAGCAAGCACTGTCAGGAAGGATTGCTAGATGGCAGATGGTTCTAACGGAATACGACATTCAGTACGTAACTCAGAAAGCTATTAAAGGGAGTGTTCTGTCAGAGTATCTCGTGGAGCAACCAATTGACGACTATGAGCCAATGAAGTTAAGTTGAAATGTGTCAAGATAAACCATAAGTTGGGAAGGCTCTAAACATCTCACCTAAAACAGAACCTAAAACTATTAAAAAAAATCTAATAAAAATCCTTAGGGAGCATACATATCTCACCTAACAGCCATCAAAATCTCAAGACAAAATTCAATACCAAATGGGAGGAAAAAAAAATCAACAAACAGAGGTATCAATTATGCACAACAATGGATGTTAGCAGAAAAGAAAAAATGCAATTAATTTGAATTAAATCCTAAAAATGTAAAACCAGTTCCTAAAACTTCCTAAGACGTTCAGGAATCATGAGGAAAAATTTTGTAATTTTTTGATCAATTTTACTATTTTTAAAGCAATTAATCCAAACAGCCATGAAAACAGAAAAACAAAGAAAAGAAAATAAGGAAAGAACAGGAGAGGGTGTAATCAGCAGGAATTTCATGTTGTAATTCTGCTTGGGCATGAAGGGAGGGAGTGCGCGTAGCAGTGAAACCAAGGCCCAAAGAAATAATATTCCAATCAGTTCTCCACAAATAATCTTCAAAATTAATCAAAAACGTCCCCAAGGGGGACTCGAACTCGCGCCTCCCAGGCCAAAGCAGCGCACAGCAAAAACAACCGCGTTTTATGGGGGGCGACTTGGCGCTCTCGTGGCGCTTGGATTGGAAGACCAGTCTTCTTCTTCAACACGAACGGACAGTCGTGATTTCATCATCTTGAACATGAATCTCTTCTAACATGAATCCCTTCTGACATGAATCCCTTCTAGAACCATAATCCCTTCTAACATGAATCCCGTCTAGAACCAGAATCCCTTCTAACATGAATCCCTTCTAACATGAATCCCTTCTTGAAAGAATCCATTCTTCTAACATGAATCCCTTCTAGAACATGAATCCCTTCTAGAATGAAATCCCTTCTAACATGAATCCCTTCTAGAACCAGAATCTCTTCTAGAACATGAATCCCTTCTAAGGAGAATCCCTTCTAACATGAATCCCTTCTAAAGAGAATCCCTTCTAACATGAATCCCTTCTAGAACATGAATCCCTTCTAAAGTGAATCCCTTCTAGAACCAGAATCCCTTCTAGAACCAGAATCTCTTCTAACACTTGACTTTTAAAGATGTGGCTACGTAGTTCCAGCATGTCGACATGTTGCATAGAAAGCCAAGAAATTTTTTACCAGGTTTTGTAGACAATGGAATTCGGTCCTTTAAAATCACAAGTTCAGTTGAAAGATTGATGTGGGTGTAAGGACTAAGATCCTTGTTGCTAAGTTACTCCACTGTTGCATATCATTAATTGAGCAGGTGTTGTATGTGTTCAATTTCAAGCATAATGTGACATACCTCTTTTGTACCATGTTGTTTTAATTATACTCTGATGAAATTTTTATTACGTGCCTAAATGATTTATTTGATTATTTTGGGGTATAGAAAGGGGGTGTTACATTAAGTGGTATCAGAGCCGATGTTGAGTCAGTCGTGTTTGTCTCATTGTTGTGTTGTTTAAACTGTTGTTTATTCCTTAGTACGTGATAGGTGTGTGGAACACTATCAGTGCTTTCTGGTTTTTCTAATCCGTTGTCTTCAGGATTGAGAATGAGATAAGTGGGGGAGAAGCTGGTACTTCTCCAAGTGACTTCAGGTGTGGAGCTTATCAGAATTTGAAGTGTAGTACCAAAATCACCATTGTCTAACGCTTGATAAAGCTGAAGGAGCTTATCAGAAGCATTTTTAGAGATGTCCCCACTATTCAACTTAGCAAACAACCCAGCAAGTCTCTTTGAGTTGTCTTCTATTTCCCGCCTCTTTAATGGGTTTGCACGTGAACCTCCGAGTGCTTTCGATGTCTCATTAAAAAGTCTTGTCAATGTTGTAACAATAGGCATTTGGTGTACTGACATAGTAAAAGCAAAAGTTAAAGCCAAAATAGAATAAGACAAGGAACACGTGATAAGTGAAATACAAATCATTATTCAAGACAAATGAGTAGGGGTTCATGTTCTAGAAGGGATTCATGTTAGAAGGGATTCTCCTTAGAAGGGATTCATGTTCTAGAAGGGATTCTCCTTAGAAGGGATTCATGTTCTAGAAGGAATTCATGTTAGAAGGGATTCTAGTTCTAACCAAGAAATTTTTTACCAGGTTTTGTAGACAATGCAATTCGGTCCTTTAAAATCACAAGTTCAGTTGAAAGGTTGATGTGGGTGTAAGGACTAAGATCCTTGTTGCTAAGTTACTCCACTGTTGCATATCATTAATTGAGCAGGTGTTGTATGTGTTTAATTTCAAGCATAATGTGACATACCTCTTTTATACCATGTTGTTTTAATTATACTCTGATGAAATTTTTATTATGTGCCTAAATGATTTATTTGATTATTTGGGGGTATAGAAAGGGGGTGTTACATTAAGTGGTATCAGAGCCGGTGTTGAGTAAGTCGTGTTTGTCTCATTGTTGTGTTGTTTAAACTGTTATTATTCCTTAGTACGTGATAGGTGTGTGGAACACTATCAGTGCTTTCTGGTTTTTCTAATTCGTTGCCTTCAGGATTGAGAATAAGATAAGTGGGGGAGAAGCTGGTACTTCTCCAAGTGACTTCAGGTGTGGAGCTTATCAGAATTTGAAGTGCAGTACCAAAATCACCATTGTCTAACGCTTGATAAAGCTGAAGGAGCTTATCAGAAGCATTTTTAGAGATGTCCCCACTATTCAACTTAGCAAACAACCCAGTAAGTCTCTTTGAGTTGTCTTTTATTTCCCGCCTCTTTACTGGGTTTGCACGTGAACCTCCGAGTGCTTTCAATGTCTCATTAAAAAGTCTTGTCAATGTTGTAACAATAGGCATTTGGTGTACTGACATAGTAAAAGCAAAAGTTAAAGCCAAAATAGAATAAGACAAGGAACACGTGATAAGTGAAATACAAATCATTGTTCAAGACAAATGAGTAGGGGTTCATGTTCTAGAAGGGATTCATGTTAGAAGGGATTCTCCTTAGAAGGGATTCTCCTTAGAAGGGATTCATGTTCTAGAAGGGATTCATGTTCTAGAAGGGATTCTCCTTAGAAGGGATTCATGTTCTAGAAGGGATTCATGTTAGAAGGGATTCTAGTTCTAACCAAGAAAATTTTTACCAGGTTTTGTAGACAATGCAATTCGGTCCTTTAAAATCACAAGTTCAGTTGAAAGATTGATGTGGGTGTAAGGACTAAGATCCTTGTTGCTAAGTTACTCCACTGTTGCATATCATTAATTGAGCAAGTGTTGTATGTGTTTAATTTCAAGCATAATGTGACATACGTCTTTTATACCATGTTGTTTTAATTATACTCTGATGAAATTTTTATTACGTGCCTAAATGATTTATTTGATTATTTAGGGGTATAGAAAGGGGGTGTTACATTAAGTGGTATCAGAGCCAGTGTTGAGTCAGTCGTGTTTGTCTCATTGTTGTGTTGTTTAAACTGTTGTTTATTGCTTAGTATGCGATAGGTGTGTGGAACACTATTAGTGCTTTCTGGTTTTTCTAATCCGTTGTCTTCAGGATTGAGAATAAGATAAGTGGGGGAGAAGCTGGTACTTCTCCAAGTGGCTTCAGGTGTGAAGCTTATCAGAATTTGAAGTGCAGTACCAAAATCACCATTGTCTAACGCTTGATAAAGCTGAAAGAGCTTATCAGAAGCATTTTTGGAGATGTCCCCACTATTCAACTTAGCAAACAACCCAGCAAGTCTCTTTGAGTTGTCTTCTATTTCCCGCCTCTTTACTGGGTTTGCACGTGAACCTCCGAGTGCTTTCGATGTCTCATTTGGTGAAATACATATCAGTACACCAAATGCCTATTGTTACAACATTGACAAGACTTTTTAATGAGACATCGAAAGCACTCGGAGGTTCACGTGCAAACCCAGTAAAGAGGCGGGAAATAGAAGACAACTCAAAGAGACTTGTTGGGTTGTTTGCTAAGTTGAATAGTAGGGACATCTCCAAAACATCTTCTGATAAGCTCCTTCAGCTTTATCAAGCGTTAGACAATGGTGATTTTGGTACTGCACTTCAAATTCTGATAAGCTCCACACCTGAAGCCACTTGGAGAAGTACCAGCTTCTCCCCCACTTATCTCATTCTCAATCCTGAAGACAACGAATTAGAAAAACCAGAAAGCACTGATAGTGTTCCATACACCTATCACGTATTAAGCAATAAACAACAGTTTAAACAACACAACAATGAGACAAACACGACTGACTCAACACCGGCTCTGATACCACTTAATGTAACACCCCCTTTCTATACCCCCAAATAATCAAATAAATCATTTAGGCACGTAATAAAAATTTCATCAGAGTATAATTAAAACAACATGGTATAAAAGAGGTATGTCACATTATGCTTGAAATTAAACACATACAACACCTGCTCAATTAATGATATGCAACAGTGGAGTAACTTAGCAACAAGGATCTTAGTCCTTACACCCACATCAATCTTTCAACTGAACTTGTGAATTTAAAGGACCGAATTGCATTGTCTACAAAACCTGGTAAAAATTTTCTTGGCTTTCTATGCAACATGTCGACATGCTGTAACTACGTAGCCACATCTTTAAAAGTCAGGTGTTAGAAGAGATTCTGGTTCTAGAGGGGATTCTGGTTCTAGAAGGGATTCACTTGAGAAGGGATTCATGTTCTAGAAGGGATTCATGTTAGAAGGGATTCTGGTTCTACAAGGGATTCTCTTTAGAAGGGATTTATGTTAGAAGAGATTCTTCTTAGATGGGATTCATGTTCTAGAAGGGATTCTCCTTAGAAGGGATTCATGTTCTAGAAGGGATTCATGTTAGAAGGGATTCTGATTCTAGAAGGGATTCATGTTAGAAGGGATTCTGGTTCTAGAAGAGATTCATGTTAGAAGGGATTCTGGTTCTAGAAGGGATTCATGTTAGAAGAGATTCTACTTCTAGAAGGGATTCATGTTTTAGAAGGGATTCTCCTTAGAAGGGATTCATGTTCTAGAAGGGATTCATGTTAGAAGGCATTCATATTAGAAATTCTAGAAGGGATTCATCTTACAAGGGATTCAGATTCTAGAAGGGATTCTGGTTCTAGAAGGGATTCTCCTTAGAAGGGATTTATGTTAGAAGGGATTCTGGTTCTAGAAGGGATTCATGTTAGAAGGGATTCTCCTTCGAAGGGATTCTGGTTGTAGAAGGGATTCATCTTCTAGAAGGGATTCATGTTCTAGAAGGGATTCATGTTCTAGAAGGGATTCTGGTTCTAGAAGGGATTCAAGGGATTCATGTTAGAAGGGATTCTCCTTAGAAGGGATTCATGTTCTAGAAGGGATTCTCCTTAGAATGGATTCATGTTCTAGAAGGGATTCATATTAGAAGAGATTCTTGGTTCTAGAAGGGATTCATGTTAGAAGGGATTCTGGTTCTAGAAGGGATTCTCCTTAGGATAGATTCATGTTCTAGAAGGGATTCATATTAGAAGAGATTCTTGGTTCTAGAAGGGATTCATGTTAGAAGGGATTCTGGTTCTAGAAGGGATTCTCCTTAGAAGGGATTCATGTTAGAAGGGATTAAAGTTAGAAGGGATTCATATTCTAGAAGGTATTCTCCTTAGAAGGGATTCATGTTCTAGAAGGGATTCATATTAGAAGCGATTCTGGTTCTGGAACGGATTCACGTTAGAAGAGATTCTGGTTCTAGAAGGGATTCTGGTTCAGTAGGGATTCTCCTTAGAAGGGATTCATGTTCTAGAAGGGATTCATGTTAGAAGGGATTAATATTAGAAGGGATTCATGTTCTAAAAGGGATTCATGTTAGAAGGGATTCATATTAGAAGGGATTCATATTAGAAGGGATTCTGGTTCTAGAAGGGATTCATGTTAGAAGGGATTCTGTTTTCTAGAAGGGATTCATTATTGAAGGGATTCTGCTTCTAGAAGGGATTCATTATAGAAGGGATTCATATTATAAGGGATTCATGTTAGAAGGGATTCTCCTTAGAAGGGATTCATGTTCTAGAAGGGATTCATGTTAGAAGGGATTCTCCTTATAAGGGATTCATGTTCTAGAAGGGATTCATGTTAGAAGGGAATCTCCTTAGAAGAGATTCATGTTCTAGAAGGGATTCCTGTTAGAAGGGATTCATTAGAAGGGATTCATTAGAAGTGATTCTGGTTCTAGAATGGATTCATGTTAGAAGGGGTTCTCCTTAGAAGGGATTCTGATTCTATAAGGGATTCATTATAGAAGTTATTCTGATTCTAGTAGGGATTCATTATAGAAGGGATTCATGTTAGAAGGGATTCTGATTTTAGAAGGGATTCATGTTAGAAGGGATTCTCTTTAGATGGGATTCATATTCTAGAAGGGATTCATGTTAGAAGGGATTCATGCTAGAAGGGATTCTGGTTCTAGAAGGGATTCATTCTAGAAAGGATTCATGTTAGAAGGGATTCTCTTTAGAAGGGATTCATGTTAGAAGGGATTCTTCTTAGAAGGGATTCATGGTCTAGAAGGGATTCATGTTCTAGAAGGGATTCTCCTTAGAAGGAAATCATGTTCTAGAAGGGATTCACGTTAGAAGGGATTCTGGTTCTAGAAGGGATTCATGTTCTATAATGGATTCTCCTTAGAAGGGATTCATGTTATAGAAGGGATTCTCCTTAGAAGGGATTCTCCTTAGAAGGGATTCATTTTCTAGAAGGGATTCATGTTAGAAGGGATTCATATTAGAAGGGATTATGGTTCTAGAAGGGATTCATGTTCTAGATGGGATTCATATTAGAAGGGATTCTGGTTCTAGAAAGGATTCATGTTATAAGGGATTATGGATGTTCTAGAAGGGATTCATGTTAGAAGGGATTCATATAAGAAGGGATTCATGTTATAAGGGATTCATGTTTGAAGAGATTCATGTTAGAAGGGAGCTAGAAGGGATTCATGCTAGAAGGGATTCTGGTTCTAGAAGGGATTCACGTTTGAAGAGATTCATGTTCTAGAAGGGATTCTCCTTAGAAGGGATTCATGTTCTAGAAGGGATTCATGTTAGAAGGGATTCTACTTCTAGAAGGGATTCATGTTCAAGAAGGGATTCACCTTAGAAGGGATTCATGTTCTAGAAGGGATTCATATTAGAAGGGATTCTGGTTATAGAAGGGATTCATATTCTAGAAGGGATTCATGTTAGAAGAGATTCATATTAGAAGCAATTCATGTTAGAAGGGATTCATATTAGAAGGGATTCTGGTTCTAGAAGGGATTCATGTTAGAAGGGATTCTGGATGTTCTAGAAGGGATTCATGTTAGAAGGGATTCTGCTTCTAGAAGGGATTCATTATAGAAGGGATTCTGCTTCTAGAAGGGATTCATGTTAGAAGGGATTCATGTTAGAAGGGATTCTCCTTAGAAGGGATTCATGTTCTAGAAGGGATTCTCCTTAGAAGGGATTCATGTTCTAGAAGGGATTCATGTTAGAAGGGATTCATTAGAAGTGATTCTGGTTCTAGAAGGGATTCATGTTAGAAGGGGTTCTCCTTAGAAGGGATTCTGATTCTAGAAGGGATTCATTATAGATGTGATTCTGATTCTAGTAGGGATTCATTATATAAGGGATTCATGTTCTAGAAGGGATTCATGTTAGAAGGGATTCAAGTTAGAAGGGATTCTGATTTTAGAAGGGATTCATGTTAGAAGGGATTCTAGAAAGGATTCATGTTAGAAGGGAGCTAGAAGGGATTCATGCTAGAAGGGATTCTGGTTCTAGAAGGGATTCATTCTTGAAGGGATTTATGTTAGAAGGGATTCTCTTTAGATGTGATTCATGTTAGAAGGGATTCTCCTTAGAAGGGATTCATTTTCTAGAAGGGATTCTCCTTAGAAGGATTCATGTTCTAGAAGGGATTCTGGTTCTAGAAGGGATTCATGTTAGAAAGGATTCTCCTTAAAAGGGATTCATGTTCTAGAAGGGGTTCATATTAGAAGGGATTCATATTAGAAGTGATTCTGGTTCTAGAAGGGATTCACGTTAGAAGGGATTCTGATTCTAGAAGGGATTCATGTTAGAAGGGATTCTCCTTAGATGGGATTCATTGTCTAGAAGGGATTCATGTTAGAGGGGAGCTAGAAAGGATTCATGCTAGAAGGGATTCTGGTTCTAGAAGGGATTCATTCTAGAAAGGATTCATGTTAGAAGGGATTCTCTTTAGAAGGGATTCATGTTAGAAGGGATTCTCCTTAGAAGAGATTCATGGTCTAGAAGGGATTCATGTCCTAGAAGGGATTCTCCTTAGAAGGGATTCTGGTTCTAGAAGGGATTCACGTTAGAAGGGATTCTAGTTCTAGAAGGGATTCTCCTTAGAAGGGATTCATGTTCTAGAAGGGATTCTCCTTAGAAGGGATTCATATTAGAAGGGACTCTGGTTCTAGAAGGGATTTTGGTTCTAGAAGGGATTCATGTTCTAGAAGGGATTCATGTTAGAAGGGATTCATATTAGAAGGGATTCTGGTTCTAGAAGGGATTCATGTTATAAGGGATTCTGGATGTTCTAGAAGGAATTCATGTTAGAAGCGATTCTGCTTCTAGAAGGGATTCATATTAGAAGGGATTCATATTATAAGGGATTCATGTTTGAAGGGGGATGCATGTTCTAGAAGGGATTCATGTTAGACGGGATTCTGGTTCTAGAAGGGATTCTCTTTAGAAGGGATTTATCTTAGAAGAGATTCTTCTTAGATGGGATTCATGTTCTAGAAGGGATTCTCCTTAGAAGGGATTCATGTTCTAGACGGGATTCATGTTAGAAGGGATTCTGATTCTAGAAGGGATTCATGTTAGAAAGGATTCTGGTTCTAGAAGGGATTCATGTTAGAAGGGATTCTGGTTTAGAAGGGATTCACGTTTGAAGAGATTCTGGTTCTAGAAGGGATTCTCCTTAGAAGGGATTCATGTTCTAGAAGGGATTCATGTTATAAGGGATTCATGTTAGAAGGAATTCTACTTCTAGAAGGGATTCATGTTCTAGAAGGGATTCTCCTTAGAAGGGATTCATGTTCTAGAAGGGATTCATATTAGAAGGGATTCTGGTTCTAGAAGGGATTCATGTTCTAGAAGGGATTCATGTTAGAAGGGATTCATATTAGAAGGAATTCATGTTAAAAGGGATTCATATTAGAAGGGATTCTGGTTCTAGAAGGGATTCATGTTAGAAGGGATTCTGGATGTTCTAGAAGGGATTCATGTTAGAAGGGATTCTGCTTCTAGAAGGGATTCATTATAGAAGGGATTCTGCTTCTAGAAGGGATTCATGTTAGAAGGGATTCTCCTTAGAAGGGATTCATGTTCTAGAAGGGATTCTCCTTAGAAGGGATTCATGTTCTAGAAGGGATTCATTAGAAGTGATTCTAGTTCTAGAAGGGATTCATGTTAGAAGGGGTTCTCCTTAGAAGGGATTCTGATTCTAGAAGGGATTCATTATAGATGTGATTCTGATTCTAGTAGGGATTCATTATAGAAGGGATTCATGTTCTAGAAGGGATTCATGTTAGAAGGGATTCAAGTTAGAAGGGATTCTGATTTTAGAAGGGATTCTAGATGGGATTCATGTTAGAAGGGAGCTAGAAAGGATTCATTCTAGAAGGTATTCTGGTTCTAGAAGGGATTCATTCTTGAAGGGATTCATGTTAGAAGGGATTCTCTTTAGATGTGATTCATGTTAGAAGGGATTCTCCTTAGAAGGGATTCATTTTCTTGAAGGGATTCTCCTTAGAAGGATTCATGTTCTAGAAGGGATTCTGGTTCTAGAAGATATTCATGTTAGAAAGGATTCTCCTTAAAAGGGATTCATGTTCTACAAGGGATTCATGTTCTAGAAGGGATTCTCCTTAGAAGGGATTCATGTTCTAGAAGGGATTCATATTAGAAGGGATTCTGGTTCTAGAAGGGATTCACGTTAGAAGGGATTCTGATTCTAGAAGGGATTCATGTTAGAAGGTATTCTCCTTAGATGGGATTCATGTTCTAGAAGGGATTCATGTTAGAGGGGAGCTAGAAGGGATTCATGCTAGAAGGGATTCTGGTTCTAGAAGGGATTCATTCTAGAAAGGATTCATGTTAGAAGGGATTCTCTTTAGAAGGGATTCATGTTAGAAGGGATTCTCCTTAGAAGAGATTCATAGTCAAGAAGGGATTCATGTTCTAGAAGGGATTCTCCTTAGAAGGGATTCTGTTTCTAGAAGGGATTCACGTTAGAAGGGATTCTAGTTCAAGAAGGGATTCTCCTTAGAAGGAATTCATGTTCTAGAAGGGATTCTCCTTAGAAGGGATTCATGTTTTAGAAGGGATTCTCCTTAGAATGGATTCATATTAGAAGGGATTCTGGTTCTAGAAGGGATTCTGGTTCTAGAAGGGATTCATGTTCTAGAAGGGATTCATGTTAGAAGGGATTCATATTAGAAGGGATTCTGGTTCTAGAAGGGATTCATGTTATAAGGGATTCTGGATGTTCTAGAAGGGATTCATGTTAGAAGGGATTCATGCTAGAAGGGATTCTGGTTCTAGAAGGGATTCATTCTAGAAAGGATTCATGTTAGAAGAGATTCTCTTTAGAAGGGATTCATGTTAGAAGGGATTCTCCTTAGAAGAGATACATGGTCTAGAAGGGATTAATGTTCTAGAAGGGATTCTCCTTAGAAGGAAATCTGGTTCTAGAAGGGATTCACGTTAGAAGGGATTCTGGTTCTAGAAGGGATTCTCCTTAGAAGGGATTCATGTTCTAGAAGGGATTCTCCTTAGAAGGGATTCATGTTCTAGAAGGGATTCATGTTAGAAGGGATTCATATTAGAAGGGATTATGGTACTAGAAGGGATTCATGTTCTAGAAGGGATTCATATTAGAAGGGATTCTGGTACTAGAAGGGATTCATGTTATAAGGGATTCTGGATGTTCTAGAAGGGATTTATGTTAGAAGGGATTCATATTAGAAGGGATTCATGTTATAAGGGATTCATGTTTGAAGGGATTCATGTTAGAAGGGAGCTATAAGGGATTCATGCTAGAAGGGATTCTGGTTCTAGTAGGGATTCACGTTTGAAGAGATTCTGGTTCTAGAAGGGATTCTATTTTAGAAGGGATTCATGTTCTAGAAGGGATTCATGTTATAAGGGATTCATGTTAGAAGGGATTCTACTTCTAGAAGGGATTCATGTTCTAGAAGGGATTCTCCTTAGAAGGGATTCATGTTCTAGAAGGGATTCATATTAGAAGGGATTCTGGTTTTAGAAGGGATTCATGTTCTAGAAGGGATTCATGTTAGAAGGGTTTCATATTAGAAGGAATTCATGTTAGAAGGGATTCATATTAGAAGGGATTCTGGTTCTAGAAGGGATTCATGTTAGAAGGGATTCTGGATGTTGTAGAAGGGATTCATGTTAGAAGGGATTCTGCTTCTAGAAGGGATTCATTATAGAAGGGATTCTGCTTCTAGAAGGGATTCATGTTAGAAGGGATTCATGTTAGAAGGGATTCTCCTTAGAAGGGATTCATGTTCTAGAAGGGATTCTCCTTAGAAGGGATTCATGTTCTAGAAGGGATTCATGTTAGAAGGGATTCATTAGAAGTGATTCTGGTTCTAGAAGGGATTCATGTTAGAAGGGGTTTTCCTTAGAAAGGATTCTGATTCTAGAAGGGATTCATTATAAATGTGATTCTGATTCTAGTAGGGATTCATTATAGAAGGGATTCATGTTCTAGAAGGGATTCATGTTAGAAGGGATTCAAGTTAGAAGGGATTCTGATTTTAGAAGGGATTTTAGAAGGGATTCATGTTAGAAGGGAGCTAGAAGGGATTCATGCTAGAAGGGATTCTAGTTCTAGAAGGGATTCATTCTTGAAGGGATTCATGTTAGAAGGGATTCTCTTTAGATGTGATTCATGTTAGAAGGGATTCTCCTTAGAAGGGATTCATTTTCTAGAAGGGATTCTCCTTAGAAGGATTCATGTTCTAGAAGGGATTCTGGTTCTAGAAGGTATTCATGTTAGAAAGGATTCTCCTTAAAAGGGATTCATGTTCTAGAAGGGATTCATATTCTAGAAGGGATTCTCTTTAGAAGGGATTCATGTTCTAGAAGGGATTCATATTAGAAGGGATTCTGGTTCTAGAAGGGATTCACGTTAGAAGGGATTCTGATTCTAGAAAGGATTCATGTTAGAAGGGATTCTCCTTAGATGGGATTCATGTTCTAGAAGGGATTCATGTTAGAGGGGAGCTAGAAGGGATTCTGGTTCTAGAAGGGATTTATTCTAGAAAGGATTCATGTTAGAAGGGATTCTCTTTAGAAGGGATTCATGTTAGAAGGGATTCTCCTTAGAAGAGATTCATGGTCTAGAAGGGATTCATGTTCTAGAAGGGATTCTCCTTAGAAGGGATTCTGGTTCTAGAAGGGATTCACGTTAGAAGGGATTCTAGTTCTAGAAGGGATTCTCCTTAGAAGGGATTCATGTTCTAGAAGGGATTCTCCTTAGAAGGGATTCATGTTCTAGAAGGGATTCTCCTTAGAAGGGATTCATATTAGAAGGGATTCTGGTTCTAGAAAGGATTCTGGTTCTAGAAGGGATTCATGTTCTAGAAGGGATTCATGTTAGAAGGGATTCATATTAGAAGGGATTCTGGTTCTAGAAGGGATTCATGTTATAAGGGATTCTGGATGTTCTAGAAGGGATTCATGTTAGAAGGGATTCTGCTTCTAAAAGGGATTCATATTAGAAGGGATTCATGTTATAAGGGATTCATGTTTGAAGGGGGTTGCATGTTCTAGAAGGGATTCATGTTAGAAGGGATTCTCCTTAGAGGGGATTCATGTTCTAGAAGGGATTCATCTTAGAAGGGATTCATTAGAAGTGATTTTGGTTCTAGAAGGGATTCATGTTAGAAAGGGTTCTCCTTAGAAGGGATTCTGATTCTAGAAGGGATTCATTATAGAAGTGATTCTGATTCTAATAGGGATTCATTATAGAAGGGATTCATGTTCTAGAAGGGATTCATGTTAGAAGGGATTCATGTTCTAGAAGGGATTCTGGTTCTAGAAGGGATTCATTCTAGAAAGGATTCATGTTAGAAGGGATTCTCTTTAGAAGGGATTCATGTTAGAAGGGATTCTCCTTAGAAGAGATTCATGGTCTAGAAGGGATTCATGTTCTAGAAGGGATTCTCCTTAGAAGGGATTCTGGTTCTAGAAGGGATTCATGTTAGAAGGGATTCTAGTTCTAGAAGGGATTCTCCTTAGAAGGGATTCATGTTCTAGAAGGGATTCTCCTTAGAAGGGATTCATGTTCTAGAAGGGATTCTCCTTAGAAGGGATTCATATTAGAAGGGATTCTGGTTCTAGAAGGGATTCTAGTTCTAGAAGGGATTCATGTTCTAGAAGGGATTCATGTTAGAAAGGATTCATATTAGAAGGGATTCTGGTTCTAGAAGGGATTCATGTTATAAGGGATTCTGGATGTTCTAGAAGGGATTCATGTTAGAAGGGATTCTGCTTCTAGAAGGGATTCATATTAGAAGGGATTCATGTTATAAGGGATTCATGTTTGAAGGGGGATGCATGTTCTAGAAGGGATTCATGTTAGAAGGGATTCTCCTTAGAAGGGATTCATGTTCTAGAAGGGATTCATCTTAGAAGGGATTCATTAGAAGTGATTCTGGTTCTAGAAGGGATTCATGTTAGAAAGGGTTCTCCTTAGAAGGGATTCTGATTCTAGAAGGGATTCATTATAGAAGTGATTCTGATTCTAGTAGGGATTCATTATAGAAGGGATTCATGTTCTAGAAGGGATTCATGTTAGAAGGGATTCAAGTTAGAATGGATTCTGATTCTAGAAGGGATTCTCCTTAGATGAGATTCAAAAACAACAAACAAAACCATCATTGATCCATTCTATTTTCTTTGAAAACAAACCCGAAACCAATATATGATAAAATCACCATGAAAATTAATTTGTGAAAAAGTGAGAGTCAATCAAGTTAGGGAGAGGGTGTCAATTGGAATAAAGGAATGAAAAGATGAAATAAAAAAAGAAGAAAAGAAAAGATGTAAGCAAGAAAAGAAAATAAAAATGAAAGCAAGGAAAAGAATAAACATCAAATAAAGAATGGTTTCATAAAAAATAATTGAGGGATGAAAAAGAAACTGAACACAAGAAAGGAAGGAGCAAATAGTTTTATTTGAAATGCTCTTCATTAACTTGGACCAAACTGATAAACTAATAGCCTTAGGAAATATCATCTCCTTGCAAAACCAGCCAAGTTACAACCAGGAACAAAGTCCTTAGTGATTTATGCTCCCAAATTTTTCAAGATTGAGTTATGAAAGATGAAAACATGAGTTGATAAGGATGTTAGCAAGGGTATTAGATGAGAGTCCACTTCCCACATGATTGCACAAGATTCTTTATCTATTTTGTGAAGAATAGTGTTAGGGTGATTCAAGTTGAAGTATGTCATTGCTTTAAAATGTATGAAATGATACTTGTATGCATAAACTCATTTCATAATCAATCTTTTGTTCTAGAAGAGTAATAAACATAACAGTTACATGTGCATTTGTCAGTTTGAACCATGCATTTTCATCACTTGTTTTAAAGCTTTGTTGGGTTGTGAGCCTTGATAGAATGTAATGTCTTTAAGGATGTTTTAACTTTGATTGAGGACAAACAAATATTCAAGTTGAGGAAAGTTTGATAAGTGCCCAAGGAAAGGTATTAGAGCATAAGATTTTGGCACTTATACTAGCTACGAATTCGTTGGAATTTTCTAAAGTTTTAATTAGAATAAGGATTTAGGTATGAGAATGGTTGTTTTTTAATTGTCCTTGTGTATTAATGCAAGAAGAATCACTTCAATCAAGCCTAAGCATCAAAACAACAAAACTGGTATGCAATGTTACGTAAAGCGCCGTTGCAGCACATGTGCACTACATGTGTGCTACAACGCACTACAGCGAGCCTGAACCATCAATTTACTATGGGGTTGTGCTTCCAGCATGCATGCAACACGAAAATGAGATTGGTTGTGCTATGTTGCGTAGAGTGCACTATGGCGGCTTAAACCCAATGGTAGTTTGCAAAAATCTTCAAGGCTGAGCAACATGGTTGCGTTATAGCATAGCTTCTAGGCGCTATGGGTGGTCATGATATATTGGAAAATTCATGAATATTAGCCAAGTCATTTCAGTAAGGATATTTTGTCCAACTTTTGAAGACATTAGCATATAATATTGAGAGAAAAGTGAAAGTGAGGATAGAAGTTAGATACACATCATATTGTCAAGAAATCGCATTTGATGCTCATTCATCTTCGTTCTTCCATTTTATACCAAGCTACTATAAGTAGCTAAATCCATTTCTTGATGGTATTGGATGTAGTTCACCGTAACAACATATATAATATGTTTATGAATTATTATCAATGTTATCTTTGTTTCATTGTTTAAATTTATAGATTGGAATTGATATTGAGAAATATAGTTCGAATCTTAATCTAAGATAATCATCTGTTAGATTCTAAATGCTAGACATAGATTTAGGTTTAACATTCACCGCAATTATTTATTTTTAATGCTACCTTATTGCTTAATAGGCCGATAAATTGTCAATTAAACAATAAGGTCGAACTCTTATCAGAACTTTAGATATAAACTATATTTGTTAGTGATATATGATGATATTAATGAATATCTAGAATTTGTATAACTGATTAGTAAACTACTTATTCAATTGATGAATGAAATCCAATCTCGACAAGCTTTTATGTCTCTAAAATGTTGTCTATCATTTATATATTTACATTCTATAACTACAAAACATCAAACATTATGCAAACTTGTACTTAAAATCATATTAACTATTGAACAACATTGATATCGCACCAGTCCTTGTGGATACGATAAACAAATACTTAATTTTGATATTGAACATCATATACCTCCTCCTCATCCACTAATTTGCCACCGTGGACGAATTTAAAGAGTTCCAGCTCACTCAGGCCTAGTTGGGGATAGAAGAAGGAGACCTGCTCTCTCGCCCACTCAAAATAGACACCTACACTCAAGACCAACTCATTCCTGAGATCTAACACCTCGTCCTTCAACTCGTTTTTGGAATAAATGGGGTCTTCTAGAGATTTTTTCATGGACTTCTTCTTACCAGAAATTTCTTTGGCCTCAGCGTCAACATGTTTTTCCTTCTACGTATCCTTTTCCTTTTTCAAGGTCTCCAGCCACTTGTGGCGGGGAGCCTCTTCATCAAAGGGATTCTAAATGCTCGCCTATAAAAAAAAAGGAGAGACTGGTCGATCCCCATTAGCTTGTGAAAAGCTCTTTCCCTATCTCCAAGCCTTTGCGTTGGGCGAATCAGAACGGTGTCCCTCGGTTTTTCTTTGCCTGCCTTTTACAACAAAATCCTCAGGATGACTTTGAGGGCTATCATCTCCCCCACGAGAAACTTAGATTTTATCCCACCTTTTCTTCTTCTTTTATTGAGTAATCTTTGACATCTAACCTGAAAGGAAATACATAAACGTCACATACTCTATTTGGAAACATTTACAAAGGCGCGACAGGTCAGCTAGGATTTACTCATGTACTTATCGAATGAGTCATTGTACGAGAGTCTATAACTTCAAACTTACCTAGGAGGTGAACTAGCATCACCTCTCTCGAGGTAAGGTACTTAACATCACATACCACGATTGTGGTGGTTCATTCGTCCAAGCCAAAGGAAAAAAGGGTCACCATAAACCCTTATCCCTACGACAAAGTTCTCACACCTCATCACTCAGGAAAATCTACCCTTCTAGTTTTTGTAGGTTGGAGCGAGGTCTAAAATGGCCTCTTCCAAGCATGTAGTTTAGGGTTTCCCAGCTCCCTTTTGAAGGCCTTTTAGTATAAACAATAAAAAAAATACCCCAATATTAGGATAGATATCCAGACCTTTACACACCATTTCAAAGGCCCTGATAAAACCCTCACAGTTAGGGAGTAACTAGAAAATCACAATATTAAAGACCTTCAAAAGCTCCATGATAATGGGGAGAAAGGGAAAGTACCCTCATATCCTTAATGAGAGGGAGAATCAGAAGGAACAACCATAATAACCCTATTTGACAGTAAACAGGTCTTCAAGATGACCACCCCTTCATCTTTTTAAGAAGAAAGATCTATTTATGACAGAAAGGAGTGGACATTTTTTTCATTAGTGTAAGTGGAACTAATATCCTTGGCCTCTTTAGGTATGACATAAGGGGCAACCACTGTGTCATTATTCTTGGGAAAGTAGAAAAACAAAAAGAAATCACTACCACTATCATAATCACTAAAAGGGCCACTAAACCCTTGAAATTCTACAAATTTACATTAACCTAGGCCCCATTTTGAGTTTTCTCTTACATTCCTTAACCCAGTTTACTATAGAATAAGAAAGGGATGTAATCCATATTTGAGAAGGAGGGGAATGAAGAGAGATGAACTAGCAGGAAAGCTGAGAAGGACAAAGACGATTGAAGAAGTTGAGAGAACAAATGAGCAAAAGAAGTGAAAAGCGAGACAAGAAAGCCTTTATAAAGAAGCTAGAGCCACCAAAAATTACTCAAAGGAGCTTTGTAAGCCCCCCTAAAAACTTTTCAAAATGCTCAGCATGCTTCCAACATGTGTCACTAATGTTCAGCGTCTCAAAAATAAGCCATCATTGCTCACATTAAATAAAATTAAGCGTGCCCGTCTAAGTGATTGTTGTTTGACATTCCCAACTGAAAACTTGGCTACTCAACAGACATCTGGCATGAAGACGGTGACTTACCCCCCATCCAAGAGATTCACCTCCAATAAAAAAGGACTCCTTGAGCTGGCGAATTCGCCCTCTATTTTGATAGACTCACCTCCCATTAAAAAAGGACACCTTTAATTGAGGGACTTTCCCTTTGGCTGAGGGACTCGCCTTGCATTATAAAAGGACGCCTTAAGTTATGGGACTCGCCCATTTGGATGAAGAACTCACCTCACATTAAAAAATATGCCTTTAATTGTGGGACTCACTCCTGACCATAAATCTCAACTTGAGAGAGATCTAAAAGCACTTCTCCCTTTATAAGTCCTCGTGATTGAGGGAATGTGTAGTGATATATTTGTGAGAACCCCCTATAAGGGCAACCAACGGGTCCCTTCCCCTCGAGGCATCACCCAGGCGGGACCTTTGTGGCATGGGGGACTCACCCTAAGGTGAAATGTGGGCAACGATGCTTATTATGTCCATAGCGGCATATACAAAGTCATGCCCAACGACTCCTTAGAAAGTAGGCAGTCAACAGTATCCTCCAGTCTTGGGGGGAGCGTTTATCATCTTGTAGGGTTTACCGAATAATAAGAACAAAAGGGCCCTATAAATACCCTTTCCCTAACGAGAGAAAGGAGAGATCACAACTTAACCAACAGAATGATAAGACACATAGTCTCTCACCTCACGTGAGTTGGTCATATCTTATCATCATAAACATCACCAAATAGGATCTCTCACCATCATGACCAGAGCATAACTACACTTTACTACAAAGGCCTCTAAGTATCCCTTACCCGTGTAGGGATACCACACACTCCCGTACTTTTTGACAAGTATAACACTCAACTATCTACGACTATAACACTCAACTGTCTTCTTTCCATAACCTAATTTACTCTTGTTTTGATTACAATTTAAACCATTCCTCACTTATAGACTATCTCATCGAGTTCCTTCCTCTACACTTTGTCTTCTTTGAGAACGAGACAAAAGTGTAGCAGTAATCGCATCAAGACTAATAGTGTAATTTATGTTGGTAAGAGTAGTCATCGCATGGTCATAAGAACTTGGTAACGAGCATAATAATTGTCTTAGTTTTGTCATTAATCTTCATCCCAAATCTCAGAAAATTAGTGATTATGCTGCTAAAGACATTGGCTTGTTGTTTTAAATCAGATCCTTAATACATCTTCAGAATATATAGTCGTTGCAGATTATGATGTTGGAGATATTGACATTTTGTTCTTAAGCATCTTTAACATATATTGACTCTTCAATATTTCCAGAACCTCCTACAGTGTCATTAGGTCCAAAATATTATACATCACCTTGTCTGAAGATAATAGGTGAATAAATTTCGCAGTCTTCTCCTCCATCTCGGCCCAATCAGTATTCTCCATATTGGTCGATCTTGTCTCATGAAGTGCCTTTTATAAATTTTATCGAGCCAATAGATCTTTAACCTTCCTTTGACATAATCCAAAATCACCCCTCCCGTCGAACATTGTTCCCTCGAAATTCACACTAGGGTTAATCACCATATAATACAAAGTGTTAAAAAAATTAGCTAATATGGAAGATTAAGAGAAACAAAAGTAAAAGACATTGAACTCGACCGATATTTGTTAAATCAGTTCGCCCAATAATATTTATCTTTACGACCATAAAAATTTTGTAAACTTTGATGATATTTCAAAAATTTAAATAGATTTTGTCTCAATTTGTAAGTTACAAATATGAGCAAATATTTTAAAATAAAATTGTTATTATTATTATTGAAATAAGAGATTATATATTTCAAAAACCAACACTATACACATCGATCACTAGGATCTAGCTCGACAAAAAAGACAAAAAACAAATTACATCAAGTATTTTGCTATGTGGACCCTATACTTAAGATTTTGCCACCCTCTATACATAATACAGTCTATAATGTTTCTAGTAATATTCATGGTATCTCTATTGTTGTCAAAGATCACCGCATTCCTATAGTGCCAAACTCCACATATAGTCTCTGCAGCAGCCATCTTAAGGATTCCAGCTCTCCCACCTTTTCCTTTAGTGTTTCACAAAATCCAACCAAGTTCTTCCTTCCAATCAAGTGGTTGATGACTAATGTACATCCAATTAAGCACTTGTTGCCAAATATTCTTCAAAACTCTGCAGTCAAATAATAAATGATCTTGGGTTTCATTCTCTACTCCACAAATGCTGCACACACGATTATGAATCAACCCCATCTTCATCATCCTCGATTTTGTTGTCAACCGGCCATGACATGCTAAATAACAAGTGACCGCTACGCGTGGACAAACATAGTTATCCCTTACCAAATATTTCCAATCCACACAATTGGTATCATCCATCAATTGATAGTACAATTTTCTCATTAAGAATTTTGTTTTTAACACCATGTCGTGCCAAACCTGTTGGACCTGATTCACAAGATTTCTGCTGCTCATGATAATTTTTAGGATCCATGAACTATTGTTTCTTATTGTTGTGTTCATCACATTCTCCTCTTTTAAGTAGTACTCATGAACCCACTTTACCCACAAATTATCCAACTTCATACATATGTTCCACAAACACTTCAGCAAAGTGACAATATTCCACATCTCTAAGTTAATCACATTTAATCCACCCTGGGCAATAGGTCTGCAAACTTTATTCCACACCACATGGCTTTTTCTCTTGATATTAGCTTGGTCAGTCTAAATGAATGTTCTATAAATAACATTAATCTTATGTAGAACCATTTTTGGAATGGAGAGAGAACTCATCCAGTACTGAGCAATTGTCAAGAAAATGCTTTTCACCAGCTGAATCCTACATGCTATGTTGAGCAATTTAGATGACCAATGTTGAATTATGCCCATAATCCTATCCTCCATTGGCAAGTAATGGTTGAGGCTAAGCTTCTTGCAAGAAAGGGGAATCATTACTATGGAAAACCCATTCAACAATGGTTGGGAAAGATATATAATCACGTGGGCCCACGCGTTGTTATGTATAGTGTGGTTGTATATACGATACTTACAATCACGGCCTAGTAACTGTTGTAATAAACTGGAAAGTACACGTCCTATCACAACAAGTTTTTCAAAAGACCGTTGTGATAAAAATAATGGTCCTAGGTTCGATTCCGAGCTACGCCATTTTCATATCTTTTTTTTCTGGACAGCGCGCGAGATATTATAACGGTTATGATATATAACTGTTGTTATACTTTCTGCATAATTAACAAATATTATCCTGCTTTTATAATTAATCCCATTTTTAACCTGTATTATTATTCACCATATCACAACAGAAAATACAACTCACATTTGTGATAAATTTGTCATAATAATATTAATTGTATCATATTTATAATATCACATAATTATATCATATCCAATTATATCAAACAAACATCCTATAATTTATCAGAACAAACAACCTACAGTTTACACATTACATAACATCACATAGTTGTAACTTGGTGTTTTGGTTTCTTGTCTCTTGGTGTCTTGAATCTAAAAACCTATGATTTCAAATAATTATACTTGTTATTAAAAATACTTAGAAACTATAACATACAATTAATATATTATGAATAAAGAATAAATTATGTACTTGTTAATTTTCCCATATTCCTTCTTCATGATCGATTCTAATAGCATGCACGACATCTCCATCAACTTCATCATATGAGGTAGGAACTTGTGTTATGTAAGAAGGTGTGGACGGAATATCAAGACTTTCATCACTAAGAGGAATGTGTTTTCCTTGGAGAATAATTGACCATTTCCCCAATATGTCGGATGGGTTGGTAACATAGAAAACTTGTTTTGATTGAGAAGCCATGATGAATGGTTCGGTCATAAAAGATGTCTTGTCAAGGTCGACCCGGATGAATCCTAAGCCATCAATGTGTACACCTTACTATTATTGGGAACCCACTTGCATTTAAATAAAGCCACTTTGAAAATAACATAATCAATCTCTCAAATCTCATCAATGACATCATAAAACGCGGTAGTTGCCAATACAAGATTCTTATCTTTTGAATAGAGAAATACATCGATTTGGCTTTAACAATAACCCTACTATTTTGCATTGTACTACGATCATCTTTTGGTTTTGTATAAAAGGTATAATGACCGATGTATGAAGTCCAAGTAATGACACAAAATTTTGGTTCGTATGAAAACCATTTAAGTATCTCAGAAGCATTATGATCATTAGATACACTTTTATTAAACCAATCTATGAATCTCTTGTTATGCTCTATCAACAACAACTTGTCTCTCATTTGGGTATATTTTTTCCTTAAAAGTCTTTTGTGAGTATCTATGAAAGGTTGAACTTCATCTATATTATTCAATATATAGAAATGTGCTTGAATAACTACATCATGAGCCATTGACTTAACATTTAAACCTTAAATACCTCTTTTATCTGTGTCAGCATGACGAAAATTTGGAATACCTATAGAATCTGCACCCGGCAAATGGTTTGTACAAAACTCAACAGCTTCTTCTGTGATGTATCTTTCAACAATCGAAGCTTTCGGTCGGTGATGATTCTTCGTATATATTTTAAAGATCTTCATATATCTCTCTATTGAATACATCCACCTTAAATAAACTAGACCACAAATTGTGATTTCTCTGACTAGATGGACAAGTAAGTTAACCATAATGTCAAAAAATGATGGAGGAAAATACATCTCCAATTGACACAAGATTATGGCAGCCTCATCTTCTAATTCATATCATTTTTTGACATAAAGAACTTTATTACATTATGACATTGAAGAATAAGTATAATCTCGTTATATTTACTCTCATATTTTTTGGTAGGATCCCACAAATAGCCACTGGTAGAAGTTGTTGCATCAATACATGACAATCATGAGATTTTAAACCAATTAACTTGAGATCTTTCATTGATACAAGTTTCTTGATGATTGATGAGTAACCTTTTGGAATTTTAATACTTTGCAAACACTCATAGAAATTTTTCTTTTCCTTTTAGATAGAGTGTGACATGCTAGAGGCAGATAAGTTATTTTTCCTTTCTCTATTGGAGCCAACTGTTTTCGTATACCCATCTTCTCCATATAAAGACAGGAAGTCTTACTATCTTTAGTATTTCCTGGAATGTTTAGAAGTGTGTCAATCAAACTATCACACATATTTTTCTCCACGTGCATTACATCAAGACAATGTCTAACATCAAGACTTGACCAATATGGAAGATCAAAGAAGATGGACCTCTTTTCTATATATTTTTCGCAACTTCCACTTTTTATTTTTCCCTCTTCCCAAAGACAATATTAATGTGTTCCTGCCGTTGATAAACTTCATCCCCGGTTAAAGTTCATGAGCCTTATCAAACTCTTTCTCTCCATTAAAATCCTTCAGCAATCTACGATAAGGATGATCGGGTTTTAGAAATTTTCGATACCTAAGGTAAACGGTCTTTTATCTAAACTCAAGTTGGTAATAAAAAGTATCATCTTCACATATCAGACATGCTCTATGTCCTTTGACACTATATGCATCCAAGTTACCATAAGCAGGAAAGTAGTTGATTGTGCAAAATAACATTGCACGCATCTTAAACTTTTCCCCAGAATATGCATCATCAACTTCAACGTCTTCATCCCACAAGATTCGTAAATCATCAATTAATGGACTTAGATAAACTTCTATGTCGTTACCAGGTTGTCATGGTCCAGAAATCATCATACTTAATAGTATATACTTGCGCTTCATGCACAACCAAGGAGACAGGTTATGATTAGTGCTCAGATTTCCAAAGGGGTTCATTCCATCGGTTGCAAGCCCAAGCCTAAGGTTTTTTAGCTCAACTCCAAAATCCAGAAACAACAAATCAATTTTCTTCCATTGCAACGAATCAGCTACATGCCAAATGTTTCATCACGAGTCCTTTCATCTGCATGCCATCTAAGATTCTTTGTGTCATTCGAATTAGAAAAAAATTCTCTTAAATCGTGAAATTATTGGCAAGTGCCATAAAACTTTAGCAGGAGGAAGCTTCCTACTAACATTGTCATAGTCATTTTCATCACGATTGTTGGCCTTCAGCTTGTAACACGACACATCATATTTCGGACATTGATACAAGTCTTCACACTCTTTCTGGTATAATATGCAATCATTAGGGCAAGCATGTATTTTGATATACTCCAGACCCATTGGACGCAATATCTTCTTGGCCTCATAGCAACGATCTAGCAATTTGTTATTTTTTGGTAATATTTGCTTTAACAATTCAAGTAATTCCATGAAACTTGTATCCGACCATTCATTTCTTGCCTTCAGGTTAACAAACTTTAACATTACCCATAATTATGTAAAATTTGTGCATCCCTTATATAAAGGGGTGTCTTTATCACTACATAAAGTATCATAAACATGAGCATTCTTAAAAGAAGATTCCCTAATATCAAGGAACATATCTCCTAGTTGATCTTCCATATATTCATCTTCATCCACTCTTTGACTTTGTGACGCACGGCTTACCTCTTTATCCACCTCACCATGCCACGTCTATATTATATAATTTTGACATATACCATCACAACAAAGGTGATGGAATATTTCTTTCTTCGTACCCTTTTTGATATTCGCGCAAACAACACAAGGACAATAAAAGATACCATTATTTTCGGGAAGATGTTTATCAGTGTATTTAGGGAATTCAAGAACTCCGTTCTCATGAATAGGACCTAATCTATTGGCTTTCATCCAACTACGATCCATAACAACTTCTGAAATTTATACACGTATAATAATGTGAATGACACCAAAATCTAATATGAAAACTTAAGCATATGCATATGCAAATCTAAACCTAAAGCATATGAAACATGTACTATCATACTGACTTGAGCATATACAACATAAACAAGGAAAAAAGAAATGAAGATGTTGAAGAATACCATACTTCGAAGTTGAAGAATACCATACTTCGAAGTTGAAGAATCTTATGCACATAAGGAATAAAGATGTTGAAGAGTACTGTACTTCAAAGCTGAAGAATCAAATGAACGAAGAGGGTGAATATTTGAGCATATACAACATAAACCAAGAAAAAAGGAATGAAGATGTTGAAGAGTACCGTACTTTGAAGCTGAAGAATCAAATGAACAAAGAGGGTGAAGATTTGAGCTCCAAATGAATGGATACGAAGAGGATAAAGATTACGCCACCGCTGTCGTCTCTGGCTTGTTCGCCTAGGGCGTCTTATGAAAGAAATACATAATAAGTTTTGTTTTAATTTATCAGTAAACCCTTTAATAGCGGTTGGACAACCCAACCGTAGTGGAATTATAAGTCCTCCAACAATGGTTGGTTTACTTCACCGTTGTAAAATCATTTACATTTTATTTTTTAAATAATGGACTTAAGTGACACACGCTTAATGTACTCTAAAAAAAAGAAAAAAAAAGTAGTTGACGGGAATCGAAACTTGCTACACATCATTTATTACTACAGTGTTTTAAGACAACCGTCATTAAATTACTGTTTATAAATCCAACTACTCACTGGGTGCGGAAATTTTAACCTATTACAACGGTGTATATGAATCCGTTGTAAACCTGACGTTGTTGTTTGCGCGTTTTGTAGTAGTGAATGCCAAGATATCTAACAGGAAGCTCACCTTCTGCAAAACTATAAATATGCTTCACTTCTTAGATGGTTGTAGAATTGATGTTGAGTATATCAAAAGAAAGTATTGAATATCGTATCCACAAAGATCAGCGTGATATTACTAACGTTAAGACAATTGTTATCATTTTTAAGTGAAGTTTGTAAATTGGTTTGCTTTTAAAGTAACAAAATATAAAATCGAAACTTGTTAAAGTAAAGTTTAAAGGATAGAAAACTTGTTAGGGTTGAAGTTCCACTACCGTGCACGTATGATTTTGGTTTATACTTATTTAAAGAAACTTGTTTTTAATCTTATATTCATTAATTCACTCCCAACATTATATATGTATATATGCTTGTTGAGATTTCAATTGATTTAGTTTAACTGATTATGCTTCACTTCTTAGATGGTTGTAGAATTGATGTTGAGTAAATCAAAAGAAAGTATTGAATATCGTATCCAGAAAGACCGACGCGATATTACTAACGCTAAGACAATTGTTATCATTTTTAAGTGATGTTTGTAAATTGGTTTGCTTTTAAAGTAATAAAATATAAAATCGAAACTTGTTAAAGTAAAGTTTAAAGGATAGAAAACTTGTGAGGATTGAAGTTCCACTACCGTGCACGTATGATTTTGGTTTATACTTCTTTAAAGAAACTTGGTTTTAATCTTATCTTTATTAATTCACTCACAATATTATATATGTCAATATGCTTGTTGAGATTTCAATTTATTTAGTTTAACCGATTATTTCTCGATCAATTAAACTAAACAATCACATTAAAAACCAAATATTGTTTATGAAAGTTAAACCCTTAGTTCTATGTCTAGAATGAAGCGTTTAACCGATTATAATTTTTAACTTTAATTTCGAATGTACTTTTCAATCACAATTTGTATTCATAGGTTTAGAATGACAAAACAAAGATTTAATCGATAATCATGAATAACATAATTTCATTAAATAAGGAATCAATAATAATACATACGATTACGGTAGTTTCCTTCCAATCCTAACAAGAAAAGATTTAACTATCTACTGTCATGGTAGTTGGCATAAAAAGGAAGAATTAGAGATGAATTTGCATCAAGGATGATCTCTCAATTCTTGATGTGAACCCAGCTCGATTCTCTCCTTTCTTTTTTTTTACTAAAACTATATTATATTTCTCTATTACAAGTTAATTTCTAAAAGTGATAATCTCCAATGCTTCTGCTGCACTCCTTTTATACTGGTTGAGATGAGGGACTTTCGCTATGCGAAGTTTTGGTCGCTATGCAAAGTCGGCTTGCTTAACCTTGAAAATTTTTAAACCGCCCCTGGAAACCGCCATACTTCACTATGCGAAGTAAAGTTCACGTAGCAAACGTTTCTCGCTTCTGCTCGATTCAAGCAAAACTGAGAGAGCTTGATTTTGTTTCATTCAATTTTTTCTCCTTTCTCCTCGCGTTGCAACCTTCGCTTAGCGAAGCACTGGCTCACGATGCGAAAGTTCTTCACTTCCTCTCGCTTCTCTCGCTTCAAGAGAACTCTGGTGCTTTTGATTCTATTTCTTTCTATTGTTGCTCGCTTCAACTTCGTGTCACAGCCTTCGCATAGGAAAGTGTTGCTTTCTATGTGAAAGTTGCAGGGCATGGATTATTCTTGCTTTTAACTGATGTTTTCCTTTGTCAATTCCTGCAAAAACATAATCATTCAAGAGTAACATACTTTTAGATCATGGTTAGTTAAGTTTCATTCTTAATAGTTAATGGAAGCAAGCATTACGTACATGTTTTCACCAAATTTTTGTCAACTATTGGACTTCCATCAAGAATCCATGCCACCACAAAAGATCCTGCATTTATTTGGGATGATGCTAAGGCCAGTTGAATCAGAAAACACATTGAAAGCTACTAAGATCAATTCTATAGACTTTTTATCACCTCTACTAAAAAGAAGCACATCATCAGCAAATGGAAAATGAGTAATGCCAAGCTTCTCACACTTGCTTTGATGATTAAAATTGGGATTCAGTTGCATCCTATTCATAATTCTATTCATATACTCCATCATTATAACAAACAAAAAGGGGGATATGGGGTCCCCTTGTCTAACTCCTCTCTTAGCCTGCAAGATCTCAGTGTACTCACCATTTATATTGAACCTGCAACTCATAATAGTAGTCATTATCATGATCCACCCAATGAACTTCTTTGGTAAACCTATTTCATATAAGATGCACTCTAAGGCTTTCCAATCTACCATATCATAGGCTTTTTGCAAGTCCATGTGGAACATACACTTGGAGGTCCCACCCTTTATAGTATAGCCCTTCATCAGTTCAAAAGCAAGCAAGATGTGGTTGTGAATAACTTGACCCGGAACAAAAGCTTCTTGGCTTTTGTGAATGACATCCTGTAGAAACTTGCCCAACCTATTTGTCAGAATCTTTGAGATGACCTTATAAAAAATGGTACAAGCAACTATAGGTCTAAAATATTTAATAGTCTTAGCATTTTCATTCTTGGGGATAAGAGTAACTACTGTACTATTAAAGACTTTGTACAAGTTACCTTTCTCAAATAATTCATGAACAACAGCCACAACATCTTTCTTAATTATGTGCCATCCTACCTTAAAGAACTTGTCCCCATAACCATCAATGACAAAAGCTTTCATATCCCCTATACCCCTTAAAGCTTTCAAAATTTCCTCCTCGGTAACTTTAGCAATTAGAGACTCACCTTGCTCACTGTTTACAACCCTTCAAGGCCTTTAAGTCAACATGTTGTATAGAAGTAGCAGCTTTTCCCATAAGGTTTCCATAGTAATTCATCACTTTATTATGAATATCCTGCTTCTCAATAAGAATTTCTCCATCAGCATTTTGTAACATACTCATGCTCATATTTTGATGTTTGGTTTTGATGGTTGCATAGTAATAAGCATTTCTACCATCTCCCATTCTCAACCAATCAATTTTTGATCTTTGCATAAGGATGTTTTCCTCAACTTCATTCCACCGAATAACATTTTTTGTGCAGGCTTTCACCTTATCAATGATTGTATTGTCCATTCTATTCTACAAAAGGTCATTTTGAGCTTCCTCAACCTGGTGTTTAACATTAGACATGGACCTGCCAAATTTAACCAGATCAGACTTGAGCCTTTGGAGTTTCTGCCACAGAATATACATTAGACTCCCCCCTATAGGTTTATTCCAGCTAGCACTCACAATATCCTCAAAGCTAATCATATCCATAATATAATTGTAAAACTTAAACCTCCTGTTATTTTCCTTCAGCTGAACCTTTTCTTCCACACACAACATAGCATGGTCAGAAACACTAGGAGGAAGAATTTGTAGCTACTTATCCATATTATTTTGAAACCAAGTAACATTCCCTAACACTTTATCAATTCTACAGTAGATAGTACCAATAGACTGTTTATCACTCCAAGTATAATAGTCACCCATGCTATCCATCTCACTGAGCCTAGTCAAATTCATCATGTCCTGTATATCAGTAAACTCAGCTTTAGTCACCATTCTGCCACCTATTCTTTCCTAAGCCCTAGCCACATGATTAAAATCACCAACTGCACACCAAGAACCCTCCTGGTTAATCTGAACCTTCTCCAAATCCTTCCCTAGCTTCTTTCTATGCTTTAAATGGTTATGAGCATAAACAACAGTTAGCCAAATTTTTAACTTACCTAAAGTATCATAGATACCACAGTGGATAAACAGATCAAAACTACAAACATTCTGGATAGAAACATTTATGTCATCCCAAGAATCCAAATTCTGCCATTATCATGATGTTAATAGTTATCCATAAAATTGTCATACAGTTTAAGTTTCTCTCTAGTTATCTTAGCCTTATTCATCTTAACCCTAGTTTCTATTAGAATCAAAATTTCAGGTTTCAACTTGTAGAGACGAGAGCTAATCTCTATAAGTTCCCCTGATTTATTCAACCCCTTGACGTTCCAAGAAACTAACATGGATCCTTTTCCAAGGTCACTAGAGGGTCACTCAAAACCCCTAATGCCTCAAAACCATTCAAACAATTCATTTCAGAAGTTGATCCAGCAACAAATACTCTCTTACCTTTATCTCTAGTAGCCTTTGTCACCCTTGTCCATTATTCTTCTTGGTCTTCTACTTTCTGTTGAGTTTGCTTCTCTGGTGTAACCGCAATAACATCCACAATTTGTTTATTTTTATTGGGCGATTTTGGATTAGGCTTCCATTATTTCTCCATATTGTTTTGCCTTGGTGACCCATCTTTTGGCACTTTTCACAATAGAGGGGTTTCCATTCATATTCCACATATTGGGTTATCTTCCTCCCTTCAACATATTTTATCATGATTTCCTTCTTCAATTCTTTCCTGATGTTCACCTCCACCAGGATTCGAGTATACGAAACTCTTAACTTGCTTGTTGTATATTCATATATGACTAGAGGGACACCGATGGAACTTCCATTTGTACTCAAACTTCTAGCTCCCCATAGATGAAGAGGAAGTTGAGGTAGCTTCACCCATAGGGGAAGAGTCCGCAACAAATCCCTTTTGAGGTTGAACTCCGATCTCCATTCCTTCAGCAAAAGCGGCACGTTCCTGATTGTGTATGAACCCTTCATGATCATCACAACATCCATATCAACATGATAATTGAAACTGAGAATGAAATAACCATCATCATGATAATGCATGTCAGGTAGCTTCACAAAGTTCCACATCTTCAACATGTAATTTTTCACCGTGTTCATGCTAAGGTCTTCTCCCAACGCATACATGACTAATGTTGTTTCCCAGAATTTTACCTCTAAAGCAATATCATCTTCTTCAATCTCAAGTTCCATTTCCCTATTAGTCAATTTCAGCGCAACATATTGGATTGTTAAACCCTTTGACATATTTTGATTCTCTCTCAACAGGTCTACCCACAACTTTTGGTTTTCCATCACAAGCTTGTTCTCAAAAACCTCATGACCATATTTTCCCTTTGTTTCTAAGGTTTTGTGATCCCCTTCTGTATCATCTTCAATGTACCCATCCTCAGTTTTCTCCTCGAATATCTCTTATGTAGTAGGTTCAATCGGCTTATCCTTCACCAAAGTTTCTAGCGTATTCTTCATCGTAACTTCCAACAGTAATGGAATAGTGGTCGGTAACGGTGGCACCAAATGTGGCAGCCCTCGTCCTCGTTTCGCTGGAGCTCCCATCACCTAATTTCTACCTTAATTTTGTCTCATTATTATTATTATTATTATTATTATTATTATTATTATTATTATTATTATTATTATTATTATTATTATTATTATTATTATTATTATTATTATTTAGAATTTATAGCAAAAGATAATTTGGTCAATAATTAATTTACTATAATGTATTTTATTTTTGGAGAATGTAAAAAAATTGAGAACACTAATGTTAATTTGACAAAATTTCTTTTATATTTCCTTTTTCTTCTTTGTTCTTTTTGTTTTTCTATTATATTTTTGTGGAAGATGTGATCAAGTTATATGTTTCTGGTCAAATTGTCTATAAAGCAACTATAATTTTTTTTTTGGGCGTAAATATAATTTGTATTCATTTAAGTTGACGTATTTTTTATTTTAGTCCCTGTCATTTTTTTTGAGGTATGAGTTCTTATATCTTATTTTTGTGTTGGCTTTAATTCTAAAGTTAATATCTGTAGGAAAATTCAAAGAAAATTACGCAGATAATATGCAGATTTTCTTATAAATTTTATCTTTAGGATTAAAATCAACACAAAAAGCGAGATATAGTGATGCAAATCCAAAATAAATTACAAGAACCAAAATTAAAAATTCATTAACTTATAGAGACCAATAGATTATTTAAGCCTATTAATATATATATACTCTCCTTAATCGCATTTGAACCAATGACATATTTGAGAGTTTTCATATATTCTGTTACTCTTGTGTGAGTCAAAACGAAAACATATCACCTTTTTCCAATCACAAATCCTAAGAATAAAAGAAAGATGTGAATAGTAAAGTCAAATTGAATATATTCTAAAGATCACATGTAGCTGCTTTCCTATACGGCTATGGCTAACGACAGTGTAAACGAAACACAGGCAATAGTATGCATGCATGCTGTTAGCACTTTGCAGAGTTTGTTTATGTTTTATATAAAGCTTCAATTTCAAAACTCCTATTTTTCCTATTTCTAAATTTAATCCTATAGAATTTTTAAAATGTATATCATATTTAAAACAACACATGAATATTTTTAAAAATGTAGGCTTTAATTTCTAAATTAATAAAATATGAGAGTTAAAATTACGGCTTTAAAAATACAGGATCAAAATCTTGAAATTAATTATAAAAAAATCAAAGTTTTAAATTTATAAATTGAAGAATCAAAATTTAAAAATAAATAAAATTAAAGTGAAGTAGAACTGCATATTAAGCTTAATTCTATTTTAAAAAACGAGAATGATATTTATTTATAAAATATATGTGAATCTAATACCTAGTTTCACTAGTTAAAGTTTAGAAAAAAATATTATTTATCTTGATGTTGAAAATTTATAAAACTCAATCCTTATAATAGATTGTAAAAAACTTTTAATAAAGAGTATGAGTTTGAAATCCCTCCCAAACCTAGCTTTAAGTGACGATGAACTTTATCAAAGACAAGAACATCTTATTGTTGTCTTTGAAAAGAATAAAAAAATGTTCTGTTGAGAGAAATATTTAAAAAAAGAGATCGATGTTCTTTGATCTTATATATTGGTCTAGCCTCGATGTAAGAGTAATTATAAATAGATTGTGCTTATTCTTCAATTCTATATGTAATAAACTTATTGATTTTGTGAGATGTTGGATCGAACTCTAGTATGGTCGAAGTCTGTTCGCAAGTAATGCATGTTGTAGTCAAAGTCTGTTTTAACATGCATTAGTCAATATTGCTAGGGTTGTTAGCATGTTGAATTGGGTCTTGCTTGTAAGCCCAATTGTTTAAGTTAGCTTGTACCCTAAGTTGGCTTGTAATGGGTAATTGTTAAAAAGCCCATTAGGTTAGTGTCCTATTTTTCTTATAAATAGGATGCTAGTTTCTCAATCTTGGCATAAGGAAAAATAGGAAGATAAAATCCTAATTTCAAGGGAGAGAGGTTATTTTGTTATTCTTGTATACTTGTAATCTTGTTCTAAGAGCAAGGAAAGAATAACAATTTAATAACCAATCCTTGTTGTTCCTTGTTGTTTTACCTTGTTTTCTTTGTTAACCCTAACCCTTGTGAGTTTCTTGATCATTAAGAAACCGTTTATACTTTGTTTAAAGGTATCTGATTCACAACAAATTGGTGCGGTGAGCGTGGAGAAGATGCCTTTAACAAAGTATGAGATTGAAAAGTTCACCGGAGTGAATGACTTCGGTTTGTGGCGCTTGAAGATGAAAGCCCTATTGGTTCAACAGGGTTGTTTGGAAGCGTTGAAGGGTGAGGCAGTCATGGACGCTGCGTTAACGGCAAAAGAAAAGACGGGCATGATCGAGAAAGCCCACAACGCAATATTGTTGAGCCTTGGTGATAAGGTTCTTCGACAGGTATCAAAGGAGACTACAACATCGGGATTATGGGTGGAACTTGAAAGTTTGTACATGACCAAATCTCTGGTGAATCGAATCTACCTGAAGCAAGCTTTATATTCATTCAAGATGAGTGAAGATAAAGTGTTGGCTGAGCAGTTGGATATGTTCAACAAGCTGATTCTTGATCTTGAAAATATTGATGTGAAGATCGATGATGAAGATCAAGCACTGTTGCTGTTGTGTGCTTTGCCCAGAACACATGCTCACTTCAAAGAAACTCTCTTGTATGGAAGGGAGTCCCTGACCTTTGAAGAAGTTCAATCAACCTTGTATTCTAAGGACTTGAACGAACGAACGGAGCATAAACCTTCGCCGACGGTGGGCGAAGGTTTGGCAGTTAAGAGAAAATTCTTGCGAAAGGATGCTAAGTTCGACAAGAAGAAAGGTAAAAGTCAACAGAAGTCTTATAGTGGCGAAACATCTAGTATTCGATGTTATCACTGTAAGAAGGAGGGTCACATAAGAAAGGTGTACCCTGAACGCCTGAAAGATCATGAAGGTAATGGCAATCCAGCCATTATTCAAGATGACTTCGACTCATCTGATGTTCTTGTGGTTTCAAGTGGCGACTCGATGAAAGAGTGGATTATGGATTCAGGTTGCACTTGGCACATGACTCCAAACAGAGATTTGTTCGAGGAGCTATGTGATCAAGATGGTGGATCTGTGCTGTTGGGAAACAACAAATCTTGCAAAATTGCAGGTATTGGATCTGTGAGATTCAAGCTCCATGATGAGTCAATAAGGTTATTGACTGAAGTCAGGTACGTACCTGACTTTAAGAGAAATTTGATTTCTCTTGGTGAATTCGACAGAAAAGGATACATTTTTCAAGGAGAGAAAAGTATCCTAAGAGTCACGAAGGGGTCGAAGGAAGTCTTGAGAGGCGTGAAGAAACAAGGCTTGTATACCCTTGAGGCTGAGGTTGTAAGTGGTTCGACAAATGTTGCATCCATGAAACTTATGTCGAGGACAGAATTATGGCACATGAGATTGGGCCATGTTAGCGAAAGAGGCCTGGTCGAATTGGGGAAGCAGAACCTGCTAGGAGTTGACAAAGTTGAAAAGTTGGAATTTTGTGAATCTTGTGTATTTGGTAAATTCTGTAGGGCAAAGTTTAACAAAGGCAAGAAAAGAACACATGGATCACTGGATTACATTCATGCTGGTCTTTAGGGGCCTGCAAGGAATCCTTCACACTCAGGTGCAAGGTATTTTCTATCCATCGTTGATGACTATTCCAGAAAGCTATGGGTATTCATTCAGAAGACGAAGGATGAAACTTTTGAGAATTTCAAAAGTTGGAAGATTCTGGTCGAAACTCAAACTGGAAGAAAGGTTAAGAGGTTGAGAACCGAAAATGGCCTTGAATTCTGCAACAAAGCATTCAACAGTTACTGTGTTGAGTCTGAGATTGCAAGGCATAAGACTGTAGCAGGTACTCCTCAACAAAATGGCTTGGCTGAGAGATTCAATCGAACAATCCTTGAAAGGGTCAGATGCATGTTGGTTAGTGCTGGATTGAAGAAGGTGTTTTGGGCGGAAGCTGTTTCGACAGCAGCTTACCTGATAAATAGATGTCCCTCGACTGCCTTGGGAATGAAGACACCTAAAGAAGTTTGGTCGGAACATCCACCTAGTCTCGATAGACTGAGAGTATTTAGCTGTGTGGCCTATGCTCATATTAGGCAAGACAAGGTCGAACCTAGAGATCTGAAGTGCATGTTCATGGGATACTCTAAAGGAGTTAAAGCTTATAGGTTATGGTGCCTGAAGCCAGGTCACAGGAGGTGTATCACCAGTCGAGATGTAGTTTTCAATGAAGCAGAGATGGCTTTCAAGAAAACTGATGATGCTGACGAAGAGTTGGAACAGGGAGAGATTCTTGTTAAGGTGGAACATGTTGATGCTGAATTGCTTACCCCATATGAAGTCGAAGAAGACGCAGAAGATGTTGTCGAAGATGAGGAGACTGATAATGACTACCTTCTAGCAAGAGACAGATCGAGGAGAGTCATCAAGTCACCTCAGAGACTTGGGTATGCAGATCTTATAGCTTATGCCTTAATCTCTGCTAGTGAGGATCTAGATGAAGAACCTAGACACTATAAGGAAGTTATGAGGAGTCGAAAGAAGACTGAATGGCTGAAGACCATGGATGATGAGATAAAATATCTTCATGATAACAACACCTGGGAACTGATCAAGAAACTTATTGGATCCAGGTTAGTCAGTTGTAAGTGGATTTTAAGGTACATAAATGGGTCTCTGAATAGAGTCCTAATTTATGGTGGAGCCTTGGGTGAAGAGAGTAAAGCAGCAATCGAAGGATATGTCGACTCTAATTATGCAGGTTGTATGGATTCCAGAAAATCTATATCTGGATATGTGTTCACTATGTTTGGGACAACAATCAGTTGGAAAGCAACACTTTAGAAGGTCGTTGCCTTATCAACCACTGAAGCGGAGTATATTGCCCTAACTGAAGTTGTGAAGGAAGCATTGTGGCTTGAAGGTTTTGCAAAGGAGCTAAAGCTTCAAGGTCGAGTTATCACTGTTAAATGTGATAGTCAAAGTGCAATACACCTGTCGAAGAAGTCAGCCTATCATGAGCGAACCAAGCACATTGATGTGAGGCTGTATTTCATCAGAGGGGTAATCAAGCATGGAGAAGTCCAAGTGCTGAAGGTTTCGACAGATCATAATGCTGCTGATATGATCACCAAGACGTTGCTCAATTGCAAGTTTTTCCACTGTATGCAGTTAATAAAGCTACATGAAGAAAGCTAGTTTCTTGATGTTATAGAGTTAGATCCAAGGTGGAGATTTGTGAGATGTTGGATCGAACTCTAGTATGGTCGAAGTCTGTTCCCAAGTAATGCATGTTGTAGTCAAAGTCTGTTTTAACATGCATTAGTCAATATTGCTAGGGTTGTTAGCATGTTGAATTGGGTCTTGCTTGTAAGCCCAATTGTTTAAGTTAGCTTGTACCCTAAGTTGGCTTGTAATGGGTAATTGTTAAAAAGCCCATTAGGTTAGTGTCCTATTTTTCTTATAAATAGGATGCTAGTTTCTCAATCTTGGCATAAGGAAAAATAGGAAGATAAAATCCTAATTTCAAGGGAGAGAGGTTATTTTGTTATTCTTGTATACTTGTAATCTTGTTCTAAGAGCAAGGAAAGAATAACAATTTAATAACCAATCCTTGTTGTTCCTTGTTGTTTTACCTTGTTTTCTTTGTTAACCCTAACCCTTGTGAGTTTCTTGATCATTAAGAAACCGTTTATACTTTGTTTAAAGGTATCTGATTCACAACAAATTGGTGCGGTGAGCGTGGAGAAGATGCCTTTAACAAAGTATGAGATTGAAAAGTTCACCGGAGTGAATGACTTCGGTTTGTGGCGCTTGAAGATGAAAGCCCTATTGGTTCAACAGGGTTGTTTGGAAGCGTTGAAGGGTGAGGCAGTCATGGACGCTGCGTTAACGGCAAAAGAAAAGACGGGCATGATCGAGAAAGCCCACAACGCAATATTGTTGAGCCTTGGTGATAAGGTTCTTCGACAGGTATCAAAGGAGACTACAACATCGGGATTATGGGTGGAACTTGAAAGTTTGTACATGACCAAATCTCTGGTGAATCGAATCTACCTGAAGCAAGCTTTATATTCATTCAAGATGAGTGAAGATAAAGTGTTGGCTGAGCAGTTGGATATGTTCAACAAGCTGATTCTTGATCTTGAAAATATTGATGTGAAGATCGATGATGAAGATCAAGCACTGTTGCTGTTGTGTGCTTTGCCCAGAACACATGCTCACTTCAAAGAAACTCTCTTGTATGGAAGGGAGTCCCTGACCTTTGAAGAAGTTCAATCAACCTTGTATTCTAAGGACTTGAACGAACGAACGGAGCATAAACCTTCGCCGACGGTGGGCGAAGGTTTGGCAGTTAAGAGAAAATTCTTGCGAAAGGATGCTAAGTTCGACAAGAAGAAAGGTAAAAGTCAACAGAAGTCTTATAGTGGCGAAACATCTAGTATTCGATGTTATCACTGTAAGAAGGAGGGTCACATAAGAAAGGTGTACCCTGAACGCCTGAAAGATCATGAAGGTAATGGCAATCCAGCCATTATTCAAGATGACTTCGACTCATCTGATGTTCTTGTGGTTTCAAGTGGCGACTCGATGAAAGAGTGGATTATGGATTCAGGTTGCACTTGGCACATGACTCCAAACAGAGATTTGTTCGAGGAGCTATGTGATCAAGATGGTGGATCTGTGCTGTTGGGAAACAACAAATCTTGCAAAATTGCAGGTATTGGATCTGTGAGATTCAAGCTCCATGATGAGTCAATAAGGTTATTGACTGAAGTCAGGTACGTACCTGACTTGAAGAGAAATTTGATTTCTCTTGGTGAATTCGACAGAAAAGGATACATTTTTCAAGGAGAGAAAAGTATCCTAAGAGTCACGAAGGGGTCGAAGGAAGTCTTGAGAGGCGTGAAGAAACAAGGCTTGTATACCCTTGAGGCTGAGGTTGTAAGTGGTTCGACAAATGTTGCATCCATGAAACTTATGTCGAAGACAGAATTATGGCACATGAGATTGGGCCATGTTTGCGAAAGAGGCCTGGTCGAATTGGGGAAGCAGAACCTGCTAGGAGTTGACAAAGTTGAAAAGTTGGAATTTTGTGAATCTTGTGTATTTGGTAAATTCTGTAGGGAAAAGTTTAACAAAGGCAAGCAAAGAACATATGGATCACTGGATTACATTCATGCTGGTCTTTAGGGGCCTGCAAGGAATCCTTCACACTCAGGTGCAAGGTATTTTCTATCCATCATTGATGACTATTCCAGAAAGCTATGGGTATTCATTCAAAAGACGAAGGATGAAACTTTTGAGAATTTCAAAAGTTGGAAGATTCTGGTCGAAACTCAAACTGGAAGAAAGGTTAAGAGGTTTAGAACCTAAAATGGCCTTGAATTCTGCAACAAAGCATTCAACAGTTACTGTGTTGAGTCTGAGATTGCAAGGCATAAGACTGTAGCAGGTACTCCTAAACAAAATGGCTTGGCTGAGAGATTCAATCGAACAATCCTTGAAAGGGTCAGATGCATGTTGGTTAGTGCTGGATTGAAGAAGGTGTTTTGGGCGGAAGCTGTTTCGACAGCAGCTTACCTGATAAATAGATGTCCCTCGACTGCCTTGGGAATGAAGACACCTGAAGAAGTTTGGTTGGAACATCCACCTAGTCTCGATAGACTGAGAGTATTTAGCTGTGTGGCCTATGCTCATATTAGGCAAGACAAGGTCGAACCTAGAGATCTGAAGTGCATGTTAATGGGATACCCTAAAGGAGTTAAAGCTTATAGGTTATGGTGCCTGGAGCCAGGTCACAGGAGGTGTATCACCAGTCGAGATGTAGTTTTCAATGAAGCAGAGATGGCTTTCAAGAAAACTGATGATGCTGACGAAGAGCTGGAACAGGGAGAGATTCCTGTTAAGGTGGAACATGTTGATGCTGAATTGCTTACCCCATATGAAGTCGAAGAAGACGCAGAAGATGTTGTCGAAGATAAGGAGACTGATAATGACTACCTTCTAGCAAGAGACAGATCGAGGAGAGTCATCAAGTCACCTCAGAGACTTGGGTATGCAGATCTTATAGCTTATGCCTTAATCTCTGCTAGTGAGGATCTAGATGAAGAACTTAGAGACTATAAGGAAGTTATGAGGAGTCGAAAGAAGACTGAATGGCTGAAGACCATGGATGATGAGATAAAATATCTTCATGATAACAACACCTGGGAACTGATCAAGAAACTTATTGGATCCAGGTTAGTCAGTTGTAAGTGGATTTTAAGGTACATAAATGGGTCTCTGAATAGAGTCCTAATTTATGGTGGAACCTTGGGTGAAGAGAGTAAAGCAGCAATCGAAGGATATGTCGACTCTAATTATGCAGGTTGTATGGATTCCAGAAAATCTATATCTGGATATGTGTTCACTATGTTTGGGACAGCAATCAGTTGGAAAGCAACACTTTAGAAGGTCGTTGCCTTATCAACCACTAAAGCGGAGTATATTGCCCTAACTGAAGCTGTGAAGGAAGCATTGTGGCTTGAAGGTTTTGCAAAGGAGCTAAAGCTTCAAGGTCGAGTTATCACTGTTAAATGTGATAGTCAAAGTGCAATACACCTGTCGAAGAAGTCAACCTATCATGAGCGAATCAAGCACATTGATGTGACGTTGTATTTCATCAGAGGGGTAATCGAGCGTGGAGAAGTCCAAGTGCTGAAGGTTTCGACAGATCATAATGCTGCTGATATGATCACCAAGACGTTGCTCAATTGCAAGTTTTTCCACTGTATGCAGTTAATAAAGCTGCATGAAGAAAGCTAGTTTCTTGATGTTATAGAGTTAGATCCAAGGTGGAGATTTGTGAGATGTTGGATCGAACTCTAGTATGGTCGAAGTCTGTTTGCAAGTAATGCATGTTGTAGTCAAAGTCTGTTTTAACATGCATTAGTCAATATTGCTAGGGTTGTTAGCATGTTGAATTGGGTCTTGCTTGTAAGCCCAATTGTTTAAGTTAGCTTGTACCCTAAGTTGGCTTGTAATGGGTAATTGTTAAAAATCCCATTAGGTTAGTGTCCTATTTTTCTTATAAATAGGATGCTAGTTTCTCAATCTTGGCATAAGGAAAAATAGGAAGATAAAATCCTAATTTCAAGGGAGGGAGGTTATTTTGTTATTCTTGTATACTTGTAATCTTGTTCTAAGAGCAAGGAAAGAATAACAGTTTAATAACCAATCCTTGTTGTTTTACCTTGTTTTCTTTGTTAACCCTAACCCTTGTGAGTTTCTTGATCATTAAGAAACCGTTTATACTTTGTTTAAAGGTATCTGATTCACAACAAATTGGCGCGGTGAGCGTGGAGAAGATGCCTTTAACAAAGTATGAGATTGAAAAGTTCACCGGAGTGAATGACTTCGGTTTGTGGCGCTTGAAGATGAAAGCCCTATTGGTTCAACAGGGTTGTTTGGAAGCGTTGAAGGGTGAGGCAACGCTGCGTTAACGGCAAAAGAAAAGACGGGCATGATCGAGAAAGCCCACAACGCAATATTGTTGAGCCTTGGTGATAAGGTTCTTCGACAAGTATCAAAGGAGACTACATCATTGAGATTGTGGGTGAAACTTGAAAGTTTGTACATGACCAAATCTCTGGTGAATCGACTCTACCTGAAGCAAGCTTTATATTCATTCAAGATGACTAAAGATAAAGTGTTGGCTGAGCAGTTGGATATGTTCAATAAGTTGATTCTTGATCTTGAAAATATTAATGTGAAGATCGACGATGAAGATCAAGCACTGTTGCTGTTGTGTTCTTTGCCCAGAACACATGCTCACTTCAAAGAAACTCTCTTGTATGGAAGGGAGTCCCTGACCTTTGAAGAAGTTCAATTAGCCTTGTATTCTAAGGACTTGAACAAACGAACGGAGCATAAACCTTCACCGACGGTGGGCGAAGGTTTGGTAGTTAAGGGAAAATTCTTGCGAAAGGATGCTAAGTTCGACAAGAAGAAAGGTAAAAGTCAACAGAAGTCTTATAGTGGCGAAACATCTAGTATTCGATATTATCATTGTAAGAAGGAGGGTCACATAAGAAAGGTGTGCCCTGAACGCCTGAAAGATCATGGAGGTAACGGCAATGCAGCCATTGTTCAAGATGACTTCGACTCATCTGATGTTCTTGTGGTTTCAAGTGGCGATTCGATGAAAGAGTGGATTATGGATTCAGGTTGCACTTGGCACATGACTCAAAACAGAGATTTTTTTGAGGAGCTATGTGATTAAGATGGTGGATCTGTGCTGCTGGGAAACAAAAAATCTTGCAAAATTGCAGGTATTGGATCTGTGAGATTCAAGCTCCATGATGAGTCAATAAGGTTATTGACTGAAGTCAGGTACATACCTGACTTGAAGAGAAATTTGATTTCTCTTGGTGAATTCGACAGAAAAGGATACATTTTTCAAGGAGAGAAAAGTATCCTAAGAGTCATGAAGGGGTCGAAGGAAGTCTTGAGAGGCGTGAAGAAACAAGGCTTGTATACCCTTGAGGCTGAGGTTGTAAGTGGTTCGACAAATGTTGCATCCACGAAACTTATGTAGAAGACAGAATTATGGCACATGAGATTGGGCCATGTTAGCGAAAGAGGCCTGGTCGAATTGGGGAAGCAGAACCTGCTAGGAGTTGACAAAGTTGAAAAGTTGGAATTTTGTGAATCTTGTGTATTTGGTAAATCCTGTAGGGCGAAGTTTAACAAAGGCAAGCAAAGAACACATGGATCCCTGGATTACATTCATGCTGGTCTTTGGGGGCCTGCAAGGAATCCTTCACACTCAGGTGCAAGGTATTTTCTATCCATCGTTGATGATTATTCTAGAAAGCTATGGGTATTCATTCAGAAGACGAAGGATGAAACTTTTGAGAATTTCAAAAGTTGGAAGATTCTGGTCGAAACTCAAACTGGCAGAAAGGTTAAGAGGTTGAGAACCGAAAATGGCCTTGAATTCTGCAACAAAGCATTCAACAGATACTGTGTTGAGTCTGGGATTGCAAGGCATAAGACTGTATCAGGTACTCCTCAGCAAAATGGCTTAGCTGAGAGATTCAATCGAACAATCCTTGAAAGGGTCAGATGCATGTTGGTTAGTGCTGGATTGAAGAAGGTGTTTTGGGCGGAAGCTGTTTCGACAGCAGCTTACCTGATAAATAGATGTCCCTCGACTGCCTTGGGAATGAAGACACCTGAAGAAGTTTGGTCGGAACATCCACCTAGTCTCGACAGACTGAGAGTATTTAGCTGTGTGGCCTATGCTCATATTAGGAAAGACAAGATCGAACCTAGAGCTCTGAAGTGCATAATCATGGGATACCCTGAAGGAGTTAAAGCTTATAGGTTATGGTGCCTGGAGCCAGGTCACAGGAGGTGTATCACCAGTAGAGATGTAGTTTTCAATGAAGCAGAGATGGCTTTCAAGAAAACTGATGATGCTGACGAAGAGCTGGAATAGGGAGAGATTCTTGTTGAGGTGGAGCATGTTGATGTTGAATTGCTTACCCCATATGAAGTCGAAGAAGACGCAGAAGATGTTGTCGAAGATCAGGAGACTGATAATGACTACCTTCTAGCAAGAGACAGATCGAGGAGAGTCATCAAGTCACCTCAGAGACTTGGGTATGCAGATCTTATAGCTTATGCCTTAATCTCTGCTAGTGAGGATCTAGATGAAGAACCTAGAGACTATAAGGAAGTTATGAGGAGTCGAAAGAAGACTGAATGGATGAAGACCATGGATGATGAGATGAAATATCTTCATGATAACAACACCTGGGAACTGATCAAGAAACTTGTTGGATCCAGGTTAGTCAGTTGTAAGTGGATTTTAAGGTACATAAATGGGTCTCTGAATAGAGTCCTAATTTATGGTGGAGCCTTGGGTGAAGAGAGTAAAGCAACAATCGAAGGATATGTCGACTCTAATTATACAGGTTGTATGGATTCCAGAAAATCTATATCTGGATATGTGTTCACTATGTTTGGGACAACAATCAGTTGGAAAGCAACACTTTAGAAGGTCGTTGCCTTATCAACCACTGAAGCGGAGTATATTGCCCTAACTGAAGCTGTGAAGGAAGCATTGTGGCTTGAAGGTTTTGCAAAGGAGCTAAAACTTCAAGGTCGAGTTATCACTGTTAAATGTGATAGTCAAAGTGCAATACACCTGTCGAAGAAGTCAACCTATCATGAGCGAATCAAGCACATTGATGTGACGTTGTATTTCATCAGAGGGGTAATCGAGCGTGGAGAAGTCCAAGTGCTGAAGGTTTCGACAGATCATAATGCTGCTGATATGATCACCAAGACGTTGCTCAATTGCAAGTTTTTCCACTGTATGCAGTTAATAAAGCTGCATGAAGAAAGCTAGTTTCTTGATGTTATAGAGTTAGATCCAAGGTGGAGATTTGTGAGATGTTGGATCGAACTCTAGTATGGTCGAAGTCTGTTCGCAAGTAATGCATGTTGTAGTCAAAGTCTGTTTTAACATGCATTAGTCAATATTGCTAGGGTTGTTAGCATGTTGAATTGGGTCTTGCTTGTAAGCCCAATTGTTTAAGTTAGCTTGTACCCTAAGTTGGCTTGTAATGGGTAATTGTTAAAAAGCCCATTAGGTTAGTGTCCTATTTTTCTTATAAATAGGATGCTAGTTTCTCAATCTTGGCATAAGGAAAAATAGGAAGATAAAATCCTAATTTCAAGGGAGAGAGGTTATTTTGTTATTCTTGTATACTTGTAATCTTGTTCTAAGAGAAAGGAAAGAATAGCAGTTTAATAATCAATCCTTATTGTTCCTTGTTGTTTTACCTTGTTTTCTTTGTTAACCCTAACCCTTGTGAGTTTCTTGATCATTAAGAAACCGTTTATACTTTGTTTAAAGGTATCCGATTCACAACAGATTTCAAAAAATTAAATGAATTAGAAGATGAGGATGCAATAATCTTGTGTCAGGAGATGTATTTTCCTCCATAATTTTCTGACATTATGATTCACTTACATGTTCATTTAGTCAGAGAAATCAAATGTTGTGGTCCAGTTTATTTAAGGTGTGTATCTAATAAAGTGATACATGAATATCTTTAAAGAATATACGAAAAATCATCACCAACTAGAAGTCTCGATCGTTGAATGATACATCACAGAAGAAGCTATTGAATTTTGTTCAAACTATTTGTCAAAAACATAGTCTATAGGAATTCCAAAGTCTCGTCATTCTGACAAATTTAGAGGCAGAGATACTCAAGGTTTAAATGTTAAGTCAATGGCTCAGGATGTAGTTCTTAAAGCATATTTCATATATTGAATAATCTTAGTGAAGTTGAACCTTACATAGCTACTCATAAAACAGTTATAAAGAAAATATATTCCCGAATGAATGACAAGTGGTTGTTGATAGAGCATAACAAGAAATTCATAAGTTGGTTTAATAAGAGGATTTCTAATGATGATGTATCCGAGATGATTAAATGGTTGTCGTACATGTCAAAATTTAATGTGATAACTTGGACTACATATCGACGTTTTTAATTTTTTCTTTTATACAAAAGTAAAATATGATCGTAGTACAATGAAAAATAATAGGGTTATGGTTGAGGCTGAATCCATGTATTTCTCTATTTTGAAAGAATCTTATTTTGCCAACTAGTGCATTCTATGGTGTCATTGAGCAGATTTCGGAGATTGATTATGTTATTTTCAAAATGCCTTTATCTAAATACAAATGGATTCCCAATAACAATGGTATACAAGCTGATGAGTTAGAATTCACATGAGTTGACTTTGGCAAGACAACTTATATGACCGAACCATTCATTATGACTACTCAAACAAAACAAGTTTTTCATGTGACAGACTCTTTAGACTTATCGAGTAGATGGACAATTGATCTTCAAGAAAAATACATTCTTCATAGTGATGATAATTTTGATATTTCTTCCACTCCTTATTACGTAACACAAGTATTATTATTTGAAATTACAGGTGTTTAAAGTCAAGACATCAAGACACAAGATACTATTATTTGATGTAATGATGTGTTAATTGTAGGTTGTTTTGTACAAATTTAGTTTTGAGGTAATAGTATACAAATTTTGATTTTTAATAGAATTTTGTCTTTGATGTAATACAATTTTTGTTCTAATTCAATTCAAAAATGAGTGTGTTTTTGTTTCTGATCTAATATAATTCAGAAAAAATTTAGGTTAAAAACTTAAGAATTATGTAAAATAAAAATATATATATATTAAAAAATAAATAATTTCATAACGGTTATTTAAAATAATTGTTGTTATATGTTGCACGCTATTCTATTTATTACAACAGACAATAGACCGTTGTTGTAAACTAAACACTTACAATAATACCTAATCTTATAACGGTTATCAACTGTGATGGTATTTTTTATCAACTGCGGTGAAATGTGTTTTTTTAGTAGTATTTATTTAATTAAAAACACTCGTTTTGAAATAAATAGTATAAATCATCTTTAAGAAAAAGTTTATCTTAAAATAGCACTATATATCAATTTATCATCTTTTGAAATATTAATTTTTGCTAATATTCATAGAAATTGGTCTATAAACATATACTGATATTCATAAAAATTGGTCCAAAATACAAAAATATATAGATCGATATACAAAAAATATTTGCAGTGCCATTTTGTAATTACAATACTGATATACAAAAAAAAAAATATACAACAATACCAATAGTACTTGTGCTGGTATACAAAAAATATTACCTAATGATTTAATAACTTCTATGTGTTGCAAAATGCTTTGTAAAATTGGTTGTTCCATGCCACTGAAAAAGAAAATTTATCGGATTCAGATACTTTTGTTTTCTTAATTCATCCTATCAATTTGGTTTTTGACATATATTCAACCATTCAATATAGTGTAACATATTTTTAATTTGTTTTGGTTTCTTTTAATGATTTTTATAATGTAATATATTTTAGTGTAAAAAAATTTTATAAAATTTTAAAAAATCACTTAATTTTGAAGCTATTTAAAATAGTTTTTCGTAAAAATCATTTTTGAGATACAATTTTTTGAAAAAATTATAATTTTAACTATGTTTTGTTCTTCAATAATGTATCTTTATGTTATAGTTAGTCAAAATTAGTTTTTTAATTTATAAAAAACAAATTTAAAAAAACTTGTAATATTTTGAAAATTATCTTTGTAGAATCCATTTTTAAAAATATAAAGAAAAAATCTATTTTTTAAAGTTAAAATAAATTCACCCATAAAGTAGTTTGAATTGGATTAATTTATTTTTTTGTATTTTTTTTCTTTTCTTAACATACCAAGAAAATAATTATCAACCTTATCCTTCTTAAGGACATTTCAAGTTTCGACTATTTGGATTTTTGTTGGAATTAACTCAAAACCTTTTGAGAATTCATAATCAATCTTAATTCTAAGAAATATTATGCGCAACAAATGTTAATGAAAAACGAGAAAGAGAGGAAGAGTTTGACAAAATTAAAGGAAGAAGGAAATGATTTTCAACTGTGGAATCTCCGTCCACAAACTGTGAAAAACTTCTTTTATTCACTTTACAACTGCAAACTTCTATGAATATAAGTTATTACAAAATAGGGGTTACTCCCTCTATTTATAATAGAAGGAAGCCCAAAATTACTAATTTTGGTCTAAGTCGAAATTCTGTGTCAAGCAACCTGCTTTGACACTTCGACATCTAAAAAACTCAACACACACACACACACACACACACACACACACACACACACACCTTAGGCTAATTCGACTAATCCTTATTGCTGTCGAGCTATACTTCATCGACACGAGAAATTACAATATCAACACACCACCTAATTCATTGTGTCTAAGCTATCTATATTCATCATAGACCTTAGCTTCTTGAACACTTCGACTTGCACTCCTTTCGTCATGATATCTGAAATCTGATTCTCAATTTTACAGTGTTCTAAATTCATTTTCCCTTCTGCTACCTGTTCTCAAAGATAATGGAGCCTCATTTCGATGTGCTTGCTTCGCCCATGTGCTATTGGATTCTTCGCCAGATTGATAGCTGACATGCTGTCAATCTTCATGGTAATTGGTTCAAGACTCTTCGATGTAATCTCTTCGACTAGGTTCACCATCCACTTTGCTTGACATGCACAGAGGGAATCAGCTATGTATTCTACTTTGCATGACGACAATGGCACTATTAGCTCCTTTCTCGAACTCCAAGCAACTGATGCACCACCTAACATAAACACATAGCCAACTGTGGATTTTCTATCTTCAACATCACTACACCAACTTGAGTCGGTGTATCCCACTAACTTGCATTCTTTTTCTTATCAGTTGTAGGAAACAAAATTCGGTAGTCAAGAGTTCCTTTCAGATACCTTAGTATCCTCTTCGTTGCTGCTAGATGTGATACTTTTGGCTTCTACATGAATCTATTTACCATACCCACATTGTATGCTAAGTCAGGCCTTGTGTGGCAAAGGTATCTTAGTGACCCAATAAGTCTTCTATATTGGGTTGAGTTGACATCATATTCATCTTAATCTTTCGACAATTGTAGTCTTGGTTCAGCTGGAATCGAAGTTGGGTTGCAATCTTGCATCTCAAATCTCTTGAGTATTTCTCCTGCATATCTTTTTTGGTGCATCATCAAACCTCTACCAATTTTTTAGAGTTTGATACCATGGAAATATGAGAGATCTCTCAAGTCTGATATTTCAAACTCCTCACTTAGGCCATGTTTGAAATCTTCGATCTCCTTCTTGCAAATTCCTGTTATCAACAGGCCATCGACATAGAGACATAGTATAAGCAATTCACTATTGCTTCTCCTTACATATACTCCATGCTCAATCGTGCACTTTACAAATTCCTTCTCTCTTAGAAAGCTATTGATCTTCTTATTCTAAGCTCTTGGAGCTTGCTTAAGCCCATACAGGGCTTTATCCATCCTGTACACCTTTCTTTCTTCACCTTGCTTCAGCAAATCAGCTGGTTGTGCAACATAAACTTCTTCGTCTAAGGGGTCATTCAGTAATGCATATTTCACATCCATATGACACGTGTGCCAATTTTTCATATTTGCTAGACCAACAACCAACCTGATTGTTTCGACCCTAGCAACAGGTGCAAAAACTTTGTCGAAGTCAATTCCTTCCTCCTGAAGAAATCCTTTTGCCGCAAGTCTTGCCTTGTGTCGAGTTACTTCTCCTTTAGGATTCAGCTTTATCTTGCATACCCACTTCACATCGATTGCCTTCTTGCATTGAGGTAATTCGACAAGTGACTAGATGTTGTTGACTTCGATGGAAACTAGTTCCTCATTCATTGCTTTCACCCACTTCGAATCTTTTAATTCCTCAGCTGCATTGACTAGTTCGACATCTGTATAAAAAGCATAGTGTACCAGATCACCTTCTTCATTAACCACGTCATCTGATGTAATTACACGTTCTTGCAACCTTTCAGGCATGCGTCTTGTTCGTTGAGGTCTGCTTGGGCCAACTTCACCTCAGACTTCGTCTTATCGAACTTCTCTTTCGACTTCACAAGTTGGTTCTTCACATAAGATGCTCACTGAATCCTTCTTAACATTCTCAGTCCTATCACATTCCTTAAGCTCATCTATGATTACGTCCCTGTTGGTCACTACTTGCTTGTTCACTAGGTCAAACAACTTGTATCCTCCAGGCGAATGATATCCTATCACTACTTTCTTGTTCACTAGGTCAAACAACTTATATCCTCCAATCGGATGGTATCCTATCAGGATCATTTGACTCGACTTATCATCAAGTTTTCTTCTCAACTGATCTAGCACATGTCTATGTGTTATAGATATAAACACCTTCAAATGACTTAGGCTAGGCTTGACACCATACCAACATTCTTCTGGCATGATTCATTCTAGCTTCTTCGTTGGGAATCTATTCAAGATGTATGTTGCAGTCGACACAGCTTCTCCCCATAATTATTTGGATAGATGCTTGCCTTTCAACATACTTCTCACCATATTCATGATAGTTCTATTCTTCCTTTCTACAGTTCCATTCTGTTATGAAGTCTAGGGTGGCACCACCTCATGCATAATCCCTTCTTGCTCACATAATGCATTGAAATCTTTCAACACATACTCTCCACCACCATCAATCCTCAGAATATTTAACTTTCGACCACTCTGTCTTCCGACCATAGATTTAAATTTGGAAAATACCTCGATCACTTAATTTTTTTTCTTGATCAGGTAAGTCCACAATGTTTTATTGAAATCATTTATGAATGTGACAAAGTATATGTTACCTCCAATCGAATCCACCTGGACAGGACCACATACATCAGAGTATATGACTTCAAGAATTTCCTTCGACTTGCTTCTTGCATCCTTGCTGAAGCTATTCTTGTGTTGTTTTTCCTGAACACATTCTTCACACGCTTTGCTTGGAATGTCGATTTTTGGTAATCCTGAAACCATATTTCTTCTCTTCAAATATCTGATGTCTGTGAAGTTGATACGACCAAGTCGATAATGTCATATCCATTCACTTCGTTTGCTGCAGTTGCAAGGCACTTATACTCCATCACATTTAGCTCAATCTTGAAGGTTCTATTTTGAGACATAAGAGCCTTCAAGATTAACCTTCCTCCTGGGTCGAGAAATATCATCATCTTGTCTTTGATCGGCACCTTGTAGTTCTTTTCGACCAACTTCCATATGCTGAACAAATTACTCTTCATGCCTGGTATGCACAACACATTGGAAATTACTGACCTCCTGCCATCTTACCTCATTATCAGAACATCACCAATACCTTCAGCTGCTAGAGTATTGTTATTTGCAAATTTCACCATGTTCTTCATTGAGGGATTTATGCTGACAAGACAATCTTTTCTTCCAGTCATGTGTGGTAAGCATCCTAAGTCCAAGTACCATTGTTCCTGGAATCTATCTTCATCTCTTGTTGTGACCATCAATAACATCTCTTCTTCATATTTCACCAACTTTGCATCAGTTTCTTGATTCTTCTTCTTTTCTAGATAATCACTAAAGTAGTGACTATACTTCTGACAATTGTAACACTGAATGCGACTTTTGTCAGGTTTTTGACCACCACCTCTTCCTCTACATGTATCACCACCTCTTTGGTTTCATTGGTTCCAAGGTTTTTCTGATTCAACCCATTTCCTTCTTGCTGATTTTGACCAGTCAAATTGTTATAGCCTCCTCTGCCTTTGTTGCCATTCCAACTTCCTTTGTCTTTCTTTTCCTTCTCTGACTGGGCCTGCAAAGCCATATCACTCTTCGACTTTCCTACAACTCTTTCATCTATCCTTTGTTCATGAGACTCAAACGTCCCTTGAAGCTCTTCCTTCGTTAATGCTGACAAGTCTTTTGACTATTCTATGGCTACTACCACGTGGTCGAACTTTGGAGCTAATGACCTCAAGATCTTTGCAACAATTAATCTTGATGTCAACACTTCTCCACATACCTTGATTTGATTCACTAGTTTAATAACCCGAGTGAAGAAATCAGTTATGCTTTCACTTTCTTCCATCTGAAGAAATTCATATGTCCTTTTGTGAGTTTGTAACCTCACCTCTTTCACCTTCTCTATGCCTCCAAACCTTTTCAAAATTATCTGGAACAACACATTTATGAATTATAAAGAGAGCTTTATAGTATTTCTTCTTCAATTCTTTATATGCAGCCTTTTCTTGATCAATCGCGTTTTCTATAAGCGGTGCTACTCCTCCCTTCATAAAATCCAAAGATCTTGATAACAGGAAACCACATTTATCTGCTTACGCCAATTCTCATAATTATTGTTCTTGAGAATTGGAAGGTTCTCCAAAAAATGCTTGTTTGAGTGATTCAGCGCCATCGTGATTTTCTTCCCTTGAATCACAACCAGAGCTCTAGATACCAGATATTAGAATTAACCCAAAATCTTTTGAGAATTCCTAATCAATCTTGATTCCAAAAAAGATTATGCACCACAACTATTAATGAAAAACAAGAAAGAGAGAAAGAGTTTGACAAAACTAAAGGAAGAAGGAAATGATTTTCAACTGCGGTATCTCCCCCCACAAACTGCGGAAAACTTATTTTATTCACTTTGCAACTACAAACTTCTGTGAATAAAAGTTATTACAAAATAGGGGTTACTCCCTCTATTTATAATAGAAGGAAGCCCAAAATTACAGAAGTCCAAAATTACTAATTTTTGGTCTAAGTCAAAATTTTGTGTCAAGCAACTTGCTTCGACATTTCGACATCTAAAAAAATCGATACACACACACACCTTAGGCTAATTCGACTAATCCTTGTTTTTGTCAAGCTATACTGCTTCGACACAAGGAATTACAATCTCAACAATTATCTCATAACTTTATTGTACTCTAATCTAATTTAACAAGTTATCTAATTAATTTTGGAAATATACATACATGCTATTAAAATTTTGTAGATTAATCATATTGAGCTAGTGGAAATGGCTTTGATTCATATTAATCACTATTGTCATTCACCAAAACTAGTTTTAAGTGAATTATGCAAATTGTCAACTTTGGATGTAATTGTGTTCTCATATGATTATATATGATTATGTACAAGTTTATATGTGTTCTCGTGTAGTTACTTCTTATTATTGCTGCATTGCAACACAATATGTTTATGCGTGTTTTGTATAGTCATTGCATAAGTTTGCAATACACTCCAACACAAACAACAACTACAGTTACTAGAATAATTTGATATTGATTTTAAATTATCGATTTCTCATGTTGTAGAAATAAAAGTGTATATGTTTTTCTTGTAACACAATAAGTTCCATGTGTTTAGATATTATTAGCATGGCATTTTTGATATCATGAACTCGACATAAGGGAAAGGAATTCAGAAAATACTTAGTGAAATAATGATGTTTGATAGCATTTTAACAAGAATGATATTTAGCCTAAGGCGTCGAAAATGCTATGTTAAACCTAAAAATGGAAACTTAGTGTTCACCGGTGTTTTTGGTAAACAATTACTTAGTATT